>BPTQ01000005.1:35839432-36518483 GCA_019973895.1 Chrysanthemum seticuspe
TTTTAACCTAGAAATACTAATATACGTACGAAAAATACCAAAGATCCCAAAACTTAAGCTTTGGGATTAAAATAAATTATACCCAGCTAATGGGATTATAATAAATTAATCCAAAATTAAAACATTTTGAACATCTTTGGGATCCTAACGTACGATTAAAATACACCAATTAATTACTTATTAACAATACACGGTACATTATACGCATAGAACCCACTATTAACAATACGCCTTAGGTACCACCTTGTACGTACAAAACGGTACCTCATAACAAATAACATATAACTAATTAACAATTCACTATGTGTGTACAAAATAAATAAATTATTAATATTTTAACCCCTTCTGGAGTTAATATTGATTATTTTAAGCATTACACGATTAACCATATGATAATTGAAGCCGAATGCGTTAGCTGAACAGCTACATACACCGAGTAGAAAAGCGCTCTACTTTCAGGATCAATTACATACGTAAATAAATGCGCATAACAATTATTCATTAATTAACCACATAAAATTAGCATGCAATCCTAGGGTTTCTACAAGTTTTACAAAATTAAAACCTAATTAAATAATATTAGGGTAATCGACCCATATTAAATAAAATTAGGGTTTCGAATTCAAAACCCTAGAAACCATAAAAAGCATGCATATAATCATAAAGATCCAATTTTTATGTGTTTCGGTACACACGTACTTGTTCTTCGTTCTTCGTTCTTCGTGTAAATCGACCACCAAGGATTACAAGCTCAAGTGTGCTTGTTCTTCGTTCTTGTACACACGTACTAATAGCGATTTGATGTGGAGAAGCTAGTTCCTTGAATCACAAATAAACCAAACACTTGTGTCTTTGAGCTAGACAAAATCGAAACACCCTTGGGGTTAGGGATGTTCGACTGGCCACACAAAGAGGAGAGGAGGAGAAGAGAAATTTAGGTTATTGGCAATCCAAGGTTAGTCAATAATGAATACATTGATTTGTATTTATAGTTAACATATCTTGGAGTCCAAGTTAGAGTGGGATTGGGTTTTGGAAACCCCAAACCGATCGGCCAAGCTCCCAAAAGGGATTCTAGAACCTTCCCGACTACTAATTACATCTCTAGTCCTTCTAGTTAATATTTAACGACCATTAACCAAACCTCGTTAATTATTTAACTATCGTTATGTTTTATTTAGTGATTAATAATTAATAAAAATAACGTTTTATTTATATTAATTATGTACATCAATTCTCATACGTAATGTGTGCAATCCCGAAGTCTCGAGTTCGAATCCGGACATACTATTATTTAAATATCCATTAAAACCTTTCATTTGGATCATATTTTGAAAGTGATTTTGGGTTTAGATTGTATAATCGCACAATAAATAAGAATTATCTATCAAGAAGACCCCGTAAACACCATCAATTAGTACAAATTGTTCGCTGAAACTATTTAACTCAGCTTGGAAATTATTTGTGTTAAACTTTGAAATCTCTTTTTGTTTTTCATTTTCCCCAAAGGGGATACGGCCATCCAAGCTAAACTCCCATATAAATCCCGTTACAGATGGTGAGCATTTAATAAATCTTGCAGCTACTTATCCTTATTTGAGGTATTTGGTGAGCCAGTTCAGCAAATCCGAGTGTGCTTCCATTGCATATTTGACAACATGTTCATCATCATCCTTGTATCGTACCGTCCACCCATGAGTAACCCCAGGGTATATCTTCACATAGTTATCAACCTACAAAAGAAAATGGTAAAAAGAATGTAAATAGCTTGGAGATTAGATTTTGTGGGAAAAAAAAAAAAAAAAAAAAAAAAAAAAAGGTCTTGCAATGTCTTGGCTAAAGAAAACAAGAAAAGCGGATCATAAAGTCTTACTGATTTTGATGATAATAATTCCCCAAACTTTTTCAGTTGTTCTGGTGAAGAATATTCATCAATTTCAGCACCTAAAAACGCTGTTGGGACTTTTATTGCTGAGAATATAAGGTGCAAATGTAAAACATGAGAATGTGTTTGATGATCAAATTAGTACTCCTTTAGAAGATTGTATTTTAAAGTCACCATTAATATCATCATCTGATAGTGGACCAGGGTGTAGTATAACGGCAGCCTCAATCTCACCATACGATGATAGTTTAGAAACCGTCATTCCTACAAAAACCGCAACTTATATGAAACATTAGTTAAAATACAGCCACGCGAGGGCACAAACACCGCCATACCTCCCCAGCAGAAACCAGCAACTCCTTCGGCAGATGCTCCTTTGCTTTTTAAATCAGCAACTACCTTTCTTGCATCTTCACACCCTTTGGCCTGAAATTAAAAACGCAGAAGTAAAAAACTATACGTAATAATTATCGATTGAATAACTTTTTATTTTGTAAAGATACTTTTGGTTATCGTAAAGATACTCTTATTTTGTAAAGATACTCTAGAGCAAGGTTGGATCAAGTGGTTAACACCCTTGCCTCTGGAGACAGAGGTCAAGGGTTCGATCCTCACCCCTTGCAAGGCCGGGGGTCCTTTTCTACCTTTGGTAGAGCCGGAAGCAGCTTCTCTACCTTAGGGAGGGGTAAGGCTGTCTACGTCTCAACCTCCCCCATACACCGTGGAAGACGGTATTGGGACCCATAACCCGTGGAAGACGGTATTGGGACCCATAACCCGTGGAAGACGGTATTGGGAGTTACTTTACTTTACTCTTGGTTGTCGTATGATTAGGGAGGCATGAATGGGATTATCACAAAGAGTGAAACATTGTAGAAAACGTGTTATAGGAGGCCATTTTGGTTCATCTACTATGAGTGGGTCGCTTTGAGCTATTTTTATCCCAAATGGGTGATATAAAATTTGACAATAGAGAAACAATAGGCTATTTGGAAAAGGAGAACAAACAGTTGATTAACTAAGCAAGATGATTTATGACATTGTTAGAATGAAACTATACGTGCTTCAATTCAATCCTACGGTCCTAGCTAAAAGGATGATTCGATTATGGAAGTTAAAGGAAAGCTTTAGGGACACAACTAATGATGAAGGCTAAAAACTCGATTATCTTCGTGATGGTTTTGAGTTTGGTTTTTCTAGTTTGTTTTTCATTCTATCCCCCTTTACCAAAAAAAAAGGGGGTCAAATAAATGCTTAGCTAAAACGGCAACGGGTCAAATGGGTCTTGTGGGTTGAAATTTGTTCAAAGTCATTTAATTTATAGAATCCAAATATTATTGCAATAAATAGTTAATAACCAATGTACAATGTGTTTTAAGAATGAAATGGCCTACAAACTATTCGGGACTCATGGGGAGATGATTAGGAAACAATGAGGACAATGGTGTGTCAGGTACATATGGATCTCCATATAAGAAGTCAGGCACCACCACGTAAAATCCAGCTGCTGCAACTTTGTCAGCAATTAGTCTTCAAAGTTTACACAATAAAGTCGTTAGTTTTCGTAGGGTAAGCTAGCATA
Organism: Chrysanthemum seticuspe; assembly: GCA_019973895.1. Taxonomy (NCBI): domain Eukaryota; kingdom Viridiplantae; phylum Streptophyta; class Magnoliopsida; order Asterales; family Asteraceae; genus Chrysanthemum; species Chrysanthemum seticuspe. Next base: position 35,842,900 of record BPTQ01000005.1, read on the forward strand.
AACGCCCAATTTCACCTCCAAATTTTCTTTTTTTTATCACTTAACGGAAAATCAAATAATCTATTGGTTGTTATATGTCTAGTCTTCATGTTCTACAATATATGATTCTGTCTAGAATAGTAGTGGCAGTGAGAACTATAGATTAGCTAGTTATAAAGATGTGCATATAAGTAAAGTCAGTAGTTATACCTTAGTTTTGGAGCTTTATAGCCTGCCACAAAAAACTCATATATATCAAACACTAATTTTAATATCTAATTCATAGTGTAAACTCATGGAATTCAAGAAAATGAAAGATCGGCGAAAAAAGTACCATAAATATCAGGCAATGAGAACAACAGCAAGCTTAGAAGCAAGTGAACCAGCAATATACGATTTTAAGCCTCCAATTTCTTCTATACGACCGTTTTCTCCTGTGCTCGATCCAAACGTAGGTGGATTTTCGCAGCATTGAGGACCTGACATATTATTTGAAAGTTATTGCTAACTAACTTGAGCCAAAAGATATAGTTTTCTGAATACTTATTTGTTCTCAGGGAATGAGACAACAATATACTAGCCATACACTAATAATAGCATTTGATTTGGACCATTATTAAATTATCCACCTTGTCCATGTGGTCTTATACTTTAAACTGGTTTTTTATTAAGAAAATGTATTAAAGTTTATTATTATCTAACATATCCATGTGAAATTTTTGTTCAAAAAATCAATATCCGTCTAGATATTTATTTAGAAGCTATCAAGTATGTTTATTGTTGAAACATATAATGGTATTTCTTAGGGGTGACTAGGTGCGTACGGTATGGTGTGGGTCGGGTTTTGGCTAAACCAAAATCGAACCGAAATATGTATTTGGTTTTCGAAAAAACTAAAAGTGAAACTGATCGATTTGTTTTTGGTCTTTGAAAAATGAAAAAGTGAATAATCGGTTTTTAGTTTCGATTGGTTAGGGCTCGGTATTTTCCGGTTTTCAGTTTGACTTTCGTTTTTTTTTTTTTTTTTCCCCTCGCCTCTAGTATTTCTAGATTTCACATTTTAATCACATGCTATAATTCTTTACATTGTTCAATTCAATGCATCATTTGTACTAAATTCATACTTTTGCCTATTGGTAACTTTTGTTTTGACCCTAAGGCTGAACACAGTTGCAACCTAGTTCGTCTGTGCCACATCAGTTTTCTCTCTCGGACGACCTGACGACGACCTAGTTGCCACAGTGGTGATCTGACAATTTTTTTTTTAATTTTTTTTTTAATCAAATATTTTTAAAAACAAAATTAAACTTCATTAATAAAAATACTTAACATTACAACAATAATTAAAAACTTAAACTAATAAAACGTAGACGTTACATCCGGAACCGCCGACGGAATGTTTTTTCGTCATACAACGGTTCTTCAGAGAAGTAAGCAGCAACTAAACGATTATTAGCATCTTCACGATCCCTAGCCGTGTAATTTCGTTGAGCCTTTGGCAGTGACGCTTGGTAAGTGTCCCAAGCATGCTGCGTAAACTCCATAAACTCCGTAAACTCGCTCATAACTTCTTCCTCGCCGGAAGACGAAGAATTAAAAAATATCTCGTAAGACATAATTATCAAAATGTGTTTGAAAGTGTTTATGAGAAGTTGTTTAAAAATGTGTGTTTAAAAATGTGTTTGAGGTTTTTATAAAGTTGTAAAAGTAGTAAAGTTTTTTTTTTTTTTTTTTTTTTTTTTTTTCAAACGGGCATATTGTTTGGATTTTTGTGGCTTACCACTCGGTTGCCTCCTCAACCGAAATCACCATCTCTCTCCCCTCAACCTCTTTCGACCGGCCACCCCACAATGGGGCAACCGGCCTCAACCGACCCCCTCAACCTTGCTCAACCGAGCCCATTGCGAGTAGCCTAATAAAGTCTATACTCATTTCAAGTCCATATGGCCATTGGGTCTAAAGTCTATACTCATTTCAAGTCTATACTAATAAAGTCCATATGGATAGAGTCGAAAATTACATATGGCCATTAGGTCTAAAGTCTATACTCATTTCAAGTCCATCAGAAAACTCAAGTCCTTCAATTTGCCACGTCATTCTTTTCAGCCAAGTGGCACTTAATAAATGGCTTTGATGATTTATTTATTTACAAAACGTACACTTTCACGTCTCATGATACCACATGTACGTTAGAGCATCCGCAATTGGTCAAATTGTCAATAATGTTTTCCTATTTTAAAAAGCCTTTTAAAGGTATTTTATTACATTGCATCAATAGCTTTTCTATAAGCTTTATACAAAGACTTGACAAACATCAAGTTTTTCTCAAAAGGTTTAGCTAATAAATATAGTGGGCATTAAATGCATTAAATAATTCAAGTAATTGAAGACTTGGATTTTTTTTGAAAATTGACTTTCATTAAACACCAAACGGAAGCTATCTCCAAGGCGGAGAAGCAAGCCGAAAACCTACAGAAAACGAGAATACAACGGACCAAGAAAAAACCCAACACTACCAACCGAAAACCCCTACTAAAAACCTATGGAAAACCTAACGATAGCACAATCATTTACCGACATCTTGATAACCTTCACTTCTCAAGATGTTATGAAGCTTTGGCATAAAATCCTGCAAATTCTCAACCCCTAAAGCCCTAGCCAAAGCAACTGTTTCTTCAGCTTCTACGTCCAACGGGCTACGATCAATTCGTATTCCCGCTTCATGAACCAAATCCTCGACAACCGTCTGTTCCACCACCTGATCATTCTGCAAGTGTAGCTCCGAACCCATGTTTAGATCTGGAGTACAAAAAACACCATGCGATTCCCTCTCTTCGTTAGTACCCTGAGGTGTAGATGTTGCCATAATACCAATTAGTCTATCTAACCCAAACGGGTCATTATCGTCCCTTGAACGTTTCTTTGGCCTTTCTTGAGAACCACTCGCCTCCCCCTATTCTTGATCCCATTTTTCCTTCTATACTTCTTACGAAACCCCGGCGTACCTTCCTTCGAAACTGCGAATCCATTGACCGAAGACTCGGCATTCACTTCAAAAGGAGTACCGGTAACCGTATTAGGTTCGTTATCCAACCGAACGTCTCCCCGGATTTCACCCATCTCCAAATCATCTCCAGGCACAGAGTCCTCCTTCCACTCATCCTCCCTATCAACCCCATTCTCATGAATTTGATTAAAGGATTCAACATTTCTTCCTTCCTCACGCGCATCAAAGTCCTTCAAACAATCAGGACTCCATTCACCCACGTCTTCATCTATCCAAACTTTATATGTATCCTCTCTCCACCTGATATCCACCCGATCAACAATCCTACCACGAGATTTACATAAAACCCCGATACGAGCATACGAGAAGTTGTTATCCTCAACCGACTTCCGTGCCGGCTGCACAACCTCCCCATACCGACTGCCGACCACATCTAGTACTTGATCTATCGCTAGCTGAACTGGAATTCCATGCACGTGCAACCAAGCTATTCTCTCATCCACTACCTTGCCTTTACCCTCCCACTTCTGTAATTCAATGAAAAACATCGACCACATCTCTTTATCCATCAGGAAACGATCACAGTCATCCAACCCCTTAAAGACCAACATAACATTAAGACCGCTAATGTACTTAATTGCCACGTAACTCCACCCTCTGTTGCCCAACATTGCCTTCAGAGTAATGAGAGTCTTGACGTCAATAACCTTACCCACCAAAGACAAACCGTACCACGCAGAAAACCCCTCTATATTGTCGTCTACTTTGATCACGTCCACCTTGTTCTTATTCAATACCGTATCAAGAAATGATCTCCCTCCTCCCACTTCAGTGTTATCATGACCTCGAAAAACCTGTTTGTCCACCCCATTAAAAGCTCCCCCTGAATAAGTTTTTGCTGTGGACACATACTCCACCGTCTTGTCCTTCCTTTTGTTCACAGACTTATCATTATCAACTGTGTGACCATCCACAAATCTTGCCAAAGTAACAAACAATTTATATGAACCCATCCATAAATCACCCATCTCCCCTTCCAATCTTTTCGCATTACCAATGTCCCTAAATGAAACAAAGGCAAACCTTTTCCCCATCCTATCTAGCTTCCTGGCAATATAGGACCCCTCATACACCCCAAACCCTCTGAAAACCTCCTTGAGATCCGAAGAAGAACATTTCGGTGGTAAATTTGACACGAAAACCTTCTTGGAAGCCTCGTCCTGTTGTGATTCCTGTATACCTTTCCTTGCTAGCACCTCCTGCCATTCTCCTGGTGCCTTGCATCTTGAGTCGCCCGACATTTTAGGGGGTATCCAGAATACCGCTCATTATGGTTGAGGGGGTGGCTGGGTTGAACAAGTTGAAGGGTGGCGTCTGGGGTGGTGTTTAGATGAAAACGGGTGGTGTGTACGGGAGAAAAACGGATGAGTGAGGGTTATGATTTTTTGGCGCGTGTGGTAGTAGATCGGAGAGAGGAGGTTGTAAGGATTCGAATGGTGGTGGCGGTGAGGTGTGTTGGCCGGCGGTGACGGTGGTGGTGAGGGTTGCAGGTGACGGCGGTGTTGAGCTATTTTTATATATGCTCGAGATACTCATGCACAATTTTTTTAAAATAATTGAAGACTTGGATACTCTTATAAACCTCATAACTATGCAACACTTTCGCAACAAAAATCTTTTTCTTGTTCTTAGTGAATTGATCACAGCCAGGGCCGGATTCGAGCATGTGCAGGGTGCTCAACCGCACAGGGCCTCTGATTTTTGGAGGGCCTCAAAATTTTGAAGGATCGAGGCTGTTTTAGTATAGTTTTAGCTTCAAATTTATGAAAAAACGATTTGATATATGTTGCAGTTTGATTCTTATCAAATATGAGGGAGTCTTAATCAGTTTTCATATGATTTAAGAAAATTGGCAGAAACATGGGAAATGTCATGATGTTAGGAGGAAGATGATAGACTTTGAGTTATGTACACTTTTCATCCTTGGTGTTTATAGTATTCTACTTTTTTGCAAACAAGTTCATAAGATTGTTAGTTTTAACCCTTTTTTTGAAATATTTATAAAAGCTAATATCACACATTTGAATGATAGTCTGGTGACAGTAATAACTCTTGACAAATTTGAAAATGTCCTTTTAATACTTTTGGTTACTTCTAACACATCTTGCTATATCTATAATATACGTATAACACATTACTTATTTCACATTTACGAGCTTTAATCTACTTAGTAGGCAATATATTATAGTTACATCAAACTGTAAGAGACGTTATATCAAAGGTTTAATTTGTTATTTTAGCACAGGGCCCTCAAAATCCACGGGACGGCCCTGATCACAGCATAATAATAAGGTGAAAGATGGGTTCGAATACGAAGTGGTTTGTGCTTATAATCGTAGTTTTATTTAGTTATCATGTAACTAAACCGATCTTTCAAATTCATATACATACAAGTAACCTTGCATTCATGCATGCATGAAAAATGTCCTTTTTTGTTAAAGAGCTTAAAGTTATTACTATTATTTTTCTATATGTTATGTTTACTCGAATGACTTGATTAGCTAGGGAGTGCTTTACTCGTTTTAACTCTGTGTGGGTGTTGCTTAAACCCTGGACGTGGTTTAGTGTCAATAGGGCAAAAATATCATAAACCATGGTCACAAAAAAAATGATGGTTTGTTTGTGTAGTTTTAGATAGGGCTAATAACCTTTTAAAGCATTATACTTGTTAAGAATGGCAGTTTTGCGTAGCGAACTAAAAAAATAACTCTTTTAAACATTAAAGTTGACATTTTTGTCTTTCTTTAAGTATTATGACCATTTTATCATTCGAAAAATATTTAAAAAAAAATAATAATAATTCGAAAAAAAATTCAGAAATTTCAAAAAAAAAGTGTTTCGAAAAAAAAATCAAAAAAAAAATTTGGAAAAAAAATTTTGAAAAAAAAACTATTTCGAAAAAAATTTAGAAAGGGTAAAATGGTCATAATACTTAAAGAAAGACAAAAATGTCAACTTTTTTTGGTGCAAAGAGGAGAATTATATTAATGAAACCAAACAAATTACAAGAGAATTCAAAAACTGGAATGGACATTACCCATCCAGAAAACACAGATACAAAACTGAATACACATCAAACTAAGAATGCTCTCACTTCAACCAAAAACTACTAAATTCAGAAAAACAATTGCACTATAGTGTGAACCATGCCAATTGTCTTCTTAAATCATCCTCTTTTGCACCTACCATCTAGCTACATTTCCACATCACCATTCCATCCAAACCATTCAACCAACAACCACAATAGAATGGACAGAAAAAAGGAGTGTGGCTTCACTAGGAACCCGTAACCCATCCATTGGGGGGCTCTACTAGAACAGTCTACATTTCCTTCTCTATGAAAGGCTTCAACTGCCTAGGAACACACTCCCTCAATGATGACCAACCAAACCTCCTATGCCAATGTATTGAGTGGACCAAGCAGGTTCATCTTTCACTCCTCGCTATTCCACTCAACATACATTTGCTGCCCCAACCATATACCCTTCACAGTGATGGATCCTACTAAGGTCTCACATCACTGTTATGGTCTGCATATAGAAAGAAAACACTGCCATTATAAAAACCTTTATGCAGGACCTCCTTTATTCTCAAAACAGAACAGATATATCTTCTAAAGTGAAGATTAGCATACATTCATTACCACCATCCAACTTTTAGCCACTTTATCTATATTTGCAGACTGTTTAACTTTTAATCCAAGCAACTGCAGTCTTATATTGTCCATGATAGTTCTCAAAACTGTTTGTGCATTTTGTTTTTCACCAGTGAATAATCTTGAGTTCCTTTCCTTCCATATATAGTATACAGTGGTAGCAAGGACTATCCTTAACACTTCCAATGGAGTTGTTGCAAGGGCCATTAACATAGTATTCAATCACATTCTCCCATATATTAGGCATACTAGCATCCCCCATCTTTCTTTTCATTTCATTCCATACTACGTTGGAGAAATCACATTCAAAGAACAAGTGCTTATGAGAATCATTTACCTTATTGCATAAAGAACATCTCATATCAATGTTACCATTCCAAACCATAATCCTATCTTGAGTCTGCAACTTTCCCCTTAAAGCCATCCAAAGGACAAAAGCAAATCTGGGATTACCTTGTGAGAACCAAACCACCTTGTACCAATCAACTATAGCATTTTGCTGGCTTAATTCCTCCCATGCTAGTTTGGTTGAAAAATCTACAAAATTACCATTTCTATCCTTCCATAAAGTCCTATCAGTAGTACTATTATTTAATTGAGGTACAGGAATATCATTCAGTAAAGGAAAAACATCCAACCATTCCTCTAGCCAATTCCACCTATCATCCACTACCATCTCACTCACAGCCATATTATCTTTGAGTCTAGCATCATACACATCCCTTCTAGTCACAACATTATTTAAAGTTCCAACATTACACCATTGATCATGCCAAATATTAGTACTTTTACCATCCCCCAAAACCTTCCAAACTCTGTTTTTTATTTTGTCTCTCAGGTCCAATAAAGACTTCCACATACAGCTGTCTTTTTTATCTTTTTGAATCTCCCATATGTTCCTACCTTTTAACTTGAAAACATTAACCCATTTAACCCATAGAGAGTCTTTCCCTGCTGCTATATTCCACAGATTTTTTTATCATTAAAGCTTTATTCCATGTATCCAAAAATGTCAACTTTAATGTCTAAAAGAGTTATTTTTTTAGTTCGCTAGGCAGAACTGTCATTCTTGACAAGTATAATGCTTTAAAAGATTATTAATCCTTTTAGATACTATATATGATTTGAAAGAAGTAAACTTTAATTTATAATTTCAGTATGAAATCAGTGATAGTACTTTATCTATATGGCGTTGAAGTACTATCGTGATGTTTAAGGTTTGATTATGAAGTACGTATAGTAAAATTAAGAAACGTTAATGTATGTGTTGATTATGAGTGTCATAATTAAAAAGGTTAGCGCGCTGTTATAGTATACTGGCTTGTTTATCTATCAAAGGCACATACTCGATCAAAAGATAAACATTCTTGCTAGATACTTAAAAAGCTCAACTTGTTTAACGTTAATGGTCTAAACTAGCTTTGACATGATTAAAAACTAGTTTTATGAAGTTGGGTATTATTTAGGGTCATGTTCAGTATTATGTAACTTATGATTGATAACTTGTTTATAATTAAATGGTTAGTTTATTTTATCAGGTGGTTTAAGTCGCAGCTCACAAGAATGCTTCAAATCGAGAACACCAGATGAAGTACTTGAAGAACTTAAAGATAAATGTTTTATCACGGTTAGTACTTTCATAAGACTAAATATAACTCGTACTTCCTTATCACATATTTTGAGTGTATAACAAGGTATGAAAACATGGCAAATTGATTTTTCTTTTTTGTTGATGATTCTTGCAGCAACAGGGATGGTGGTCATATGAGTTTTGCTCTCACAAGAAGCTACGTCAATTTCATGTAGAGGGCGGACGGGTACAAAACTACAAATTAATATGTTGATTGATGCAGCTTATTGGATTTCGAATAAGACCCTTCTCGTATAGCTTGCGATATTTTTGTGTTCAGGTTGTTCAAGAGTTTGTATTAGGTGAATATGATATCACAAACGTACCTTTTTTGATACTTTGACAGGTCCGAGATGGAAAAATCCATCACGAAGGTACATTACAACCGTTTGACGATTTGTTTCATACTAAGCTAAAATATCAAATAATATAGAGATCGATATGATTAATGCAGGTATCATGCTCATATATACACACATGGAACCAAATGTGATCCTGTTGAGTTTATGATATATAAAATATACTAAAACATAAAGACATCAAGAGTACACAGCGGAAGACTTAAGATCATAACAAATAAATTAATTAACTGAAAGTATGCATAACGTACCTCTTGCGAATATCAAATCTCTTGAGCAAAGCAAAACCACCCTCGAGCAAAGCAAACCAAAGAAGTACTAAATGGTGTAAGAATAATGTCTTACAACCACGTTCTTGTACACACGAATTAACCAACGAATCAAGCGATTGCTAGATCTAACACAAGCCCTCGTATATGCAAAAACAAAACCGAACTCCCTAACAAATGGGGTGTTCGGCCGAGCTATGCAAGAGAAAGAGAAGAGAGGAGATCTAGGGTTAATTCAATGCACAAGGTATGAATGAAACCCTAGAACCTAGCCTTGCTTATATAGTGAATGGAATTCTTGAAAAACAAGTTAGGGATTAGGCTTGGATAAAGCCCTATGGCCGGCCATACCTCAAGCCCAAAACCAAACCCATAAATTTTCCAAGTTTTCCATTTCTAGTCCTTCTCTTTTTCATTTAACGGTCGTTAGTCATTTTTCCATTAAATACTTAACGATCGTTAACCGGACTTAATGTGTAATAATTAATCGTAAACATAAACATTAATTATTAACTTTAATTCTCATTCGCTAATGTGTGCAATCCCGTGGTCACAAGTTCGAATCCGGACATTCACATCTTTGTAAATATATACATTTCCAACAGCTCCCACTTGGATATGTTTACAAAACGTGAAATGACATTGGTTAGCGTCTAGCAACACGCCAATGCCCCCAGTACAACTCGTGTATGGTTTTCTGGAGAAAAACCAAGTTTGATGATTCATCATCATATTCATCCTTTTGTTTCTAATACCATGTTAATAAGAATATGGATCTCACTCATTTCTTAATTAACTATTCTGTTTCTCGCTTTATGTGATTGATTAAGATTACCAATTCTTCTGAACATATTCCAGAAGACCTTGGGCATGGCCATGCAAACATCTTAACAACCCTACGAGGGGCCCAGTAGTATTGTACTTCAAATAAATTTGAAGGAAACAAATCCCATTTTGACTACAAGTAGGATTCATAAATTTCGCAACACTTCTGAAAACAACCCTTATAACTACCAGTTACGTATAGCGTTAAATTGCTTCACAAAAATGCACTACATCCATGACATATCTCTTGTATCTCAAGTCAGAGGATAAATATCCATGATATACTTAATGACAAAGATCCATAAAGTATCATCATGTGAGTGGGATAAGTCCTATACTCAATTCATTGAATATCATCTGAAATTAGTCATGCTTCGCATCAATATACTTTCAAGTATATTCTAACTAATACTCAGATTCGTCTTAATTCAATATCATTCCCATGTTATTGATTGACAACGGACTATTTAGAATAACTTAAGTTATTCATGGATTTAAACATGCAAACATAGGAAACAATATTATAAATGAAATTAAACGTATACCGTACTTTAATTCATTATAAATAATAATTGTTTAACATCCTTTATCCAAATACTAAATAGATCAATGCATGATAATACCAGTTAATGAATTTTTCCACAAGTCATGAAAATCATACTTGTTGACAAGGCATAATTTCAATTAACTTTGATCTATAGGAATTTTGAGAATACTTATTTCAAGAATTCAATAAGTGAATTTCTTGTATATGTTTACACATATCTTGATATTGTCATATCATTCCATAAGGTGCGTGATAACCTGAACCACCCTTTTATGACAATTATCTTTCAAAACTTTAAAGTTTTAAAGTATTCTTTATTCTTTAATGTATAATGCAAATATGCTCCTAGTTGAGCATAACTAGTCAACATGGTCATCATCAAGGATACCATGACTAGAATTGAGTGTCATCTCAATTATACCAGCATCATTGTGTACAACAATATGCTCTTTAAACGTCCGTAAACTTCGAACAGTTATAGTGTAATGTTGGTGCCTACCAAACTCAAGTTTGTTGGCAATGACAATTATGAAATAATTGCCATATTTCCATCCATAGAATCTAGGAGCATCTCCAGACTGTGGAATGTGATTCTAAATCCAAACATATTCCTTTTAAAATATTTATTACACTAACAACTTTCAATGTTGTCAAATCATCTTGTAATCAAGCATGACACAACAATCTTATACACAACATGATGTTCATGATGAATCTTCAAGTTAAACTTTAAGATCTCATCTATCTTGTCAAAGATATGTATTCATCATGTTCTATTAGACTCATTTATTCACCGCATATGTTTATAAACATATTTTTCAAGGTTATATATCTTATTTCCAAATCTTACAAACGAAGTTCATTCCCAACTAAAACTTAATTTAGGTGGAATGTAGTTGCCCATACAACATATAAGATTTAAAATAATACTCCCACTAGCTTTTAGGAATACTTATGAGCTATCTTATTTTAATTATTAAATCAAACATGGATTTAATATTAAACATAAGAAACATCTCTTAGATGCTTGCATATATCCATTCATGGATTCTTGCAGTTTGTACATATCCAAGGATTATTTGAATTCATAAAACTTCTTTGTATTACTCATCGTCCTCGCAAAAGTAATTCCACAACAAAGAGTTATGACATTCATTGTCAAAATTTCATATCAATGAAACTAAGTATGACAATTATAATCTTTATATTTCTATTTAATGTATCTAGTAAAGAATATTCAATCATAGTTAATTGCTTAAATATGATTAATATTATTATCACTAGACATGCATTAAATATGTGTACAATATTGTCCATATGATTTCTACATAAAGATTTAAACCACTAGGGTTTCCATCCTTTGAAGAAACTCATATTCATTATTAAGATAAACCAAGTATCTAAAGTTGATTATCTTTATGGACAGCATCTCAACATTCATAGTATGATTGATTTACCACAATTCAACATTTGATAAATTCATCATTATGATTAACAGGCTTACCATGATCCTGTAACTCATATTCCTCAGCATATTAAATATCTGAGATATCTTTACGAATCTATGAATGACAATTCCATCATATTAAGGTCTATCATTTTCATGTTTAGCCTCATTATGATATTTGCTAGTGCATTTTAGAAGATTATGTATTTTTTGTAATTCAATCTTTCAAGATCTAAACAAAACTCCCACTTGCCTTTTAAAAATTTAAAGATTACCTTTAAATAGTTTATCAAGTAGAGCAACAATACATTGTTCTCTTTTGGGATACTACAAAAAACATTGACAGTTCCTAACATTAGTTTGTTACAACTCACTCTATAAGTAGTTTAACAAATTCAGAACTTCATTTATAAGACTTAATGTGATTCATCACATTCCATAAACAAATGGTGTCTTATCAATCTTCTAGGTTGGAGTCTTATTGAGTATATTCAATCTATACTCAATCTTCTAACCTTGATAACATGTGGAAGAAACTATAGTTATCTTGAATCAAACATGCCAATAGATTTTGATTCTTCTAACTGAACATACCATAAAACTATGGTATTTCATTAGAATTAATATTGTAAGAAAATCTAACAATATTATAGATAACCATCTACTCTATGGCTTACCTATTTACCAACAAAGTAAAACTTAATGGTACAATAGAATTACCAAATCAATTGCATGCATTATAACACAAGTATTTTGACCAAGTCAAAAGACATATCAGTTATAATCCCACTATACGTTATAAGTCATTGATCAACTCATTGACTTCATGCAAATGTCTTAAAACATAGCAAGTTAACGTCTTACTTTATATTGTAAGTCTTTAAAAGACTTTATGTTTGTGACTTTACAAAATCATAAACATTTATAATTAAAGTAATTATGAACACCACCTCAGGTTTCAATTAATATTTCAAGTTAATAATTACTACATATATTTAAGTCATTCAACGAATACTTAAATTCAAAGTAGTATTAGATTACTTCATTTAATTATGTCATTCCATGAAATGTTCCATGTAAGAAACTGCAGAATCATCCATGCTCGTTCTCACGACACGTGGATATTTTACCTTGGGCTACAATCTAGTTCACGTTCTCACGTAACATAAATTGTAACTACAAGTGTTTCTTAAATATTGAATGACATAAATATTTAAAATAAAGTAGTCTTTGTTATCATCTTGACACATGTTCTTAATAGGGCAATCATACATATTTAAATGTATACTTCCAATTAGAACGTTATTCTCTTACTTTTCAGTCAAGAGAATTCACTTAAATCATATTAATATGTATTGTACCTTGCACACAATAAAGATTTCTCCCACTTGTGCATGGAACAACATCATGTAACATATAAACAACACGATACACGTTCGTTTATTTGATTAATATGATTTGTGTCATAGATATAACTAGTAGATTTAGGACTATATTGATTTGTAAGGAAACGCACATGACAATCCTTAAAAAAAACATAAGTGCCTACAATTGGAAAGTAATTATCTTTGAAGATAATCTGGGTTACTACACAGGAAATAAGGCTTGTAGCTCCCACTGAATTAGAAATCATTAAAACAACTTCTTATTCAGTAATGCAACACAAATGCTCCCACTGAATCTGACAACATTGTAAGTGTTGCATAACCAGTGAAAACAACTTGCTTGCTATTTACTTTCCTACACCTTTGAAGAACCATACGTAATCATTACTAAGGTACTAAAAGGTGTATTCTACTCTGTGAATGATGGGTTATCCATCAATGTTATTAACTTGAAAAATTGGGTATGCAATTTCTTCCTTAACAGGTCTACCTTCCCCATACTGGTATGTAGCACCTTTAAAGGTTAAAGTAAACCAACTAGATAAATTAAGCTAGTTTTCCTTTTACCAATTTTCGCGGTAATTTGTCTAGCTTCTAATTTTGTAACTCATATACATGTTTTCCAGTTAACCAACATTCATGTTGTTACAAAGGATTCATTCACCAAATGAGGGTAATGAAATCTTTATGGAAAATAAGATGTGCAATTCATTGCTATGAGTTACATTAGAATTTAGACAATTCAAATGTTCCTATTATACCTTTCTCATTCATGAAAAGGAATAGGATTGAGTCTCATGCTTCTCCCATGGAAAAGAGACTTCGTTTGTCTTTTCGGTAAATTATTCTCGATCAAACATTTGTTTGAAAGCAGAATGGAACAATTTATTGATCAAAGACTAAACTTCGTTTATGGTTAAATGTTGCAATTATACATTCAAAAGAATTACAAAATTCAATTTTAGTATTTTCGATAATTAACCTTTTCAAGAAAATTAAACACCCATGGTTCATAAACATATAACCATTTAATTTTCACTGAAAACTAGGATCCAAATTGTCATAATCTCATCACGTCAGTTGATCTGCTAGTAATGAACCTTATACAAAGTGGTAGAGCTTGTGCTCAATTGCCAATTTCAATTGCAATTCCTAGATTTATGGGATTTACATATAGCCAATTTCAATTGCCATGTAAACATGTTTTATCCCATCTTATGCCTTGAGTTGCCAGTTCTCACTACAAAGCTCAATTAAGTTGTCCAACTTAAGAAACTGCAAAATCGTCCATGCCCGTTCTCACGACACGTGGACATTTTACCCTTTGATTACGATCTAAGTCACGGTCTCACGCAAATAAAAAATAATCTTAGGTGTTTCCGTTTCGTTGGATGGCATATAACTTAAATTCAAGGGTAATAGTTTTGATGTAAAATCAAATATGTACAAAGATGTCATGCATTCATCTTCGTAACATAGGTTTTATTAAAACATATATATCTTGTTTTAATGTTTAAGCTTTTCATCATCAAACTTTAATTGAGGTATTGGGTTCACCAATCAAGGAATTTAGTGTTAATTATCATCCATTATACCGTACTTTTGCATAAGTGTAAACACTTAGTGTTTCGGATAATTACCACCGAAGTGGCGCATGGAATCAACACGAATTCGCCCTTAAGATGAGCTTGCACATTTAATGACTTACTAAGTAGCTCCACTCGAACTTACAGGGGGCAGAGGACCAGGTACGTGCTAAAGCACAACCTTAGACATCCATTCAGTGTGTCTGTGCGCACTTCTTTAAACCCCTTTTATTAGTTCATTCTCATGGGTGAGCCTTTCAGTCATTTGTACCAAAGTCATCAATCAATTAAACGATTATGATTACTATTCTTAAAAATACATGTTTCACCATTGTTTAGATCAGTTTATTTTTCTTTTAAAAAATACCCTTGTTACATAACACAAACAAGCAAGTATTTATAAAAATAAACAAATAAACAATGAATACATAACAAATAAAAGTCATGCATATCAAATAGCCACATGCAAACGGTTTTGATAAATCTTATTAATAACCAATTTTATAATAGTCAATATGCATATATTTAATTAAGACTTCCACCCGTTTTCATCTATGTACAAGGTGAACCACATGCATCGATTCATCGATTGCGTAAGTCAAAACTAAATATATACCACATAGCACATAATTGATTAAATTAATAATTATTGAGGTCTTCCCCAATTTAAGATCTATCATTATTTAATGTATATCACTTAAAACATGAAAGACATACAATAAACAAATCCATGATAAAACATGCAGGTAATAATCATGGATATAAATTACACTTAACAATTAATGCAATTATACAGAGTTACGCATATACACATAAAGTTGCATGCATCTTAGGGTTTCTAATCCAATTAAAACAATAGTTTACAAAACCCTAATAAGGACACCAAAAAAACGCCCCCCTCAAAATTAGGGTTTAGGTTTTGCAAACCCTAGATCTAAGCATACAAATAATAACACATTCATGTTTATTTTAATTATGTGTTTCAGTAATTAATTACTTGTTATACAAGGCTCTGAAACCACTGTTGAGTTTATGATATATAAAATATACTAAAACATAAAGACATCAAGAGTACACAGCGGAAGACTTAAGATCATAACAAATAAATTAATTAACTGAAAGTATGCATAACATACCTCTTGCGAATATCAAATCTCTTGAGCAAAGCAAAACCACCCTCGAGCAAAGCAAACCAAAGAAGTACTAAATGGTGTAAGAATAATGTCTTACAACCACGTTCTTGTACACACGAATTAACCAACGAATCAAGCGATTGCTAGATCTAACACAAGCCCTCGTATATGCAAAAACAAAACCGAACTCCCTAACAAATGGGGTGTTCGGCCGAGCTATGCAAGAGAAAGAGAAGAGAGGAGATCTAGGGTTAATTCAATGCACAAGGTATGAATGAAACCCTAGAACCTAGCCTTGCTTATATAGTGAATGGAATTCTTGAAAAACAAGTTAGGGATTAGGCTTGGATAAAGCCCTATGGCCGGCCATACCTCAAGCCCAAAACCAAACCCATAAATTTTCCAAGTTTTCCATTTCTAGTCCTTCTCTTTTTCATTTAACGGTCGTTAGTCATTTTTCCATTAAATACTTAACGATCGTTAATCGGACTTAATGTGTAATAATTAATCGTAAACATAAACATTAATTATTAACTTTAATTCTCATTCGCTAATGTGTGCAATCCCGTGGTCACAAGTTCGAATCCGGACATTCACATCTTTGTAAATATATACATTTCCAACAGATCCTACAAATGAGCCTCGCGAAACTGAGGTTTGATAGACTCAAAACATTCAGTTGTAAATTTCATAGAACTTTCACCTGAGCCTAGCTAATTTTTTTTGTTTGTTTATGTGATTTGTATTTCAACAAATAGCTTTATTTCAACAAATAGCTCTTAAATGAAAGGCTGATTCATGAAGCTTTTTAAACTTTTTTGAGCTGTTAAAACTTTAAATTACTGATATACTCTTCAAACATATGTTTACAATTATAAATATGTCCTTTTATATCATTTTACATCTCATAATTACATTTAACAGATAACTCACCAAACAATTTTGTGGAAAACTAAAAGGGGGGGTTGAATAGTTTTACCAATTAAAACTTCCTTTTAAACTATTTAGATCGACTTATGTCAATCTATTTGGGTGTGTGTGTTGGATGTTGATAAACAAGCATATAAAGGTAAGTAATGAAAAGATAAGGGTAAGAAGCACAAAACCACAACACGAGTATTTATAGTGGTTCGGCTACAAGGACACCTTAGTTGCCCTACTCCACTCCCTGAGTCACCTACTCGAGAGTTCGTAAACACTACACCAATCTCCTTATGGCGGAGAAGCCTTCACAACGTCGCTTAACCTTTTTCCGGTACAAAGCTAAATACCGAGTTCTTTCACACCAAGGTGAACCACACCTAACACAACGTCGCCTACCCTTTATACGGTGCTAGGCTAACCACCGAGTTCTTTCACACCAAGGAGAACTAATCCTATCACAACGTCGCCTACCCTTTATAAGGTACTAGGCTAAGTACCTAGTTCTTTCACTCCAAGGTGAACTACACCTTCACAACGTCGCCTACCCTTTATTAGGTACTAGGCTAAGCACCTAGTTCCATTGCAATGGAGGAACTACTACCACACTACACCAACGACTAATCCCAAAGGAGATCTACTCATTTACAACATCATCAAGGACATCAATATCCTTGGATCTAATACTAGTCTATCTTGTACATCGAAACATACCATATCGAATGTACATCTAAGGCACCTTTCACTAATGCCTTTGACTAGATCTACAAGACACCTTTCACTAATGTCTTGTGTCTTCACTTCTAGGCACCTTTCACTAGTGCTTCTTTGTCTTGACTTCTATGCACCTTTCACTAATGCTTCTTGTCTTGACTTCTAAGCACCTACCACAAGTGTTTATCCTATAGACGATAGATACCCTTCACTAATATCTTCGTCTTGACACTTGAGACATCTTTCACTAATGTCTTCAACACTACACTTCTTTGAAGAAAGAAAGAGATCATCAACAAGAGGACTTCAATAGCCTTGATGATGAGGAAGCATGACAACTCATGGACTTGAGCTTGCTCGACTTCAAAGATGGTGATCTTGCCTTTAAGAGGAACCTAGAAGATCACACAAAAAACAAAACTACAAACATAGATCTCTTGGATCTAAGGTTAGTGAGATTTAACTCAGGGGAGAAAGTGTGTTAGAAAGGGATTGAAATGGGTGAGAAACAATGAAGAAATGACTCACTATTTATAGAGGAAAAACCTCTACTGTTCCCCGGATCCCACGGATCCCTACCACAAGGGATCCAACTAGCACAAAGCTAGGGATCCGTGGTACGCTCCTCTTTGCCCATGGGTATTTTTGGTTATGGGTCATGGGTCATGGGTTATGGGTTGATCCATGGTTTTCTTTCTAGATACAATGTATCTTAAGGATACAATGAACTTGGTTAAGTGGTATATATAAAACCATGGGTTATGGGTCAAAACCATTTGCTAGTTTTTACCTATTTAGTATATACTTGTTTTTACCCATTTTAGTATATACTTGATTTTACCCATTTTAGTGTATACTTAGTTAAGTATATGTTATCCCAATATGTAAACACTAGTTGTTATACATATGTATATCTAAAGCATAAAATCACTTGTACTTGTTTTAGTGTTTTATGTGAAAGCGTAAGTGTGTTAGAAAACTATTAGTTCAAACCATTTACGTATTTTATTTGTTTCGTTAAGATGATCTTACTTTTGTTATCGACAAAACATTAGAAGATCGTAAAATATAAATAAACGTTTTTACGGCTTATTTGTATTAACAATCTCCCCCTTTTTGTTGATGACAAAACATAAGATTATTTTAAGGAAAAGCTAAAATTCGTAAGAGTTTGAATTTGTAGTTTTTACTTTCTTCTCCCCCTTTTTGTCGAAACAAAAAGAGCTTTGAAAGAAAGCAACACTTTGTTTTTAAGAAAAATGTGTGAAAAATAGAAAAGAAATAAGAAATAAAAAGCAAGTAATGGGAAAGGATCTCGTCATTACTCCCCCTTGACGAGTCCATCCCTAAGTAAGGGCGTCAAGAAAGTAATGCTAATCTAGTTCATTTGCAAATTTTTGCAAAAGATTACGTCTATGTGACGGGTGTGCTCCCCCTAGATGATTGCAATTTTGCAACGGGAAGTCATGAAATATAAATCTAAGATTGCAAGTAATTTTGCAATGTATTTGTTTTGACACCAAGCTCCCCTTAGCTTTAGGGTGTCAAATTCTTCATGTGTTAATTGAATAACTACAAAACAAATGTTAGAAAACAAGTATAATTCACAATTTCCTGCAAATGTGGTCCAAGTTAGTAGGAAAATAGTTTCCTGTCTCACGGATCCCACGGTTCCCTCCTAGTAGGGATCCGTCTAGGCAATTCTGAGGGATCCGTTTGGCTGATAAATAAAATCAGCAAAGGTGATATAACAAATAATGTTATCACATAAATGAGACATGAATACAAAGTAATCATATGCTCAACAAAATAACACGTAGCATGTAATTCCATTTAATAAAACAAGAGTTATGATATACATGACTCTAAAAATAAGAAAATAGACAATACATGACTAGGAATTTCTAGACCAACTAACGCTTGATGCTAGGACACCACTAAAATTCTTCTAGCTCAAGTTTTGTTTATGTTTGATCTCGTCGAAACGTTCGAGGAGATGATAGAACATGAAACGTTGGTCTTCTCGTACTTCATGTATCAAACTTTCAACATGTTGACAATGATAGCAATCTTTGTCATGGCTAGGTAGTGGTGGTGGATGAAATGAAATGGCTTGATGCGAAGAATCAAGTGAAGCGGCTTGTGGAGCTTCAAACGATGAAGGGATTGGTGGAGGTGCATTTGAGAATGCCTAGACCAAGAATGATGGTGGTGGTAAAGAAGTGTCAACTTCCATATGGTCGGGTGGTTGACTTTGATGATTTCTCATAATCCAAATAGGATTATATGATGGAGATGGTGAAAAGGAAGCCGGAGCAAGTGTTGACTCAACAACTTGATTTTGAACCATTATTCCTCCTAATGAGGAGAATGTTGTCGGCGGAAGCGGGTGAGACGGCCTAGAAGGCAAGTCCTCTAAATTGTAGAGGTGTGGTGATGATAGTGGTGAAGTAAATGAAATAGCTATAGGAACCAATGGTGATGGTTTAGTGGAGATGATATTGTTTGGCCTAGGAGGTATGGTGGTGTTTGGCATAGGTAGTTTTGTGGGTACTATCCTTTTAGGAATTGGTTTGATTGGATGATGAAGGATTCTATCATTTGTTGGCTTGACCGGAGATGATTCGGTTGAAGAGATTTCGTGTACAACACGAACCTTTTTCATGGGTGGTTCTTTGGTGGGTAAGTTACTACTTGGGGTTTTCCTCATGATGAGATGATTTCAAGAGGTTACAAGAGCTGAAAGTTAGGATGAGAGTGATGACTATGGAGGTCCTAACAAGGTGGTTTATAAAGCAAGAGAATTGGCAAGTGCATTCAAGCCTTAAGCCACTAGGATTCATTGGAATGTGATGATTAACATGCACAAGAGTCAACTTCAGAGTTTACACTGATCTAGGAACTCATTTAAGATGATATGGAGTGTTTAAGTTAGGAAGATGATTTGAAGTGATTATTTTAGCAAGATTTGACCTAAACTGTCATCCGGATCCCACGGTTCCCTCCTCAGAGGGATCCGTCTAGGCTAATCATAGGGATCCGGCTCTCAGTAGTTATGAAAGAGTGGAAATGATGCTTCTAAGATCTAAGACCTATAATATCTTGAGTGTTTCAGTATTCCTAAGTGTCTTAAATGAAGAGGTGCTTAGGTACTTGAAGGTGGTGAGTGTTGTAGCTAATTATTGTCTTTTATGGAAGGATTTGGAACTTTCATGAGTACCAATGAATGAGCAAGGATGACACTAAAGATGAGAGTGTCAATTGAAGCTAAATGATCCTAGAGATCAGGTTGTGACTTAGGATTGTGTTTTGGAAAAAATCCTAAAGGTTTTGAGATGGAAAAACTAGGATTTGATCAACTTTGATCAATTTTGTGGTGAGGATGATTTATGATCAACTTAGCCATAATCGAAGGATTTCTAAGACTAGATGTGAGGGATCAAGTAGAAAAAAAAATGAAGTGTGAGTTTTGAGAGCGGAAGAGTGATGGATTAAAATAAAATGATAGATCTATGAACATCTTAGAGTGTGATCTATGTGAGTTGGAATGAGTAGGAAAAATCAACCTATCTTGATAAGGACTTAATCTGCCTTAAGACCCTATGTTTAGTTTAGTGAGATGTTCTAAGGATATGTTTTGAAATATAATGCTTGCAATTGCATTCTCTGTTTGCCGGATCCCACGGTTCCCTAAAGATAGGGATCCGTCTAGTACAACATTTGGGATCCATCCATCTGCTAGGCAGAACCTTCACTAAAGGTATGCAATGATCTTGACAATGCATTATATTCCAAGATTAGTTAAAGGAGTTCTAAAACTAAGATATCAAATGTAAGATGTTTTATTTCATGAAGGAAATAGGATTACATTGATAAAGCACGAGTAGAGTAGAATTGATCCTATTTGAAATACTACTAAATTCCTTGAGTGTTTTCGCTAGATGGATCATTATGTGATTGATGAGTGTTGGTGGAGTCAAGAATGAAGAAAGTCTTCATGAGAGATATGTTTAGCGGTTCCATCATCTTGTTCACAAGTACGTACAACGGACTTTGAAATTGAGGATGGAAGTGCATAACATTATGATAGAGGCGTGTCAAGAACATTCCATAAGGGATTAGTTTATTCTTGGAGCCTTGAAGATTTGCAATTCGCCTTGCGAAGAAGTACGCGAGATTGTATGGTTGTTGTGTTAGCAAACAGTACAACATGTGAGCACAACAAGCGGGAAGAATTTCTCGATTTCCCCTAAGACTCCAAACATTTTCACGTAGGATGAGTGCAAGAGGCTTGTACTCTTCTAGGATATCCTTGTAAAGATAATGTTTGGATCGGAGTAATATGGTCGAGGTTTGCATATTATGCGATTTAAATCTTCCGGAGAGGGTATGTGTGAACAATATGGACTATTCTCTTCACGAAAGTTGAAGAGAGAATCAAGAGACCAATCTTCGGTGAAGGCACATTGTCCATGATTTGGAATCCGGAGGATGTGAGCAAAATGCCCAAGGGTTAGAGTGAACTTTTGGGTTTTGATATAAAACCAAAGGGATAGAGAGCGATCCTCGTTACGAACGAGTTCGACTCGACGGAAGAATTCCATTATGAACCTTGGAAATATCTTCTCGTTGATTTCAAGAAGACATTCTAGTCCTATGGCTTGGAAGGAGGTATTGATACCTTCTTCGAATTGTAGAGAGGTGTCTACAATACGTCCTTCGTGGAAGTGACGGTTTTCGAGATTATTGAACCCACGGACATGATTGCCAGGTGTGTTGGGTTCGAGAAAGATGTTCGGAGTGTAGACGCTTGTGAGTGAAAAATCAAACTCATATTCATGCGTCATAGTTGAACCTATAGAGATGATGAGTTAATAAAGGTGATGTTTGTGATCAACCTATGATTATCTAACGTTTTTATTAGATTTTTATTAACAATGGTTATAAACAAGAAAGACACTTAACTCACTTAATGTTTTGACTTTCTAGTGGATTTTTAGTCTTGCATGAAAACTGTTTTCCAGTAATACGGATCCCACGGTTCCTTTACAAAAGGGATCCGGCTAGTATATCTTCCGGGATCCGTGTTGGGAATTATGCTATGTATGAATTATGCTGAATTTACTGCTGATGGATTCTGCTGAAGTGCAAGGATTCTGCTGAAGAAGTAATTCTGCTGAAGTAATATAAACGTGTAGTTTGTTTCTGTGGAGATAGATATTCCGCGTATTCTATAGTATTTCTACTGATATAGTCAATCAGTATTAGTTTGTTAGGATATGCATGAGCTATTTTAGGTAGTGATATGCATTTATTTTATATTATTGTTTATTTAGGGTTCCTTGTGTATAAAAGGAACAGATGTCTTTTGTATTAGATAACTCTTGAGAAAAATATTCCAGGAAAACATCTTTAGAAAGAGTGAGAAAGATCCATAGAGGATCATTGTTTTATTAGAAAAACCTTGTTGGTAACTTTGATTGTGTCAATTATTATTCCAATGTGCATTCAATCATTGTTATTAATTATACCCTAGTTGAGTCCGGATCTTGGTTTCTACAATTGAAGACATCTGTTCCTTTTATACACAAGGAACCCTAAATAAACAATAATATAAAATAAATGCATATCACTACCTAAAATAGCTCATGCATATCCTAACAAACTAATACTGATTGACTATATCAGTAGAAATACTATAGAATATGCGGAATATCTATCTCCACATAAACAAACTACACGTTTATATTACTTCAGCAGAATTACTTCTTCAGCAGAATCCTTGCACTTCAGCAGAATCCATCAGCAGTAAATTCAGCATAATTCATACATAGCATAATTCCCAACAATCCTCCCCTAAACTGGAATTTGACTTGGTTAAGTTCTAGTTTCTTGATAGATCTTCAACGCTTCAGAACCAGAGGATTGTACAACAGCAGCAAAGAACCAAAACAAGAACATCTCTATGATGACAAACGTTTGAAACACCAGATCTTTGCAGCAACAAATGACAACATGTACATCAAAACATATTAGTTTCATACTATTCTCATCACATCCAGGTGTGTTAACTCTTGTGAGAGGTGAATCATTGAAAATAATGGATTTGATATCTCTTTACCAATAGCCATCACTACTGGAGTAGCCAAATGTTTAAGTTCAAAAACTATGGTACACTGATAACCATCTGATTTATTAGCAAATCGGCAACTATATAAACGGATTTGAAATGTCTTTACTTGTAGCCGTTTGCTCAGGACTAGCCAATCCTTTGGTTACCCAATAGGGCAGCAACCATGGTGAATTGATGACCATACAACTCTCAGCAATTAAGCATTGGTGAGATGCAGACCCTATGATTTTGAGCAAACCATTACAGCTATCAACGGAATTGAGATGTCTTTACCAAAAACTGTTTGCTTTTGGACTAGCCAACTCTTTGATGGAATGCCGTCATCATCATGGTGAGGTGATTACCATTTATGGATTTCCGCAGCCTTTACCACAAGCCATAATCTTGTGGGCTAGTCAACTCTTGTGTCAGAAAGACATGGTGAGATGAAAACCATTAGTTGTGTGGTAATTAACCAACACCAAAACCTGCAAGCAAGAAAGAGTAGAAACTGAACACATACAGGTTAGAGTTTTTTTTTTTTTTTTTTTTTTTTTTTAATCAAAAGAAATAATACTACTTTTTTTTAAAATAAAGAAAGAATAAAAATAACCAAAACAAGTAAAATATACCATCAAGCAGCAGCAGAAACCAAAGACAGTTGTAGTGTCAGCAGAAACACTAAGCCTCCCCTTAGGCTTATGAGGATCCAACAGCTGCAAAAATGGTTAGAATACAAAAATACAACAATAAGCCTCCCCTCAATCAATGCACCAGACAAAGATTATTGTTCTTGGGTACCCAGAATGAACCTTTCCTTTGAGTTTTCCAAGAATAACCTGTTGAGGGCTTAACAGCAGTTGCCATTCTAACTCCACCATGTGCCATATTCATATGAGATACATAAGGTGTATATGACTGAAAATAAGAACTAGTAGGTCTATAGGGCCTAAGTCTAGCATTACCGTTCCACCAACCAGTAGCAACTGGTGAAGAATATCCTCCACCAGAGGGAACTATAAAAGGCCTATTAAGCCTATCAGCAGAAACATATGCATACACCTTTGGCTTACCAGTAGGAACTGGTTTACCTGCTCTCATATGTGCAGCTTTGGGAACAAATGGAGGAATACTAGCAACATTAGTCCATGTGGGTCTATAGGTCTGTTGGCCATAGGAAACACCCATCCTTTTCTCATGATAATCACAGTCTTTAATAAGATGGAGTTTACTACCACACACAAAACAAGATTTCTTCTTAACAGACTTATTCTTAACACAACTTTGTTTATTACATTTAAACTTATCAGAAACAGAACTAGAAGCAAAATTGTGTTTAACAGAATAAGTAATTGGCTTTGTTTTGGGCACATCAGCAACTACTTTGGACTTGGGTGTGGTCATGGGTGTGTGCCTAGGTGAGCCATACTTTTCACTGGAATCACATGAGGCATAGCCAGTGGACTTTAGGTCTGACGACTTGTCACTATTAGAACAAGAGACAGAGTCATTAGTTTTGCTATTAAGGTCTAGCAAGTCACTTGACTTTTTGCCATATAAATGGTGTGATCCATCAAAGTCAACAGTGATGGATAGGTCAATGGGCATATGTTCACCTCTAATAGGTCCAGGGACAGCATGTAATTTTCCTTCTTTGACATAATTAGCTAAACCTGCTGGTGTAGTTTTACGCCCATCAGTCCTAGCTTCTAATCCTACATACTTTTGAAAACCTAAACCTATCCTAGAGGTCTCAGATTGACTACTATAGATCTCTCTAGCTAGATTGTTACCTGATATTAACCATTCTTTATGTCTAGCTACTTCCTCGTCTAGTTTCTCTTTTAACACTTGGTTTTCAGAAACTACATCTGCTTTTACTTTCTCAGTACGTTGTAAATCAATTTTAGCACAATCCAAATCACTTTGTAACACCCTTAACTTCTCATCATAAGCCAATTGATTCTTTTGAAACCAAACTTTTTGTCTTTCTAAAGTTTTTAAAGCTTGTTTATAAGCCTCAACTTCAACATAGCATTCATTATATTTAGGTTTCAATTCATCATAGGCTTCCTTAAGGGCATTATATTTTTCACTACAACCAAACACACAATTATGTACCTGAGAGATGCCCATTAAGGCAAATTGTGGACTGGCAAATTCTTCAGCATCACCTTTAGCGTAAGCTTCCTTGCTCATCTTCTTGAATTCAATCTTTCCACCATACCTTGCTTTGAGTGCATTCCATATACGACTTGCATCATCCATATAACGAAAATCTGCTACATGATCAACAAGAATAGATTTAAGCAAAGTAGTTCTGGCCTTTGACTCTCTTTGGACAGCAATTTGTTCATCTGCAGTCGTTGAAGGAAGAATAAAGATTTTTCCATCGCGATCCATTCCAGTTCTTTTTAAGCAGTTGCCATTTTGGATCACCTTCCAGATATTCATATCATTATTCATGATCCAGTGTTCCATCTTCTTAGCCCAGACCTCGTACTCATCATCCATCAAATAAGGAAACATAACATCATCCCTATTATTATCAAATTCTGCCATTTTATATGATAACAGCAGTAAAGTTATGTGATAGCAAGAACCAAAATGAATGTCAGCAGTAACCAACAGCCAATCAATACCAAATTAATCAATCAGTACACCTCGAAAAATATATCAGTAGGAAATAAAGCGAGGAACCCACATGAACAACACTTAACAAGCCAATCAATTGTTATGCCTCACTGTATCACACATCCTACCCCACGTGCAAACCAATATTCAAATGAGTCAATAAAGATGCCAAAACCTTTTACATTAGCATCCTCCAATCAGATGAAACAATATTGTTGGGATATGAAAGTGCTGAAGATATCAAAGTACTGAAGATATGGAAGTACTGTAAGCTGCAAAGTACTGGAAGAAGTCAAAGAGTCAAAGTACTGCTAAAGACAAAGTCAAAGTACTGCAAGATGAAGTCAAAGTACTGCTAGAACAAAAGAACTGTTATATTCGTTTATGAAAAGTATTGTATTCCATGTTTAGATTACTTGTCGTACAAGGTTATCAATTGTAAACCGACTAGGATATCCTTGAGCCTATAAAAGGACTCCTAGATTGGCATTAGAGGTACGATTTCAGAAAAAGAGTTTTAGAGTTTACGAATTAGTGTTTTAGAGAAAAGTTCGATTATCTTAGAGTTGTATTAGAGTATCTGCATAATAAGCAGATTTAGAGTTTATAATAAAGTTATTCTTCTTAGCTTTGTTAAGTAAATTCCGCGTACTTGATAAAGATTGCTCAGTGTTTCTTTGTTAATAACTTAGGATTTATCCGAGGTTATTAAACCTTAACAAGCTAGTTAAGTTAGTTTGATTAAAGTATATCGATCCAACAAGTGGTATCAGAGCTTGTGTGGAAACTCTGACTAGGAAGAAACCCTACTTCAACAATATTCAAGATGTCGACTGAAGCTGTTCCACCACCCTCAATCACCTCACTCAGAATTCCAATAATCAAGAAGGGAGAATATGATCTCTGGTGCATGAAGATGAGGCAGTATATTGCCATTACAGACCATGCTTTATGGAATGTAATTGTGAATGGGAATGAAGTAGTTTCAGATCCCATTGTTGTTCCTGGACAACCTACAGCACCAAAGGCAGTCTTACCAGCAGCAACCTTAAGGAATCAAGAGAAGGCTCTAAACATTCTCTTGTCTGCCATTCCAGATGGTCATCTTCTCAAGTTTCATGATGCTAAAGATGCTAAGCAGCTCTGGGCTGCTCTCAAGACCAGATTTGGAGGGAATAAAGCCTCTAAGAAGATGCACAGAAATTTGCTGAAGCAACAGTTTGAAACTTTCACAGTAGGAGAAAGAGAGAGTCTTGATGCTGCATATGATAGGTTTCAGAATCTCCTCAACATGTTGGAGTTATACAACGCAGAAGTATCAGTTGAGGATGCTAATTTGAAGTTTCTAAGGAGTTTGCCATCTACATGGCATGTGATTGCTACTATGATCAGAGGACAACAAGGATTAGATGTTATGGACTTTGATGATCTCTATCATCAACTGAAGGTGTATGAACATGAGATGAGTGGTCAACCCAATTCAAAATCTCACAGTATTGCTTTTCTATCATCTGAAAAGAAGAGCAGTACTTCCAAAAGTACTGCTTCTCCTCAAAGTACTGTTTCTCAAAGTACTGCTGTTTATAATCCCCCATCATATGCTCAGCAGGCCCCACCATCTATCACTTTGCACTCAGATGAAGTTGTGTGCTCCTTCTTTGCACAACAAGCAAGCTTACCTGTCATTTATGAAGAGGATCTAGCACAGATTGAAGAAGATGCACTTGAAGAAATTGATATCAGGTGGCAAGTTGCTATGATCACTGCAAGGATCAAAAAGTACATGAAGAAGACAGGCAAAAATATTGATTTCAAACCAAAACAAGGAATAACTTTTGAGAAATCTAAAATTGAATGCTTCAATTGTCAAAAGACTGGTCACTTTGCAAGGGAGTGCAGGTTTGCTAAGTATCAAGCAAACAGAACATCTGAGAAGCCTAAACTTGAGCTCAAAGAAATACCAATAACTGAAACAAAGGTTTTGGTTGCTCAAGAGAAGTTATCAGAAGTTGACTGGAGTGAAGAGTTTGATGATGAACCAGTGACTTACTGTATGGTAGCAGTGGAAGATGCAGTTGAAGACACAGTGGAAGCATTGGACTGGAGCACTGCTTTTGATGAAGAATCTGAACATGCTGTTTTGGAATCTGATGATGGCTTTGGAGGATTTGATTGGAGCAAAGAAAGTGAAGATGATCCTGTTCTTCTTGCTATGGTGGCTACTTCACCAACTCAGTCTCCTATCTCTGAGGTATGCTCAAACTGTTATGAGTTTTATCAAAAATTACTTAACAGTTATGTGATTGAAAGAGATAATTGTATTAGGGCTAGGTCTGAGGTAGCAGGTTATCAAATCACTTTAGAGTCTATGAAAGCTAAAATTATAACACATGAAAATAATGAAATGGCTTGGGCTGAAAAGTATGAACAACAGGATTACCAATTAAAACTTAGTGAATGGAAACTAAACTGTAAAATTGCTGAAATTGAGACATTAACTAAGGAAAGAGATGATTTGTTAGCTAAGTTTGCTGCTTGGGGAGAGTCTGGCTTATCCCATGTTGCTTATGTTGAAAAACAGATAAGGGCTTACATTAGAACAGGCTTAGGATTTGGAATGGATTTTAGTAACATAGATGAAAACCAAACTAGTGATCAGGATGATGGTGTTTTTGAGGACATAACCACTAGTGATGATGATCTCATTAACTATGTAGATTCATCTAGTAATGAGGGCTCAATAAGTGAACCACCTCCTGAATATAAGAAAGACAATGGTTATCATGCTGTTCCCCATCCCATTAATCATCAACCCTCTAGGCTTGATGTTTCTCGTTATGGTGTAGATAGTCTAGAGTTTAAGAAGAAGCTTGTTGCTCAATCTAGGTCTGAGAAATCCAAAGAAACTGTTGAAAATACTGTTCAAAATCAAGCAGAACCTTTAAACCAAAGTACTGCTCAACAAGCAGTACCTTCTGTAAAACCTTTTCAAAACAGTACTGCTAAACCATTTTGGATAATTTTGGTCAAAACAGATTTTATCAGTCATCAAGAAGGAAAAATAATTTTAGGCATAGACATAGAAGAAATCACTTTGGTCATATGGGTCAAAAACTGTGTTTTGTGTGTTATAGTCCTACTCACTTAATCAAAGATTGTGACAAACACTCAGAATATCTAAGCAAGTTTCCAAGGAATAAGTCAACCAACCAGAAACCTAGAGAGCACAAACCAGTTTGGAATAATTCAAATAGGATTAATCACAGAAACTTCACACCAGATCATAGATACCCACATCAGAGAAGACCTTCAGTATCTCACAGTACTTTCCAAAGTACTGCTCAGAAACAAGGTACTGATAATACTGCTTGGAATAGGAATTCTAGGAGATCTCACTATCAACCTAGAACGTATCACACTTCATATAGGGGATATAGATCACAGGAACCACCTGTTAAAACTGAATGGATTAAAAAGGAATGTACTGCTGAGGGACATACAGTACGTTCAACAAAAAGTGAATCAGATGTTTTTGTGACACAAGAAAATGCTAAAAATCTGGTGAAAGAGATTTATGTTGAAAAACTAGAGAGTTTTGAAAATCCACATGCTAAAAATCATAAGATAATTTTGGATCATCATTTGAAAGATAGTGGGAATTACATACTCAAAGAATTTGAGTTTGTATCTCCTCAAGGGGAACACAAGTTAGTAATGGATTGGGTTCCTAAAAGTTTCTAACTCTTTTCTTTGTGTGCAGGGCAACCCAGAAGAGGAGCTTAAAGATCATCTTATTGTGGATAGTAGTTGCTCTGGAAGTATGACAGGTGATAAAGAGATCCTGTCTGATTTTAGAAATATTAGTGGAGGAAAAGTTGCGTTTGGGAATGATCCCAATGGAGGAAGGATTACTGGGAAAGGAACAATTAAAGCTGGAAGAATCGATTTTGAGAATGTCAGATATGTGAAGGAGCTAAAGTTCAACTTGTTGTCAGTCTCTCAAATTTGTGATAAAAAGCATCCTGTGTTATTCACTGACACAGAATGTCTCATCCTTTCTTCTGACTTCAAACCTGTTGATGATGACTTGGTAGTACTTAGAGTACCAAGGACAAATGATGTGTATAGTTTAGACATGAAGAGTCTACATTCCTATGGAAGAGCCACATGTTTGGTGGCTAAAGCAACATCTGAAGAGGCACATCAATGGCATAGAAGATTCAAGAACATCAACAAACTGGTCAAAGGTAATTTAGTTAGAGGTTTACCTTCAAAGACTTACAAGAATGATCAATCATGTTTGGCATGCAAGAAGGGTAAACAACACAAAGCTTCCTGCAAAAAGCTTGAGGAAAGAACTATTAGAGAACCATTGGAGCTGTTACATATGGATTTATTTGGACCTGTCTCTGTGGCAAGTTTAAATAAGAAAAAGTACTGTTTGGTTATTACTGATGATTGTAGTAGATTCAGTTGGGTTTTCTTTTTGGGCTTTAAAGATGATACCTTTGATGCTATTCAGACTCTAATAATAGCACTTGAAAACCAATTAAGACTCAAGGTTAGAGGTATTAGATGTGACAATGGAACTTAATTCAAGAACAGGCCTATGGATGACTTTTGTGCAAATAAAGGCATAAAAAGGGAGTTTAGTATTGCTAGAACACCACAGCAAAATGGTGTTGCAGAGAGGAAGAATAGGACCTTGATTGAAGCAGCAAGGACAATGTTAGCAGATTCCCATCTCCCTATTCAATTTTGGGCAGAAGCTGTAAGTACTGCATGTTATGTACTCAACAGGGTCTCTGTCACCAAACCACAGATGAAGACACCCTATGAATTGCTGATGGGCAATAAACCCGACATTCGTTTTATGAAGCCTTTTGGATGTCCTCTTACTATATTGAACACCATTGATACTCTGGGGAAGTTTGATGGCAAGTCTGAAGAAGGTTACTTATTGGGATATTGCACTAACAGTAAAGGCTTTAGAGTATACAACAGAGTTACTAAGAAGATTCAAGATTGTCTTCATGTTGAGTTTTTAGAAGATCAAGACAATGAGAAAGGAAAAGGTCCTGATTGGATGTTTGATCTTGAGATTTTATCTCCTTCGATGAATTATGTTCCTGTTAGAGAAGAAAATCAACCTTTGCACAATGAAGAAGATATCCAATATGTTGTTCATGATGTTCATATTAGACCTGATGCTGTTCCAAAACAAAGTACTGCTGTTCCTAAGCAAAGTACTGATTCTCCAAAACACAGTACTGTTGCTCCACAATCCTCATTATCTTCTGAGGATCAATCTATTCAAGAGGAACTTAATCAGATGCTTCTTCAAGATGTTTTAGCACATTCTTACACTGATGAACAAAGGAGAGCTTATGAAGAGGCAAAGAAGAAGAACAAGACTGCAGAGTACTCTCACAGTACTTTGGACAGTACTTTCAACCAAAGTACTGCTGCACCTGTTGACAGTACTTTAGATGATTTAGATGATCCTATCATGCCTGGGTTAGAAGAAACTGATGATGAGCTTGAAGATGAAGGTATTTTCACAGATTCCAATGAAGGTGCTTATTATACTAACTTAGATGATACATATGAAGTTCCACAGTCACCAATCTTACGAATTCATAAGAATCATCCAGCTGATCAAATCATTGGTCCTTCTACTTCTGGAGTTATTACAAGACACAAAGCTAAGGGTCTCTCTAAACCTCACAATGCTTTACTTAGCTTTGTATATAAACAAAACAGGCTGAATCATAAGGACCATCAAACCTGCTTATTTACCTGTTTCATCTCTCAAGAGGAACCCAAGAATATTGCTCAAGCTTTGACTAAAGAAAGCTGGGTTGAAGCTATGCAGGAAGAACTTCTTCAATTTAAACTTTAAGAAGTTTGGGTTTTATGTGATCTTCCAGATGGGAAGAGAGTTATTGGCACCAGATGGGTTTTTAGAGTCAAACGAGATGAAAGAGGAAATGTTATAAAAAACAAGGCAAGATTAGTTGCTCAGGGTTATAGACAGGAGGAAGGGGTAGATTATGATGAGGTATTTGCTCCTGTGGCAATGATAGAAGCAATTAGAATCTTTCTTGCTTTTGCTTCTTATATGGGTTTTCAAGTCTATCAGATGGATGTCAAAAGTGCCTTTCTTTATGGCAACATTACAGAAGAGGTGTATGTGAAACAACCTCCAGGTTTTGAAGATCCTAAACATCCAAACAAAGTCTATAAGCTGGTTAAGGCTCTTTATGGTCTTCATCAGGCACCTAAAGCTTGGTATGAGAGGCTCTCTACATTCTTATTACAACATGGATACAGGAGGGGAGCTATAGACAAGACTTTGTTTATCAAGAGAGACAAGAAGGATATCATGTTAGTTCAAGTTTATGTTGATGATATCATCTTTGGGGCTACCAAACAGTCCATGGTTAAGGAGTTTGAGCAGCTGATGCAGAAGGAATTTCAAATGAGTTCAATGGGAGAGTTAACATTCTTTTTAGGACTTCAGGTTAAGCAGTCAAAGGAAGGAATTTTCATAAGCCAAGACAAGTATGTTACAGACATACTTAAGAAGTTTAATTTTGATGATATGAAGGCTGTTAATACACCTATTAAATCTATCAATTCTTTGGGCAAAGATGAAGATGGACAGCCTGTTGAAGTCAAGTTATACAGATCTATGATTGGCTCTCTTATGTATCTTACTGCATCAAGGCCTGATATCATGTTTGCAGTTTGTCTATGTGCAAGATATCAAGTCTCACCTAAGATCTCTCACATGAATGCAGTAAAAAGAATTTTCTGTTATTTGAAACAACAACCTAAGTTGGGGTTGTGGTATCCTAGAGAGTCACCTTTTCACTTAGAAGCTTTTTCAGATAGTGACTATGCGGGTGATAATTATGATAGAAGATCCACAACTGGTGGATGCCAATATCTTGGAAGAAGGTTAGTCTCCTGGCAATGCAAAAAGCATACAATTGCAGCAACATCATCTACTGAAGCAGAATATGTAGCTGCTGCAAGTTGTTGTGGTCAAGTTTTGTGGATGCAAAATCAACTCTTGGACTATGGGTTCAATTTCAAAAATACTCCTATCAATATTGATAATGAGAGTACAATTTGTATTGTGAAGAATCCTGTGTATTATTCCAAGACAAAGCATATTCAGATTAGGCATCATTTTATTAGAGATTGCTATGAGCATAGGCTCATTAATGTGGTTAAAGTTCACACGGATGACAATGTAGCTGATTTACTCACAAAAGGTTTTGATGTGTCACGATTCAATCATTTGGTCGTGAGCATTGGAATGATTAACTACTAAGCTATGTTTAAGGGGAGGACTATAAGGTGTTAGGTATAGTCCTGTGTATTGCTTGAGGGGAGGATATTAGTTAATACTTAGTTTCTATGAAGGATTTTGGCAAAGTACTGATTTTTCCTGAAAGTACTGCTTGGGAAAGTACTGCTTGTGTGGAAAGTACTGTTTGTCGTATTAAAGTACTGTTCCAACGGTAATATTGATGGGTAATTGATAGTAACAGTAACTTTGTTATTATAGGCCGTGATTTTTCAAATCCCACCTATAAATAACTAACTTTCCGATTTTCCCTCTCATATTATTACTTCACATCTTTTCAATACTTATCTCCCAATCACCATCTCTTTATTATTCGATACAATCTTTATTGTGCTCATTTTTTCAACAATGGTGAATCGTTTAACTGTTTCGAAGCACAATATGGTGGCTAATTTGGACAAGACTGAGGCGAATGTGGCTTTTTATGATATCATTGATTATCTTACTGGGTCGCCTATTAGTTATGCTCTTTTAGTTGAGTCGGATATAATTGAACCATGGATTCAAGAATTTTGGGATAATGCTAGAGATAATGTGGAGGAGGATGAATATTATATTAGATCATCAGTTGCTGGACGGACTATCAAGATTACAGAAGCCTCTATTCGAGAAGATTTATTATTTGATGATGAAGATGGGGCTATTCGATTTGACAAGCAACTGATTTGGGATACTTTTAGGAATCTTGGTTATGAAGGATCTTTGACAGAGCAAACATTCAAGAAAGCATTATTCTGTCCTCAATGGAAGTTCTTGATTCATGTACTGCTCCATTGCATAAGTTCTAAAAGTACTTCTTGGGAGCAGTTTGGGTCAAATATAGCATCTGCAGTGGTTGGTTTAGCTACAGACAGAATGTTTAATTTTTCAAGGCTTATTTTGGATGGGATGCTATCACATATATCATCTGGGTCAAAATGGTTAATGTACCCACGGTTTATACAGGTTTTCTTAAATAAGCAATTGGCTGATGTTCCAAAACCTGCTGCTTTGTTACCTGTCATTGTGCAACAAGCCAAAATTTATACATTCATGGCTAGGCGAAGTGATTTGTTCAGAGGTGGAGACATTCCATTAACTACTACAATGATGGAAGTTGTTCAAGCTGTACGTGATGCAGCTGGAGAGGATGACGAAAGTGAAGGTACTGATTCTGTACAAGGTACTGCTTCACAAAGTGCTGCCTCACAAGGTACTGCATCTGCAAGTACTGCTTCTATTGAAGGTACTGCATCTTTACAGGGTAATGTTTCTCCAAGTCCTGAGGTTCAAGCAGAGATTGAGAGAACACCTACTTCATCTCCTCAACGTTCTGTTCCTGTTTCAGAGGCACATTCACATCTTCAAGGTGATGATCATACTATACCTCGTGAAGGTTTGACTTTGGATAATTATGCTTTGACAAGGGAGCTAGTTCGGTTGAACAAGACTGTTGAGAGTCAAGCTAAATCACTTAGGAAGTTGAGGCGTAAGTATATCTGGTTGAGGAATTTTATTAAACCCTATATTCAAGGATTCAACTTATGGGTTAAGGAGGAAAACAAACGTCGTAAACAACTTCGAAAGGAATTAAGACGAAAGAAGGTTCCTAAATCATCTTCTGTCAACTTGGGGAGGAATTCAGAAAAGGAAAATTTGAAAGAAGATGTTACAAAGAAGAAAGAATTTGTAAGTACTGCAGAAAAGATTATTTTAGATTCTGAGAAACAAGAAAAAGAAGTGCAAGTTCAAGGTACTGATGATCAAGGTACTAAACATCAAAGTACTGATCTTCATGATACATCTAGGCAAGAAGTAATAACACCAATAATTCCAAGGGTATTGAATTTTGAAGAAGAAGCTGGTCCTTCTACAACTGTTATAGAAGAAGAGGAGGAAGCTACATTCAAACCTATTCATTCTGCGAGTGATGATGAATTAATTGCTACAATGTTAGATTTGTCACAACCAAGAGGAGGAGTTACTATTAGAGATGTACAAGAAGAAGAACAACCAAGAGCTTCTCAACCAGCAATTGATCCTAAAGACAAAGGGAAAGGTATTATGATTGAAACTAAGAAAAAGAAACTCTCTTTGGCAGAACTTAGAGCAATTGAAGTTGCTAGGAATGAAGCTGCAGCTAGAAAAGTTCAAGAAGAGTTAGATGCTAAAGATAGAGAAGAACAAGAAGCTCAAGAAGCTAAAAATAGAGAAGCAGCTCAAAAGGTGCAAGATGAATTAAATGTTGAAGCTACTGAACCCTTACAGTCACCTACACCTGTTAGATTTATGTCAAGAAGACCTAATTTAGCTAAAGAAAGGAATGCAATGATGGCATATTTAAAAAGCAGAGGATATAAAGGACTGCAGAAGCTAAATTATGTTGATATGAAAAGACTCTATGATGCTGAAACAGAAGCTTATAAGAAGAGTGTTGCTGATATTAAAGACTTCAGAGAAGAAGCTTATTGGACTGAAGCTGAAAGGAAGAAAAGCTTAAAGAGAAAAAGAAAAACTGAAGTTACAGATGTTCAGTTTTCAAAGAAAGAAAAAGTTGAATTAAGATCTGAGACTAGTGATGAATTGAAGAATTATCTCAGAGTGGTAGATTTTGATTATACAAAGGAAGATGATGACATGAAGATGAACAGATCAAAGATTAGTGTTTTCAAAGTTGTGAAATCTAAGTATGGAGATTACATGGTTTTTCATAAAGAAGATGAAAGCTTCAAAGTTTTCAAAAGGCTATGGGATTTACTGCATATTATAGATAGAGTAGACCTATTCTACTTGTATCATGTTGTGAAGACTTATTTTGAAGATAATCCATTAGAAGGGATTGGTCTGGTTTTACATGGTGATCTCATAACTATGTGGGAAACTGAAGAAGAGAGCATTGATGATATCTGGAAGAATCAAGATAGCTGGGAAATAGTTTACTGGAGATTCTTTGAAGAGTCTGGAGTTCATGTTTTGGAGCTAGAAAATGGAACAATGATACACATGTTTGCAGAAAGAAGATATCCTCTTACAGTTGAGCTCATGAGAAGAATGCTAGAGCATGGATTGGAAGTAGAAGAGGCTAATGAAACTGCTTGCATGGTTATCAATTTGTTTATAAACTGGACTACCATTGCTGAGAATGATCTATAACTGGTATGAATTTTATTTGAATAAATACTTTTTGAAATATCAGTACTTTTATTCAAAGTACTGCTGATCAGACAGTACTTTCATCAAAGTACTGTTTGCTGAACTAAACCAGTTAAAAGAATTTTAGAAGAAACCTTTTTGCTAAGTAATAAATATTTTGAAATAAAGGTTGAATAAATGGTTTTTATGATGATAACATCAATAGGTTATCAATCCACCATGGTTACAAAAGGATTGGCTAATCCATGAGCAAACGGCTCTGGTAAAGATATATCAAATCCGTTTTTAGTTGACAACTTGCTAATAAGTTGGATGGTCATCAACTCACCATATCAGTAATGTGAAGAGTTGGCTAGCCCACAAGAAAATGGCTTGTGGTAAAGGCTGTGGAAAAACCATTATTGGTAATTAGTTCACCATTAGATAGAAGAACTAACTAGTCCAGAAGGGTACATCTTTTGGTAAAGACAAAACAAATCTGTTGATAGCTGATGGTTTGCTAAAAATCATATGGTTATCAATGTACCATGGTCTTACACACCAAAACATTTGGCTACTCCAGAGATAATGGCTTTGGTAAAGAGATCTAAATCCATTAATTTTTCAATGATTCACTTGGAAGTGATGAGAATAGTATGCAACTTAAACTGAATTAATGTACAATTTGTCATATGTTGCTGTGTTGCTGAAAAGATGGAGGTTGCTGGATGCTGCTGTGAAGAGAACAATTCTAAGAGATACTTTGACAAGCACAGATATTACAGAGATACAATCTAAAGACTAAGAAACAATCCATTTTTAATGATGAACCTGTTAGAGATATATTCACAAAGGAACTTGAAGTTAAGCAAGTAGAAATCAAGTTAGGGGAGGATTGTTGGGATATGAAAGTGCTGAAGATATCAAAGTACTGAAGATATGGAAGTACTGTAAGCTGCAAAGTACTGGAAGAAGTCAAAGAGTCAAAGTACTGCTAAAGACAAAGTCAAAGTACTGCAAGATGAAGTCAAAGTACTGCTAGAACAAAAGAACTGTTATATTCGTTTATGAAAAGTATTGTATTCCATGTTTAGATTACTTGTCGTACAAGGTTATCAATTGTAAACCGACTAGGATATCCTTGAGCCTATAAAAGGACTCCTAGATTGGCATTAGAGGTACGATTTCAGAAAAAGAGTTTTAGAGTTTACGAATTAGTGTTTTAGAGAAAAGTTCGATTATCTTAGAGTTGTATTAGAGTATCTGCATAATAAGCAGATTTAGAGTTTATAATAAAGTTATTCTTCTTAGCTTTGTTAAGTAAATTCCGCGTACTTGATAAAGATTGCTCAGTGTTTCTTTGTTAATAACTTAGGATTTATCCGAGGTTATTAAACCTTAACAAGCTAGTTAAGTTAGTTTGATTAAAGTATATCGATCCAACAAATATCAATTTCAACGTGAGACCAAGATCAATATCAAAACGAGAATGATCACACGTGATCAAACAATATAAGAATAATGGTACCAAGTAAAATACCATGTACAGCCAAACCCACGTGATAACCAATCAAATTAATAAGACAC
This sequence comes from Chrysanthemum seticuspe, assembly GCA_019973895.1. NCBI lineage: Eukaryota > Viridiplantae > Streptophyta > Magnoliopsida > Asterales > Asteraceae > Chrysanthemum > Chrysanthemum seticuspe. The sequence goes on from BPTQ01000005.1 coordinate 35,881,239, forward strand.
CATAAAAAACATGCACCTTGCCACACTAAATCTTATACCCTATGTGATGAATTAATGCTCACGTGAAGCTTCAGCAGAAACCCAAATACTGCCGACCAATCAGAAGAAACAAGATGCGGGACCCACGAAATCAATTAACTACAGCAGTACAAGATTTGACTTACGAGGGGATATCATGGGGACCAATCACATCATAACCAGAATTATATTAAAAACCGACCAATCAATTTCATTGTCCCACGTGAATGCAAAATTCTGGTTTATCAATTCATATATCCTCCGTTTTAATCGAAAAGTAGGACATTCACCAATAAATGAATAATCACTGACTCATATTAAAAAGGTAGTACGATGTTACCTTTTCTTTATATTACGACAAGTCATATCAGCTCCAAAACTGAAACCGAGTCTGCTACGTCTGCTGCCTCTTTAATTTTCAGATCTGCTGCAAAAACCCTAATTACAGGAAAACCTTATAAACCCTAGATCGAGAGCCACGAGGCTCTGATACCAATTGTAGAAACCAAGATCCGGACTCAACTAGGGTATAATTAATAACAATGATTGAATGCACAGTGGAATAATAATTGACACAATCAAAGTTACCAACAAGGTTTTTCTAATAAAACAATGATCCTCTATGGATCTTTCTCACTCTCTCTAAAGATGTTTTCCTGGAATATTTTTCTCAAGATTTATCTAATACAAAAGACATATGTTCCTTTTATACATAAGGAACCCTAAATAAACGATAATATAAAATAAATGCATATCACTACCTAAAATAGCTCATGCATATCCTAACAAACTAATACTGATTGACTATATCAGTAGAAATACTATAGAATATGCGGAATATCTATCTCCACAGAAACAAACTACACGTTAAAATTACTTCAGCAGAATTACTTCTTCAGCAGAATCCTTGCACTTCAGCAGAATCCATCAGCAGTAAATTCAGCATAATTCATACATAGCATAATTCCCAACAATCCGTGGATCTGTAGTAGCAGAAACAGATTTGATAAAAACAAAGGTTTTACAGTTTTTATACCACGAGATATGTTTTATCCTACATTTTCTTTTAGCATGCATACATGACTTCTAATGTATCACGAAAGAATATAAAACATATAAATCAAAAGAAGTGACAAACACATTATGATAATAACCTAGATAAACTAGATCATCAATAATATTGCATTTCAATAATAAGGATGATACAAAGGATTGGGTATATAACCCCAACATAGATTAACAACACAAAGTAAATGTCTCCGTATGTGAACTTCATCATAGGGAACACAAGTGCGATGAGTGTTAGGGCGATGAGCACGAGTGCGATGTAAACCATGTTGATGACGGATCTTCTTGGTTTCGGTTGAGATGGAATGAGGAGGAAGATGAAGTTTTTGAATAAGAGGAAATTTTTGAAATTGGAAGATTTGAAAAAGTGAGGGTTTGATAGAATGGTCGACGGTGGGGTTATTTATAGGGAAGGATGAATTTTTGAAATTCGTGTTTTGTTTTATTATTGGATTAAAAGAAACAAAACATAAGTTTTAAATATCACGACTTTAGACGAGAAATAAAACACGTATGTGAGAAAAAAAGGCTTCCTAATGAAGCTTCATGTAAAACATGTAATTGCACAAAAGATAATCATATAAATACGTAAATAGATATACTTAATTATCAAGCAAAGTAAGAAGAAAAACATACCTCTAGCGCACTTAGGAATGTCTTTACAAATGACACAGCAAATGTCACTTAGACGATTCCCGCTCCTTTGCGTTTAAGATACCTTCTTAAGGAAGGTATTCTTGTTACCAAGCGACTCCTAAAGCTTGGTGGGTATGAGCTTTGACTAATCAACATTACAAGGAAGATTAGTACAATTAAATGAAAAAGAAAATAAGAAAAATGTTGTTATCAAGTCAACATCCAAACATATAGTTTTTGAAAAAAAAACATGGTGTTTGTTCTTATGAAAAACCTTCTTTGTAGTTTTCAATTAACTATGGATCGTATCAAGTTTTTAAAGTACAATATACTTCAAGAAACTTGGTAACGAAGCTCTGATGCCAATTGTTGAAAACTATAAGGGGGGTTGAATAGTTTTACCAATTAAAACTTCCTTTTAAACTATTTAGATCGACTTATGTCAATCTATTTGGGTGTGTGTGTTGGATGTTGATAAACAAGCATATAAAGGTAAGTAATGAAAAGATAAGGGTAAGAAGCACAAAACCACAACACGAGTATTTATAGTGGTTCGGCTACAAGGACACCTTCGTTTCCCTACTCCACTCCCCGAGTCACCTACTCGAGAGTTCGTAAACACTACACCAATCTCCTTATGGCGGAGAAGCCTTCACAACGTCGCTTAACCTTTTTCCGGTACAAAGCTAAATACCGAGTTCTTTCACACCAAGGCGAACCACACCTAACGCAACGTTGCCTACCCTTTATACGGTGCTAGGCTAACCACCGAGTTCTTTCACACCAAGGAGAACTAATCCTATCACAACGTCGCCTACCCTTTATAAGGTACTAGGCTAAGTACCTAGTTCTTTCACTCCAAGGTGAACTACACCTTCACAACGTCGCCTACCCTTTATTAGGTACTAGGCTAAGCACCTAATTCCATTGCAATGGAGGAACTACTACCACAATACACCAACGACTAATCCCAAAGGAGATCTACTCCTTTACAACATCATCAAGGACATCAATATCCTTGGATCTAATACTAGTCTATCTTGTACATCAAAACACACCATATCGAATGTACATCTAAGGCACCTTTCACTAATGCCTTTGACTAGATCTACAAGACACCTTTCACTAATGTCTTGTGTCTTCACTTCTAGGCACCTTTCACTAGTGCTTCTTTGTCTTGACTTCTAAGCACCTTTCACTAATGCTTCTTGTCTTGACTTCTAAGCACCTACCACAAGTGCTTATCCTATAGACGATAGATACCCTTCACTAATATCTTCGTCTTGACACTTGAGACATCTTTCACTAATGTCTTCAACACTACACTTCTTTGAAGAAAGAAAGAGATCATCAACAAGAGGACTTCAATAGCCTTGATGATGAGGAAGCATGACAATTCATGGACTTGAGCTTGCTCGACTTCAAAGATGGTGATCTTGCCTTTAAGAGGAACCTAGAAGATCACACAAAAAACAAAACTACAAACATAGATCTCTTGGATCTAAGGTTAGTGAGATTTAACTCAGGGGAGAAAATGTGTTAGAAAGGGATTGAAATGGGTGAGAAACAATGAAGAAATGGCTCACTATTTATAGAGGAAAAACCTCTACTGTTCCCCGGATCCCACGGATCCCTACCACAAGGGATCCGGCTAGCACAAAGCTAGGGATCCGTGCCTCTTTGCCCATGGGTATTTTTGGTTATGGGTCATGGTTATGGGTTGATCCATGGTTTTCTTTCTAGATACAATGTATCTTAAGGATACAATGAACTTGGTTAAGTGGTATATATAAAACCATGGGTTATGGGTCAAAACCATTTGCTAGTTTTTACCTATTTAGTATATACTTGTTTTTACCCATTTTAGTATATACTTGTTTTTACCCATTTTAGTGTATACTTAGTTAAGTATATGTTATCTCAATATGTAAACACTAGTTGTTATACATATGTATATCTAAAGCATAAAATCACTTGTACTTGTTTTAGTGTTTTATGTGAAACCGTAAGTGTGTTAGAAAACTATTAGTTCAAACCATTTACGTATTTTATTTGTTCGTTAAGATGATCTTACTTTTGTTATCAACAAAACATTAGAAGATCGTAAAATATAAATAAACGTTTTTACGGCTTATTTGTATTAACAAATTTTATTGAAAAAAAATACAGCTTATAGCTCATGTTAGCAGCTTTGCAGTTTATGTTAGAATTTTATATCATGACAATCATATAACTTAATAAATATCACTAAGCACGCAACGGAAGACTAGATCAAATACATGTAATTAATTAACTTAAACATAAACGAAAACGTACCTTACGCTAATCAAACGATCAAGAAATCACAAACCCTAATTAAGGTTTATATGTGAATCGATTTAGGGTTAAATCGATTACGGTAAATCACCAAAGTCCAAAGGGGATTTTCCTACGCTCTTGTGCACGCGTATTGATAACGATTCAATGCGAATGCTAATTTCTTGATCACAATAGCTAACCAAAACACTTTTCTTTCACTCAAAGCCAAACGCAAACCCTAATGGGTTTGTAATTCGTGTGACTTAGGTAAAAGAGGGAGAAGAAGAGAAATTAGGGTTAGCTATGGAGATACAAGATTACCAAAGACTGAATACATGCCTTTATATTTATACTATGATAACATGAGTCCAATATAGCTTAGGATTTCCCTTTGGGAAGCCCTAACCGATCGTCCACTATGCCAAGAGGGGCTCTAGAACCTTCTCTTGGCTAATTTCATCTTTAGTCATTCTCTTTTCCATTTAACGACCATTAGACTAATTACCGTTAAGTATTAACGACCATTAGACGTTATTGTGAATTAATAATTAAATCATAACATTTATATATTAATTATTAAACATTGAATCTCATACACAACGCGTGCAATCCTATAGTCTCGAGTTCGAATCCGGACATACGACTATTAATAATGTCCATAAACTAACAGTTTACAGCCAATAGCTTTGCAGTTTACAGTTTAGAACATAAAACTTATAGCTAATTTGGTTTGAAAATTCTTTGTGTTGTGATGTTTGAATCATATTGTGAAAGTGATTTTAGGTTAGGGGTGTTTGTTTAAGCTTATATAGTGGTCTTATGGTTTATTTGGTTTTCGGCTTATGTTTCATAAGCTCATTTTTGTGAGTTATTTTAGAAATTTTTGGCTTATATAAGCTTATCATGCATGTATAAACGCACGATATGTTAAGGATAGTCTATCAAGTATGCTCAAATGATTTAACTCAGCTTGGAGATTAGTGTTAATTGTCGAAATGTGTATAACAAATTATGCTCTCTCATATGTTATCTCGTAAAATAAAACTTCTCAGTCATCACAAACTAACATGCATCTTTATTGCATAGTGTTTTTTGGGTGCAGTAAAGGGGCTAACCCCAAAAACTAAGAAGCAATAACACGACATAACAATGAATCATTTGTTATGTTAGTTATTGGATCATATATATTGACGATTTCTGAAAAGCTATAAGTCGTTTAAACGTACCTCCGTACTGTTGGAAAATTTAGTGCACTTGTGGGATTAGTTCACACTTGGTAATGGGTCAGGAGGTACGGAGTGTACACCCATAAGGTCCCTGAACACCCTGACTCTTACAGTGGTAAAGTATGATTCAGTATTTGATGAAGTTTAGGGAGTTTACTCTTCAGTGAGTCGACTATGAACGGTATTCATCAGGTTGATGAGTTTAGCTTTGTACTCTCTAAGTAATAAGCTAATGGATCTCATCAGGGAGTAGTGTCATCAAATAGCTCATGTCATCAGTGAGTAAACTTCTGAGTGAACACACTCAGTGAGCAACCCTCTCAGGGACTAGCTCATCACTAAGCTTAATAACAAGAATCATAACCAACTTGTAATGGCTTTGACCTATTCAAGTGGCAGTTAAATCTGCATTAATGACCATGTTTAATTGGTCGTGTAACCAATATTAGCTATAATGGAGATGATTATGAGGCGATTAATGGGCCAATTAATCCTCATAATTCCATTTGACTAGCTATGAGTATTTTCCTATAAATATGAGATCATTTCATGCATGAAAGAAAATATAGAAAACATAAACACTTGGATCCGCTAGGGTTCTTTATTTTATGCCTAATTCAATAACATACATTTGGTCTTATCCCAAGTAGATATTCGTGATACCCAGGCATTAGGGTCGAATAGTTTACTTTGGAAAGTGATAACATGATTCCAAGTGATATCCGGTAACCTGAATTGGTATATGTTTGCTATTGATTATCTTAACCGTGTTATGGGATTTAACCACCAACAATCAAAGTAAACTATTTATGGAAACTAAAAATGTGATGAATATAGTTTCTTGATCGTTTATGAGCCTCTAGGGTTTAACAATAACATATGCAATATGCAGCGGAATAATAAGAACATTATATGTTATTGACACAAGGTTTTTCCACATCTTCCCCAATTATATTTGATCAGAATATAACGTGTTACCTAACTGTAACAGGGATCAAAGACACCTTCGATCTTAGGGATAACTAAACTAGTTCTAGGCATTTACAATGAACCACGCCCTTGAACACACACACACACCTTTTCTAGACTACATTATGGAAGACTTGTATGTTAAACCTACACCCCATGTCCTCTTTATATACTAGAGGATTAGAGTTTACAAGATATTACGAAGGACCAAATAATAAATCTTCATTTGCAAGCAAGTCCCTCCATCCTTTTTTAGGTTTCATCTTTGTCATTTTAAGTCCCTTTGTTTCATTCTTCTATTTACTTTGTCTCATCAAATCAAGAATCCCAACAATCTTCCCCTATTTGATGATGAAAAAACAAACAAAGTCGTGTACGAACTTCCCTAGACGAAGTAGCAGAAGTTGAGATGTAAACATCTCCCTAAATGAAACAAATCATGTCTTCCTTTGTCTTTCCCTTAATTCATGCCATTGCACTCCAACATCTCTTCCCCTTTTTGTTATCAACAAATAGGAAATGTAAACAGTAGAAACTTCCCCTTGAGTGGTGCATGAACATCAAATGATTCTTCAAATCTGTAAGCTCCTTGTAATGATCACGTGTGAAGAAAATCAAATATAACAAATTTGATGAAGAAGTAAAATAACCCAAACTTGTATCTTATGTCTTGTTTATCCACGTGACTCTGAACGTAGACTAACCAATGTATATGGAGACCGCAATCTCTTGACGATAATCACTGAGCACAATAACGTCACTCCTTTAAGTGTTATGTCAATTCTTCGTCACAATTATTGAAGCACGAACAAGTTACCTTAAAAGTAGTATGATCCTTTTAAGATATGATAAAACACGTATCCAAGTAATTATAAGTGATAAATAATCCTCTTCGTAATCAATTCTTCAATAAAACCAAAAACGAGCTTTTTTAAAACTTTTAAGAACAAATTTCAAACTCCTTTTGTGTGTATGAACCAATCTCCAGTGTGTGTCGCCAAAAATATCAGTACCAAAAACTTGTACAACTTCCCCTCAATTCTAAAAACTATTCGAGAACCAAAAAGTATGTTCTATCCGATATCAATTAAAACTAGCAGCGGAAACAATTTTTATCGGACAATGCTAGCAGTAGAAAAATACTTCTCGAACAAACAACTATTTATAACCAGTACATGCTCATAATATGAATCAACCAATAACCTCTCAATTGAAAGTAGCATGTCACGCTCAATAATAAAAAGTAGTAGCCACATCCCATTATGAATACTTATTATTAACTCGATGGTAGCCTTCAGTTATATCATAATTAAAAGTAACCAACCAATGAATAATTAAGTATCATGCTTACCAATTAATAAAACCTTCAGGAAGATGAATTCCAACAGCCACCGTATCATTTAATAACAATATCGCACCATTCCTCAAACTGAGTTTCGTTAATAGACCATGCAATTTAAAACAATAACACCGACCCATTATCTCCTTGCATCAAAAAGTATTATGTACATCCCATGAGCAAAGTAATCTCCATCGTCCCATTATCACTTGTTCAACCAATCAATGAAAAGATGCAAAAACATCCATGCACTTCGTGTTCAGTTGTCCTCATGTGTTATAGCAGTATAATCTTTCATTCAAACAACATTATCTCGTAACAAGCCACTTATGCTTCAATGCTTTTCCTTCTTAGTGAACTCTCATTAACCCAACGATAAGTAAGCAAGAATATACAGTTGCAGTATCAGCCAATAACACAAGCAGTGGAAACCGAACATTAGCAGTGGTAACAAGCGAGGCTAGCAATGGTAACGAAGAAGTAGCAGTGGCAAGTTAGAAAGCAAGCAGTGGTAACTTACCGTACAGCAGTGGTTATGAGATATGTAGCAGTAGATAATAGGTAACGATCTCAACCAAGAATCTTGATGAGCACGACTGTCTTCAAAGAACCAGTAGACTTTGTAAACTCTTACACATCATGCTCCATCTCAGATCAATGAAAATACTTGTCCACATCAATTAGGGTTTCATAGCAGCAATAAATACATCATTGACTTCCAAAATAATCAATTTAAATCAGTTGGAAAGATCAATAAACAAAAATCTGGAAAGAAACCCTAAAAACTCGACTTTCAAAAACCTCCTTCTGAAGCGAACTTCGACACTGAATAACTTTTGATTAAGAGCTCAGATCGATGATCCATCCGGTGGAAAGTTAGATGGGTATATAGAGAACGTCCACCAAAAATTTCGTCACGATCCAACAGTTAACGAAAAAGTTATGATCGTTTCAAAACAGTGCTGCAGAAAGTTGCGAATTCTGTACCAGCTTCGAATTTTTTCATCTTCTTCATCGAAAAACCTTGTGAATCCCTAGGTAACGAGCTCCCCAAGCTCTGATACCAATTGTGGAAACTAAAAACGTGATGAATATAGTTTCTTGATCGTTTATGAGCCTCTAGGGTTTAACAATAACATATGCAATACGCAGCGGAATAATAAGAACATTATATGTTATTGACACAAGGTTTTTCCACATCTTCCCCAATTATATTTGATCAGAATATAACGTGTTACCTAACTATAACAGGGATCAAAGACACCTTCGATCTTAGGGATAACTAAACTAGTTCTAGGCGTTTACAATGAACCACGCCCTAGAACACACACACACATACCTTTTCTAGACTACATTATGGAAGACTTGTATGTTAAACCTACACCCCATGTACTCTTTATATACTAGAGGATTAGGGTTTACAAGATACTACGAATGACTAAATAATAAATCTTCGTTTGCAAGCAAGTCCCTCCATCCTTTTGTAGGTTTCATCTTTGTCACTTTAAGTCCCTTTGTTTCATTATTCTATTTACTTTGTCTCATCAAATCAAGAATCCCAACACTATTTTGTTATAATCAATAGCTGCTGCTGCTATGAAAACATGTCTTCAAACTTTGCCAAGCTTGACAAGTTTGAAGGGGTGGACTTCAGAAGATGGCAAAAGAAGATGCACTTTCTTCTTTCAAGCATGAGTGTGGTCTATAGTCTGACTACACCTATTCCTGATGATGGGGATGATGCTACTGTGGAACAGATCAGGAAGAGGAGCACATGGGAGAATGATGATTATTTTTGTTCCCGTTTCACAGTTAGTTTAAAACAATTTAAAACGACTAATTGTGAATAATGACTGAAGTAATGCAAATAAAAACACATTGAGTAATTTTCAACGTTTATATTCTTTATTAAAACGAATCAAAATAATACATTACCCAAGTACTTGCGGAATAGTACTTGGGATTGAAATGACAAGTATTGTGTAACTCCTCACGAAGCTTAGGCTAAGTCTGAGCACAACAACATTGGAACCACTGAGCTATCTCAGGGACATAGTTGTATTTGGAGGAGTGAAAGATTGCTTGTGTGTGTGTTTTACAATTAATACACAAGCTTAAAATCTTTCACTCCATCCCTTATGCTATTTATACAAGTATGGTTTTTAACTCTATCCTAGAGGACAAACTGACAGGTTACAGAAGACAAAATATTGTTGTATTTTGTCTCTGTTTACATTGGCTATTTAGAGTAAGTGACAAGGCTGCTTTCTTCTAGTCAGTCATGACACTGAGCCTGGTAGTTATCGATTCAGGGAATGTTTAACTTTGGTTGATAAGGACTTCGTCTTATCTGTTCAAACTTATCCCGCTTTGTCCCACTCATTCTTCAGTCTTCTTAGCCTTCAGTCTTCATCTTCAGTATTGTCTTCAGTGGTAGTAGTTGATGAGGAGTTTCGGGATTCAGTGATTTATTGTCATCACTCACTGAATCCACCATCTTCTTCTTGACTCACTCTTCACCCTTTAAGTTCCGCCTTACTGAGTGGAGAGACTTCTATTTTGTCTCTTACTGAGTATCCCGAAGACAGCTCACTGAGTGGCTATGCGCTTAGTGACTTGTTAGTGTTTAAGGGACTAAACACTTAGGGTATTTTCTATTCAAATCCTAGAATTAAGGGGTTTGGGTATTCACTGAATCCAACAGTCTCCCCCTATTTGGATATACAAATAGCCTAAGTGTTTGATCAGTGTAAGTGAGCAAATGGCTTCTTCTTACACTGAATGTACTAATGAACATAATAAGGAACACTGAATAATTTAACAAAACATACATCGTTTATTCCTCAGATTACAAGGTTCCTATCACTAGTACAAAAGATAAAATGATAAAGCATTTGATGATGTTAATCAAGGTGGATTCCCAGTGCTTCTAGCTTTGGTTTCTTTACGAGGAGGGTTGCTTTGTTAGGATGCTCTATTATCTTGCCATTCAGGTCAGTGCAGAACCTGATGTTTTTAGGAGATTTGATTTGAGAGGCCACTGGTAGATAACTTGCCATTGTAGCCACGCCAGCCTGATCAATGTCACTCCATCTCTGGAATGCTGGGTTCCCATAGACATCAACAAAGAAAAGTCCTCTTTCAGGCTTTTCAATGACTAAGCAGTTCACAAATTTTACCCCTTTAGGCAGCTCCATGTTACATTGAAAGCCGGGCACCTTGGCTTTAGGCTCAGATTCAACCCTTTTCCTTTTACCTTGGGATGATTGAGGTTGATATCCTTGAGCTGCAGTATGAGCTGGTTGTATCCCAAGCTGAGTTGGTGCTTCCCTTAGTCTTTCATAACGCTTGCTGAGGGATTTCATCAACTCTTTGACCACCGCATTTTGCTTCTTTTCGATGATGGGACCAAGCTCATCAAGTTCAGTGATCCCAAAGTCAGTGAACTTTAAGGGATCATTAACCTCAAAATTCCCTTTTATCATCTCCCTTGTAGACATTCATTGCCAGTGGTTTGGATCTGGGGATGATTTTTACATCAGTGATTTTTTCAGGTACCCTTCTGCTTGTCATGGTCCAATTGTAGTGATCAATCCTTTCTTGCCTGATTGCAGCAGCCTTCTTGTTCTTTTCATTAAGTCTTTTTCTTAGAGCAGCCATTTCAGCAACCTGGGCATCTTTGAACTTTTGGCCAACTTGTCCTTTTCCAACAAGTTTAGGATCAATCCCTATCTTTTCAGCTTCTTCATTAACTACCTTAATCAAGGCATCCTTACTTCTTTGCTCTTCCTCAGCCTGTTTCTTGAGTCTTTCTTCTTTTTCAAGATATGCAGTTAGCTGTTCTGGACTGAGCTTGTACTTTTTGCCTTGTATTTCATAGAGTATTTTTCAGGCTCAGGTGTGACCATGATGGCTTTTCCTTTGTCCTGGACTGATGATAAAGATGTTGACATTACTGGGGGTGTAGTTGTGACTACTAATGTAGTTGTTGTTGTTGTCACTGAGAGTGTTGTTGTGATTTGTGTTCCTGATGGTGGGATTGATGAAATGGGTGTTGCAGATACAGGTTGAGTTGGCTCCCCCTCAGTGTGAGAGGGAGTCTCTTCAGCAGCTCTCTCCCCCTCAACTGTTGCCACAGCTTCTCTGATTTCATCCAGCTTGGTGTGAGTATCCTAAAAAAATTTGAGAAACTTCTTCAGGTTGTCATCCAGCTTTTCTAGATGATCATACATGAAATCCCTGTGCTCATCAGTGTTTGTATGGGCGGCAACCACTTCGGCTTTCAGATCGGCATAACTGGCAGCTGCCTCGACATGCTGATCCCAGAGAGTATCAGTAACACCAGAGTATAGCCTCCTTGTAGCCTGTTTTAACCACATAACGAGCTGCCTTTCAGTGAGTGGAATAGTGTTGTCATATTGCTTCCATTCATCAGAGGTTGAAGAGTTTGAGGAAGCAGAGGAGTCATCATCAGCTTGAAAAGGCGACTCCTTAGGCTCCTTTGGATCAGGCTGATGTTCTTTTTTTTGTTGTTGAACATTAGCGTCCATTTCTTCTCCAGTAGAAAGGATTTCATCTTCACTGTCAGCAAGCTCTTCATAAAAAAAGAGTATGTCATTGACCTCAGCAACTATAAGCAAACCAGTGGGGGTGATGGGTTCCGGATCAGCGGGTGGTTTTTTTCCCACTGAGTCTTTGTCCCCCTGTGACCCCTCAGACACTAATGGGTTTTTCCCAGTATCTTTTACGGAGTCGGGATTGGTTGTGAGTTCCATATCGGCGGGTTGTTCCTTTCCTTCCGAGTCTTTGTCCCTCGATGCTCCTTCAAGCACTGGTGGGTGTTTCCCAATGCCATCCTTAGAAGCAATTGCAGTGATATCTCTATCAGTGGGTTGTTCGTGTCCCCCTGAGTCTTTGGGATCAGTAGTTGTGCCCTCGGAAAAAAGTTGTGTTTTGCGAGTGTCCTTACCGAGCTGAGTGGAAGGTGCTCCCCTACCACCGGGTTGTATGTTTCCCTCTGGATCTTGGGGAGTAGTCTTTGGGACCAAGGGCACTGATTGTGATGTATCAGTGTCCTTCGATGTCACCAGGGTAGATCTTGCTTGGTCTCCCTTGGGTGTCTTAGTAGTCTGGGTCTTTTTGGGCCTTTTAGGCTGTGCTTCAGGGCCCTGAGACTTGGGTTTGGTTTTAGTCCTAGTCTGAGACTTCCCCTTTCTCTTTTTGGGAGCAGGGTTTGGAGACACTGAGTCCCTCTGGTTGTTTACAGCAACCATATGGGTCGTCAATTCAATTTCAGTGACAAGGGATAGGTCCTTTTGAAAATTTGAAGGCTTAGGATGGCAGGTAAAGCGCCATATTTGTATTCCAGGGGATAATTGCAACCCAGTAACACTTGTAAAGCGCATGAGACAAACCTAGGGTAAGAAACGTATTTTGCCCTAGTTTTGCTCAGTAGCTTGGTTACGAGATCACTGTAAATGATCTCCCCAATGTCGACATCAGTCCCAGTTATCAAGTTGTATGTCATCATCAACTGAATAGAATTAACCTGTTCAGTAGATGAATGGTTCCCGCCGAGAACCTGAATCACAAAAGTGAACAGGATCTTCCAAGCCACGGGAAAAGAGTTCTTGGTGACTGGGGTTCTGTCCAAAAATTTTGGATCTAAAACAAATTTACCTAACTCTGCCTTAACAGTGGCTGGGTTAGGGTGAGAAACATATTGTCCCGGATTATAGTCAAGCCCTGTTGATGTACAAAAGGTTTTATAGTCCAGGGTGACTGATTGTTCCCCGTTTAAAATTGAGAATTTGATGAGAAACTCCCTGAGGGGTCTAAGGTATGTCTCATAAGTTGTGGGTTTCGGGTCATAGGCCACTGCAGTTGCCCAAAACTCCCTGAGGAGGTTTTAGTATAGTATTGAAGGGGACTGAACAAAGGCCTGTTTCAGTGGGCAGTTAAGTAGAAATTTCATGATTCCCTTATAGGCTGGGACATCATGTGGGTATTCAAAATTGCCTATAACATTATTTGTTTTAAACTCAACATTTTCAAGACTGCCCACCCACTGAGGTGCAAACTGAAGACTTTGTGTTCTTGCCATTTCCATTGAAAGATTTTAGGGTTTTTGATTATGTTTGACAAGAACAATCAAAGAGGTGAAAATCTTTAGAGTTTGGTGATGAAAAACCTTTTGTAAATTGTTTACAGAGAAGATTTTGCTTAAAAACTGGTTGAAGATTAAAGAACATACAATGTTTCTGGGTTGAGAAAAGATTTTGACAGAGTTTTGATACAGAAAAAAATTTGTATGTGTTTTAATGTGTTTTGAGAGGGGTATTTATAGAGTGGTGAGAGGGTAGATTTTGCACATGTGGGGATTTGTAAAGTTTTTATTAAAAACGTTTTATTTTCCTCATTTAATGCGACCACTCCACTACCCGCAGTTTTCTCACGGTTTTCAAAGGAACAGTTGCAGTGCATAGTAAAAGTGCATCTTGCAGGGTTAAAATATCCTAAGGATATTTGTTGAGAGAGGAGGCATTAAATGCCAAGTGGGATGAGGTAAGGTTGTGAGGGACCCATGACATGGATGACAGAAGGATATAGATACATATATTCCTATATTCAATTGGTATGTTTACCAACCTAGGACAATAAGTAACTAAAATACTTAGAGCATTTAGTTACTCATTCAATGCTCTTTGTCCAATGTCAGGGACCCTGAATGAGTCTTACTCATTCAATGAGAAGATGATTTTGGGAATTGTTCAGGGATCAGGAACCATTTCAGAGAAAACATGTTGAGGTTAGGATTGATTATCAGGTTGCTGACTTTCAATGTTAAGCATTCCTAATTCAGCTTTCAGTCTCCTGAAGGTAGGTTCATCCAAGGGTTTGGTGAAGATATCAGCAAGTTAATATTCAATAGGGATGAAATGAAGTTCTATGTCTCATTTCATGATGTGGTCCCTGATAAAATGATATCTGATATTAATGTATTTGGTTCTTTGGTGAAGGACAGGGTTGTTGGAGATTGCTATAGCACTGGTGTTATCACAGAAGATGGGTACCATTTTGTAATGGATGTCATAGTCATTGAGTTGACTTTTCATCCATAGCACATTGGCACAACACCCTGCAGCTGCTACATATTCAGCTTCAGCTAAAGACATAGCCACTGATTGTTGCTTTTTAGCACTCCAACAAACCAGTTTTCCTCCAAGAAATTGACAGGACCCTGAGGTACTTTTTCTGTCCATGTTGCAGCCAGCATAATCATAGTCAGAATATCCTTTGAGGTCAAACCCTGAACATTTTGGATAGTAAAGTCCAAGGCTTGGAGTTCCCTTCAGATATATGAGAATTCTTTTGGCTGCAGTGAGATGGGATTCTTTAGGATTGGACTGATATCTTGCTATTAGACATACTGAGAATTGTATGTCAGGTCTGGAAGCAGTTAGATACATCAGTGATCCTACTATCCCCCTGAAAAGAGTTTGATTGACTGATTTGCCAGTGAGATCAGGTCCAAGGTTATTTGGAGGGACCATTGGTGTCTTCACTGAAGCACAGTCAGAGATCTCATATTTCTTCAAGAGATTTCTGGTATATTTCTCATGATTGGTTTGCCTGATTTGTAGTCCAAAGAAGTATGTAAGTTCACCCATCATGCTCATTTCAAATTTCTTTGTCATCAGTTTTTCGAACTGTTTGCAAAGAGTATAATTTGTTGAGCCAAAGATGATGTCATCAACATATACTTGGACTAGTATCACATCTTGTTTTGTCCTATAGATAAATAGTGTATTGTCTATCTTTCCTCTAACAAACTTGTTTTGAATCAGGAAGGCTGAGAGAGTTTCATACCATACTCTGAGAGCTTGTTTAAGTCCATATAGGGCTGTGTCGAGCTTGCAGACATAGTCAGGGTATTCATTACTCTCAAATCCAGGAGGTTGCTGAACATACACATCTTCCTTGATTTCACCATTTAGGAATGCACTTTTAACATCCATTTGGTAGACCCTAAAGTTCATGTATGTTGCATATGCAAGGAAGATCCTGATTGCTTCCATTCTTGCAACAGGAGCAAATGTCTCATCATAGTCAATGCCTTCTTGTTGACTGTAAACTTTAGCTACAAGTCTGGCTTTGTTTTTAATGACAATGTCGTTTTCATCAGTTTTGTTTCTGAAAACCCACTTCATTCCTATGATAATGACATCCTGAGGACATTTAATCAAGGTTATGACCTTGTTTTTATCAAACTGTTGAAGTTCTTCCTGCATAGCCTGAACCCAGCTTGAATGTTTTAGAGCTTCAGTGACACTTTTGGGTTCTATTTCTGATAGAAAATCAGCATATAGACATTCATTGGCTGAAGCTGCTGTTAACTTAGCAGTCGTGCTTCTAGTGAGCATGCCTTTAGTGGGTTCACCAATGATGTTTACTAGCTCAATGTCTTGTGATCTTGTCCACTTACTTTGTGGTCTAGGATCTGAGCTTGATGAGGTCACTAGAACCTCAATAATGGGTTCAGGTGCTGGAGCCGCAGAATCATTTAGATCATCTGTTGAGATGCTTTGTTCAGGTTCGGGTTCATGAATTACAGGTTCCTGAACATTTGGTTCAGTATTACCTATCCCAGTAAGGACTGAGTGATTATCAATGAATTCACTGATTGTTGGTTGAGGAAGGTTGTGGGGTAAGACATAATATGAGATATCAGCATCAACTTGATATGATGAATTGATTTCAGTGTTGAACTCATCAGGAGGATATCTTGATGAGTCATCAATTCCTATTTCCTCCACTGAGGTATTGGTAAATCTGATGCTTTCCGAACTTTCATCAAAGGTGACATGAAAGGTTTCCTCAACTTGTTGTCTTTTGGTGTTAAACACCCTGAAGGCTTTAGAGATCAGTGAGTAACCTAAGAAATACCCATCATCAGCTTTTGCATCAAACTTTCCTAAGTGATCCTTGTGATTGTGAATGAACACAGGACACCCAAACACATGAAGGTAGCTGATATCAGGAAGTCTGCCTTTGAAGTTCTCATATGGGGTTTTATTATGCCTTTTGACAATGATTGACCTGTTTTGAGTGTAACAAGCTGTTTTGACAGCTTTAGTCCAGAAGTGCTTTGAGAGTGCTGAGCCATTTAACATGGTTCTTGCAGCCTCAATGAGAGTTTTGTTTTTCCTTTCAGCTACCCCATTTTGTTCAGGGGTATAAGGAGATGAGAAATTTTGGGAAATTCCTTTTTCATCACAGAAACTCTCAAGCTCTTGATTTCTGAACTCAGTACCATTGTCAGTTCTGATTTGTTTAACAATAATGTCATTCTGATTTTCAATCTTCCTTATGAATGACATTATGGTTTCAGCTGCCTGACTCTTCTTTGAAAGAAAGTATACCCAAGTATATCTTGAGAACTCATCAACAATGACCAGTGTATACTTCTCACGCTGGATTGATCTTGGACTTACAGGTCCAAAGAGATCCATATGCGGGAGGTGAAGGCAGCTTTTGATGGAGAAATTTTGTTTTGTTTTAAACGATGCTCTGTGATGTTTGCCTTTTTCACAAGCTGAGCATGGTTTATCTTTTGCAAAAACCAGTGATGGTAAACCAAGGACTTTGTTTTGTTTTTCCAAGTTGTTTATATTTTTGAAGTTTAAGTGTGAGAGTCTCTTATGCCACAGCCAGTTGACAGTTTCAGTGGCTTTGGCAAAAAGACAGGTTCCATTCTGAGAGAGAGTTGACATGTCCAGTACATATACATCATCTCTCCTAGGAGCTATTAAAACAACTTCTTTGTTGGCATTGCAAATATTACCTTGTTTATCATTGAACTGTACTATGTACTTATCATCACATAACTGAGTCACACTGATAAGAATGTATTTCAGACCATTGACATAAGCTATTCTAGAGAAAACTATACCATTGCAGTTTACTGAACCACAACCTTCAGTGGGACATGATGAGTTATCACCAAATACTACCTTGGGTCCTGGTTCCTTTACATACTTGTGTAGATACTCTTTAACACCAGTCATGCCTCTTGAACATCCACTATCTAAATTCCAAATAGGCTCCCTGGCGTGTCTCTGCACAAATAGTAAACTGAATTAGTTTCTCTTGCTGACCCACTTACTAGTGGGCTTGGGTCTCATGGTTTGTTTGAACTTAGTAATTGATTCATGGTCAGTGGTTGAGTGAAGTGTGCTACCACAGGTTTTGCATTTGCTTACTGAGGAAGACTCAGTGATGCGGGGTTGTTTTGAACTTCTCCTTTCCTGGATGACTCTATCATGCTGAGATGTCTCATGAGCTGGATTTCCACATATATTACAGCAAGAGTTCATGAGACAGTCATCAGGAAGATGATCATTAAAGCCACAATGTAGGAAAGGAGGAAAAGGTTTAGCTTTAAGTCTTTGACCCTGCTTTGAGGATAAAGCATACTGATGACCTGAGTTGGTATTAGTTTCTTCACTGAATGAACTTACATACTGTAAGTGGTCAGAAGTTTTGTGATCTTCCTTTTTGCAGATCATGCAAAAAAGGATTCTGTAGCAATTATCAGTTGTATGGCTGGTATAATGGCACAAATCACACTTTTGCTTGGGCTTGGTGTTTGATTTTGACCTAGATGAACTAGAGGAGGCTGACTTAGTTTCCTTGATTGTTGAATCAGGAACTTTCTCAATAGAGTTCATTTTTTCGGTCAACTTCCTCACCAGTTCAGTCAATTGTTGGATTTGACCTTCTTCAGTAGGAACTGAAGATGTGGAAGTCTCAGTAGGAACAGAGTATTCTTGGGTTGGTTTTGTTGGTCTTTTCAAAATGGTTCTGCCTAGACCAGACCTTTCTTTAGGAGAGTGAGGGTTGAACTGTAGAGGAGTAAGCTCAGAGCTAGGTGCAGCACCCTAAAGAGGTTTTAGAGGTGGAAGCGGTGCTTTAGATTCAGCTTCAGACTCAGTAATGTGTTCAGTACTACTAGGTACATCAGGGAGTCCAAGCATGCTCTTGAGAGCTTGACTCTCAGGCTCAAGAATCCTTCCAAAATCGAAATTTGGAAGCTTACTCTCAAGGTTTACCCTTTCAACCCAATCACTGGGTTTAGGCATTAACTCTTTTTTGGAGAGCATACCAGCAGACACGAATGGTTTTGGGCTTTGGTCTTCACTGATAGGATCAGTGAGATGATCTTCACCTAGGATTCTCTTTTTGCTACTGGGGGCTTGAACACTATCAAAGACTCTAGGATTTTTAGCAGTCCAACTTTCAATGATGTCTTTTTCTTTTTTAAGTTCTTCCTGAAGAGCTTGATTTCTTTTAACTAATTTAGTGTTTTGAATTTGCAGTGTAACAGCCTCAAGCTTGGCTTTTTCTTAAAGAAGCAATTCATCTCTACACTTGTTTAATTCAAAACTTAACTTTTTGTATTTAGAAAAAAGATTTAATCTTTGCTCCTCTACAAACTTAAGGTCAACATTGATATAGTTCATAAAAGACTGCCAATCAGAATCATCATCTATAGAAAGTAAAATGTTTACCTTCTTTATTGTAATATTGACCCATTCATCATTCCTAGCATGATTCTTCCCAACAGCCAGCTTGTCCTCTTCTGAGAGAGCCATCAGTGCACTAACTTGCACCATTTCATCGTCTGAGGAGACTGGCTCTTCATCCCAATCAAAGACTTCAGCTACCAGGCCCTTGTTTTTACCCTGCACAGATTTAACATTGTTTGTTTTTTCTGAGGGAGTGGGCTCAAGAAGTGCTAGTTTAGCCTTGGCTTTCCTATACTTAGCTTCAAAATCGACAGATTTGTTTTGTTCAGGCTTGTTTTGGAAATTTTGATGAGACTGATAGACTTTTGGTTGAAATTTGCTAAAACCTAAGGACTGATTTGACCCTGAGGGTTTGTAAGAGGGCTCAGAGATAGTTTTTGAAAAACAGTCTTTAGCAAAATGACCCTTTTTATGACACTTAAAACACTCAGTGTCCTCATTAGCTTTAGCATTGGAAAAACTTTTGTTCCTTCTTATAAACCTTCTAGAGTTAGCAAGGAGTGCCCTTTCTTGAAACTCAGTGTTCAAGTCATTCAGGTACTCCTCGCTTGTTCTCTCATCAGGCTCATCGTCTGAATTTTCCTGAAAATCCTGAACCACACTGTTTGAATAAAATGTAGTAGAAATTGGTGTTGAAGTGGTTGTCAGAGACTTCTTGACTTCCTGAGACTTTTTTAAGTCAGGGTATCGTCTGTTGATGAGGTTTTCCTCATAGACAAATTTCCCATATATTTCAGGAAGTTCAAGATTCTGGATATGATTAGCATTCCTAAGTCCCTGAGAGAAATTCAACCACTTCTCAGGGAGACTATTGACGAAACCAACATTGATTTCATGTTTGGACAACTTTACCCCATCATTTGACAATTCATTTAACAAAGTTTTATACCGGGTGTAAGTTTGAGAGAGAGTTTCTGAGTCTTTAGCTCTGAAGGTATTACTCAAGTTTCAGGTCCATAATCCTGTTTTCCTTGGTATCTGAGGGACCTTCATAGTTGTGGACCAGGTCATTCCAGGTTTGTTTATCTGTACTACAGCCAATGACAGACTCCATAACATCATCTGGAAGACAGGATATGATGATGCTTTTGAGTCTTTGATCCTGGTTGACCACTCTCCTCTCGCCCTGAGTCCACTGAGCTTCAGGTTTAGGCAAACCTTCAGCAGTCTTTGGGATAAATGGACCTTCATTAATACACTTAATGTAGTAAGGTTCCACCCAGTCAAATAGCAAAGCATTGGCTTTTTCCATTTGTTAAATTTGCCAACTTCTAGTCGAGGGGCAACAGCAGCATAGGCTCCACCCTTTTTATCGACAAGTTGGGGCACATCACTTTCAGCCATTAGGATCCTGATTTAAAAATGTTTTTTTTAGCGGCTTAAAAAGGGTTTTATAAATAGCCTGCTCTGATACCACTTGTTGTTCCCGTTTCACAGTTATTTTAAAATAATTTAAAACGACTAATTGTGAACAATGACTGAAGTACTGCAAGTAAAAACACACTGAGTAATTTTCAACGTTTATATTCTTTATTAAAATGAATCCAAAGAATACATTACCCAAGTACTTGTGGAATAGTACTTGGGATTGAAATGACAAGTATTATGTAACTCCTCATGAAGCTTAGGCTAAGTCTAAGCACAACTACACTGGAACCACTGAGCTATCTCAGGGACATAGTTGTATTTGGAGGAGTGAAAGATTGCTTGTGTGTGTGTTTTACAATTAATACACAAGCTTAAAATCTTTCACTCCATCTCGTATGCTATTTATACAAGTATGGTTTTTAACTCTATCCTAGAGGACAAACTGACATGTTATAGAAAACAAAATACTGATGTATTTTGTCTCTGTTAACATTGGCTATTTAGAGTAAGTGACAAGGCTACTTTCTTCTAGTCAGTGATGACACTGAGCCTGGTAGTTAGCGATTCAGGGAAAGTTTGACTTTGGTTGATAAGGACTTCGTCTTATCTGTTCAAACTTATCCCGCCTTGTCCCGCTCATTCTTCAGTCTTCTTAGCCTTCAGTCTTCATCTTCAGTATTGCCTTCAGTGGTAGTAGTTGATGAGGAGTTTCGGGATTCAGTGAGTTATTGTCATCACTCACTGAATCCACCATCTTCTTCTTGACTCAGTCTTCACCCTTTAAGTTCCGCCTTACTAAGTGAAGAGACTTCTATTTTGTCTCTTACTGAGTATCCCGAAGACAACTCACTGAGTGGCTATGCACTCAGTGACTTATTAGTGTTTAAGGGACTAAACACTTAGGGTGTGTTTGGTACAGAGAAATAAAGCCAGAGAAAAGGAAATGGATTTAATTCTCGTGTTTGGTAAGCCAGAGAAATGGAAAAGCGGAGAAATTGGTGGGGAAATGGAGAGAGTTGAGTAGTGTAATTTAAGTAGCCTCATTTCCCTTAATTTTGTGGAGAAATGGATTAATTTTTTTGAAAAAATGTTTTTTTTTTTTTTTTTTTTTTTTTTTTTTTTTTTTTACATTTAAAAAAATATTTTTTAAACAAAATATTTAAAAAAAAATAAGTTTAAAATTATTTTTAAAAAAAATAAGTTTTTTTTTTAAATAAATACATTTTAAAAAATATTTTTTACAAAAAAACAAGTTTTTTTTAAGTAAATACATTTTAAAAAAATAAGTTTTTTTTAATATTTTTTTTAAAGAAAGTACATAAATTTAAAAAAAAAATTAAAAAGATATATTTTTTTTAAAATAATTTTTTTTAAATATTTTTTAAGAATTTTTATTTAGACAAAATATTATTTAAATAAAAAAATTTTCATTTCTCTGGTCAAGTCTCTGTTGTTACCAAACATTAGAATTGAACAAAATTCTCTACTGATTTCTATTCTCTGAGATTCTATTCTCTACTTCATTTCTTTTAAAACCTGATGCCGTCACTTGAAAATAAGCAATTTGGCTACTGTATCGTCACAAAATTTGTTTCGACGGCGTTACAAGTATAACCTGACGCCGTCCCCTTCAGTTTCAGCAGCTTGAGTGTCTCGATTCTTGACTTTGGCCATTTTCTTCGCATATTCGCGCCTTTTCATCCGAATAAGTGTCATTCCAGCAATTTGCCTTCAAGAGACCTAAAAAGTGAAAAGGAATGAAATTAAGTAATAACGGATACAAAAGTGATCAAATAAGGGCTTAAATGACCCCTCAAAAAGGTACATTTTAAAACCTTATCAAATATCTACTTGGGATAAGACCAAATGTTGGTTATTAAAATAGGCACAAATCAGTAACCCTTTTACTTAGAAGTGTTTTTCATTTTCTGTCTATCTTTTATGCATGATATGATTTCCTATTTATAGGAAAATACTCGCAGCTTAGTCAAATGGAATTATGAGAATTAATCGGCCCATTAATCGCCTCATAATCATCCCCATTAAATCTAATAGTGGTTACATGACCAATTAAACGTGGTCATTAAACAGTTGTAACTGCCACTTGAATAGGTCAAAACCATTACAAGTTGTTAATGATTCAGTAATGAGCTAGTCCCTGAGAGAATTGCTCACTGAGTGTGTTCACTCAGAAATTCACTCACTGATGATATGAACTATCTGATGACACCACTCCCTGATGAGATCCATTAGCTTATTACTCAAAGAGCATAAAGCTAAACTCATCAACCTGATGAATACCGTTCATAGTCAACTCACTCAAGAGTAAACTCCCTGAACTTCATCAAAGACTGAACCATACTTTACCACTATGAGTGTCAGGGTTTTCAGGTACCTTATGGGTGTACACTCCGTACCTCCTGTCCCATTACCAGGTGTGAACTAATCCCACAAGTGCACTAAAATTTCCAACATTTATATGAATAATAACGGTTCATTTGTAGCTATTTTAAAGATGCGTCATAATTAAATTACACGTTAAAGGATTTATAACTAATTAATTAATTAATCAAGAGATACAACATCGTTACAATAAATCCGAAGACGCATTGTCATTAAAATGGGCATAGTTACGCAATTCTATGCGACTAACCAATCAGAAGACGTAATGTCGTTAAGATGCAGCCGCACTTACTTTTTCACCTCGAAGTTGCATATGGAAAAACATTTTAGTCATCAATAATCAAGCAAAAGCTTATTACTCAAGCAACTAACTGAACATAGTGAGATGATAATTTTGGATTTTGATTCCAATATTATTATAACCGGTATTGATTAAGGGAGTTGCATCTTATCATCAAATTCTGATATGAAGATTTTTATTAGAGATACAATAATAGTTATGTTATGTATATGCTTTGGCAATACTATAACCACTGTCTGAATATACTCATGTGTCATCGTGAGGTGTTGTATTGTTGTACGAGGTTGTCGTATCAAGCTATTAAGGTTTTTGATTTTTCCTTTGGTCTTTCCTTAAAATCTATATTTTAATGCTTCTCACTAACTACCATTGTAACACCCCGTGAACGACACGACTTAAAATAATCAAATATTAAAAACATTAAAACAAAAATGACTTGACTTAAAACTGACCCGCTAAAACAAATTGTTAAACTTATATAATTCTATAACAAACTTATCCTTGAAAGTACTTTTACATAAAACTAGACTCAATTACCTTCGAAACGCCGGGTGGCGGGACCCGTGTAGACTTACCATTTTAAAGATATGATTTTTCGAAAACTGACTTCGACTAGTTCGCTAACTAGTTCTCCACTGGTTCTCCAACTAGTTCTCCACTAGTTCTTCAACTAGTTATCCAAATAGTTATCCAACTAATTTAACCACTTTACAAACAATTAACCATATAAATTGTTTTTCCAAAATTCTTGACCCGTTTGACCAAAAATGCGTTAAAAAGGACCTTGTCCCAAACACCCCTTTTTCTGCATATCCCTCTTATGCACTTTTGACCCATTTTTCGGAAAACGACTTCTATTACTCGAAAAAAAACACCAAAAATCTCCAGAATTTATTAAGACCTCATATATATCATTTTCCATGCATAAACATTAACCAATTAACCTTCGGAATGGTACTTTACAAAACGACGGGTATTATGTAAAATACCCGTTTCAACCCATTTTCGTTACATACAACCTTTACCACGTCAGAATTACTTCAAACCTTCCAGAAATCATTATATTAACATAATAAATTACATTCATAATCATTAACCCGTTTACAACCCAAAATGTGTATAATTACACATTATCCCAAACACCCCTTTAGACAAGACCGTTAACACTAAATCATACTATTACACACCATTAACGACTCCATTACTTCAATGACTACGAAACATAACTTGACACTTGAAAACATGTTTACAAAACCATTTAGACTCTCGGGGGTACAACATGGATTTATGCTCGGTATCTACCTAACCTCCTACTTTCTTACCAGTCTTCTAACTTCCTTCTAGAAATCCATAAGCCTTAATCCAATGCTTACCATCACCATCACGTATGGACCTACAAAACATTAACATCTTAAACCGTAAGCATAAAGCTTTGTAAGTAAAGCGATCATAACGTAACATTATAACAATCCATACATTACACGTCATAGCTCATAAAACCAATACAATCATTAAACATAACACATACCTCCAATCACTTAAGGTCTTACTATTCTATCTCATCCACGCCTAAGACACTTAACTAACACATATCCCGTGAGCTATGTCACACTACCCTTAACTTCACTCTCACATAAGTACAACATTCCATAACATTAACATACAATCACATAACACATAATGTATAAAATCATCATAACATAACATTATAACCGATTTACTTACCTTGATTCCAAGCTAATGATATCAACTAGAATCATCATCATCTCCATTCTTGCCATCTAAGCCAAAATCACTATAGGCATAAACACTTAATCAAATTACTATACTATGATTACCACAACCATAGCTCTTCCTTAAACACTTCTAATTATCACATAATCATATAATGATTATATGATAATTAACCCCATCAAACTATTAACTTAAACCCAAAATAATCATCTAATAATTTCTATAACCTTTAATTAGCTTCAAAACACCATTTACCCATTTTCCCCAATTTGGATACATTAACCCTAACTTATAATCTCATCAATTACCTTAAAATAAAGGATTACTTACTTGTATGAATGATCAGTACAAACTTATTACTTGATTGGAGCACTAATCCACCTTAACATTATCATGATAATGATCTTGGTTCTTCCCTCTCTTTTCCCTAAACCGTACCACACACACCCACAATATTCTGGAATGTGTAGAATCCAGTAGAAGATAATTATTAGTAGTATAGTTTTCCTAATTGGCGCATTAGGTCCCTTAAGTTCCCTTCTTTCTATATTAGCCACAATTACTTTATTACTAGTTTGCTATTTGACAATATTAATCCTTTGAGTCCATTTTCCTTATAATTGTGACACATCATACTTTTTATAAACCATTTACATAACATTTAATACCTTAAGTTTGACTAACCAATCCTATAAGTCCTTAGAATTTATAAAAGTCATAGTCAACTATTCATATGGCATTCTTGTAATAAAACGCTTAGGACCGGTTTCAGGGTATTATAATTCTACCCCTTCTTTATATTTCGTCCCTGAAATCTCTAGTATAAATTAACCTTGACTTTATCACATTTCATCCCTATTCATAGCACTAAACAAATTTTCATTCATACATTTTGTTGCAAAGATCTAAGCGATCTTGCAACATTAAGCGATATTTTCCCAAAATTCTTGAATCACTCTATTTCATCATTTATTTCTAAAACCAAAAGGGCCTTTATTAAAGTCACTATATAATTCAAGACACATTTACTATAATCAACATATCATTTAACCAATTTCGTTAATAATACATCGCATTCTAAATTGCTTTACTTCTAACTTTTTATTCAAGGACTATTTGTCCTTGAGAGAATTTACATTATTAGAGCCTTACATAAGTCAAATAGTGACTAGTACAACTTAACCTTCCCATCCTTACCGTATTCAACCTATCATCCTTTTAACATTTTTTTAAAACACCTTACTTTCTCTTTTTCACCTTAAGGATTCCCGCCAAGTATTATGGGATGCTTAAAAAATCTTAATTTACTAACACTTTCATAACTTACCATTATCTAATACTTATACATTCTACCAGGTCATTCCATTATCCCATTAACATTTCACTATATTGTCTCATTTTCTCTATTTCTTTCCATAAATTCTTCGTCAAAAACTATAAGTCCCTTAAGAAAATTCAACACTTTGACTTCAGAAAGTCAAACTTAACTTACATCATCACATTTACACATAAAGGTATTAATGATAATTAGCATCCATTGCTTCCATTACTCGCATTTTGCACCACGCCTCAAGGCATATTATAACATCGTTACAATTTCTTAATGCTTTCAAGTTATACTATAGACACCTAAATGGTAGGCAACCCATTTGCCGGTAAAGGCAATACTTTTCATCCCGAAGGATCTTTAACACACCCCTAAGAATTCCTTATCATTCATTTATTTGGTCATCCTGAAGGATACCATCATTAACATCATTAACTTGGTCATCTCGAAAGATACCACCATTAACTTGGTAATCTCGAAAGATACCACCATTAATTTGGTCATCCCGAAGGATACCATCATTAACATCATTAGCTCGGCCATCCCCGTTGGATACCATTATTAGCTATCATTAACTCATTGGTTATATGATAGTTACCCTTAACCATTCACATTTTAACATTTGATTCAACTCGTTATCATTTTAACACACATACACTTTCCATTCCTATTATTTAGTTTAAGTAAGTATCATTGGTATATGATACTCACTTATCATATTTATACACTTACTATGTGTTTACAATTCTAACTTAAATTTACATTCTTTAACGCCCATTAACCATTTCCATATCTCATCTAGTACTTCTTTTAGGCTACTCGATTCTTCTTCCACATTTAACCTTACATAGGTTAGTTCGATAACATATTCATTAACATTATTCATTTATCATTTGCATTCTTTTAAACATTAACACGATCACTTCGTGTTTAGCTAAACAACATATTATTACGTTCTTACCTACATTCTTAACTCATCTTGTTTTAGTTACTAACACATTAGCCAAACCATTTTCATCCCATCATTACTTGTCATTGTTTCTTAATCCCATTCTCTACTTCTCATATTAGTAGACACTCAACAATTAGTGAGTCAATTTCCATATTGCTTTCACACATTATAATTTAGCATACTAATCATTACTACGCTTCATACTTAAGCGTCAAATATTTATTTCATTATTAACCCATCTCTAATACCTCTTACCATTTTAATCACATTCTATTACCACTACTTTTAAAACACGTTCTTATAATCACCAAGCGATCTCCGACACTAACCAAGGTGCACGGCGATTCAATCACTTAAATATTTCAAGTCCTTCACGGACTTATATCATATACACGTTAACACTATAGAATACATTCATCATTATCAACTTAGGTTCATATAACCTATTTCAAGATTCGCTTTAAAACTTAAACATTTACTTTCACACATAAGTTGCTTTTACATTCAACGCATCTACTAGTGGTTTAAGTCTAGGAAACCTAAAACGGAAACCTAATTCACTTAAACCGAAACTCTGATACCAATTTGTAACACCCTGTGAACGACATGACTTAAAATAATCAAAACTAAAAACTTTAACGCGAAAAAGACTTGACTTAAAACTGACCCACTGTAACAAATCGCTAAACTGATATAATTCTATAACAAACTATCCGTTGAAAGTATTTTTACATGAAACTAGACTCAATTAACTTCGAAATGCCGGGTGGCGGGACCCATGACGACTTACCGTTTCAAAGATATGATTTTTCGAAAACTGACTCCGACTAGTTCTCCAGCTAGTTCTCCAACTAGTTCTCCACTAGTTCTCCAACTAGTTCTCAAACTATTTTAACCACTTTACAAACAATTAACCATATAAGAAGGACCTTGTCCCAAACACCCCTTTTTCTGCATATCCTTTTTATGCACTTTTGACCTATTTTTTTGGAAAACGACTTCTATTACTCGAAAAGACACCAAATATTTCAGAATTTATTAAGACCTCATATATATCATTTCCATGCATAAACATTAACCAATTGAAAATGGTACTTTACAAAACGATGGGTATTATGTAAAATACCCGCTTTGACCCATTCTCATTACATATAACCTTTACCACTTCCAAATTGCTTCAAACCTTCCAGAAATCATTAACTTAACATAATAAATCATATTCATAATAATTAACTCGTTTACAACCCAAAGTGGGTATAATTACACATTATCCCAAACACCCATTTAGACAATACCATTAACACTAAATCATATTATGACACACCATTAACGAATCCATTACTTCAACGAATACGACACATACCTTGACACTTGACAACAAGTTGACAAAACCATTTAGACTCTCAGGGGTACAACATGGACTTGAGCTCGGTATCTACCTAAGCTTCTACTTTCTTACCAATCTTCTAACTTCCTTCTAGAAATCAATAAGCCTTAATCCAATGCATACCATTACCATCACGTATGGACCTACAAAACATTGACATCTTAATCCGTAAGCATAAAGATTAGTAAGTAAAGCGATCATAACATAACATTATAATAATCTATACATTACACACCAT
The DNA here is from genome assembly GCA_019973895.1 of Chrysanthemum seticuspe. Classification (NCBI taxonomy): domain Eukaryota; kingdom Viridiplantae; phylum Streptophyta; class Magnoliopsida; order Asterales; family Asteraceae; genus Chrysanthemum; species Chrysanthemum seticuspe. Next base: position 35,910,091 of record BPTQ01000005.1, read on the forward strand.
AACTCATGAAACCAATACAATCATTAAACATAACACATACCTCCAATCACTTAAGGTCTTACTATTCTATCTCATCCACGCCTAAGACACTTAACTAACACATCTCTCGCGAGGTATGTCACACTAGCCTTAACTTCACTTTCACATAAGCACAACATTCCATAACCTTAACATACAATCACATAACACATAATGTATAAAATCGTCATAACATAACATTATAACCGGTTTACTTACCTTGATTCCAAACTAATGATATCAACTAGAATCGTCATCATCTCCACTCTTGCCATCTAAGCCAAAATCACTATAGGCATAAACACATAATCAAATTACTATACTATGATTACCACAACCATAGTTCTTCCTTAAACACTTCTAGCTATCACATAATCAAATAATGATTATATGATAATTAACCCCATCAAATTATTAACTTAAACAAAAAATATTCATCTCATAATTTCTATAACGTTTAATTAGCTTCAAAACACCATTTACCCATTTTTCCCAATTTGGATACATTAACCCTAACTTATAATCTCATCAATTACCTTAAAATAAAGGATTACTTACTTGTAGGAATGATCAGTACAAACTTATTACTTGATTGGAGCACTAATTCACCTTGAAATTATCATGATAATGATCTTGGTTCTTCCATCTCTTTTCCCTAAACCGTACCACACACACCCACAATATTCTGAAATGTGTAGAATGAAGTAGAAGATAAATTATTAGTAGTATAGTTTGCCTAATTGGCACATTAGGTCTCTTAAGTTCCTTTTTTTATATATTAGCCACAATAACTTTATTACTAAGTTGCTACTTGACAATATTAGTCCTTTGAGTTTATTTTCCTTATAATTGTGACACATCATACTTTCTATAACCATTTACATAACATTTAATACCTTAGGTTTGACTATCGGGTTTGACTAACCAATCCTATAAGTCCTTAGAATTTATAAAAGTCATAGTCAACTATTCATATGGCATTCTTATAATAAAACGCTTAGGCCCGGTTTCAAGGTGTTATAACCATAGTACCATCACTTTTGACAAGTGACATGGTAGGAAAATGATCAATACAAATTAACTTATAGTTGGATTATCTTGATCTCTTTTGGTGTTTAAAAAACTAAAATAGAAACAACATTACCAAAACCCAAAATCTATGATAAAGCTAGGCGAATAAGCTTACTGATTATGAACATGCTATAGAGTATGATTCATACCAACCTTATTTTGAAGCAAAGATTAGATAAGTCTAATGATTCACTAATAAAGATTAAAAAATTTAAGTAAAGAAAAATATATCATAAATGGGTTTTGCTAAACATTGCCCACTAGGCAATGCTTAAGGCACATTAAACAATATGTTCTTTCCATATTTAAAATAATTATGCATTTAATGCATAATAAATGAACATAAAAATTAACTTAAATATATTTTATTTTTATTTAACAAAGTCCATGTTTACTTTTATATTCATATTAAACATTGCCCAGTGAACATTGTTTAGCAAAACCCTAAATAAATTGTAAACTTGTTTATAATTTAATGCTTTACATATCAAATGAGATAGGGATTTAATGTCATCATTTAAATGCAATTAATGGCTGAAAATAAGTCTACATTTATTGGAGTATCAATTATAAAAAGTTAGTGCTCCGTCTGTTTTAAAAGAGTGTTTACAAATACAAAATGAACAAATTATGATATGTGTAATTCATATTATTTTTGATTGCTAAAAACCATTTTTACCCTTATAATTAATATAAAAACTATAAATTAGTTATCAATACAAGTTTTGATTAAAATGACACAATAGAAAAACCCTTCATAACTAATGTTCATATATAAAAACTGAACACTTATTTTGATACAAACATAAATAGTAAAGTGAAACTTTTTATGAGACGGAGTGAGTACTTAATTAATAGTAACTTAGTCTCTTCAACTTTTTTTAGTCTTTTACTTTTTATTTCAACCTATGAAAATATAAAGTTTTTCCTTAATATTAATTACCAAAAATTTTGCTTTATGAATTTTTACCATTTTCGACTTTGTACATTGTATTGTTAGTAAGATGATCGAGAGCATATCATTGTTATACCAAAAGTCACAAGTTTATTATAGTTTTTTGTGTTTATAAAGAGAAATTTACATGAATATTGACAATAAGAAAAACTATATCGGCATAACGCGCGAACACCTGAAAGCCTTGTTTGTATTAATCATGGGTATACTCAACACTTGTTAAGTTGTGATCAAATGAAAAATAAAAGTGTATTAAATGCAAAATCATATTTATAGTAATTGTAAGTTTGTAAGCTTAATTAATATTTATTAAATGCATTTATTTTAAAGGAAACCTTGAGTGCATTAAGTTGTAAGGAATCCGCGGAGCCACTTGGTGCAGCAAAAAGTATCAATACACAATATCCACATTCCACGAGGTTCTCGTAAGTTTTTCCGATGACCAAATAAAGGAAACGGGAAATCATGCTTTTGTTTTTATTGTTCCCCATGGTTCTACGGTTCCTCACAAGTTATATTATGTACACCAAAAGTCCAATTTCGAAAGCCTTAAAAGCGGTCTAAAACGTCCATTTTTTTGTATACTTGGCTTAATTTTCTCTTCACGCAATGTCTTAGAAAAACTCGTTTTACTGTTTTACTCTTATATAGTCTTCTAGGTGAAGGCAATGTGAGTAATTTTCTTTTCTATTCAATAACCCGTCCTTTCAAGTATGCAAGGCGTATGTGCAACTCATGCTATATTATGTTATTCCCTCTGGTCCTGCAAGTTAATTTTGAACCACGAACGTCACCCAGATGTGTTTACGTGCTTCCAAATGGGTTTGAATTAAGCACATCAAATGGGTTTGAACTACTAACCACTTTAGTAGGCTCCAAACCATTCTTCTTACTAGAGTTGGCTGTGGGCTTTTTTGAAACGGGTTTATACTCTTTTGCAGGTTTAAAACATACTTTCGGACCAACTGGAACACATTTAGAAGCCTGACTAGGCTTTTTCAAGCTCTTCGTCACACCCAAACCATGATTTTTGGGACATTCCTCATGAATATGACCAAAAACCTTACAGCACGCACATCTAGGGGGTTTCCAATCATATTTAACACGAACAATACACGTATAAAGCCCCTCCCCAAAAAGTTTAGGCATAGCCACCACAATAGTATCTTTCAACTCGACACAGCCCGAACTTCAATCATTGCTCTAGCATGGCTTGAACTACCCCATGATTAGATCCACATGTCAGATGTGTAAGAATCAAGCATCAAAGACGTACCAAGCTTAATAGTTACATCACTTAGACCATCCTCACTAAATGCAGTTACGGGGACACCATGGACTTTAACCCAAACCGGAACATTACTCACATCTTCTTTTAGTAAGTTCACATCCTAATCCCACTTTTTCAGAGTAAGTGGATTATTACGAATAAACCATGGACCACTTTCAAGCATTGTATCCAAACCATACATAGAGCTAAACCGGAATGAGCATATCCCGCTAGACGAGTTAAGCATTGATTTTACCAGTCCATATTTACTCCAAGTGTTCCTAACATAGTTAGCAACAACAGGGTAAGCCACACGCTAACCAAAAAAGAATCCATACATCGTATTAGCAAACCGTGCACTGATATCTCTAATAGATTCCACCGGAACAACCGCATCAACCCCGTTTCCCCCGGAGTAAATAAGGTGCGAAAATTCATATCATTCTTACTCAGATCAATAGTAAATAATTAGCATAAGAAGTACCTGGTTTCGGGTTAACATTTAGGGCTAGTCGGTGTTCGCCCCACATTCACATCGTCAGTATTCACTATAGCATCCACATATTCTTCCACAACAGACGAGGATACCACGAACGTATCCTTGACAGCCTTCGCAGAAGGTAAAACACCACTTTTCTACTTAACACCTCTCCCACCCCCATCCCATGTTTGGCTCAAAAAACCTCGCTCCATCCCCAAAAAAACCCACGAACAATATATCAAAAACCAGCAGCAACCCACGAACACAAACACATAACAATGATTAGCAGAAAAAAAAATATTAATAGAAACCCTAAAAAGTAAAGAATTCAAAACGATCGAGCCAATCCACTAACCAACCTCCATTATGATAGATAGATCATTTAGGCACAATAGTGGTATAAATCAAACAAAGAATAATTCTTTTAGGAACGAATTCGGTTTTGCATGCAATTTAACTAACAACGATTATGTCAATTAAGGAATACGTATTCAATATAACCTTAAAAACGATAAAACAATTAGCACTACTATCCGACCCACGATTGAACCAAAAATTAATAAATTAACTTGAGGATCTTAGTTGAGAACAATTAAAGAAGCAATATGTAATTTTGATTCCAATACAAGATGCTATGGAAAAAAGTAGAGGACCCCTAAGGAATGGTTTTGGTGTAATGGGTCATTCCTTGCAATGAGTCGTTACATTCTATAAATATAAACAAAAAATATTTTTTTCATTACATCGTAATAATATTTTCCATTTCGACTTTGATTACGACATACCAAACATTAAGCTAATCTTTGCAACTACATCTTTTTTTCCAAGATTACCCTCACCCATCCTATAAATAGAGGTTGTCATTTCTATACTTAACACATAAACATGGCTAAAGATAACAATGACGATCAAGATCCACCCAACATACTAATTACTCTTAGAGGCTGTTTGGCAAATGTTTTAAAACGTGATTATTTGATTATCACGTTTTCAAAACGTGAATAATCCAATTTAGGGTGTTTGGCAAAATGTTCCAAAACGTGATTATTTGCGTTATATATGCTTGAAAACGTGGTTTTGAAACTGCTAGTGGGGAGCCACTTTTTCAAAACGTGATAAGCAAACACAAACACCCCCTTAATATAATTTCTTTAATAAATAAAAACCAATGGTTTGTTTGTTTTTGTTGTTATGACAAATCTTATTTTTTTAGAAGTATTTTCTAATAGAGGTTTGGGCAACAGGTTGGACAAGAGGATTAGCTTTGCCTTTGTAATTGTTATCATATATGATGACATGCACAATCCATCTTCTAATCAGCAAGCAAGAACGTGGAGAGGAAAAAATTATTAAGAAAATTTCTTGAAAAAGTATTATTATCGCTAATGAGATATGATGATAAGTGGCATCAAAGGCTTCACAAGTCAAAGTCCGCCCCAATGGATAGGACAATACTGTTAAGAAAATTCAACTTTTGTTTCCTGGAATAGCATAACTGAAAAAGGCAATTTATATAGTGTTATTATTTTGTATATGGTATCTACATTTTTTTGAAATTTGATGATTATTGGTAATTGATTTTCTATTTTTTTAAAACATACACTTTACCAAGATCACAGATTATCAAATACTTTAAATCATGGCAACATGAATCTACATAAATGAATTGATAAAAGGACTCCACAAGAAAAATCAAATAGAGCTAACAAAATTTGCTCACCATTGAAAGCCATGCATAGTGTTGTTATACCACCCGCTTTGTTAATTGATTATAATCATCAAGCAAATGGATGTTATGTTACAACCTCAATCTTTATGAATAATAACGGTTCAGTTTCAGTTATTTTAAAGAGCCGCCATAACTAAACTACACGTTAAATGATTTATAACTAATCAATTAATCAGGAGATATAACATCATTAAAATAAATCAGAAGACGTAGCGTCACTATAATGGGGCCATATTTACGCAATTCTATGTGACTAATCAATTAGAAGACGTAGCGTCATTAAAATGAGGCCGCACTTACTTTTTCACCTCGATGTTGCATATGGAAAAAACATTTTAGTCATCGATAGAACATGCAAAACTTTATTACTCAAGCAACTAATTGAACATAGTCAGATGATAAACTTTTGGATTTTGATTCCAACATCATTATAACCGAAATTGCTTAAGAGATTTGATTTTTTCATCAAATTCGGTTATAAAGCTTTTTATTAGAGAGACAATAATAGTTATGTTATGTATATGTTTTGGTAATACTATACTACTGTCAAAATATGTTCATGTGTCGTCGTGGAGTGTTGTATTATTATGCGAGATTGTTGTATCAAGCTATTTACGGTTTTTAATCTTTGCTCCAATCTTTCCTTAAGTCTGCTATATTTTTATGCTTCTCACTAACTACCGTCACTTTTGGCTAGTGACATGGTAAAAAAATGATCGGTACAGATTAACGTATAGCTGTATTATCCTTGATTTCTTTTGGTGATTATAAAAAGAAACAACATTACCGAAACCAATATTCTAAATAAAGCTAGGAAAATAAGCTTACTGATTATTTACATGCTATAAAGTAAGATTCATATCAACCTTATTTTGAAGCAAATGTTAGATGGTATTTGCTAAACAATACTCACTAGGCAATGTTTAATGCATATTAAATAATTTGTTCTTTCCATATTTAAAGTAATTATGTATTTAATAAGTACATAATAAATAAACATAAAAATTAACTTAAATATATGTCATTTTTAATTTAACAAAGTCCATGCTTTCTTTTATATTTATATATTGTTGCCTTAAGCATTGCCCAATGAGCATTGTTTAGAAAAATCCTATATTAGATAAGTCTTTTGACACCAATAAAAAAAAATTAAGTAACAAAAAACATATCATAAATAGTAAACTTGTTTCTAATTTAATGCCTTAGATATCAAACGAAATATAGATTTAATGCCATCATTTATATGCAATTAATGGTTGATTGTTATTTTTTTTTCCAACATTACCCTAACCCTCCCTATAAATAGAGGTTGTCATTTCAACACTTTACCACATAAACATGGCTAAAGATGAGGATGATGATCAAGATCCACCAATAATACTTAAAGCTCCATACAACAACATGATCATTGTTCATAGTATTCCAGCCCGTTGTTCAGCTTTTAACTGTACTAATTACTTTTAATACAATTTATTTAATAAAAATAAACCAATGGTTTGTTTGTTTTTGTTGTTCTGACAAATCTTTTTTTTCAGGAGTATTTCCTAACAGAGGTTTGGGCTACAGGTTGGACAAAAGGATAGCTTTGCCTTTGTAATTGCTATCATACATGTTGACATGTACAGTTCATCTTCTAATCAGCAAGCAACAACGTGGAGAGGAAAAAATGGTTAAGAAAATTTCTTGAAAAAGTATTATTATCGCATATGAAATATAATGATAAGTGGCATCAATGGCTTCACAAGTGAAAGCACACCGCAATGGAAATAGCATTTTGCAATTTATATATTGTTATTATTTTGTATATGTTATCATTGAAATTTGATGATCATTGGTAATTGATTTTTTTATTTTTTTTAAATATACACTTTACCAAGATCAGGGATTATCAAATACTTTAAATCATGGCAACATGAATGTACAAAAATGAATTGATATAAGGACTCTATAAGAAAAATCAAATAGATCTAACAAAATTTGCTCACCATTGAAAGCCATGCATAGTTTTGTTATACCACCCGCTTTGTTAATTGATTATAATCATCAAGCAAATGGACGTTGTGTTACGACCTCAACTTATATGAATAATAACAGTTCATTTGTAGCTATTTTAAAGATCCGTCATAATTAAATTACACGTTAAAGGATTTATAGCTAATTAATTAATCAGGAGATACAACATCGTTACAATAAATCAGAAGACGCAACGTCATTTAAATGGGGCCATATTTACGCAATTCTATGTGACTAATCAATCAGAAGACGTAACGTTATGAGGCCGCACTTACTTTTGTCACCTCGAATTTGCATAAGGAAAAACATTTTTGTCATCAATAGGGCAAGCAAAAGCTTATTACTCAAGCAACTAACTGAACATAGTCAGATGATAATTTTGGATTTTGATTCCAATATTATTATAACCGGCATTGATTAAGGGAGTTGCATCTTATCATCAAATTTTGTTATGAAGATTTTTATTAGAGATACAATGATGTTATGTTATATATATGTTTTGGTAATAATATAACAACTGTCTGAATATACTCATGTGTCATCGTGAGATGTTGTATTGTTGTACGAGGTTGTTGTATCAAGTTATTTAAGGTTTTTAACTTTTGCTTTGGTCTTTCCTTAAATGTGCTATATTTTAATGCTTCTCACTAACTACAGTGACATGGTAGGAAAATGATCAATACAAATAAACTTATAGTTGGATTATCCTTGATCTCTTTTGGTGATTAAAAAACTAAAATAGGAACAACATAATCGAAACCCAAATTCTATGACAAAGCTAGGGAAATAAGCTTATTGATTATGAACATGCTATAAAGTATGATTCATACCAACCTTATTTTGAAGCAAAGATTAGATAAGTTATGATTCACTAATAAAGATTAAAAAGTTTAAGTAAATAAAAATATATCATAAACTGTAAACTTGTTTCTAATTTAATGCTTTACATATCAAATGAGATACGGATTTAATGTCATCATTTAAATGCAATTAATGGCTGAAAATAAGTCTATACTTATTATCAATTATGAAAAATTACTACTTCATCCGTTCTTTAAAAAATGTGCAATTAATGTTATTTTTTATTGATAAAAAGTCTTTTTTACCATTATATTTAGTATAGAAACTAGAAACGAGTAATTAATGCAAATTTTGATTACAAGGAATTATAATCTGTAAAGGTAATTGTAATATATAAAACTACCTACGTACAATGTACAAATACAAATAAAACAAAAAACACATTATTCAATACATACAATTAATACACAATTTAATTTACCCCTTCACCAAAATATACAACTCTTTAACCACAATGTACAATCTAATTAAGCTTCCAAAACATAAATCTGAAATCAAGCAGCTCAAAATAAAATAATATTTGTTCGCTGGAAAATTTAGTCACGCGGTACCCGCCATCGCATCGCGCGGGTACCCAGCTAGTATTTAGTATAGAAACTAGAAACGAGTAATTAATGCAAATTTTGATTACAAGGAATTATAATCTGTAAAGGTAATTGTAATGTTATATGAATGAATTGTAGTTTGTCAAAGGAAATTGTAATGTAAATTAGTTGTAATGTGAATGAATTGTAATGTAATATGCAATAATAATAATAATAATAATAATAATAATAATAATAATAATAATAATAATAATAATAATAATAATAATAATAATAATAATAATAATAATAATAATAATAAGTTAAATTTGATAAAAAAAGTAAGTAATTATTAATATAATAATTAAATATTTAATAATGATAATAATAATAAAATGTTTAGTGATATTAAGAATAATAATAATAACCATAATAATAATAATATTTTTAGTAGGAGTAACTTTAATATAGCTAAAAAAGCGGGGCTCATATATTATCTCGGCTTCTTACTAATTTCTTGTAAATCCTATGAATTTCTAATAATAATAATAATAATAATAATAATAATAATAATAATAATAATAATAATAATAATAATAATAATAATAATAATAATAATAATAATAATAATAATAATAATAATAAGATACTGAGGTTTTAAAGTAATTTTTTTGAATTACAACGTAATTCAAAACTTTTCATACAACTTCCAATGTAATCTGAATTCTCTCACTTGATGTAATTGAAGCGACTGAATTACAATTAAACAACCGAAACAAACAGCCTACATAATGTAATCTGAATTACAATTCCTTTTAATCTGCAAACCAAATAAACTACGAAATGTAATCAAATTACAATTACATCCAATTATGCCAGATTACAACGACCCAAACACCCTCTTAACAGTTTTGATATTTGAACATTCATGTATGTCCATGGCCGGCTCTAGGGGTATCTATACTACTATATAAAGCATTTAAGTTGTGGGCTTCACAAATAATTAAGATAAGGAGCTCTAATCATTGAGTGACACGTGTCACTTCTTTAACTAAAAAATAACAAAAAAGGAGGAACTCTAACAAACTAAAATAAGGAGCTCCAATAATGGGGTGACACATGTCAATTCTTAACTAATTAATCACCTTTATTTTTAAATTTAAATATCTTTTGATTCGTTTAATTTTTTTATGATCTAATTTCACCATATTTTTTAAAATTTTATGCTCTTTAATTCAACATCCATTTTGATATATTTTTATGAGTTTTTAGTTTTTACATTTTTTGTAGGTTTATTTTATTTTGATTCAAATTTTTATAACTTTAATCTTTATTTCAATAAATACAAATCAAAATCATTTACTTTTGGGAAAGTGTTTGACGGGTAAGAGATTGTAAAAGTCTTTTTATATGCGTGAATAATGATGTCACGGGAAAGATACGGAAAACCCAAACAAACACATACAACTAACGCATATACATTTGGAGTGTTGTGAAATGAATTCACTAAGCGGGTATGGAATTGCGAGGAGAGTTGGGTTAGCAATTCATTTACTATATTTATTATATAACTATATTTATCGCCGCCGATGTGCGCGGGTATCCAACTAGTTTTATTTAAAGGCCACAAATTTCTAACTTCATTCACTGTGTACATAACTACATATGCAAAAAAATATTAAAAAAGCCCATATTTTAAACTCATATTTTTATTTTAAGGATGTGTTAATTTACTGCCTTGAAAATATGAAAACTACTCTATCCGTTCTAAAATTTAAGTACTGTTTGACTTTATAAATCAAACTTTGACCTTAAAATTTTTTATTTGTATTATATAATATTTAATGCAAATTATGTAAATGGATTGAGTTTTAAATGTATTTTTTATTGATATAATTTTCATCAAGTATTATATAATACAAATAAAAATATTTAAGGTCAAAGTTGGATCCATAAAGTCAAACTGGACTTATATTTTTAGACGGAGGTAGTATAAAAATAAAGGATCCAAATCCATAACTCGGTAGATCAGGTATTCAAGTAAACCAAATGTGTCCGATTAACCATGTATCTATAATTAATAAACAACAAAGTAATTGAGTGTACATATGTCATCTAGAGAAAAAGAATGTTTTTAACTTATTTTGATTTTCATGTTCAACTTTATTATTTTGAAAGGTTTTCAACTCTCTATAGGGTTATCTTGAATAGCAACTTAAACATTACCTAAACTAGGTATTTTATCTAAAAAACAAATTCATGTTGATTACTGGAATGGAATGAATCAAAATATCATTATAAATTAGTAGTATGTTTCTCACATGGTAAGATATTAACCATGTGGTCAGTCACTAAATATGCTCAAAATTTTGTGCTAATCGTGGCTTGCTTGTAGTTATGCACAAGGCCATCGAAATTCATCAGACGACCCTGTGTATGTCGTCATGTACATGTCTTGATTATCACGCTATATTATGTTAAACCCTTGGGTCCCGCAAGGTAACTTTGAACCATGAACGTGACCCTGATGTGTTTCACGTGCTTCCGGCGAGACTCTTCAACGAACGGTTATGTATTTTGAATGGGCCAAGCGTATTAGAAAAATCAAACGGGTTGAAAGTTTTTGTAATGGTCATTCTAATCACATTTAACGTATTAATTCCTTTATCGAAAAATTAGAAGTGTTATTTTTTTTACAATTCATCGAGTCAAATGTATTGACATGTTGGATGTTTTTGTAAGAGTCATTGTTTTTATGTGTGGGCTTTTCAGATTGAGCCTATAGCCCATTTGTAATATAGGACTACTACCTTAAACGCTATTCACTATTTCCTGTCTTTATGAGGTAGAGTGAGGGACTGTTTGATAAAATAAAATGATTTAGCGTTGAATGATTTTGTTCCCTGAATGATTTAGAAGCTATGTAGGATTTGGTTTTGACTGTTTGATAGCTATCGTGAATCGACATTCTGAATGACTAGAAAAACGATTTTAATATTTATCATGCCAATTATTTTCATATACTTAATCACGAACTAAAATGTTCAAGAAAAAAATATATATGTACAAGAACCAACAGTACATACAAATCTACGAGTAAATTATTAGATCATGACGAATTTTGTCAATCTATGTGTTACCCACTATGTAATGAATATTATATACTTAAAAAAAGAACCACGATATTATAAAATGAATAAACGAAGAGAGGAAGTCATAAAATAATTTATAAAGAGAGATGTTGAAAAGAATGTCATAAATTCAATCACTGAATGGTTTAGGGACCAGATTTAGTGGAATCGGTAAGCGCCATTTTAATCATTCAGTGATATTATTTCTCAGTCAAACACACTGTGTTCTGTATGGTTCAACATTAAGTGCTGGCCCATCCCATTCAGCACTAATCAAACACCCCCTGAGTCTACTTAGGGTGTGTTTGGTTAAGAGAATTGAAGATGGAGAAATGGAAATGGCTTTAATTCTCGTGTTTGGTAAGCCAGAGAAATGGAAAAGCGGAGAAATTGGAGAAATTGGTGGGGAAATGGAGAGAGTTGAGTAGTGTAATTTAAGTAGCCCCATTTCCATTAATTTTGTGGAGAAATTGGAGAAATGGATCAATTTTTTTGAAAAAATGTTTTTTTTTTTTTTTTTTTTTTTTTTTTTTTTTTTTTTTTTTACATTTAAAAAAATTTTTAAAAAATATTTTTTTTAAAAAAATTATTTAAAAAAAAAATAAGTTTAAAATTATTTTAAAAAAAAAATAAGTTATTTTTTAAATAAATACATTTTAAAAAATATTTTTTTTAAAAAACAAGTTTTTTTTTTAAGTAAATACATTTAAAAAAAATAAGTTTTTTTTAATAAATTTTTAAAGAAAGTACATAAATTTTTAAAACATAAATTAAAAAAAAAGATATATTTTTTTTTAAATAATTTTTTTTAAATATTTTTTAAGAATTTTTATTTAGACAAAATATTATTTAAATAAAAAAAAATTCATTTCTCGAGTCAAGTCTCTGTTGTATCCAAACATTAGAATTGAACAAAATTCTCTACTGATTTCTATTCTCTGAGATTCTATTCTCTACTTCATTTCTTTTCTCTGAATTTCTCTCTACCAAACGCACCCTTAGGGTATTTTCTATTCAAATCCTAGAATTAAGGGGTTTGGGTATTCACTGAACCCAACAATTACATTTGCAGAGGTTTAATCCTCAATGGTATGTCTGATTCTCTGTTTGACATTTATCAGAATATTGAATCTTCCAAAGAACTATGGGATTCCTTGGATTCCAAATATATGGCTGAGGATGCATCAAGTAAGAAGTTCCTAGTAAGTAATTTCACAAATTACAAAATGACTGATTCAAGAACAGTTATGGAACAATACAATGAACTTCTTGGTATACTTGAAAGGTTTACACAACACAAAATGCACATGGATGAGGCTATTTCAGTCTCTTTTGTCGTTCATAAACTTCTTCCTTCTTGGAAAGATTTCAAGCATACCTTGAAACATAAGAAAGAGGAGCTAACTCTTGTTGAGTTGGGCAGTCATCTGCACATTGAGGAATCTCTCAGGGTGCAGGATAATGACAAGCCAAAGAGTAGCAATGCTACCGGTGCATCTTTTGTCAATATGGTGGAGCATAACAACTCCACCAGGTACAATGACAACAAGGGTAAACGTAAACATCAGGATAACACAAGGGCAGACCCTAACAAGAAGGCTACACCTACTTGTTGGAAATGTGGCAAATCTAGTCACATTAAAAGGGATTGCAAAGGTGTTAAGGTTGGTGGTAAAACCAATGGATCAGGCACTAGTGGATCAGGGAATGGTTCAGTTCCTCTGAAAGGTCAGAATATGTTAATAAATTTCTTCAGGTTTATTATGTTACCTATGTATCTGAATCTAACTATGTGCAAGATGATGATGTTGCGTGGTGGGTCGACTCTGGAGCAACTGTTCATGTGTGCAAAGATAATAGCTGGTTCAAGACTTATGAGTCACTGAATGATGGTTCTATTCTTCATATGGGAAATGAGTCAACAACCCTGGTGCATGGACGTGGTTGTGTAGATCTTAAGTTTAGTTCTGGAAAGATTGTAACTTTGTTTAATGTTATTCATGTTCCTGATATAAGGAAAAACTTGGTTTTAAGTAGTGTTTTGAATAATCATGGTTTTAAACAAGCTATTGAATCTGATAAATTTATTTTGTCTAAAAGTGGTGTATTTATTGGTTTTGGATATTTGTATAATCAAATGTTCAGTTTGAACATTGTTAATGATTGTAATAATTCAGCCTTTATGACCACCTCTGACCTGACTGACTCTACCCTATGGCATGCTAGACTTGGCCATGTACACTATAAAAGGATGCAAGATATGTTTAATGATGGGTTAATCCCAGCATTTGACATGGACACTGAAAAGTGTAAAACTTGCATGATGACCAAAATAACTAAGAAACCTTTTCAGGGAGTTAAACGTGAAACTAAGCTCTTGGAGCTAATACACAGTGACTTGTGTGATTTGCATGTCACTCCCTCTTTGGGGAATAAGAAATATTTTGTGACATTTATTGATGATGCTTCTAGGTTTTGTTATGTCTATCTGTTACATACTAAGGATGAAGCATTAGATAAATTCAAAGTGTTTAAAACTGAAGTTGAATTGCAACTTGGGTCCCTGATCAAAAGATTAAGGACTGATATGGGAGGTGAGTACATGGATACTTTGTATTTTCAGTCTGTTGGTATAATACATGAAACGACTGCTCCCTATACTCCTCAGCAAAATGGTATTTTTAAAAGGAAAAACAGGGTACTGAAGGAGATGGTTAATTCCATGTTGTCCTATTCAGGACTGAGTCAAGGGTTCTGGGGTGAAGCTATGTTAACAGCTTGCTATTTATTAAATAGGGTTCCCAACAAAAGGAACAAGGTTACCCAACCTGAACTATCTCAGGGTTTGGGGTTGTAGGGCTGTTGTAAGACTCCTTGATCCAAAGATGAAAACTTTGGGTGAAAGAGGCATTGATTGCATCTGTGTTGGACATGCTAAGCATTCCAATGCTTTTAGGTTCTATGTTATTGAACCTAATGAATCTGTTTCAATTAACTTCATAATTGAATCAAGGGATGAAACTTTGATGAGAATAGATTCTCATCAGTCCCTAGACCAAGTTAGAGGATTACTACTGGAACTCATGACGTTGGTGTATCAGAGGTCCCTGATGAAGAACCATCAGTGGTCCATGATGAGGTTGTGGTTCAACAACCTGAACCTATGCTCAGAAAGAGCAAAAGGGTCAGGAATCCAAAGTCATTTGGACCTGAGTTTCAATTATACTTAATTGAAGGAACAAGGGACGAGGTCTCTGACCAATACTCCTATTGCTTCATTGTTGCGGATGATCCCAAGACATTTGAAGAAGCAATGAAGTCCCAGGATAATGCTTTCTGGAAAGAAGCAATTAATGATGAAATGGATTCCATCATGGGCAACAACACTTGGGTGTTGGTTGATATACCTCCTGGTTACAAACCTCTAGGTTGCAAATGGATTTTCAAATGGAAAATGAAGGTAGATGGAACTATTGAAAAGTTCAAGGCTAGACTAGTCATTCAGGGCTTTAAACAAAAGTCAGGGATAGACTATTTTGATACTTATGCCCCTGTGGCTCGTATCAGTACCATAAGACTGCTGATTGCTTTGACATCAATTCACAATCTGATTATTCATCAGATGGATGTGAAAACAGCTTTCTTGAATGGTGAATTAGAAGAGGAGGTTTATATGAACCAACCTCAGGGCTTCATTATGCCTGGCAATGAAAACAAGGTGTGTAAACTGATTAAGTCTCTTTATGGACTAAATCAGGCACCTAAGCAATGGCATCAAAAATTTGATGAAGTGGTTTTGTCTAGTGGTTATGTTCTTAACCAAGCTGACAAATATGTGTATAGCAAATTTAATAAATCTGGTAAAGGAGTCATCATTTGTCTATATGTTGATGACATGCTGATCTTTGGCACTGACCAAAATCAGGTTGACCTGACAAAGGAATTTCTGTCATTAAGGTTCTCCATGAAGGACATGGGGAAGGCTGATGTTATCCTTGGAATAAGGATTAAACATGAAAGTAAAAGAATTTCTATTTCTCAGTCTCATTATATTAAGAATGTGTTAAGGAAATTTAATTACTTTGGTTGTACTCCAGTGAGTACACCTATGGATACTTGTAAGAAGCTGATGCCTAATAAGGGCAAGGTTGTATCTCAACATGAGTATTCTAGGGTAATTGGCTGCCTAATGTATGCCATGACTTGTACAAGGCCTGATATTGCTTTTGCAGTGGGTAAACTGAGCATGTATACTAGCAATCCTAGTGCTCATCACTGGCAAGTAGTTCAGAGGGTACTGAAGTATTTGAAGAGAACTATGGATTATAGTCTCTCATATACTAGTTATCCTTCAGTGCTAGAAGGATACACTGATGCAAGTTGTATCAGTAACACTAAAGACAATTCGTCTACCAATGGTTGGGTATTCATACTTGGTGGAGGTGCAATTTCTTAGGCATACAAGAAGCAAACTTGCATCACCAGCTCCACAATGGAATCTGAATTTGTGGCCTTAGCAGTTGCTGGTAAAGAAGCTGAATGGTTGAAAAACTTGCTTCTTAAGATTCCATTGTGGCCTAAACCTATAGAACCTATTTCTATCCGTTTTGATAGTACAACTACATTGGCAAAGGCTTATAGCCAGATGTACAATGGGAAGTCTAGACACTTAGGTGTCAGACATAGCATGATTCGTGAGCTTATCATGAATGGGGTGGTATCTATAGAGTTTGTTAGATCTCAACAAAATTTAGTTGATCACTTGACGAAGGGTTTGGCAAGAGACTTGGTTATAAAGTCTGCTAAGGGGATGGGTTTAAGTCCAACTTAGTCACTGAATGCTAGGATACCCAACTCCCTCCTGAGGAAACGTGGGAGCTGAGTTCAATGTGGAAAGATGAATATTCAGTGGACTGGAGCACATGTTTTAATATACATCCCAAGGTTGTGCTCAGAACCTGCTGAAAAGGAGGATGAAGTCTTTACTTCTTAATGGTTAATTTCTTTGAAAAAGTGCTTGGCAGGAGCATGAATAAAGAGGAACCACCTATGTGAATGTTGAAGTTTTGCCGCTTCAGGGAGCATTAGACTTTTGGCTCTTATAACATTTATGAATTTGGATATGGACACATGGCTTGTATAGTGTCAGGAGCTTTTAAGTGTTTGAAAACTTGTGTGTATTTTATCTTTAGGTATTCAAATGGGTTGAAGGGTTCAATTCTTAGAACACCCTGATTCTCGAATATTTGAACGTGTAATGTACTAAGATGGAAATTCAATCCTTAGGATATTTTCGTTTATGCACATGTTTTGTTTAATGTTTATTTTTTTTGCAAAGGAAGTGAACTAAATTTTGGGAGGATTGTTGGAAAATTTAGTACACTTGTGGGATTAGTTCACACCTGGTAATGGGTCAGGAGGTGCGGAGTATACACCCATAAGGTCCCTGAACACCCTGACTCTTATAGTGGTAAAGTATGATTCAGTCTTTGATTAAGTTCAGGGAGTTTACTCTTCAGTGAGTCGACTATGAACGGTATTCATCAGGTTTATGAGTTTAGCTTTGTACTCTCTGAGTAATAAACTAATGGATCTCATCAGGGAGTGGTGTCATCAGATAGCTCATGTCATCAGTGAGTGAACTTCTGAGTGAACACACTCAGTGACCAACCCTTTCAGGGACTAGCTCATCACTGAGCTTAATAACAAGAATCATAACCAACTTGTAATGGCTTTGACCTATTCAAGTGGCAGTTAAATCTGCATTAATGACCATGTTTAATTGGTCGTGTAACCACTATTAGCTATAATGGGGATGATTATGAGGCGATTAATGGGCCGATTAATCCTCATAATTCCATTTGACTAGCTATGAGTATTTTCCTATAAATAGGAGATCATTTCATGCATGAAAGAAAATATAGAAAACATAAACACTTGGATGCGCTAGGGTTCTTGATTTGTGCCTAATTCAATAACATACATTTGGTCTTATCCCAAGTAGATATTCGTAATACCCAGACATTAGAGTCGAATAGTTTACTTTGAAAAGTGATAACACGATTCCAAGTGATATCTGGTAACCTGAATTGGTATTTGTTTGCTATTGATTATCTTAACCTTGTTCTGGGATTTAACCACCAACACGTACTTGTTTACATTATCACATGAATGATATTTGACACAATGTTGGACAAGAAATTCATTAAGTGTCATTTTTTGGCAGGCTTTCGTAATGTCTAACAAACCTGAAGCAACAAATACCATAGCACAAACTTGTTATAATGAACAAGTCGGTTTGTTAATCATTGAAACACGAATTTATTGCAGGTAAACTCGAAAAAATCAAAAGTGATATTGGCACGAAGACAAAACCTGAAAGTGTTATCCTCTTCAGTATGTATTGCATGTTTTGAAAAAATAATGCAACATGTTTTGGTAATTTTGCGGATAGTCAATAAATCTATAATTCAATATATATGAGGTGATTTGAGATTTAAAAAAACAAGGATTGTGTTTCGTGTGACAAAACTAAAATGGTTTTGAAAAAGAAATAACTAAGAATATTCCGTCACTAATGAGAAGTAAGAGAATATAAAATTGATGAAGTTGAGAGACTTAAAAATGAACTGAACCAGTTTAAATCGATCTAATAATCTTGAAACTTGATACTTATTAGGTCCAATAATCTTTCATATTTCATGTTAAAGATTTTCATAGTTCGGTTCGGTTTTAAATCAGTTCAATTCAATTTAACTACTCCTTCGATTTCAAAATAATTGTTCATTCGACAAAAAAACATATAGTTTAAAAGAAATATAACTATTATTATTTTCTCTCTTATAGTTTTTACAGAATAACAGTTTTACTTTAAGTAATTAGGGTAAATTGCAAATTTCGTCCCTAATGTTTGCCAAAACTGCAAATAAGAGATTCAAAATTTGTAAATTAGCCACCGAGAGCTAACTGTCGTTAGTACTCCCGTTTAGTGGACGCAGTTGATTATGTCTTGAGGGTAATCTCGTCATTACACGTTTTCCCGCCTTTGATAAGCTGCACTTGGCAATTTTTCTTCCCAATGACGACTTTTTTCCAAGGACATATATTGCAACGTCTTAAAGTTTGATCTTGTACTACATAACCAAAGCAAAGCAATTCATTTAACCCTATCCTAAACACACAGTCTCTCATTCCAACCCTAATTTCCCCCAAAACACATAATCTCTAATGGCACAAAGAATAAGGGGAAGGCATTGTACTCTGGGTCTAATGAAGAAGAGTGGGCAAAAGTTTTATCAAACACACAACTCTTTGATGAAGTTCTTGATACATTTGGAGCTGAACCAATTGATGAATATGGTTCATATAAGAAGATACCAAAGGAGCTGAGAGAAAAGATTTTGAATTGGCTGAGGAAAAAAAAACTACTATGAAGAGTTGTTGGGTGTTGAGGAGGGAAGCAAATAGAAAGTTATCAAAAGTTAATGATTTTGAAATGAGGATAGCAAATCTTGAAGCTTTGTTTGCACATCTCAAGGAAAGGAATGAAGAGAAGGTTGTTGTTCTAGTAAAATGGGATGAACCATCAGAAAAAAGGAGGCACTTGTAACGTAGTTTTTGATGGTGGTGGATGTATGTTTTTAGCATTTTGGTGAAGCTTAGGTGATAGTGTTTGGTTGGTGAATCAGAAATTTGTAATGGTTGTCAACAGAAAAATGACCAATAAAAATGTTGGTTTATAATTATGGCATACTCTGAATCAAAAATTTGGGTTGTTATTTTTACTGATAGTGTTTGGTTGTGAATTGCTAAATATGTTTGATTTAGAGTAGTCAACAATCAAAATTTTGCATTTCGTGGTATTTGGTTAGTTTGACTTTTACAAGTCAATTGGGTAGGTTAACTATTATTTGTAAAATTCAGATCATAATCTAAGTTTTTGTCCAAACATTCGAAGTTTGACTATTAGGTGTCAAATTATCTAAAACATTTGCATTTTGGAATACATGGAGTGTTTGGATTTGCATTTTGCATTGGCAGTTTTGTTGTCTTTGGCACTGCATTATACAGATTCAGTGTTAACATTATAGTTATGCAGATCCAATGTCAACATTTTGTAACCCCCCAAATTTCAGAACGAAGCGAAAGATAACCATGTGGATTTTTTGTTCCAAAAATCAACATCCATCTAGATATTTATTTAGAAGCTATCAAGTATGTTTATTGTTGAAACATATAATGGTATTTCTTAGGGGTGACTAGGTGAGCACGGTATGGTGTGGGTTGGGTTTTGGCTAAACGAAAATCGAACTGAAATATGTATTTGGTTTTCGGAAAACTAAAATCGAAAATGATCGACATTTTTTTTTTGGTCTTTGAAAAATAAAAAAGTGAATAATCGGTTTTTAGTTTCGATTGGCTAGGGCTCGGTCTTTTCCGGTTTTCAGTTTAGCCTTCGTGTTTTTTTTTTTTTTTTTTTTTTTTTCTCGCCTTTAGTATTTCTTGATTTCACATTTTAATCACATGCTAATTCTTTACATTGTTCAATGCATCATTTGTAGTAACTTCATACTTTTGCCTATTGGTGACTTTTGTTTTGACTCTAATAAAGTTTCTTTACTATGGTCAGAGTCGAAAATTGCATATGGCCCAAGTACTTATTGAGTTTAAACTCTGTACCCATTTCAAGCCCATCTGTAAACTTAAGTCCTTTCAATTCGCCATGACACCCTTTTTTTAATCCACGTGGCACTTAATAATTGGCTCCGATGATTTATTTACAAAACGTACACTTTCACGTCTCATGATACGTACATTATAAAACCTCAAAACAATGCAACACATTCGCAACAAAAATCTTTTTCTTGTTCTTAGTGAATTGATCACATCATAATAAGGTGAAAGATGGGTTCGAATAGGAAGTGGTTTGTGCTTATAATCGCAGTTTTACTTACTTATCATACAGGTAACCTTATGCATGCATGAAAAATGTCTTTTTATTGGTTAAAGAGCTTTAAAGTTACAGTATTATTATTTTTCCATATGTTATGTGGATTTACTTTTATTTTACTATATGATATACTTGGTTTACTTGAATTACGTTTTAACTCTTGTGTGGTGGTTGCTTAAACCCCGTGGTTTAGTGTCAATAGGGCAAAAATATCATAAACAGGCGGAGGAAACCAATGCGGCTAAAGAAGCGGCTAAGAAGCTTGAAAAGGAACTAGCGACCACACAACAGCAAGTTAGTCAAGTGATGGCGTTCTTGAGCAGTCAGCCGAGTTTCACTGATCAGTTGGGGCGAGCGATTCCGAGAACGAATGATGGAAACGATGATGGTGAAGGTAATGGGGATGGGGATTATATATGTGTTTTGTGGTTTTATGTTGTGTCTGCGGATATTTGGATGGATTATTATGTGATTGCGGATTGTGTTAGGGATTATGGTTATATTACTATATATGTGTTAGGGATGTTTATGGTTTGCGCATATTTTTAGGGACTTTTGTTTTTTAAACTATTTGACGCATTTCTAAGCTATAATACAATGTTTTAACGAGTTTGTGGTGTTGTAGCAAATTTGGTACGTTTGTGTCGGGTGAAAACAGGTTATGAAAGTAGGTAGATTTCTTTCCGGAAAAAATTTTAAAAAACTGGAAATTACTCACTTTACAGTAATATGTTGGCAAAAGGATCACCAACTATTGGCGGGGACTCGCCAATAGTATTAGACTTTTGACGAGGACTTGCCCTCGCTAAATTAAGATCTTGTGGGCATGGGTCTGTTTGCTATAGCATACTGGCTCGTTTTATCTATCAAAGTCACATACTCGATCAAAAGATAAACATTATTGCTAGTTATTTAAAAACCTCAACTTGTTTAACGTTAATGGTACCAGGTGGTTTAAACGCTTTGACATGATTAAAAACTAGTTTTATAAAGTTGTGTATTATTTAGGGTCATGTTTAGTATTATGTAACTTATGATTGATGACTTGTTTATAATTAAATGGTTAGTTTAATAATTTAACAGGTGGCTTAAGTCACAGCTCACAAGAACGCTTCAAATCTAGAGCACCAGATGAAGCACTTGAAGAACTTAAAGATAAATGTTTTATCACGGTTAGTACTTTCATAAGGCTAAATATAACGGTTAGTACCTGGGTGTATAACAAGGTATGAAAACATGGCAAAATTGATTTTTCTTTTTTGTTGATGATTCTTACAGCAACAAGGACGGTGGTCGTATGAGTTTTGCTCTCACAATAAGCTGCGCCAATTTCATGTTGAGAATGGACGGGTACAAATCATTATTTTCAGTAGTAATTAATCTGTTGTTTTGAAAAAAAAAATGATTTAGAAGGTTTTATCGTTATAAGAAACACTTTGGACATCTTCCGACATTTACTTATTTTCTAATTTGACCTTTTCTATAGCTTACAATCTTTTTGTGTTCAGGTTGTTGAAGAGTTTGTATTAGGTGAATATGATGCTGAAGCTACAGCTGCTCACAAACGTACCTTTTTTGATACTTTGACAAATCTGAGATGGAGAAATCCATCACGAAGGTACATTACAACCGTTTGACGACTTGTTTCATACTAAGCTAAAATATCAAATAATATAGAGATCGATATGATTAATGCAGGTATCATGCTCATATATACACACATGGAACCAAATGTGATCCTACAAATGAGCCTCGCGAAACTGAGGTTTGATAGACTCAAAACATTCGGTTGTAAATTTCATAGAACTTTCACCTGAGCCTAGCTAATTTTGTTTTGTTTGTTTATGTGATCTGCAGGTTAGATTTGAGTGTTCGGAACCTAATTGTGAGATGGTCGTCGATGAATTTTCAACGTGCAAATATACACTCACAATCCGATGCAAAAAGGATATCCCATAGCTTAAACTATGTGTTAAATTATGAATGGTTATCTGAATTTTTAAACGACATTGTGTATTTTAGGTGTTTTGTTGGATTAGAAAATATTGTTTGAAAATTCTTGTCTCGTGGAGTTTTGAATCATACTGTGAAAGTGGTTTTAGGTTTAGGGGGTGCATGTTTGTTAAAGTTTATAAAGTGGGCTTATGGTTTATTTGGTTTTCGACTTATGTTAAATAAACTCATCTTTTGTGACTTATTTCTCAGTCATCACAAACTAACATGCTTCTTTATAGTATAGTATATTTTTTTTGGGTGAAGTGGAGGGGCTAACCCCAAAACTTAAGAAGCAATAACACGAAGTAAACAATGAATCGTTTATTATGTTAGTTACTGAATCATATATATTAACGATTTCTGAAAAGGTCGTTTAAACATACCGCCGTACTTGTTTACATTATCGCATGAATGGTATTTGGCAAAATGTTGGACTAGAAATTCATTAAGTGCCATCACTGACGGGTACAGGATTGTTCGGTCGGGCCAGAACAAAAAATTTGATAAAAGTTACCGAAAAAAAACAATGAAAATTAAAGTCGTACAATAAGAGTTTTTCATTTCATCCGCGCACGACGCTTTTTAACATCACTAAAATCATCTGGAACACTATCTAAACTAAAGGTATATGCAATTTCCTTTTCAATATAAAGTACTAAACTATCTCAAAGAAAGTCATCACCCATTTTATTACGTAATCTGGTCTTCACGATTTTCATGGCTGAAAACCCACATTCAACACTTTCAGTAGACACCGGAAGAGTCAACACTAGTCGTATCAACCTGTCAACGAGATAATAGTGACTTGCCTTTCATGTGTATGCTAAGCCTTGACATAAATCAGCTATAGATGATGACTTTCCCAACTTTGGATGATCTTTCATATCAAGTTCAAAGTGTTTCGACTGGAATTCCAAGTTATCGAGTTCTTCCTCTGTGAAATCAAGATAATAGTATTTCTTTGCAAGTTTTAGAATCGAATCTGAAGTGAAAGATATATATCCGTCCCTAGGATCCAAAGCAGAGCTAAGTTCTAAAAGTTCCACAATTTTCTCACTAAACCTTGAGTCAAGTTCTCGCAACTGAAAATCTATTATTTCATTATATATATCAAAATGATAGTGATGCTCATTAGTAGCGTTATCTTGATTCCTTACGTTTCTCCTTTCGAAATAAGGAGCACTGAAATCAGGACTACGAATACCATGTTTTTTGCAAAAAACATTGACACCGTCAAGAAAAGAACCCCATTTGTCATCTTTTAGTGTTTGAATCAGCTTTCTTGTTTGTGAAACCATTTTAATTGCACTTATGACCTCTTGATCTTTTTGTTGCAAAGCCTTACAAAGAACATCAGCATGACCCAATATTGTTTTCATCATATGTAATATGAAAACAAAATCAAAAGATGTCAACTTCTTTAATGTTGAACTAGCACCGCCCGTTGTTTTAAAGTTGCACCTATCTTTTTTTTATCATCTCCAAAACTATACATGTTGGATTGTACATCCGAATAAGACTAGTAATTGAAGTAAAATGTGAGATCCAACGTGGATTGCCAGCACGTTTCACAGTACCAATTTGGTTAGCTCCTTTACTGAACTCAATTTCACCTCTCTGTAACATTTCTTCAATTTGAGTAGCTTGAGCAACTTGTAACTCATCTTGTCGTTTACAAGAGGCACCAACAGCTGTCACAATGTAAGATAAATCTTCAAAAAATTCATGTACATAATCTACCTCTCTAGCTGCTATAACCAACGCAAGTTGTAATCGATGAACCATACAATGTACATAATAAGCGCATGGATTAACTTTGAGAAACAATACTTGTAATCCATTCCATTCACCTCTCATATTGCTAGCTCCATCATATCCTTGTCCACGAATATTTTCAATAGGAAGCAAATAAGAAGAAAGTGTTGCACAAATTGTTTCGTATAAAGTGGTAGACGATGTATCATTAAGATGGATAACACCAAAGAACCGCTCTTGTATGAATCCCTTATTGTCAACAAAACGAAGAATAATTGCCATTTGTTCTTTCTTACTTTAATCACTTGCCTCGTCTACCATTATACAAAATTTAGAATTTCCAATATCTTCAACAGTCTTCTTTCAAACTTTCTCAGCAAACAAATTTAAAACTTCTTTTTGGACATAAGGTGAAGTGTATTTTGCATTACCAGGAGCATTTTCTAAGACAATACTTGCAATTTCTTCATTATATGAGCCTACGAAATTAAGAATATCAAGGATGTTACCCCCGATTTTAGAGCCAACTCTTTCATCATGACCTCTAAAGTTAATTCCTTGAAATGAGCACAAACGAACCAAATCGATCGTTGCTTTAACCCATAGCCTATTCAATCTAACTTCTTCATCTGATAGCCGTTGCATAACCTGATCAATATGCCCTTCCTGATTTGGCAAAACATCACAAAATCTTATAGCATTATTATATTAAGAGTTCGGTCCATCTCCTACATGTTTCATAAATGAACAATGCTTTCCTTTCACCTTATTTCAGTTTTTGAAACCATTAATTGCAAATGCGTCTTGACCTTTATTAGTACTTGGTTCTTCCAAAAAGAGATAACAATAAAAACAATATGCTCTATCGGTAGCTCGAGAGTACTCTAACCAAGGATATTCGGTATACCATTTAGCTTGAAAACGACGTGGATGTGGTTTTGATCCTGTTAAAGGGTATTTGGATAGCACTAGGTGATGAGGTCCAAATTTCAAGTATGCTCATCGAATCTCGTCTCTCTTATTAACTGGTAATTCTATATTGGTTGACGTAGTCCTGGGTCACGTTGAATAGACGAAAATGTAGCATTCTCGACTACCGAAATCAGTGGAGGATTCTCGTCCCTTAGTGGTTCTTTATTCTCTTCTTCAAATGTCGTATCCTCTTCAATTCTCGATGAAACCGTTCGTGAAAACAATGAATCCAGCCTTTTATGTTTCTTTTTTTTTTTTGTCATCGATTGGATACCTAATAAATTGACACAACACATTACAACTTAGTTAACATCACCACTGTAAAAAAATAAGTTAACATCACTAGTGAAAAAAAAATGCCAAATCAGTAATATGTCAATCACTCATTGATAGTGTTATTGAAGATTATTGTTAACAATAACTAATTATCTAATATCCTACTCAAGTACTAAATAGTTAACCATTAAAATGCTAAACCCTAACCAAATGTACATATTTAGGACAAGTAAAACACTATTATTAATGAAGAAATGTCAAAAAAGTGTTACTGAGTTACATACTTGATGATTTGAAAATAAATAAATACCATGGAATTAAAGATTTAAGGTCTTCAATGGTGGATGATCTAGTATTGTGGTTCATAAAGTGGTAACTGTTAAATGTGGTGAATGGTTTTATACTACTTTTATGACTTTACCAAAAAAGTACTCCTTCCGCCCAAAATTATAAGTCCATTTTGACTTTTTCAAAGTCATTTTATTTCAACTTTGACTTTAATTATTTCTTTTAGCGTTATATAATACTTGATGTAAAATATATAAATGGATATGTGATTTAAATGCATTTTTATTTGTATGCTTTTCATCAAGTATTATATAACATGAAAAGAAATAATTAAGGTCAAAGTCGGAAAAAAATACTTTGAAAAATAAAAAATGAACATATAATTTGGGACGGACGGAATATCATTTATCAATGTAGAATTTGACTTTGACAATATAGCTTCTCGGTTTACAATAATTCAATAGGACAAGACATATTTTTTAATCTTTTTGATTGTCCATGGGATGAATATTTTGTTTTGGGTGAACATATATATTTGTAAAAAAGTTAGGGTTGGCCTTGGCCTACCCAAATGATAGTGTGGCTCCGTCACTTTGTTTTGGCGGGCTTTTGTAATGTCTAATAAACCAGAAGCAACAGATACCATAGTACAAATTTGATATAATGAACAAATCGATTTGTTAATACTGAAATAGATATTGAGTCAAGAACATATTGCATTGAAACTCGCCAAAATCAAAAGTGATAATGGCACCAGAGGGTCTCGGAGTGGTGTCTAATAGGTGCCGTCGCACAGGATCTCCACTTAAAAAGGTCACATTTTTATTAGTTTTGCATATAAATACGTAAAATATTAAACATATATAAGTCATACAAAAACTTATATAAGTCGGAAAATGTCAAAATAAGCCACAAAAAGTGTGCTTATGAAACAAGGACCGAGAACCAAATAAGTCATAAGCCGGCTATATAATAAGCCAAAACAAACACCCCATATGTGCAATTTTTTTTTTTTTTATTTACAAGTATGACATGGCCTTTTTAATTTGTTATTATTACTTAGAGCCACCAAAAACCACGAAACGACTCTGATGGGCATGAAGACAAAACCTAAAAGAATTATCCTCATAATGTATTTACATGTTTTAAAAAAATTAATGCAACATATTTTGGTAATTTTGTGGATAATATATGTGGTGAGTTGAGATAAAAATTAAAAAGGGTTTTGTTTCGTGTGACAAAATGATTTTGAAAAAGAAGTAATTGAGAATATTCCGTCACTAAGGAGACGTAAGAAAATAAAATAAAAATCGATGAAATTGAGAGATTTATAACTGAACCGCACCGGTTCAAATCGATCTAATAATCTTCAAACTTCATACTTATAAGGTTCAATAATCTTTTAGATTTCATGTTAAAGGTTTTCTAGTTCACTTATGTTTTAAACCAGTTCGGTTCAATTTATGAACAATTCAATTTAGTTTTGGTACGAAGATATAAAATTTCAAAAAGATACTACTATTGGTACCTCTTTACCTCACATACTCTCTTTTATTCATTTTATTGACATGATAAGATAATCTTTTATAAATTTTTATTCCTTATCTTTTATTTTTTACTATTTTTGATTTATCAAACTTTATATTTTTATGTTACGTATTTTTTTAAGCAATTTTACTCATTTTATTAACAGATGAAGACTATATTTATAGTTTTCTGCTCTGTATTTTTTTGTTTATAATTATTTTTAGACCAATAAACAATCCTTTGCCATGTCACCAGTTTTTAATTACGTGGCACTCTTCTATTTGATAGAGTGATCTATTTCCCAAACTTTCATTTTCACCCCTCATAAAACCACGCTATGTCACTCAGCTTCCTCATTTAAACAATTACACTCCAAAATTACATATTTTCTTGATCTTGGTGAAGAAAATCACACAAACGTGAAAAATGGGTTCAAATCTTTTATGGGTTTTGTTGTTTATATCAACCAGTTTATTGATTCTTGATTATAATGTTTTAGCTGAACAGATCTTCCCAACTCATTCAGGTAATTACCCTTCAATTTTTATAAAAAAAATTATTTTAGCTGCTGTATTTACATGTTTAGATACAAATTTAAGGATTAAGATAGTTAGATATATAATGGGTTTTTTGTCATAGAGCTTAAAGTTATGATTTTTATTGAGATTTTCAGGATTTGGGTTAATGGGTTGATTGAAGAGGGTTTTTTTTTTTTTTTTTTTTTTTTTTTTTTTTGTGCTTATTATTTAGTAGATAAGCAGTTTGAAGTACTTTTGGAAATAGTATTTGGATTTGCTTATTTTGTAGAAATCCGATAATGCGCGAAAAGATAATATTTTGATACAATTTTTCTATATATTTCATTTATAAAAGGTTTTATCTTATATATAAGAGTAGTTTTGATTTTATGTCAAATAAGTAATATGAAATAAGCAACTCCTTACTCCTAACCTGCGTATGAAAAACTGCTTTTCCGCTTAAAATTGCAGAAAATCAGAAAAAAGTAATCAATCCCAAATGCCCTCTTATATTGTGTAAAATAAGCAGTTGTTAGTAAGCAATGTCGATGATGCTTACTTTATCTGGGGTCATGAAGTATGTAAGGTCATGAAAATTAAGACTAGGGAGCGTAATGGTGTTGTGCACCACACATGAAGCATTATTACAAGGGTGTATGCACCACGCGTGAAGGGCGGATTTTGTGTGCTACCGATGACGCCCATCACCGATTGAAATCAATTGTTTTATGCGTGTGAGTGATGTGTGTGTTTAATGGGGTATAGGACATGAGAATTCATCCCGTAAACTACAATGAAAATTGAAAATCTGAAGCTATCCTTGATGAATTTGTGAACTATAGATGCTTAAACTTGCTCCACAAACAAACACTAGAACACGAAATACTACAATATAGTGGAAGAAAGTTGTACTAGTGACTTGAGGCTTGTAATAATAGGAAAGAGTAAGAAACATTCAATGTTATTTGTAGGTATTGATTGGATGTGTTGAAAGAATGGGATTTAACGTAGTGACATATGACTTGTTTAAGGCCAACGATCTTATATCATTTAAAGGCATACTAGTTGGTCCTTCCTCTAGCTAATTCGGATCATCTCTGCCTACAAAGAATGAAGATGATTATCATGTCTGAAAATGTAGGTTAATCTTGATAAGTACTCGATAAGCTGATACTGATAAAGTTTAACTGTTTAAGAGACCCTGTAGTCATTATATGAATTAAAGTTGCTTCTAACCTCACTGGTTCTTTTTCCACCTGTATTTGCCGATTACATTCTTGTCAATGTGCAAGCTCGTAGCTCTTAGGTTGATAGACACAGTTTTAGGAGAGATACAGTTTTCAGCGACAAAAACTGCAAGCTCTTCGTTATATCATATGTCCTGCTCGTGTTGGCCAAGTGACAAATTAATTTTGTGGAATCAACAAGCTTGAGGGAAACCATTGTAGCAAGGCTTTTTGTGATCTAGTTAAGTAGTTATGCCGGTATCGAGTAGGTTATGATTGATGAATTGCTAAAAGAATTAGATATAGACATTGAATGTTTATAAATGGTTGATTGTCAGGTGGATTAAGTCGCAGCTCTCGAGAACCAAAATATGATATTGAGTTCCACACAGAAGATTCACCATTCATTCCTGTAAGTGAAAACAGCATACCAAGCTTCACACGTATGCATCAGTAGACAACATATTCGTGATATATTGTGTTTTGCAGGATGATGATCAAGAATCGGTGGTCATGCCAAAGAAAAACGGAGACAAATTTCTTTGTTACTTACCTAAAGTGGAAAAATCCAAAAGTGAGAAACCAACCGTGCATGAGAACACAACCAGCTTAATTTTAGAAACTGAAAAACGCTTCAAATTGAAGACCCCTGATGAACTACTTGAAGCATTTAAAGACAAATGCTTTCTCAGGGTTAGTACTTTCACCAATTTTCATAATTCGAACTTATCATTCATTTTGTGGACCCCGTTTATATGATATTCGTACTTATCTTTGGTGATGTTTCTTGCAGCAAGAAGGGTGGTGGTCGTATGAATTTTGTTATCACAAGAAGTTGCGTCAAGTTCACTTGGAGGATGACAAGGTACAAATTGATATACAGTAGAAACTCTATAAGTTAATTGTCATGGGACAACCTAAATTTATTAATTAGAAGAGTTATTAATTAATTGATATTAATTTATTTATAAATTGATGAATCGGAACATACAAAAAATATTATTTTAGAAAGTTTATTAATTAATTGAGTATTAATTTATCAAGTTTCTACTATACATATAAATCTTTGAGGTGGCAAGTTGGGCAGGATGGGTAAATACAAAATGGTTAACTTTTTATTTGGTTGAAATGGGCCCGGTTGGCTTTAAACACTTTGTGCCCAAATATTTTTATATTTCTTTTCATGTATAAGTAGTGTCTTTGTAATTATGATTACAAAAGGGAACATAGCCGTAGCGTATCTGATGCTGAAGCTACAGCTGCTGCTTACACTTCGTGCCCAAATCTTTTTGTTTTCAGGCTGTTCAAGAGTTCGTATTGGGTGAATATGATGCTGAAGCTACAGCTGCTTATAATCGTAACGTATCAGACATTTCAACTTTGAAGGATCCTCGCTCCAAAGATGCATCACAAAGGTATATTAGTAGTATATCACAACCGTTTGACTTGTTCTATTATAAGTTAAGATTCTAAATATTACTGACTCGTTGGAGGTAAATTATAACACAAACACACCAAATTTAGTGGAATGGGGTGAAATTTTACTCATTTGACACGTTGTAGATAATGATGATCATGTTTTATATGATTTTAAAAACTAGTATTGTAAAATGATGTATTTATATTAGTAAAACAATATATAAGGTTGTGAACGCTTGAGCATACATTGGAAGCCATTTCACTGCTTTCTGGTTATAGCTAAATTTTCTAGTTTTCATTATCAATTTCTTATCAGTAAAATATTATCAACTTTTTTTGGTTATTACATAAATGTGATAAATTAATGCTTCAAATAGATTTATATACTGAAGCAAAGTTCGTCTGAATATGTTTATTACTGTAGGTATCATGCTCATATATACAAAAATGGGACCACTTGTGATCTTACGAATGAGCCTCGGGAAACTGAGGTATGATGGATTCGACATTTTTACTCAATACTATACGGATTTCAGTCATTTCACCTTATCCTGAATTTGTTTTTGTTTTTGTTTTTGTGTTTGTTAATATGATTTGTAGGTAAGATTTGTATGCTCGGAACCTAGAGCCATGATTAGTTCAATCACTGAGTTATCAACATGCAAATATGCACTCACAATTCAATGCCCAACGCTTTGCAAACACCCGTAAGTGCTTCTTTTATTTCTGCATTTTTCTATTTGTGTAACCACTAGTTGAAGTAAAAACCTGGTAAATAAAGTTAGAATTATCTTAATCCAATTCTATAATCACATCCAAACACCCCTTAATGTAGTTTTCGAAAATCATACTATTAAAAAATATTTTTCTGTTGACTTGCTTATAATAGTTGTTGGATTTCTTAATTCTGTAGAAATAAAACTATAATACTAGCCAATCAAGAATAACATATGCACATTGTTTTCCCGGTCCTCATTGTATCTTCGTCTTTGCAGATTGTTCCAAGAAGAAAGACCAGTTTGGTATACAATCAACTGTAACCCACTCCCAAAAGACTACAAACAACCAAAAAAGGAGGATGACTTTGTACAAGAACCCAATATCGCCCTCATGGTAACCGATAAGGAGATATCAACACCATCACAATCAGCACAACCTGATTCTGTAGAATACGCGACATAAAGATCTATGCACGTTGCACACTCATCTTCACATCAAATTAGCTAACAAAGTGGTATGTTGGTTGTGCCCAAATAGTTTAATGATTTATCGCATTTTGAGGTACAGTTTTTTTTACATGATATAGTAAACTAGTGTAATTCGATGCAAACAAACCTATGTGGTGAAATTTCAGTTCATTGTTATTACACCGTGTTGTTTAAAGAAAAGTGGACATATATTAAATTGTGCTTGCAGTATGTGAAATAGATGGTAGATGGTTAGGCGCGCACTCTTTGTGTTTCACGACATGTACGTGAAAATGTTGGCAATTTCCTAAACCATGAAACTTTAGCTTTCAACTAAACATATACTTGAAGTAAGAAATACTGTAACTTTTACCCAAAATTTGTGGTAATACTGTAACTTTTTTACAGACAAATCAAACTGAATCCAAATGAAGATCATATTATAATTTGCGAAACAAATTTCTCAGTTCTATGATCTGCAACAAAAAATTTCTGCGTTATCATTTTATGTACATAGAATTGATCGCGGTTCATGCTCTACGTTTGTTTCCGAGAAAATTAAAAAAGTATTCTCGTGGAACAATTGCTTTTCGAGCATTGCAACCAACACGAAAGTAAGCCCATCAGTCCTGCCTCCCTTGGTTGTAAGTTGTCCTCCTCTCGCCTTTGCAAGACTCGTAAAAACTCATCTGAGCTTAACCTTCCATCCTGATTTACATCAAATAGATAGTATATCATATCAACCACATGGTCGCTCAAAGAAATCCCGCAAACCTGTTCAGCAGCTCGTTGGAAATCCTTTTTTGTAAGGAGCCCGTTAACTTTACCAAAACTAAAAATAGCAAGAGATAGAGGTCTCAGTTGTGTTCGTAACTCGGAAAACTTTTTGAAATCTTCGAATGTAATGCGAATGTTTGCAAGATTTGGTTCATCTTTCAATTGCTCTACTCGATCAAGAAACTTGTTGATGTGCTTCATATCGGCAGATGCTACCATTGATAACGCAAAATCCTTGGCAGATATCGTCCCTCTTGATTTGTAGTCATAATGAGAAAATTCAAGTGACAAAATCTACACGTACATAGACAAATATACACTGAAGATCAAACAAATTTGTCGCTGTTTAGTACTAATTTCATTAGGTGAAACACGATTACGAACCTCGTTATGCAAATCTTTCAAGAATTGAACGAATTTCTCATGAGGAAGACGCGATTTCCCGTCTTTCCCAAAGAAATACTCAAGTAACCCATCGTTTTCAACTGGTATCGAGACTTTAAGTCCACTACGCACCCTGTCCCTATATTTTGACCCTTGTCGATGTTGAGCTCGCATCAACTCCATGACTTTCTTAAATTCCTCTTTATCGATTTCACTGTTCAAGAGTTCAAAAACAATCACATCAATTATTTCATAAAAACATGGAAAAGCACAGCTACAAAATTGATAAATTTACTTACCCATTGTTATCAAGATCAAACATTTTAAAAGCTATAGCGAAGCTTGATTCAGGAATGCTTAGCAGTGTAACGAAGAATATATACTCAGCGAACGAGATAAGCCCATCATTGTTAGTATCGAAAAGCATGAAGAATTTTGAAGGAGGGCAACGTAAATCACTAGAAACCCTCTCTCCTTTCAAGCTTCCTTCGCGAACACGAGAAGCTTCAGAAGGCGGAAACACGGGCACCACTGCCCTCATCAAATCCGCAGGTGTCATAAAAGGCTCACCATCGGGTGATAGATAAGATGCAAAATACTCGAACACCTAGAATCACACACATAGGACCGATAAAATCTACTACGTAGTCATAACCTATGCAAGTATTCATACAACAAACATACAAATTTCACTCGTTCATTGTGTTCATGCTTACAAAAATGTCTCAAGTCTATGAACTATTCTAAGTGAGCGACGTTTATCTGAATAAGGCGATATCAGTTACATGCACAAGAAACCAAAAGTAACACTAATTACGAACCG
Source organism: Chrysanthemum seticuspe (assembly GCA_019973895.1). Taxonomy (NCBI): domain Eukaryota; kingdom Viridiplantae; phylum Streptophyta; class Magnoliopsida; order Asterales; family Asteraceae; genus Chrysanthemum; species Chrysanthemum seticuspe. Next base: position 35,944,241 of record BPTQ01000005.1, read on the forward strand.
ATAGGATCAAGGAGTCGCAAAATAGGTTAGTTTCACTAACCAACCGCAAAGACCATTAACGTGTGTTGCTCTAAAATGTTTAAATTGGATATATATGACATTATGATTTTTAGCTACGTTGGATAGATATTACATATATTAAGGTTTATGCCGTTGGATATATGGAATTCACCCGATCTTATAAACCCATGTAAAAGTTATTGAAACATATAAACACAAACAAATATAACAAACCAAGAATTTGTAACACCATATTGATCAATTCTATACGTTTATACGTTACCTTTTCAGGTGGACTTTGTGTTCTAATTCGTTTTTCATACTTGAAAAAAACTTTTCTCCTATACGAATCCGCAAATAAATACTTTGGTTTCTTCTCATCGTCCGTAGCCTTATCATTAGACTCCGCATACACAATATGTGCATTAGGCTGAGATACATAATTAGCGTAACATATCCCTAAACTCAATCCAACTACAAAGATACCCGATTTTAACGATTCAACAAAAGATCCAACGCTCTTGTCACGTTCGTTATTAAATCTCGACTTGCTAGAAATGGTAGATATCGTACGATAGTGGTCGTGATGATGGCATTGAGAAGCAAGAGCGCGATATGTGACAGAAAATAATGGTTTTTTTCTTAAGAATGTAGAGGAAAAATGCATAGTAACGATTTTTTAATATTTGTTTGGATCAGTTTTGGATCATCAAGATGAACTAATGAAATTAATGAAATTTATTAGGAGTGTTTTGTGGAATATTATAGCGGGAATGAAGGTGGTTCATTTACTGAATGAGAGATTTGGTCAAAAGTGGTTGGTAATTCTGTTAGATACTTGTTACTCGTATCGTTCTAAAACAATTGTTCTGACTTTTTATTTTTTTATTTTTAGTTTGATTTTCGTTATTTATAATACTTGATGAAAATGATACTAATATAATACATTTAAAACCCAATCTATTAGACTTTAAAAAAAAAAAGTTAAAACATGATAATTATTTTAAAATAAGAAGAGTAGATTATTTCTGTTAAAAGAATTAAAAATACTTAACTTAGATCATGGGTTTAGAATTTATAGTGGGCATGTTCTTGGGCTTACATTTGGGCCATGACTAAAATTTCATTTTGTGAAACTTAATTTTATAGTATAATAAAGAATGTAAGAACATTATATAAGGTTGGTGACTTTGGTGTATTAGCATTTATATATTTCATTAACTGTTTTAAACGGTTAAGCTTTTTTTGTGCAATTGTGTGTGTTTCTGTTTGACTAGATATAATGGAATCATCAATGTATACGGTATATATGTTGACCACTTGGTATTTAATTCTGGTTGTTTTGAATTTTAATGTAGAGACAGATTAAGCAGTTATATGTAGTTGTTATTCAGATTTATATTTACATAACTTTAATGTCAAATTCATGAGCACACATTTTGAGCAGTTATATGCTCTTTTTACAAGCACCAACCAACTTTATGTGCTTTTTCAGAATGTTTATTTTTTAACATTTTATGAAATAGTATTTAAAAGTGTTAAACGTTTACATATTATAATTACACCTCTAACTATGTTACCAGCAAACATTTTTATAGAAAAAAACTGCTACCGCTCACAACTATTTCTCACTGCTCACTGCTTATTGCCAATGTTTTCAAACCCAGGTCGACCCGGCCGGTTCAACCGGTCGGACCTTGTCCCGGCCACAAAAACAGGTAAAAAAACCCGGGTTTTTAAAATCTGGTTAACCGGTTAGACCCGCCGGGTTTTGAGTGACCCGAGTCAACCCGGGTCTTGAAACCCGGCCGGGTTTAATTTTTTTTTAAATTATTTTTATAAAAAACCGGGTTGACCCGGATAGACCCGGCAGTCGAACCGGTTGACCCAAGCAGAAAAAATAAAATAATAATAAGTGAAAAACCGGGTTGACCCGGTGCCCGGTGACTCGACCGGGTCAATTAAAAACCCGATTTTTAAAACATTGTTTATTGCTATTGCTCACTACTACTGCTACTTTTACCAAACACACCCTATATGCATTTTCAGATCGTTTTCGGTTTAGAAGTTAATAAAATAAAAATGCAAAATAAAATGAGGTATCTAAATGGCTCGTCAGCTCAAAAGTTTTGAAGTCTCGTCTATATTCGCAATTAGGGCTGTAAACGAGCTGAACGTTCAGTAAACATTTCATGAACCGTTCGGTAAAAAGTTCGTTTATGTTCGTTTATTATTAAACGAACGAACATAACAATATTTTACGTTTGCTTAGTTATATGAATGAACATGAACAAAAGTCGCGTCCGTTCATTTATGTTCGTGAACGTCCGATATGCGTTTGTTAACATTCGTTTATATTCATTTATTTATTATGTTCGTATATCATATAGACTAAAATACACCGTTGGTCCCTAAACTTGTATCGGAGGATCGCAATGGGACGAAACCGGGCATAATCATCGCCACGGGTCCAAACAGTACCAATTAAATGCCAGATTGGTCCCTTGACCAATACTGCCGTTGTCAACGTTATTTTGCTGAGGGCAAAACCGTCTTTCACTGTAGCGTACTAAATAAAACCGTTCTACAGTGTATGTAGCTAGTATATGTGTGTAACAAGGTTTGATCTACATTTATGACCCATCCCTAAACTATCCTTCAAAAACCGTCCTCTTCAAAACGATAATTGTTTCAAGATGGTACGTTGCTGGTGTGGTAAGCAAGCTATTATTCGTACTTCGTGGACCTCTGCCAACCCAGGGCGTCGATTATTTGGTTGTCCTGTTCAAGTAAGTGCGTCTTAATATTTCTTGTGTAAGTTTGTAACAATGGTGGTTGTTTAATGACTTGTCATAACCATCAATAGGGGTCTTCTTGTCGGTGGATAAGATGGTATGATCTTGAAATCTGTGCTCGTTCAAGAATGATCATACCAGGACTTTTGAGGGGGAGAAATGAGCTTGAGGCAAGATTAGTAGCTGCTCAAGGTGATGTGTGGAAGTGGAAGATTTACATGGTGCTAAGTTGGATGTTGTTCTTCATTGTTTATGCATTGGGATAACGTTTTAACCTTTTATGTAATGAGGCTAGTTGGTTAATGTTGTGTATCTTGAATTGTAGTAACCTTGTTATGAAGTATTCAGTTTTGTTTGTTTCTGATTTTCTATGCCTCATGGCAATGCAGATGGTTTGCAATGTGTTTAGGGGTTGACTTTTAAATGTCAACATTCTTATGATGTTCTATTTTAGCTTTGGTTACTTTTGACGCAAACTATTCACACATCAAGCTTAGTCACTTTCAAAAAATACACAATAATGACATGGTTCCATAGTTAATGCAAATGGATATAATTCCAGCTGCATAAAATTGCATACTTTTCAAAGCATGAGCGCTACAGTTACACACCCACACACAGATATGTTTTTAGATTACATAACTTGTCCATAGAAAATAAATAGTAAACTAGATGAAACATTGTCTAGATAATTAGCATAACAGATTTGACCTATGGTGAGGCCATCATTCTTTCCAGTGCAGCCTGCTTCCTAGTCATTCTTCGTGTAGCAGGCTGGGTTGAAGCAGAAACTGCTTGAACATCACTTGACTGAATCTGAAAATCAGACTGGGATTGCTCATGCATGATGGGATCGGCAAATGCTTCAGCTTGAAGTTGCTGGGATTGTGACAGGGATGCATCATGTATGATGGGATCTTCAGTTCCTGGCTCTTGATTTGTAGATTTAACACCACTTCCTTGAACTGCACTAACTTGGCTTTCTAGAACAACACTCGTACATTCAGTTTCTTTATCTGCTGCTACCTTTTTACATTTAGGATGTCTTTTTTTTCCTGCAGCTTTAGTAGGCACCTTTTTGACATTTACCTTATTGGCAGTTCTACTATGTTGAGCTCCACCATACCCTAGGCATGTTACCCGGTTGTGTCCAGCAATGCCACAAATACTACACCTGACACTCTTCCAAGCCCTTGACAGCTTACCATCCTTCACAATCTCTTCAGTTTCAGGTGCTATCCTAACTCTTTTTCTACCTTTTGCGGCAGGCGGGTTTGTTTCGGATTTCGGTGGAACAATTGTTGTTGGCATAGTTGATTTTTCCCAATGTACACTGCTAGTTATAGGGTGGACATAGTGTTTGTAGGTAGCCTCCCAAGTGAGAAGATAGTAACAAGGATGAGCCCATGTTTCTACAGCTCCGACTTGTTGGCCATTTAAAGCCATATTCCAATTGGTAGCAACAGCATGTTTACATGGTAAACCTGTTATCTCCCACCTTCTGCAAGTACAAGTCTTGTGTACAACATTAACTACACATTGGTCACCCCATGGTCCACTAACCTGAAACTTAGATCCCCCATTCCATAACACATTATACTTAACAGCCTCTTTCTTAATAGCCTCTAGCATGTGTTGTGCAGTTGGTGTTAATGGCCCATCACTCTTCTCAATCACCATAAGAACATGCATGATCCTCTTCATAAAATATTCCCTGATGTATTCTAAGGCTGTGATAATAGGTTTGCTTAGCCCCTCTTTAATTTTCTCATGAAACACTTGACACATGTTATTAAGTAACACATCAGAAGTAGCTCTCCCTAAAGATGACAAGTAATAAACATGTATTAATTGTAACTGTTTATACTGCAATTACGAATACAAAGTAAGTGAAACAGATAGATCACTTACATGCAAAATGTGATCTTGACCAATGGATCGGTGGTATCTTACTTAACCAATCATGGGCTGGTTGATTAAGTTTCTTGAGATCAGCCATAGCTTTCAGAAACTGTACAACAGTTGAGGTTGTTGCACATTTCCACAGATGGTCTTTATAGGCCCTACCTTTCCATTGCAATTTCATTTTCTCAGGTATGCTTTTAATACAGAATCTGTGTTCTGCACTTTCAAAAACTTCTGCTACAGCTCTACTTATATCCTGCACAAAATCAAATATCTTTACTATCTGTTTCAAAACAGTGAGACTTAAATTCATGAACAGAGTAAGAGAGTACCTTATTCATGTCAGTAATAAAAGTGATGATTGAAATTGGCCCAAGTGCTAAATCATCGGATAAACAATGAAGAAACCAAGTCCATGATCCTATGTTATCTGAATCAACAAAAGCATAAGCGAAAGGGTATATACCACTGTTGCTATCAATTCCCACAGCTGTCATCAGTTGACCATTGAAAGGACCACGAATTGGAAAAGCAGTCAGCCCCAACAACGATCTCCCACAATCTTTAAATCCTTGCTTCAGTGCACCTAAACAAACATACACTCTCTTGAATTCTCTGGTTGGAAGAGACTCATCCGGAGGTCGTTCCACATTCATCTCCACTGTCGTATTAGGGTTTGTCTTCTGCAACTCTTGAACATAATCTCTCAACATGGTAAATTGAAGCTTGAATTGACCCTTAATACCTTCTGCAGGGACACTTGAAGGTCGTATTGGTTGGTAAGTTGATTATGCACCGACCTGACAGGAAGCTCTGAATTTGTTTCAACTTGTGCTGTAATTTTCTGTGAGATATAGCAAAGGTCAAAAGCTCTGACTTCCCTTGATTGCAAACAAGTGTGTTGCTCATTATATGTTCTGACCGACCAGATACCTGTCTCACCATTCCTGCCGACAAACAATAGCCATGGGCAGAGTATTTCTGAAGGGTCCTTTTTGGCAGAAAGCAATGCTCTTATACCCCTTCTGCTTAATGGACTTCTAGATGGGCCAATATTCAGTCCAGGACCTTCACTTGGGCCTGAAACTGGAACACAACCCCTACACCTGACCCTTATTCTTGTTTTGTCATTCTTAAAAAAAAAACAACTCCCTCCTAGTTTCTATTGAATGCTCTCTTACTAGCTTTTTTACTTCCCCTGCAGTAGCAAACTCCTGACAAGTATAGAAAAAAGTGGTATAAACGCCATTAGCAAAGTGTGCGTGTTGGAAACTAACATGGTCACCGCAAAATACTTCATCAACCATCACAGGTAAATCATTTACCAACTGCCTATCATCACTTATATAACATGTTGTTCCTTCTTCACCTGAATCAGTAGTCTGACCTACTTGTAGCATACCAAGCTGTGCATCATTCTCTTGACAAGTGTTATCTTGATTTGGTTCAACTGCATTGCCAAATTCACTAGTGTCACTCGCTTGTAACAGACTAAGATCAACAACATGATCCTCTTCCATGTTATCCTGAGTCAGTTGAAACAGACTTACATCCACATCAGGCTCCTCAAAGCTGTTATTCACATCAAGTAGTGGTCTGCCTGCTTTGTGTAAATGCTTGTCCTGTGTCAATTGAAACAGATTAACCTCAAAATTTTCAGGCTCCTCAAAGGTGTTATTGACATCAACTAGTGATGTTCCACCGTTGTCAAAGTCCTTCCCCTGAATCACTCTAAACAGATTAACCTCAACATTATCAGGCTCCTTTAGAGCATTGTCCTCATCAACAACTACTAAAGCACGCTCACTGTTTTGAACAGGTTGGCTAGCAAATGAGCAGTCTAAGGTGGAAAAGAGTGGCTCAATGTTTGGCAAATTGCTAGCTTCACCAATATCATTGACGTCCACAGGCAATTGTGTAAGTTGGATAAACTGATCTAGGGCAGGTTCATTATCTATATCATCTAACACCAACCGTCTACAACATGATTGAATAGCCGCAGTAGCAACTTTTCTCCTATCTTCATCCATCTCCCAAAACACAGTCTTAATTGATTGTGGGGACATTTCACAAAATTCTAATCTAGTCTTCCCTATTTCAACATACACGTCTATCAGCTTATGCTGTATGACAACATCTTTCAACAAGTCTAGATTAGCAGGTTCACGGAAAGAAAACAAACCGTCGTCTAATGTACAACCAGGCTTAAGAAAGTAGAAATAATTGGTTTGTCCAGATTTATAACCGATTTGGGTCATGAGAGCATCCATTTCATCAACAGATACCTCTTTTATTTCCACAAGATCAACAAGGCATTTCTTGCCTCCTTGAGATATCCTACCTGGAAAGTATTTGAATGTACCTTCATAATGGAACATCATGCTAAACGATCCAGGTTTACCCGCTGTATAAAAAAATGTACAAAAACTTTGTTAAGCTAAAGTTACCTAAAAGGGGAATAACTTAATCACTCGTACTAACATATGATTGTAATAGGCTCTAACCAAAAAAGACTTACAATATTTTCAGACTGCAGCTCTTTCCTCCGTTTCACGATCATCATATAAAGGATATTCCCTTACTCGCCACAGAGTAAATCCAAGGTGGTTGTTTGTTATTTTCTTACTCAGATTATTTGATTTTATGATAGACATTGCCTTAGGGTTTTCTGGGTAGGCTTCCAAAACAAGTTTGGGGATGAGCAATGAGTACCCGGTTTTGTTATATTGTACAATATGGCGGGAAATTGGACAAGACAAGTTCTACAGTGTATACCACATAATGACTATTCTACCCTCAGCAGTACCATGATTACGGGGTTTATTTTGGGTATAACGGAACGTTGACAACGCCGTTATTGGTCAAGGGACCAATCTGGCATTTAATTGGTACTGTTTGGACCCGTGGCGATGATTATGCCCGGTTTCGTCCCATCGCGATCCTCCGATACAAGTTTAGGGACCAACGGTGTATTTTAGTCTATCATATATTTTAATTGTATAATTTTAAAATTGGATTGTTTAAACAAAACAACGCTTATAAAACAATATATTTTGCATAATTTAATAAAGTTTACGTTTGTTTGTTTATGTTTGATCGTTTATATTTGTTTAGCGTTCGTTTAATGTCATAATGAACGAAAATAAATAAACATGAACAACTTAATTTCTTTATAAACGAACATGAACAAAAAAATTCGTTCATTTAAGCGTTCGTGTCTGTTTATTTGTCCGGTTAAAATTAAACGAACGAACATGAATAATGCTCTGTTTGTGTTCGTCCGATTCATTTACAGCCGTCTCCCCAATCCCCAATCCCTGCATTTCTACCATCTTTTAATTACCTTCATTCACCATAAGGTAAAAAAGAAAAATTGTCACCTAGAAAACTATATACTACAATGGACCAATACGCATAAACAAAGACGTTACTACTATAGTACAGTTGCTTCAACTAAGGGTGTGTATGGTCCAAAAACCGGATCGGAGCGGCCAAGACCGGACCAGACCGAAAACCGATTTCGGCATAAACCCTAGACCGAGACCGGACCGAATGTGGTCGGTCCGGTCTCGGTCCGGACCGGTCCGGTCCAACAAGGCCAAATTCGTCGGTTTTGGTCCGGATCGGACCGGACCGGACCGAGGACCAATTAGCCCAAAAGCCGGGACCGCGGACCGGACCGAATGTGGTCGGTTCGGTCGGTCCTTCGGTCGGTCCGGTCCGTTCGGGTCATATGCTCACCCTTAGCTTCAACCTAGTCCATGTGAGGAGTTAAACAAGCCCCCATACTCTCAAATCCCAACTAAATGATCATAATAATCGACAGTAACACTAAAATGACAAAACATGTACAAGTGCCCAAAACCATGCCTACCTAAACGGGCCAATTTCTAAAGTGTCGTTGTTTGCTTGTTCGTAATTAGAAACTAGTTATTGAACTGCCCCGTTCATTATATAGTATCGTACAATATGCCAAAAGCTTGAAATGAGGAGACATAGGACTACCGACATTGATTGTTTGGTTGTTCGTTAGTACGAGTTGTTGAATTGTTCGTCCATAATAGTATCATACAATAGGCCAAAACTTGAAAGGCGGTATGCCAGTTCTCGACATTGCACAAATCAAAAGTCGTTTTATAATCCACACCAGTTATAAATTTTGCATGGCAAGTGTGTAAAGAATTGAACAATACACAAATTCAAGGCACGGTTCAAGGGATTTGTAGGAAAACTTTGTTATGATTAGACTTTTCAAATGGCCAAATACACAAATTGTATTAACTATGGAATATGCACATCTAGGATTGTGACTAAACAGACCAAGTTATTGTCTTTTATTGTCCTGAAGGTAGATAAGCATGTTCTTGACTTCAAGTTAACCATGTGATCATCAATGACACTAGTTGGCACCCTTATGATTCGTACCGCAAAGTGGCCTGTAAATATAACTAACTAACTTATTGATTGTCTAACTAATGTGCCATTATTCTTAACTTTAATGGAAATGTGACCCCTACCATTTTGTGAAGAGAAAGTGCATCGAGCTTGTGTTCATGTGATAAAGCGTTATAGAAAATGAAATATTTCATGAGATCTAGCGTATGTTGTCGGTGTGACAGTGTGTTTACCCAAAACCGACAAAGGCGGTAAACACTAACTAAAGAACTAAAGAAGTTACAAAAGGTTCTAATTCCGTAAAAGTCTGAGTTGTAATATTAAAGTTTGAAGCAGGTTGCGTACATAAATAAAAAGTGACGTTTAACAGTTTTCCCGGTCACAAAACATACGTGCTCTAAAGTATGCTTCTGATTTCTGAACATGAAACATAACCATGTGAAACTTGAATTAGATGTCATTTTAACTCCGAAAACGTGAAACTTATAATACTAAAAACAGGTATATGTAACTCTCAGTTATCAGCTTATAACTCACTTTTGGATGTGTGCATCTAAAGAACTCACTATCACACTATGCACTTTTTACTTGACAAGGTGACGATGCCTCTAGCTTTTTGTGTTCTTCTCAACCACCTCTTAAAACTTCTTTAAGACGGTTTTAAAAGCACCAAGGACCAGCCCACTATTTGCACCATCATTTTTACTTAAAGCAATGTTACCCTTTTCGAGTATCGAAAGATCTAAGTGCCAAAATGGTTGTTTTGTAGTCATAGAATGAGATCAAGTGCATTAACTTATAACTCTTTTGGTGGTTGAGAAAACTTTACACCTAGCATCTTATATATACGAGTAACGCGTACTCTGATCTCTTGTCCATTAAACTTAGGGTAGCCATGGATTGGTACTCGTGGTTATCCAAAACTAATCTAGACCCATATTTAGTTTACGAGTATGGAAAAGCATTCACACACAACGAGCTTCAAAGAGGAGACACAAACTACTTCAACCACGAGTTTCTTCAAAGCATGGGAGTCTCGGTTGCTAAACACAGGCTAGAGATACTAAAGCTTGCAAGAAAGAATCTATCAGGACATCCCAAAAACCGCTTCTCAAAGCTTGTTTCAGCTATTAACAAAACCAGAATGCTGCTTTCAAGGAACATAGGAAGATGTGTTTCTAGTAAATACCACACACCTAGGCGCGACCCTAACCCATTTCGACCACAATGGCCCAGTAGTAATCTAAGGAAGACCATGGGGTTTGGAGATACTAACGAAGAAAAAGTGAAGACAGTGATGAGATCTGGACCGTTGGAAAGAAAAGTACAAGAGAGCTACATGAGCCCGAAAAAAGTTAGTATTTCGGGACCTTTGGAAAAGAAGGTGCAAGAGAACATGATGTTCATGTATAGTAGCCCAATGGACTCCAGGACCAGACCAAATGGCTCAGGGCCGCTTGATGTTGTCGGGTACAGTCCGAGAATTGGGACTCCATACAGCATGACGAAGACAGGTGGTGAAGATGATGGGACGCTGTCTTCACTTTGGTCTCTAATGTTCCAAGATATGAAACCTACTTAACCACTTATGTGTTGTGTTTTACTTTTAAAGATAGCAGTAGATGTTTGTCTTCCCAATCTTGTGATATTTTGTACTCGCTCCATCCCATAATAAAATGTCAATTTTCAAAATGCACAAAGTTGTAGAAAATCTCACTAACTACACTTTTCACATATCAAATATCAGCTCCACTCGCTAAAATCTCTTCTCATTGTTTGAAATATAAAATGGACACTTATTTTGAGACATCCCGAAATAGTAATGTGAGACAGTTATTATGGGACGGAAGGAGTATTTGTTTTGCTAATTGTTTAGAATTTATTTCCATGTAAGTTTTATAGAATCTGTATTGTATGTTAACATCTTTCTATATTGTTCCTTACCTTAATTTACTTTCTTATTATGGTTGTTTTAGTTTTAATTGTTGAAACAACTCTTAACAAGGGAATTTTCGTCTAGAGAAAGTTCTACGTTATATGCTTTCTAAAAAACTAACGTTTAGGGACCACAAACATTTTCTACCACGAATGATCAATGAATGTTCAGAAAGTCGTCAAGTATGTTCTTCCTCCTACTATGCATGCTAATGTCTTGGGAAATATGTATGAATCTTGAAAGCAATATGAAATGATTTGACGTATTTGTGATTTATAGTTCGTTCCTAGTATTTGTTCCGTCGGCATTGTTATATTCCTATAACACGTGCATACTTTTGTGCATCGTTCGTGATATGATAGGCTCTTTCCTAAACGTTTTTTGTTCCCTAGTTAATGTGGCGCGTTCTAGCACTTGACTAAGAACTACGACTTGATTATTGTGTATCGATCTTCTGTAGGAATTTCTTGATGAAATGAAAAACGAACTAGCTTATTACATAGGTGGTTAAAACATCATCCCACACACTACGAAGGTGGCCAACACTTTGGTTCTTAAATCTCGACAAAATTAAGAGGTTTTGCATCTTAGTTCTGTAAAAAATGTAGTTTTGATATGTAGAAAACAAATTCGCATAAAAAGCATCTTAGTTCTGTAAAAAATGTAGTTTTGATATGTATACATTGCTTTTTATGCGAATTTGTTTTCTGCTCTTTTTATGATTAATGAGACTGCTTTTTTAAAGCTTGTTAGCCTTTATATGGAGACAAGAAATTGACCCAAAAAAAGAATCTGCACATAACTAGCTAGGTTACCTTATAAATTATTTTTTTCAGAAGAAATACGCACATCCTTAGTGAATCATATGAGACGACATCCGAAGAGCCTACAGGACAAGGAGACGGTGATCAACCATCCACTCTCGAGATTCGTATAGATCAACTGATGTTCGTGTCCGGCAAGTTCACTAAGTAGACTCACTCTACCTCATAAAGACAGGAAATAGTCGAATAGCGTTTAAGGTAGTAGTCCACTACTCCACTAGTCCTATATTACAAATGGGCTATAGGCTCAATCTGAAAAGCCCACACATAAAAACAATGACTCTTACAAAAACATCCAACATGTCAATACGCTTGGCCCATTCAAAATATATAACACTTCTAATTTTTCGATAAAGGAATTAATACGTTAAATGTGATTAGAATGACCATTACAAAAACTTTCAGCCCGGTTGATTTTTCTAATACGCTTGGCCCATTCAAAATACATAACCGTTCATCGAAGAGTCTCGCCGGAAGCACGTGAAACACATCAGGGTCACGTTCATGGTTCAAAGTTACCTTGCGGGACACAAGGGTTTAACATAATATAGCGTGATAATCAAGACATGTACATGACGACATACACAGGGTCGTCTGATGAATTTCGATGGCCCTGTGCATAACTACAAGCAAGCCACGTTTAGCACAAAATTTTGAGCATATTTAGTGACTGACCACATGGTTAATGTCTTACCATGTGGGAAACACACTACTAATTTATAATGATATTTTGATTGATTCCATTCCAGTTATCAACATGAATTTGTTTTTTAGATCAAAATACCTAGTTTAGGTAATGTTTAAGTTGCTATTCAAGATAACCCTATAGAGAGTTGAAAACCTTTCAAAATAATAAAGTTGAACATGAAAATCAAAATAAGTTAAAAACATTATTTTTCTCTAGATGACATATGTACACTCAATTACTTTGTTGTTTATTAATTATAGATACATGGTTAATCGGATACATTTGGTTTACTTGAATACCTGATCTACCAAGTTATGGATTTGGATCCTTTATTTTTATACTACCTCCGTCTAAAAATATAAGTCCAGTTTGACTTTATGGATCCAACTTTGACCTTAAATATTTTTATTTGTATTATATAATACTTGATGAAAATTATATCAATAAAAAATACATTTAAAACTCAATCCATTTACATAATTTGCATCAAATATTATATAATACAAATAAAAAAATTTAAGGTCAAAGTTTGATTTATAAAGTCAAACAGTACTTAAATTTTAGAACGGATGGAGTAGTTTTCATATTTTCAAGGCAGTAAATTAACACATCCTTAAATAAAAATATGAGTTTAAAATATGGGCTTTTTTAATATTTTTTTGCATATGTAGTTATGTACACAATGAATGAAGTTAGAAATTTGTGGCCTTTAAATAAAACTAGTTGGATATCCGCGCACAGCGGCGGCGATAAATATAGTTATATAATAAATATAGTAAATGAATTGCTAACCCAACTCTCCTCGCAATTCCCTACCCGCTTAGTGAATTCATTTCACAACACTCCAAATGTATATGCGTTTGTTGTATGTGTTTGTTTGGGTTTTCCGTATCTTTCCCGTGACATCATTATTCCCGCATATAAAAAGACTTTTACAATCTCTTACCCGTCAAACACTTTCCCAAAACTCCAAAAGTAAATGATTTTGATTTGTATTGATTCAAATAAAGATTAAAGTTATAAAATTTTGAATCAAAATAAAATAAACCTACAAAAAATGTAAAAACTAAAAACTCATACAAATATATCAAAATGGATGTTGAATTAAAGAGCACAAAATTTTTTAAAATATGGTGAAATTAGATCATAAAAAAATTAAACGAATCAAAAGATGTTTAAATTTAAAAATAAATGTGATTAATTAGTTAAGAAGTGACATGTGTCACCCCATTATTATAGCTCCTTATTTTAGTTTGTTAGAGTTCATCCCTTTTTGTTATTTTTTAGTTAGAGAAGTGACACATGTCACTCAATGATTGGAGCTCTTTATCTTAATTTTTTGTGGAGCCCACAACTTAAATGTTTTATATAGTAGTATAGATACCCCTAGAGCCGGCCATGGACATACATGAATGTTCAAATATCAAAACTGTTAAGAGGGTGTTTGGGTCGTTGTAATCTGGCATAATTGGATGTAATTGTAATTTGATTACATTTCGTAGTTTATTTGGTTTGCAGATTAAAAGGAATTGTAATTCAGATTACATTATGTATGCTGTTTGTTTCGGTTGTTTAATTGTAATTCAGTCGCTTCAATTATATCAAGTGAGAGAATTCAGATTACATTGGAAGTTGTATGAAAAGTTTTGAATTACGTTGTAATTCAAAAAATTTACTTTAAAACCTCAGTATTTTATTATTATTATTATTATTATTATTATTATTATTATTATTATTATTATTATTATTATTATTATTATTATTATTATTATTATTATTATTTTATTTTTTATTTTTTTTATTATAAAAACATCACTTTATTAGAAACTCAAATGATTTACAAGAAATTAGTGGGGAGCCGCGATACTAGCTGAGCCCCCACTCCTCTAGCTATAGCAAAGCTAATCCTACTAAAGATATGAATAGCAGCACGTGCCCCAATGTCTTGGGTCACGGAGAACTTTCGGATCCGCTTCAGCAAGGTCACCGCATCCTTCTCAAGTTCCCCCAAAGAAGAGAATGAGAAGGGGAGAAACCCATATCCAATATTCGCGCACTTAGCCTCATATTTGGCGCGTTTACGTTGTGCGGCCTGAATCACCGCACTACCCGACACAAAATCAACCATACCAGTTTGCGTCAAGGGCGATGACCCTGTCAGATCGACACAAACATCAAGCCCTCCATCCCACGAGTATAGCAAAACATCAGCTGGCCGTAAGGGTATGTCCCTTTCTCCACTAATTATTATTATTATTATTATTATTATTATTATTAGAAATTCATATGATTTACAAGAAATTAGTAAGAAGCCGAGATAATATATGAGCCCCGCTTTTTTAGCTATATTAAAGCTACTCCTACTAAAAATATTATTATTATTATGGTTATTATTATTATTCTTAATATCACTAAACATTTTATTATTATTATCATTATTAAATATTTAATTATTATATTAATAAATACTTACTTTTTTTTATCAAATTTAACTTATTATTATTATTATTATTATTATTATTATTATTATTATTATTATTATTATTATTATTATTATTTATTTTATTTATTTATTTATTTTTTATTATAAACAACACTTTTATTAAAAACTCATACGATTACAAAAAATTAGTGGGAAGCCTCGAAACCAAGTGGGCTCCCACACCTCTAGCAATGGCAAAACCATTCCTATTAAAAATATGAACCGCTGCACGCGCTCCAATGTCCTGAGTCATAGAGAATCGTCGAATACGCTTAAGTAAGGTGATTGCATCTTTCTCAAGTTCTCCAAAAGAAGAAAAAGAAAAGGGGAGAAACCCATATCCAATATCCGCACATTTCGCATCATATTTGACACGCTTACGGTGCGCAGCATCAATGATCGCACGCCCTGGTATAAAATCAGTCATCCCAGATTGCGTCAAGGGCGACGATCCCGTAAGATCAACACACACATCACGCCCACTATCCCACGAGTAAAGTAATATATCAGCCGGTCGCAAGGATTTGTCCCCATCTCCAGAAAGCCCAATATCCACCTCCTTACGAGCAGAAATTCCGGACCGGGAGCATATATCAACAAGAACATCACGCACAATGTTATGCCGATGTTTAATGCCAACAATACCCGCGCACGAAACAGCATGATCCCCGTAAATATCTCCATAAAAAACCTTAGAACAAGCTGAACACGGTACCTAAACAGTGAAAAGAGGAACACCCAACCGATAGCATAGCACACAACGATACGCCCTGGCATTCATAGTTTGTCCCAGTCCAGATATCGGAGCCACCCTAAGCCAATCCGAAGTATGATCCTCCTTTAATGAATTCCATAACGCCATCTGTCGAGGAGAAAGATGGAATGTAGACTCAACAGTTTGGGTAACCCGATCGAAATATATATCTGCCAATTTCTTCATAAGTTTGGGGACAGCGACCTCGCTAGGGTTACTCAAAAGGTCAATATCCATATTCACATTAAAAGTACGTAGGGCATCATCAAAAGAGGGACCAGCAGTAACAACACCAGAACTAAGGAGAAGTTTGGACTGTAAGCTAGCAGATTGAAGTCTAGAAGCAAGGAAGGCATAATTCAAGACGTCACCTGCAGAATATAAACCAAGCCCCCCAAAAGCAAAGGGTAAGGTGGCGAGTCTCCACTGCCAATCACCAAAACCGGGCCCAGAAGCAGTGACAATACGTTCCAAGGAAGAACGAAGTGCCGCATCAAAAGAAACCTGAGCACACTCAAAGACCTGAGGAGAACATGTGCGCATAGAAAAATATAACTTAGAAATACCAGCACATGTACGGAGAAGCAACAACTCGCATTGAGGGTCATTGAGTTTGGCAACTGCCTCCATAAGTTCAATAGTTTTAGCAACCCTTTTCAGGACCAACTTACTACCAAACTCAAAATCCACACTAACAGGTCCACCCAATAATTTAACACCATGTGACGGGCGAGAAATATTGGAGGGAAAAACACCGACATACCTGCTTCTGGGGTCCTCCTGTGGCCAAAAAACTTCAGTTTTGTCAACATTGAGGTGTAAGCCACGACAAGGTCCATCCGCCATAATCAACTCCAAAACCTTACCCACAACCAAGGTATCACCAATAATAGTGCCATCATCCAGATACCAAGCTTGAAAGGAAAGGTCAAAAGAATCTCTAATCTTACATGCCAAGGGATGTAACACTAAAGCAAAAAGAAGAGGCCCAAGCGGATCAACTTGTTGCACACTTTGATGAGACCAAAGGGTATGCTCACCATAATATAATCTAGCGGGACTAGAGTAACAGAATTCAACCCATCGTGAAATAGCCGGGAAATGAAGCCGAACCTCTCGTAACGTAACAGCCCGATCCACCATGTTGAAAGCGTTTTTAAAGTCAACCAACAACATAGACAGACCCACATCATCCCCCGGTCCTCAACCAACCGATTCACAGCGTGAAGAATAGCCTCCCCTCCACCAGACACACCAACACCAAATTACAAATCATCTAAATAACTATCTGAAGAGTGACCAATCATAGAAGCACAAACCTTGGAAACTAAACACCTCCAAACAGTCCCAACAGCAATAGGTCGAATACCCCCTCCTGGTTTGACTAAGGGCGTGAGGGGAGCACTAGCAATGTACTCACCCAGCACCCTCGGGAATTTACCAGCAAGGAAAAGGTTCACCACTTGGGTAATAGAAGCGACCAACTCATCAGAAATAGCCACAGCAACACCATTTAAACAATCCAAAAGGTGTTGGGCACGCAACCCATCCCGCCTACAAGAAGTGCCACGAGGGAAACTCTTGATCATGTCAAGAACCGTAGAAGGAGATGCAGTAAGGTGATGATGATCAATGGGTATATCAGGCAAAATAGGAGCAGACTGAAAGGGGTGCTTTGCTTTTAAGTCCTCAAGGGTAGAAACATCATAAGGCGCAATACCAGAAGACGAAAGAACTCTAACCGCTGCTGTATAATGACCATCACAAATCTTTCTCTTACATTGCTTGACATTGCGGTCACCCAAATCCAAGCTATCATCATCAATATTGGACCATAATGGAGATGGTTCGGCTAAAACCTCATGCACAACCTGCAAACTGCCACCAGGGGTGCCCCATGCATGAATAGCATTAACAATATACTCTTCCTGGCGTTGACGCTTAGTGACCGACCTACCTTCTTGACTACTCCTCGGGCAAAAGGTTTTAAGAAGACAAAGAGGCAACACTAACAACCCAACCCAACAAGAAATGTCATCAGGCGTGCAGATCACCTTATCAAGAGCTCTTTTCAAAACACGAGAGAACTCTAAACGACATTTGGGAGGGATAGATTTGACAGTCCGCAACCCCTTAGAGAACAAAGTATCAAGGAGCGGTATTATTATTATTATTATTATTATTATTATTATTATTATTATTATTATTATTATTATTATTACTATTATTATTATTATTATTATTATAATAATAATAATAATATTATTATTATTATTATTATTATTATTATTATTATTATTATTATTATTATTATTGCATATTACATTACAATTCATTCACATTACAACTAATTTACATTACAATTTTCTTTGACAAACTACAATTCATTCATATAACATTACAATTACCTTTACAGATTATAATTCCTTGTAATCAAAATTTGCATTAATTACTCGTTTCTAGTTTCTATACTAAATACTAGCTGGGTACCCGCGCGATGCGATGGCGGGTACCGCGTGACTAAATTTTCCAGCGAACAAATGTTATTTTATTTTGAGCTGCTTGATTTCAGATTTATGTATTGAATAGTGTGTTTTTAGTTTTATTTGTATTTGTACATTGTACGTAGGTAGTTCTATATATTACAATTACCTTTACAGATTATAATTCCTTGTAATCAAAATTTGCATTAATTACTCGTTTCTAGTTTCTATACTAAGGGCCCGTTTGGTTGGGGGTCGTGGAATAAAAGATTGGAATTCTTTTTGAAATCAAATGTTTGGTTACGTTTTTTGTTTCAGAGGTTTGGCGTGAGACCCATCAAAAGCTACTATTTGAAATCCTCAATATATTAGCCGGTTTAAAAGAATATTGTGGGACCAAGCATTAATTCTCTCAATCTATCTCTATTAAAATTTTTAAAATAAATATATTTTATTTTATAACCTTTACAAAATAATATTTTATATATTTTATAATATATTTTCTCTCTCTTAACCCAAATCCAAATCCAAATCTTAATCCTAATCCAAATCCTAAACCCATTTATAAACCAAACGGACCCTAAATATAATGGTAAAAAAGACTTTTTATCAATAAAAAATAACATTAATTACACATTTTTTAAAGAACGGATGAAGTAGTAATTTTTCATAATTGATAATAAGTATAGACTTATTTTCAACCATTAATTGCATTTAAATGATGACATTAAATCCGTATATCATTTGATATGTAAAGCATTAAATTAGAAACAAGTTTACAGTTTATGATATATTTTTATTTACTTAAACTTTTTAATCTTTATTAGTGAATCATAACTTATCTAATCTTTGCTTCAAAATAAGGTTGGTATGAATCATACTTTATAGCATGTTCATAATCAGTAAGCTTATTTCCCTAGCTTTGTCATAGAATTTGGGTTTCGATTATGTTGTTCCTATTTTAGTTTTTTAATCACCAAAAGAGATCAAGGATAATCCAACTATAAGTTTATTTGTATTGATCATTTTCCTACCATGTCACTGTAGTTAGTGAGAAGCATTAAAATATAGCACATTTAAGGAAAGACCAAAGCAAAAGTTAAAAACCTTAAATAACTTGATACAACAACCTCGTACAACAATACAACACCTCACGATGACACATGAGTATACTCAGACAGTTGTTATATTATTACCAAAACATATATATAACATAACATCATTGTATCTCTAATAAAAATCTTCATAACATAATTTGATGATAAGATGCAACTCCCTTAATCAATGCCGGTTATAATAATATTGGAATCAAATCCAAAATTATCATCTGACTATGTTCAGTTAGTTGCTTGAGTAATAAGCTTTTGCTTGTCCTATTGATGACAAAAATGTTTTTCCTTATGCAACTTCGAGGTGACAAAAGTAAGTGCGGCCTCATCTTAACAACGTTACATCTTCTGATTGGTTAGTCACATAGAATTGCGTAAATACGGCCCCATTTAAATGACGATGCGTCTTCTGATTTATTCTAACGATGTTGTATCTCCTGATTAATTTATTAGCTATAAATCCTTTAACGTGTAATTTAATTATGACGAATTTTTAAAATAGCTACAAATGAACCGTTGTTATTCATATAAATTGAGATCGTAACACAACGTCAATTTGCTTGATGATTATAATCAATTAACAAAGCAGGTGCCAGGTGGTATAACAACACTATGCATGGCTTTCAATGGTGAGCAAATTTTTTAGATCTATTTGATTTTTCTTGTAGAGTCCTTATATCAATTCATTTTTGTACATTCATGTTGCTATGATTTAATGTATTTGATAATCCCTATCTTGGTAAAGTGTATATTTAAAAAAAATAAAAAAAATCAATTACCAATGATCATCAAATTTCAATGATAACATATACAAAATAATAACAATATATAAATTGCAAAATGCTATTTCCATTGCGGCGTGCTTTCACTTGTGAAGCCTTTGATGCCACTTATCATTATATTTCATATGCGATAATAATACTTTTTCAAGAAATTTTCTTAACAATTTTTTCCTCTCCACATTGTTGCTTGCTGATTAGAAGATGAACTGTACATGTCAACATGTATGATAGCAATTACAAAGGCAAAGCTATCCTTTTGTCCAACCTGTAGCCCAAACCTCTGTTAGGAAATACTCCTGGAAAAAAAAAGATTTATCAGAACAACAAAAACAAACAAACCATTGGTTTATTTTTATTAAATAAATTGTATTAAAAGTAATTAGTACAGTTAAAGACTGAACAACGGGCTGGAATACTATGAGCAATGATCATGCTGTTGTATGGAGCTTTAAGTATTATAGGTGGATCTTGATCATCATCCTCATCTTTAGCCATGTTTATGTGGTAAAGTATTGAAATGACAACCTCTATTTATAGGAAGGGTTAGGGTAATGTTGGAAAAAAAAATAACAATCAACCATTAATTGCATATAAATGATGGCATTAAATCTATATTTCGTTTGATATCTAAGGCATTAAATTAGAAACAAGTTTACTATTTATGATATGTTTTTTGTTACTTAATTTTTTTTTAATTTTTATTGGTGTCAAAAGACTTATCTAATATAGGATTTTTCTAAACAATGTTCATTGGGCAATGCTTAAGGCAAAAAATATATAAGAAAATTTGGACTTTGTTAAATTAAAAATAACATATATATAAGTTAACTTTTATGTTTATTTATTGTGTACTTATTAAATACATAATTACTTTAAATATGGAAAGAACAGATTATTTAATGTGCATTAAACATTGCCCAGTGAGCATTATTTAGCAAATACCATCTAATATTTGCTTCAAAATAAGGTTGATATGAATCATACTTTATAGCATGTGAATAATCAGTAAGCTTATTTTCCTAGCTTTATTTAGAATATTGGTTTCGGTAATGTTGTTTCTTTTTATAATCACCAAAAGAAATCAAGGATAATACAACTATACGTTAATCTGTACCGATCATTTTTTTACCATGTCACTAGTCAAAAGTGACGGTAGTTAGTGAGAAGCATAAAAATATAGCAGACTTAAGGAAAGATTGGAGCAAAGATTAAAAACCGTAAATAGCTTGATACAACAATCTCGCATAATAATACAACACTCCACGACGACACATGAACATATTTTGACAGTAGTATAGTATTACCAAAACATATGCATAACATAACTATTATTGTATCTCTAATAAAAAGCTTTATAACCGAATTTGATGAAAAAATCAAATCTCTTAAGCCATTTCGGTTATAATGATGTTGGAATCAAAATCCAAAAGTTTATCATCTGACTATGTTCAATTAGTTGCTTGAGTAATAAATTTTTGCATGTTCTATCGATGACTAAAATGTTTTTTCCATATGCAACATCGAGGTGAAAAAGTAAGTGCGGCCTCATTTTAATGACGCTGCGTCTTCTAATTGATTAGTCACATAGAATTGCGTAAATATGGCCCCATTATAGTGACGCTACGTCTTCTGATTTATTGTAATGATGTTATATCTCCTGATTAATTGATTAGTTATAAATCATTTAACGTGTAGTTTAGTTATGGCGGCTCTTTAAAATAACTGAAACTGAACCGTTATTATTCATAAAGATTGAGGTTGTAACATAACATCCATTTGCTTGATGATTATAATCAATTAAAAAAGCGGGTGGTATAACAACACTATGCATGGCTTTCAATGGTGAGCAAATTTTGTTAGCTCTATTTGATTTTTCTTGTGGAGTCCTTATATCAATTCATTTCAGTAGATTCATGTTGCCATGATTTAAAGTATTTGATTATCCCTGATCTTGGTAAAGTGTATGTTTTAAAAAAATAGAAAATCAATTACCAATAATCATCAAATTTCAAAAAAATGTAGATACCATATACAAAATAATAACACTATATAAATTGCCTTTTTCAGTTATGCTATTCGAGGAAACAAAAGTTGAATTTTCTTAACAGTATTGTCCTATCCATTGGGGCGGACTTTGACTTGTGAAGCCTTTGATGCCACTTATCATCATATCTCATTAGCGATAACGAGTGTGGAAACCCGCGCGATGCAGCGGGATTGCTTTTGTAGACGTGAATTTGGATAGGGACTATTTTTGCCAAATTGCAATAAAGGACTTACTTTGCAGCGACACTTAAACTTTAGGGACTATTTTTGCCAACTTGGACTTACTTTGCAACGACACTTAAACCTCAGGGACTATTTTTGCCAACTTGCGAAAGTTGGCAATTAATGAGGACACGTGTCAGGTGAAGACCCCATGTCCTGCCTTTTAGTTAATACGAGTGTGGAAACCGCGCGATGCAGCGGGATTGGTTTCAAAGGACTTACTTTGTAGCGACACTTAAACTTTAGGGACTAATTTTGCCAAGTTGCTATAGTTAGCAATTAATTCTACAGGACTTACCTTGCAACATCGCTTAAACCTTAGGGACTATTTTTGCCAGATTGCTATAGTTAGCAATTAATGATGCAGGACTTATTTTGTAGCGCTACTTGAACCTCAGGGACTGTTTTTGCCAAGTTAGGAAAGTTTGCATTTAATGCATGCTTTTGCAAAACTTGATGTCCTGCCTTTTAGTATATATACTAATATATAATAATACTTTTTCAAGAAATTTTCATAACAATTTTTTCCTCTCCACGTTGTTGCTTGCTGATTAGAAGATGGACTGTGCATGTCATCATATATCATAACAATTACAAAGGCAAAGTTAATCCTTTTGTCCAAACCTGTTGCCCAAACCTTTATTAGAAAATACTTCTAAAAAAATAAGATTTGTCAGAACAACAAAAACAAACAAACCATTGGTTTTTATTTATTAAAGAAATTATATTAAGAGTAATTAGTATCGCAAAAACAGAACAACGAATGAAAAATGATCATGTTGTTGTATGGAGTTTTAAGTATTCTGGGTGGATCTTGATCGTCATCGTTATCTTTAGCCATGTTTATGTGTTAAGTATAGAAATGACAACCTCTATTTATAGGATGGATGAGGGTAATCTTGGAAAAAATATGTAGTTGCAAAGATTAGCGTAGTGTTTGGTATGTCGTAATCAAAGCCGAAATGGAAAATATTATTTTGATGTAATGAAAAAATATTGTTTGTTTATATTTATAGAGTGTAATGACTCATTGAAAGTAATGACCCATTACACCAAAACCATTCCTTAAAGGTCCTCTATTTTTTTTACATAACATCTTGTATTGGAATCAAAATTACATGCTTCTTTAATTGTTCTCAACTAAGATCTTCAAGTTAATTTATTAATTTTTGATTCCATCGTGGGTCGGTTAGTAGTGCTAATTGTTTTATCGTTTTTTAGGGTTATATTGAATACGTATTCCTTAATTGACATAATCGTTATTAGTTAAATTGCATGCAAAACCGAATTCGTTCCTAAACGAATTATTCTTTGCTTGATTTATACCACCATTGTGCCTAAATGATCTATCTATCATAATGGAGGTTGGTTAGTGGATTGGCTCGATCGTTTTGAATCCCTTACTTTTTAGGGTTTCTATTATTTATTTTTCTTCTAATCACTGTTATGCGTTTGTGTTCGTGGGTTGTTGCTGGTTTTTGATACTAATGTTCATGGGTTTTTTGGGGATAGAGCGAGGTTTTTTTAGCCAAACAGGGGGTGGGGGTGGGAGAGGTGTTAAGTAGAAAAGTAGTGTTGTACCTTCTACGAAGGCTATCAAGGATACGTTCATGTTATCCTCGTCTGTTGTGGAAGAATCTATGGATGCTATAGTGAATACTGAAGATGTGAATGTGGGGCAAACACCGACTAGCCCTAATATTAACCCGAAACCAGGTACCTTTTATGCTAATTTATTTAAAACTGATCTGAGTAAGAAGGATATGAATTTTCACACCTTATTTACTCCGGGGGGAAACGGGGTTGATGCGGTTGTTCCGGTGGAGTGTATTAGAGCTATTAGTGAACGGTTTACCAATACGGTGTATGGATTCTTTTTGGGTTAGCATGTGGCTTACCCTCTTGTTGCTAACTATGTTAGGAACACTTGGGGTAAATATGGACTGGTAAAATCAATGCTTAACTCATCTACCGGGATATTCTTATTCCGGTTTAGCTCTATGTATGGTTTGGATACAATGCTTGAAAGTGGTCCATGGTTTATTCATAATAATCCGCTTATTCTAAAAAAGTGGGATCCAGATGTGAACTTACTAAAAGAAGATGTGAGTAATATTCCGGTTTGGGTTAAACTCCATGGTTTCCCTGTAACTGCATTTAGTGAGGATGGTCTGAGTGATGTTGCTACTAAGATTGGTACTTCTTTTATGCTTGATTCTTACACATCTGACATGTGCATCTAATCATGGGGTAGGTCAAGCTATGTTAGAGCAATGATTAAAGTTCGGGCTGATGTCGAGTTGAAAGATACTATTGTGGTGGCTATGCCTAAAGTTTTTGGGGAGGGGTTTTATATGTGTATTGTTCTTGTTGAATATGATTGGAAACCCCCTAGATGTGGGTTTTGTAAGGTTTTTGGTCATATTCATGAGAAATGTCTCAAAAATCCTGGTTTGGGTGTGACGAAAAGCTTGAAGAAGCCTATTCAGGCTTCTAAACGTGTTCCGGTTGGTCCGAAAGTATGTTTTAAACCTGTAAAAGAGCATATACCTGTTTCAAAAAAGCCCACAGCTAACTCTACTAAGAAGAATGGTGTGGAGCCTACTAAAGAGGTTAGTAATTCAAACCCATTTGATGTGCTTAATTCAAACACATTGGGAAGCACGTAAAACACATCAGGGTGACGTTCATGGTTCAAAATTACCTCGCAGGACCAAAGGGAATAACATAATATAGCATGAGTTGCACATACGCCTTGTATACTTGAAAGGATGGGTTATTGAAAGAAAAGAAAATTAGTCACATTGCCTTCGCCTAGAAGACTAGATAAGAGTAAAACAGTAAAACGAGCTTTGCTAAGACATTGCATGAAGAGAAAATTAAGCCAAGTATACAAAAAAAATTGGACATTTTAGACCGCTTTTTAAGGCTTTCGAAATTGGACTTTTGGTGTACGTAATATAACTTGTGAGGAACCGTAGAACCATGGGGCACAATAAAAATAAAAACATGATTTTCCCTTTCCTTTATTTGGTCATCGGAAAAACGTACGAGAACCCCGTGGAATGTGGATATTGAGTATTGATACTTTTTGTTGCACGACGTGGCTCCTCGGATTCCTTACAACTTAATGCACTCAAGGTTTCCTTTAAAATAAATGCATTTAATAAGTATTAATTAAGCTTACAAACTTACAATTACTATAAACAAGTATTTAATACCCGCCGCTCCGCGACGGGAGTTTCCGAAAGTAAATTTCCTGAAATATAACATTTATACTCCTTAGAAACCCAAACTGAGATACTATCAAACTTGATTAAGATGTTATTTACTTTGTTATTACGTTAAAGCATAAAGCTTTAGTTTACCAGGTATACCTGTACACTCGTTCAATATAGATACTGCAGTATAGACCCAAACAATCCCCTAATTGCTGTCGCTGCTGCTGATTAAAACAGATAACATTTATAGCCCGATAACCATTTAGAAAGTGCAGTTTGTGGCAGACCATATGCCCCATAGAACTCAGGAAAAATAATAAGAATACAAATGTAAAAGGAGCCCAACTACTCCGCGAATGTAAACAGGTACGCTAACATACTATAAATTCATATAATGCTGCGAATTTACTACAAAGCCGTATATTTTAATCTAATAAATAAAAATGCAGCCAATAGATTCGACACAACCTGTAGCACCAAAAACTCGATACATTGAAATTCTTGAACCGCCAAAACCTCCCTTGGTTGAGCCCATGGTTAGTCCTCTTTCCTGTTTGTTCAATAATAAGCGACAACAGTTCATAAATGGATAGATTGTTTAACATGTTTACAACCTGGTATTAGAAATAGATGTGCTAGGGGATCTTAGTCACGGGAAATCAGCTAAATGAAAATTGTCCTTTAGAGATTGAGATGTATTAAGCATATTTAGTGTTACCTTAAAGGCAGGATCACTGAATCGGATCTTCTTATGTTTTTCCTAGTCATAACATAAGGGTTTTTCGCTGCACGGCTTCAGCAAGATCATAGTTCCTGATTTGGGGGAAAAAAATCTGAAATTTACATTTTTTCATTACGTAGTTAAACAAAGAAAAAGAAAAGCACATTTAATAAAGAATGACAGAAAATATAACCACTAAACCTTTGCCTAATTGCACATCAGCCAGTTGGGAGTCAACAACAGTAACCGAAGTAGACATATTAGGTATACTTTAGATAATGGTCTTCAAAAGAAGTACTTGCACCACCGCAGAAACTCCATAGATAGGTGTTATCTGCAATAAGTTCTTTAAAGAATCAAAATATCGTAATCGTAAAAAAAAAATAATAATAATAAAATAAATAAATAAATAAAAAAAGGAGGAGAAGCTAACCATTATGAAACCACTTGCTGTAAACCTAAGGAGCTCATAAAATCGTCCAACAGTAGTAACAACTAAATGCATTCATCAATAAAAGCTTGTAAATGGTAAGAGAGCTAAACTAATGGCAACAAAAAGGGGCTAACAAACATGTAAAACATTTTTTATTTGCGTGCTCACACAAAGACCCATACAACAAAATCATATATTAATAGATGTGTACACATCAAGGAGTTACAAAACTGAAAAAAAAGAGATAACTTGAAATAAGCAGTAAATTCCAATTACTTGCATAATCACAAAATATTTGAAGAAACTGATTATCTGCAATTTAAATACACGTCAGAACTGGAACAGATGAGGCTCAAAGCTGTGAATGTAGACGCAGTAGCCAATACTCGCAATGGCTGCAACCACTATTTGAGTGTGGATGCCTTGCCAAGGTACGGGTCTCAGCACAGTACGCCTAACCAAGATATCGGTCATGGCTGCAACCACAATTTGAGTCAGGTTACCTTGCCAACCTACCGGTTTTGGTGAATTATGTTCACACACAAAAATGCAGCTAATTATCATCATCGCCTCAGCTAATAAACAACTAAATCAAAGGAATCTACTATAAAACAATGTTTCATGTCTCCAAATATAGTAGTGAATAAAATCAGCCTACCAAAAAGATGAGGCTCAGATAGGGAAGTAACCCGAAAAATGAGGAAACATCTTGCATGGCTGCAAACCAAATAGGTTGCCACGCCAAGTTCAAGACAATCTCAGACAGGCAAACAATCCAAAAAGCTGGATACGTTCACCATGGCTACAAACTTGACAGTTTGCCATGCCAAGAAGTGAACAACCACAGCTTTGGTCGACCATTTTTAGATTCATCATAGCCCCCTATTAATCAATATCGTTATCATGGTAAGGATCGAAAAAAGTGGATACATCCTATGGCTGCAAACGTAATGATTTGCCTTGCCAAGACGCAAATGATCACACCTTTAATCGACATGTCCTAAATTTATCACAACCTGCTACAATCACTCACCGATAACCTGTGGTTACAAAAATGAAAAAAAGGGGCTATAAGCTACAAAGCGTCACTGTCACTGCTTCCTTACCGAAAAAAGGAGAATAGATATACCAGTATTGAGGCGGTGATATAAATAAGCACAGGAAAACGTGTCGTACCAAAACACGAAAACTACCCTCGCGGCCATTCCCGGATGCTATTGCGTGCACGTTCGTTGCGTGAAAATTACCTTTGTAGCCATTCTCCTCTACCTCTTCCAAACTCCTACAAAACATCAAATCCATTTCAGCAATTAGCAACTAATTGAAATATAGATTCCTAAGCACTAACTATTTACTAACAAAAATCCGCATTACTAAACACATGAGCACTAACAACTTATAAATCCATAACATGCAAACCCAGGTCACCAAAGCCCTAATCTAACTGAAATAGTCATTTAAGAAAAGAAAAAAAATTAACAAAAGACCCAATTTAATTGTAACCCTAACTTTCGCACTAACAACTGAAAAATACTAAAAAACCCCAATCTAATTAAAACCCTATTTTTTCAGAAAATCAAATTAACAAAAGCCCAAATAAAACTGAAACCCTAATTGTTCCTAAAATAAAATTTAAATGAATACCGATCAAGTCGCACGCACTATAAACACCCAATATTAAATACAAACACCACTTAACAAACACGCAAGAATCTCACAAACAAAATTGTAAAACCTAACTGAACTTACATGCATAGAAGAAAAGAAGGAGATCTAGGCCGACATACCTCCGATAAAACATGCACCTTATGCAGAAATAATTATCCCGAACCTCCAGTTTTGTAGTTGGTAATGGCACAAAAACGGACGGCGAGGAAGAGATAAGAATGATCATTCAGGCGGTGGGATTGTGATTATCAACCAACGATTAGATATAACCAAAGCGACCAAAGTATTGGGTTGGGACAAAAGGCGGACCAAAGGGACGAATAAAATACGGTCAGGCCCAAAGGGTACTAATAAAATAGAATATTTGCGGGAAAACCGCCCTCCTATTAGTACTTATATAAATATGATTCTGCATTTAATACACTTTAGTTTTCATTTGATCACAACTTAACAAGTGTTTGAGTATACCCATGATTAATACAAACAAGGCTTTCAGGTGTCCGCGCGTTATGCCGGGATAGTTTTGTTATTGTCAATATTCATGTAAATTTCTCTTTATAAACACAAAAAACTATAATAAACTTGTGACTTTTGGTATAACAATGATATGCTCTCGATCATCATACTAACAATACAATGTACAAAGTCGAAAATGGTAAAAATTCATAAAGCAAAATTTTTGGTAATTAATATTAAGGAAAAACTTTATATTTTCATAGGTTGAAATATAAAGTAAAAGACTAGAAAAAGTTGAAGAGACTAAGTTACTATTAATTAAGTACTCACTCAGTCTCATAAAAAGTTTCACTTTACTATTTATGTTTGTCTCAAAATAAGTGTTCAGTTTTTATATATGAACATTAGTTATGACGGGTTTTTCTATTGTGTCATTTTAATCAAAACTTGTATTAATAACTCATTTATAGTTTTTATATTAATTATAAGGCTAAAAATGGTTTTTTATCAATAAAAAATAATATGAATTACACATATCATAATTTGTTATTTTGTATTTGTAAATACTCTTTTAAAACAGATGGAGCACTAACTTTTTATAATTGATACTCCAATAAATATAGACTTATTTTCAGCCATTAACTGCATTTAAATGATGCCATTAAATCCGTATTTCATTTGATATGTAAAACATTAAATTAGAAACAAGTTTACTATTTATTTAAGGTTTTGTTAAACAATGTTCACTGCGCAATGTTTAATATGAATATAAAAGTAAACTTTGACTTTGTTAAATAAAAATGACATATATTTAAGTTAATTTTTATGTTCATTTATTATGCATTAAATGCATAATTACTTTAAATATGAAAAGAACATATTGTTTAATGTGCCTTAAGCATTGCCTAGTGGGTAACGTTTAGCAAAACCCTTTTATGATATATTTTTCTTTACTTAAAATTTTTAATCTTTATTATTAAATCATAAGACTTGTTTAATCTTTGCTTCAAAATAAGGTTGGTATGAATCATACTCTATAGCATGTTCATAATCAGTAAGCTTATTCGCCTAGCTTTATCATAAAATTTGGCTTTTGGTAATGTTGTTTCTTTTTTAGTTTTTTAAACACCAAAAGAGATCAAGGATAATCCAACTATAAGTTAATTTGTATTGACCATTTTCGTACCATGTCACTTGTCAAAAGTGATGGTACTATGGTTATAACACCCTGAAACCGGGCCTAAGCGTTTTATTATAAGAATTTCATATGAATAGTTGACTATGACTTTTATAAATTTGAAGGACTTATAAGATTGGTTAGTAAAACCCGATAGTCAAACCTAAGGTATTAAATGTTATGTAAATGGTTATAGAAAGTATGATGTGTCACAATTATAAGGAAAATAAACTCAAATGACTAATATTGTTATATAGCAACTTAGTAATAAAGTTATTGTGGGTAATATAGAAAGAAATGAACTTAAGAGACCTAATGTGCCTGAAAAACGTTTAAAAAAGCTCAGAAATGCATCAAAATACTGAAAATATTCCAAAATTGCATTTTATATGTTTCAGATGCAAAATGTTCAAAATCAGATGAAAAATGAGCAAAGTTTGCAGTTTCAGTCCCCCAAGTTTCAAAAATTGTCAGAAATAGTCCCTGAGCACATAATTTCAAAAGAAAATCACCAAAGGTCCTTTTAATATCATAACTTATCAAAATTAGTCCTTTGGTGAAAAATATAAAAAGTTTGAGAAAATTACAAGTTTGGTCCTCCAACTTTGAAATTTGGCAAAAATGGTCCCTGGAGAATTTGAAAGTGGCAACTTTGGTCCTTGTAATATTAACACTTGTCAATTTCAGCCCCTGAAACATCTTTGCAGAATTGGCAGTTCTAGTCCTTGTATTTTCAGAAATGGCAAATGAAGTCCTTGATAATTAAAAACCCTTTACCTCTTAGACCCTTGTCATTAATCCCTTTGGACCCCTGCCAATTAGCCTTTTGGACCCCCACTTTTGACCCTCCCTATTATTAAAAAGCCAGTCAAACCTCATTTGACTTATCCCTTCCCTCCCAGTCACGGGCACCACTTCTTCATCATCACACAAACCTGCAACACCCCTGCTAACACTCCGTCATCATCCCTACTCTACCCTCCACCTCACAACACTCCAAAGATACATTTAATGCACCCTCTACCTACCTCTGCCCTCCCCAGCTGGTTAAAACCACTTTTGGCGCCAAAACCTTTTAAACGGCCAAGATCAAATTTACCAATCCAAGGGCCGAAATTGTTAGTGGGATTTGAAGAGAGAGGTGAGAGAAAGAGTTTGGGTGTATAAAAGAAGAGGAAGACAGAGAAGCAAAGTGTAGTTAGTTATTTTCTTAAAAATGTATGTCGTTTTGTAATTTTTAAGTCTAAATTAGATCTTCAATTGTTAATTTCAGTCTCAGTGTATCAAGTAACTTTGTTTAAGTGTATTGGAACTCACTTCAAGTATCAATTCAGATTAATGTTACAAATTCGTATTTCATGTCCACTGTTAAAATTCTCAGTTTCTAACTCTCATGTATAAGCTTTATTCAGCTTATTTATGAGGTTAAACAAGCTTATATAAGCTCATAATAGCTTTTTGTAGGCCTGCATTTAACTTTCTTGCAACTTTGAATATTGGTCAACATAAGTCAACATGGAGCAAAAATGATGCAGAAAGGGTAAATGGTTGATTCAGACATATTCTTTGGGTTAATTTAGAAGCAGTGGGTTGATTTGGATAGGTAGATGTCCTTGGGGTCACTGTTGGCAAGCCATTGTGGCTATGGACATTTGTAAGTCAGTTTCAAATTATGTAGCATAATCTGTTTTTGTGGTCTTAAATAGTTAAAGCCTGTTTAAATAGTTGTGTTTAGGTTAAGTAAAGTTAGTTTGATCATAATTTCTGCTTGTTCAGTCCTTAGATCAGTTTTTGTTTGCAAAACAGTAATAAAGGTGTGTTTGGCTTTACTGTCACAACAGTTCTTAAGGTGTGTTCATGAGTTAAAATCTGCTAGTTCATGTTTGTTTAGTCCATATACACTCATATCTGTCTTAGTTTGTGCCTGCAAAAAGCCTCAAGTCAACATTTCACATAATCCATCTAAACTGCTTATCTGTTGAAAATTTGGGTAAGCAAAACCTTGTTTTGTGTTAAGATTCAATAAACATAGCTTGCATTAGTGTTATTACATCATATTACTTCATTATCAGTCATAAAATTGGAATCAAAGTTCATGAAAGTCAAACTTTCTCAACTGCCTTTAAAAGTCAAAACATAAAAAAATGGATTTGAGCTAGATTAGGAGGATTTTTCATGAGCTTATCTCTGGGTCTTATCAAGTGAGACTTGGCATTTTAGAAATTTCAACTGGTCTTTTTACTTATCAGCATTTTTGTGGAATTTTGCAATTTTTTTAAAGGTCTCAAAACTGCTTCTCTTTTAGGTCATAAGTCCCCTGTTCACCATACTCAGCTTAAACTGAGTTTTTCTCAGTTTTGTCCAGGGTTGCACAGAGTT
Organism: Chrysanthemum seticuspe; assembly: GCA_019973895.1. Taxonomy (NCBI): domain Eukaryota; kingdom Viridiplantae; phylum Streptophyta; class Magnoliopsida; order Asterales; family Asteraceae; genus Chrysanthemum; species Chrysanthemum seticuspe. The sequence goes on from BPTQ01000005.1 coordinate 35,976,717, forward strand.
CATTAGAGCTTATCCAAGCTTGGTATTTGGGTCATAAGTAGTTAACCAGGTCTAGTTGAGGTCTCATTACTTGCTTTCTAGTTTCTAGCTTGTTTAAGTGCTTGTTTTGTGACTGCTAGTAGCCCCTCTCCACTGTTTTTAAGCATCTCACTCAAATAGCCAAATCTGTACATCTTGCAATTCAGAGGCTATGGCTTATTGTTTTTAGTTGCATTTTGGATATTATAGTATATTAGAGCTTCTCTTAACAGTTGGTGGCTTATTGTGGTGTTTGGCTTATTCAAAGTGCTTATCTATAAGCACTTATCATAGCAGTTGCATAATTCTCCACATAAGCACTTGTTTTTCCATTTTTCCTAGATTCAGTACATTATTTTAAGCTTATCTTGAATTTTTCAGATTTTTCTAAGTTTGTTTGCTATTTTTCTGCATTTAAATCTATTTTTAGCACTTTTTAATTAGCTTTTAATCCAAAAAATTAAGAAAAGGTTCAAAAAAATAATTTTTCATTTTTCTTAAGTTTAGATAAATATAAAAAGAGAAAAAAATATTTTTCTAGATTTTTCTTAGTTAAATTTGTATTTTTAAATAATTTAATTAGTTTTTAATAGTTTTTAATTCCTAGAAAATCCAAAAATAATCAGAAAAATACAAAAATAGTTTTGAAAATTCTATTTTGTTATTTTAGATTTTTCTAAGTCAAAATTTTATTTTTCTAGCTTTGTTTCATATTTTCTTGTATTTTAGGCTATTATTTAATAGTTAAAAATAGTTTTTAATTAATAATAATTAGGTAATTAGTTATAAAAATAATTTTCTTTTTCTATAAATTTTCTTTTATCATTAGGTTTGTAAAAATATCATTTTCATATTTTTAGAATTAATATTGTGTAAGTTTCACTTTTTCACTTGTACGTAACGTAGTTTTTAATTCCAGTTTTATAAAAACATAAAAACAAAAACATCATTTTAATAATAGTGATAGCATTTATTTAATATTTTTTATCTTTTTAATTTCCTTTAATTTGCATTTAAGCCGTTGTAATTTGTTGGCTTCTTCTGTAGTTATAATAATTCAAATCCTTCTTTTCCTTTCAAATCTCTCGATCACTATTCGTCGGGTGATCCATTGCATAGCTCGCTGGGACATAACGACCCGGGGAAACACTATACTCCCCAGATCTTCATTGCATTCGTGCTTAAGCAGTTTTAAGCTTATTACGGTCGGCCATTCACAAGTGGCAGGCTTGAGTGATTTAGCTTGACTGTTTGGCACGCATCAAATTTTTGGCGCTGCTGCCGGGGAGCTGTGCTGATTATCTCACGTTTAGCAGATTAGTGATTTGGATATTCACTCTTTGTTCATACCATCCATCTGTATATGTTTATATTTTCTTATCCAAAATACAAAAATACTCTTCTCATTCCTTTTATCTGTATGATTCTATTTCTCTTACCCCCTCGTACCGTTTGATTCTACTCTTCTTCAACCTCAAAACCGTTTAATTCTATCTCTTTAACCCTCTACATGTTTAATTCTCATGGCAACGATCGATTATCCTCGTTGTTTCCACTGCAAAAGCCGTATGGAAGAGGATCAGCTCCGTTGTCAGAATCCGGATTGTTTATGCAAGCAATGTGGAAGGATGGGTGCAAGCAAATATTGTTATTGATGCGAATTATCTGATAACTCTCTCGATGATTCTCCAAGTTTTTCCGACCATCCGCCACAACCCGATGAACCCATTCAAGAACAGGAGACCATAACGGAAGTGGTGGAAATTGCTAGCTCTCAGAGCACACCACTTGTCCCACCTCCTGATTTTTCTGAATGTTCTTCGAGACTTGATAATCATTCGGATCACCATGTTGGTTTTGTTGATTCTTTGAATAAACTGATTCCTCTTCATAACTCTCAAATGCAATCGTTTATTCCTTGTGTCGGCTGTGGTGAGCCTCTTTATGGTTCACCCTGTCGTTGGTGTACGTGTGTACAATGTGGTAATGATATTCATAACGGGAGTTGTTTGTTTTGTGGTTCGAGGAATTCATTTGATTATGATCCTAATCAGAACTCATTTAACGACCCCTCAAACTTTTCCAATTACCCACCACAGCCCGACTTATCTTCATATAACCAACATATCTGTTGTGAATTTTGTGGAGGTCCTCACCAAGGATTTGAGTGTCAATCCGGAAACACGTTTGTCTATGAACAGTTTTCCAATGATGCTCAGAACTTTGGTTATGACCAATATCCATATGATTCACCAGTCCAGACTCAACAGTTTTACTGTTGTGAGTACTGTGGAGGTCCCCATTTCAGCTCTGATTGTCAAATAGGGAACCCATTTCCTTGTAACAATCATGACTCTTACATGTTTGAAAATTTCCAACCTCCGCAGCACCATACGGTTCAAACTCCACCTGAGCCGTTGTCTCAAGAAATCTCCCACGACTTTGAAACCACAATGAAAACACTTATTAGTAACTTTAAGAATCAAGTGAGTGGTGAAAAGACCATAGGAGAATTGCTGGCCGAAGAACGAGAAGAACGAGAAGCTCGCAAATCTAGGGAAGAATTATTAGTCCTAGAGCAAGCAGCTCTAAGACGTTCCCAATTTCTTAAGGCCGCTCTATATGATGATGACGAGGAGAGTTTTTATCCTTTTAAAGATAATAGTTCTCAACTCCCTCAGTCAGTTGATATCCCAGCAGTTGAGATTCCATCTCAAACAACTGCTATCACACCCGAAGCTCCCACTCACTCTCTGAACATGGGGGACGAGCATCTTGACACTGTTCCTGAAAAGGAATCGGACGAATTCATAAAGTCTAGTGTTGAGAACCTTGTCCCAATCCCGAGAGAGTCACAGGGAACTTCTGATCATATGTGTGATTCTCTTTCCCCTATTGAGTGTTCAAATGATCATTTGGAAACTTTCTCCGATTTTAGCGACGATTGTACTTCCTTTGGAAACATCGAGTACGTTGAGGCATCACTTCCACAATCTGATGCTGATCCCCTTCTTGAGGAGTTCTCCGGTGAACTCACTCACGTCAATCCACTCTTTGATTTCGAAGCCGATCTAGGAGAAACTGAAAGTCTCATTGATAATGATCGTTCACTCACTTCTTATCCTAACAGTCCAATTGAGAATGTTGATCACTTTGTTCCCGAAACATTCAAAGCTACTTTCACCAATCCTCTATTTGAATTCGACTCTGAATTCACTTCAATTTCTGAGAATCCACTCTTTGATACTCAGATTGAGGATAGTGATGAGCCCACAATGGAACAAGAGTTCACAATTTCACTTCATGTGAATGATTCTCTTCATAAAGAGTTCTCCGGTGAACTCTCTCATGACATATCTCCTCCGGAACATGATCATTTCTATTTTGATCTTGAGGATGATATTGGCTCGGAGGAAGGTGTACTCTATCGTATGAGTTTGCTTATTGATGATAATACCCTCACCCTTCCTCCCGATATGTCTGCATTTGAGGATGAGGAATGGATCTTGATTGTTATCAAAATCTTTCTTCCTTTCCTCAAATATCTTGTGATTTCTCTTCATCTTCACTCCTTCGGGAATGAAGACACTATCTTTGACCCCGGCATTTTCACTTATCATTTTTGAGCCGGGTCTGCTTCTATGTATATCTCATCGGTGTGGAACTTTCACGTGCTTCAAATGTTTGTCCAAACATCTTGAATGAAAGTCCGATGGAGATTGTTTCTTCCACTTTGCTTCCCCATGAACCAATGAATTCGGGGTCGAGTCAAGCTAGCGACTCGGTAATCAAAAACAGTAGCTTAACCTGGGTTTTCACCCATGTGTTCCACTCTAGTGTGGGGGAGTTACCCCACATATTATATATATATATATAAGTTTTCTCTAAAAAAAAAAAAAAAAAAAAAAAAAAAAAAAATCTTCTTTCTTAATAATGGCCGTAGTATTTCCCTTTTACGTTCTCAGTTTCGGCATAACCGCCGGTACTTTGAATATTGAGGGCAATATTCATTTCTAAGTGTGGGGGGGAATTCTCACGAATTTTATCATATATAGATTATTATAATGTTATGTTGTGTAATGTATAGATTATTATAATGTTATGTTATGATCACTTTACTTGCTAAGCTTTATTGATTTCTAGAAGGAAGTTAGAAGATTGGCAATATTCATTTCTAAGTGTGGGGAGGAAGGTGTATTGGTTTCATGAGTTATGTTGTGTAATGTATAGATTATTATAATGTTATGTTATGATCACTTTACTTGCTAAGCTTTATGCTTACGGATTAAGATGTCAATGTTTTGTAGGTCCATAAGTGATGGTAATGGTAAGCATTGGATTAAGGCTTATTGATTTCTAGAAGGAAGTTAGAAGATTGGTAAGAAAGTAGGAGCTTAGGTAGATACCGAGCTTAAGTCCATGTTGTACCCCCGGGGAGTCTAAATGGTTTTGTCAACTTGTTGTCAAGTGTCAAGGTATGTGTTGTAGTCGTTGAAGTAATGGATTTGTTAATGGTGTGTCATAGTATGATTTAGGGCCCGTTTGGTTTGTAGTTAGGTTTAGGATTAGGATTTGGATTTGGATTTAAAATTGGGTTAGGATTTGGATTTAGATTTGATGGGGGAGAGAGAAAATATATTATAAGATAAATAAATAATTATTTATAATTTATAAATTATTTAAAATTAAATTTTATTATTTTAAAAGGATAATAAAAAGAAAATATGTGATTCACATAAAAACATGGCCCACTTGTGAAGTGATTCACATGAAAACCCAACTTACCACCTAAGATTCTCGTATAGCAAAAATTATGGCTTCATCCCCAATTCCTGGGCCCACCTTTATGTTCCAAACAACATATTTTGACATTCAGACTTAAACCAATTAGAAAACCCATAAACCAAACGCATCCTTAGTGTTAATGGTATTGTCTAAAGGGGTGTTTGGGATAATGTGTAATTATACCCACTTTGGGTTGTAAACGAGTTAATTATTATGAATAAGATTTATTATGTTAAAGTAATGATTTCTGGAAGGTTTGAAGTAATTTGGAAGTGGTAAAGGTTGTATGTAATGAAAATGGGTCAAAACGGGTATTTTACATAATACCCATCGTTTTGTAAAGTACCATTTTCAATTGGTTAATGTTTATGCATGGAAATGATATATATGAGGTCTTAATAAATTCTAAAAATTTTGGTGTCTTTTTGAGTAATAGAAGTTGTTTTCCAAAAAAAATGGGTCAAAAGTGCATAAAAGGGATATGCAGAAAAGGGGTGTTTGGGACAAGGTCCTACTTGTTGGAATCACTCCTAACTTGTATTTCAAGTGTTAGTAATTTAATATGTAATAGGTTGCTTAATTAGGCTTTTATGTTAGTTATTAAGGCTAGGCTCATGTAGAAAGCCCATGAGCCTATGCCAAAGCCCAATAAGGAAGGAAGTGACTAGATATGTTGCCCTAGCTCCCTTCCCCTATAAATAGACTTGTAAACCTTCACTTGAAGGTTGGTTGTTCACTTTATCCTAATCCTACGCCTAAACCTTTATTCATACGTGATATTGTGTTCATCCCTCATCCTCTACCTTATTTCTTACATATTGATTCTTGTGTTATATTATGGTGACCTAACAGTGGTATCAATCGCCATCTAGTTGGGTGAAACATATTGTTTTTGAAGTTTTGATACTGTATGTGTGGGTTTAGCGTTTACACTTTTCATACGCATAAAAGCTTTGATTTTTACACTTGTAAACTCAAGATTCTCGTGGTTTAATGTTTATTTAGTGTTAAAGTTTCAACTTTTTGCATCAAGTTTCAAACTTTACGTGTGTAGATTAGTTTTTAAGCTTGGTTTGTTTCGTGTCTCATTTGTTACGCGTAAGGGTGAAAGTGTCTTTGGATCATCAAGTTTTAAGCTTTATTGTTGTTTTGGTGATTTTGAAGCCGTTTCATCATTAAAATCAGGTTTACAAAACATTTTTGGACATAAAAATCAGTTTTGGTGAATTTGGTACTTCCTACGCCTAGCTAAACCCTAGTTTTACGCTTAAGTATCTACGCCTAAGTCATTCTACGCCTAACAGTTTCCTACGCCTAAGGTTTTCTTTATTTGATCTTCGAAGCTGTTGGTTTACTCAGTGTTTTCTTGCTTGGATAAGCCTGAAAACACTTCGACTTGTGGATATCTTTTACACTTGGATAAGTGTAAAGGATTTTTGGGTAAAACCCTAGTTTTACGCCTAAGCTCTAACGTTTACGAGTAAACACCCTACGCCTAAGTTTAACTTACGCGTAAGGTTCTTGCTTTTAAACATTAAGTTAATGCATAAGCCTACGTTTAACCTAAAGCTTACATGTAAGAAGTATTTACGCCAGAGTATTTGTTTATGTGTAAAAGGAAGTTACGTGTAAGATAGCAGTCTACGCCTAAGCTGGTTTCTACGTCTAAGTGTACTTCATCAACAAACTCAAGTTTCATTCGACTACAAAGATCCATCATCAACACAAGTTTCAAAATGTCTTAACCACCATACTCTAACTACTTTCCTCATGAGTATCCTCAACAACAACAACAACAATTTCAACAATATCCTCAACAACAATTTCAACCACCATCTCAAATGTACTTTCCTCAAGGAGCACAACCTCTTCCACCTCAGATGCCTCAACCAAACCCTCGTCAACAAGTTCAACATTGTAACTACTTCCAGTATCAGTTTCCCGCTAAGTATGCTATGAATGTCACAACACAAAAGGAACCGTCTTGGTTTGCAAAGATGCGTGAAGCTTTAAGCAGCCAACAATCCATTCATGAAGCTGGATCCCTTGATAGACCTCCAATGCTTACTCCCGGAAACTACGATCAATGGATGATAAGGTTTTTTAGGTTTTGTGATCTCAAGAAATCACATGGTAAGTTTTTGAAGAAGGTCATACTTGAAGGCCCTTTTCAGATGCCTACTATCACTATACCAGGAGATCCGAATGCTACTCCACCAAGAGATGATGTTACCAACGTTCTCAGCATCGATCAACTCACTACTGAAAAACTTCTTCACTTAGAAGCTGATGAACTTGCAATGCAATATATCCTTTTGGGTCTACCCAATCCGATACTGTAACCATCGGTAAAAATCCATCTTTATACTAATAGTAATTCATTTTTCTACGTACATTTTTTTTCCTACAACTAGATAATAAGCCACACTCACAAACTGCTCACTCTCATAGCTAATGCCTTTGATATACACACTCTTAAGTGACAATGGAAGTCTCACAACAATGTCATACTTGAAACTTCTCGGCATGTTCACCCATGCTAGTTGAGCCCTCTCATAAGACACGGAATGTCTGGTATAAAATATCCTTATATCATTAGCGTCATTTCCAATAAAATGTTAATATGTAAATCAGGGTTTTCTTAAAGTTTTATAACAATTTCAATACTACGTCATAAACCCTAATGTACAAACCATTAAACTTAATGTACAAGTTTAAGGAATAAAACCTTAATCTAGGGCATTTCCCGATTAAAACCCTAATTTGCAAACCTTATGATTTTATGTAAATAAAATCACAAATTAAAATTAAAGATATATATGAAACATTTACCAAATTCCAAGGTACAAGTTTATTAAACCAATGTACAAGTCATTGATGCGTAAAAGTATTCACTTAACCTAAAATTCATTATAAACCTTAGTGTACTTAATTTTAAGCACATTGTACAAACCTTTCAAGCACAAGCCTTAAAAATATATTTTATTTTTAGTAAGTACAACAAGACAATGCTAATGTACAAACAACAATGCACCAAACTTATACCTTTACTTTTATTATTTACTTGTAAATTTATCTAAACTAGATTTTACCTATGATAAATTAGAAACTTAACTAAGTATCTACACTATTACACTAAAGGTACAACATGCAAAGCCCTAGTTACTACCCACTAAATCCTACGCCCCCTCCCCATTCACCATGGTTAAAAATGAACTAGATGGTTACCATTTAGTTACTTAGGTAATACTTGTAAAAACCTTAGCCTCAACTTGTTACTTGAACCTAAGAGTTACACATCATGGAGTTTTACCATGGTCAAATATGATGGGTAAAACTCTTGGCTAGAGTTTTACCACACCAAGCCATGCTCCCTTGAAACCACATGCATCCTCAATTTGGTTAGCTACACATCACCTTGTCTCCTTTCTTGCAAGACAAGGTGACTTAACACTTTGAGAATTCATGCACCTCCCACCTATATATATATATATATATATATATATATATATATATATATATATATATATATATATATATATATATATATATATATATATATATATATATGTACACCCCATATACCTTCTCCCTTGAGTCCCATGCAAACATACACATGATACCATACTACCTACATATCATACGCCCCATATAAACCCTCCAATACTCACAAACATTCTGAAATTAAGACCCTAGTTAGTGTTAAAGAAGGATAAACTAGAGCTTGAAAGGTGTGAAGATAACTTGGTGACGTTAGCAGCTAGTAGGCGTTTACTTGAGACACGCAACTCACAAGCTTGTAAGTACACTCACACTCTTTTCTTTAGTCATTTTAAACATTCAATAAAACATATAAGTAACTATAGATTTGTGTCATGTGGAAAAACAAGGTCAAAAATACTTTTATAACTATTCTGTAACTTTTCTGTAATTGGAGCGCCCCATAGATAAACACATATTTGTAATGTGTTTTCCTTAAATGTTAGAACATGTTAAGAGTCCCTTGAGCAAGCAAAATAAACCTCTAATATAGTTACCAACACCCTATAGGTTTATACTAAATAAAATGCATGTTTTAGTTTTCTCCTACTGAAATTTGCACCAAAAGAGGCCTAACCCCCCTAATTGCCCCGCATTTATCTACTTCAGGTTAGAGGCATTAGGGTCAACCAAGGTACCGTTGTAAACACCACCTGGGATACTACAAAACGCCCCCATATCCCGGTTCAAAAGCCTAGTCGTTATCTTTAAAAACAGCCATCATTTTGGTCAAAAGTCATAAATGCTAATAAGCTTTTTACAACAAATATATGGGAAAACATGGGATTTTTGATAAATTTGATTAGGAACTATATTGGAAACATTAGAAATGGGTAAAACAATATTTCACAAGGTCGCATGCAAAAGATATAGTTTAAAACTGAAATTTTCATAAAACGCGTCTTGGCCAAGTGGCCATGTTCGTGGACTTGTATCTTTCTAATCAAAGACGACTAGGACATGAGACTTATGCCATCTAAGAGAGCTTACAGCAAAGTGTTTGAAGGGTCAAATGCGCTATAGAAACCCTAGCTTGCCTCGTGTAAAATCTGCTCTCTTTTAGCCCCGTTATCGCCCAAAAACAACAAAAGGCACATAACCCCCTACTTTGGAATATCATTGCGACCAAACCGTAAGAGCTTAAGACATCTAGTTTGAACCATTAGAAAGACCACTAGAAAAACTCTTGAAAGGATCAAGAGCGTAGTAAAAACCTATTAAGGCCTCGCTTTTATTCATCCGTACTTTTGTCCATTTAGGCCATAAACTAGTAAATTTCTCTTATAAAATTTTAATCATAAAAATTGTTATTTTTGTAAAATAAAGTTCCTTTGGACTAAAAATGTAATTTCTGTGAAGTTAGTTATATAAGGGCTGATTTTGTCAATAACCCATAGTTGAGGGTTTAAAGTGTCATTTTTGAAAGTACAAGGGTAAAAACTGTAAATACTTAAAATTGTAACTTATGACATTTTGGAAACATAAATTATTTAACAACTTTGGTTTTGATAAAAACTTATTATTAATCATTTGAGACATAATAATAAGTATGATAAGCATATTTAATTTTTGTAGAGACTTCATGTTATTTATAGAACATTTCCGTCACATAAACTTGAATACAAATACTAAATACATGATATACTAACTCAGGTCGAGAGTCGGAGTAGTTTGTTCATATTATCTAATTTGTTTTCCATCCATAATACAATAACACCGAGGTGAGTTCATAGTCCCACTTTTACATAATTGTTTTCAAAACGTGTGGGGAGATACATGCTACAAAAACCAAACACAAGTATTTTTATGTATGCTATCCTGATTGATATTTCCTAAGTACCTACTGTTGCCACTAAAAGTCCCTCATATCATGAACCATTAATCACTTGCGAGTGAACGCGAATATCGTGAATAGATCTATTGGCAGTTGACGCCCCATTTGTGTTAGCCGGATAGGTAACCAAATGCACGTTATTTGAGAATACTAGGAGAATGGCAAACTCCTACCAGAGGGCATCGTTGCTCACATCATCACTATGATGTTTGTAACTTATGTCATTATTATGACGCGTTCGTGTTAAGGTTTGCGTTCATGAGACTTAAGGCAATATATACTATGTTGCAATGATACTAATTCTGCAACTACTGAATATACTGTACTGCAATATTACTGATTTTATTACTGCTTATCTTGTGTTCAACTGATTATTATTCAAACACTATGGATTCACTCAACCTTTGTGTTGACTTTTTAGCATGTTTTATCTCATGAAACTAGAGCACGATCTGGCACGGAGTGGCTATGGACTTTCTTATAAAAAGGGCGTCCATTTTTGTTATCATTCACAAGAATAAAACTATGTATTTCCGTATTTTCGTTGGGACCTTTATTTTGTAAAACTCTGATTTAAATAAATGAATGATAACTGTTTTATCTAAAACGTCTCTTTTGAGCCGTTTATCTATTATTATGACTGTGCTCCATGAAGTAATACCCCAACCTTAATTCCGCTGCGTATACCGAATTTGGGGGTGTTACAGATTGGTATCAGAGCCATAGTTATAGAGAACGGAATACAAAACCGAAACTATAACTCTTTTTCACACTTAAATAAAGTCCTCTGTGCCACTACACCGTTCAGATACTGGTTATGCATGTTTATACTGATTATTTACATATATAATTAGATATTTACAATTACCGGGTTGTTACAGAGTTATGTCTTCCCCTATCCCTTATATTATTATCTTATCTGATACTGAGTCCGAAGACACCATTCCTTTCACGGATACGTTAGTTCATTCTCCAGCACCCAGCCGCGCTATGGAAGATATGGAGTTTAATCCTTTAGAAGGGCCATCTGAGACAGCACTTCCTGTACACTCACCACCACCTCCACACCCATACATGTTACCCACGTATGTACCGCCGCCAACTACACCACCTCCACCTTCAGCTACAGACTTTACTCCCCCGTCACAGCCATATGAACTCGGAGAGGAGGCTAGGACCATCATTTCTAGGTACAATGGCTTACAATCACCTACTCCAGATATCCCTACGCCACCACGGATATTCGAGATTGGAGAAAGTTCGCAAGCAGCTAGGGACAGACCGCCCACCATTCCCACACTATTGGCACGCTTGGAAAGACATAAGGAGCTGATTAATACTGCCTTAGGCCATCTAGATGAGTTACCTCTAGAGCGCATCAAGTCACTTGAGGATTCAATGGAGGAGTTAGTTTCTAAGAAAACAACTATGCAGCAGGAGATAGATATTTTGAGCACCGGAATGCAGGAGACTCGTGAGAGGGCAGATAATCTGGAGGAACATAATGGGTGAACCAGTCAACACATACCGCTGCTATATGACAATGACGTGATGATGTCAGAAGCAATGATGAGGCAGAATGATGACTTAGTGATGGCTTACTCTAGAATTACCACATTAGAGGCAGTAGTGGTAGATATTCAGGCCCGATACCAGGAGTATATACAGGACCTTCTCAGCATGATTATAGAGCTGGAGTGTCGACGCGAAGAAGCCCCTGGTAGCCATTAGAGTAGGTCTTTATCTAACAGTTTTTGGTATAATATCCTAGTCACGGCATGTGGCATAAATATGACACTTGTAAAATTTTGTTATATGACAAAAATTTGCGAGTTGTTTATGACTATATATGGTTTTGATATTATGCTATGTTATGATATCGATTGATGTGGACCAGGGTGAATCACTTTACTGTGTTATGATATTCGAGCATGATATGATCATATGATTCTTATATTACTATGATTTTAACGCGTATACCTTGTTATTGGTTATGATAACATAACATGGTCATTCTAAAAATATATTTCTTGTGGCATTAATAGAATTATGGCTCGAACAAGAAATACTACCGAAACAGAAACACCTGAACCCGCCATGTCCCAAGCTGATATCCAAAAACTAGTTGCAGACAGTGTTGCTGCAGCACTCGAGAGACAAGCAGCAACCATGGCCCGCTCTGGAAGCACTAGCAGGCCTAACGGAGAAAGTGAGACAGCTATATCTCGCAAGTGTACTTACAAAGATTTCATGAACTGTAAGCCAAGCTTTTTCAAAGGAACAGAAGGAGCAACTGAGTTGGCTCGCTGGTTTGAGCGAACAGAGACGGTATTCATGAGGAGCGGTTGTCCTGACAATTGCAAGGTCACTTTTGCTACGGGGACTCTATTGGATGATGCCCTATCTTGGTGGAATGTTTCTGCCCAAACTATGGGTGTTGAAGCAGCTTATCAACTCCCCTGGGCTGATTTCAAGAAGATGATGCTAAAGAAGTACTGTCCCCGCACCGAGATTAAGAAGTTGGAAGATGAGTTTCACCAGCTGGTGGTGAAAGGAACTGACCTCAAGACCTACAACCGGAGGTTTCAAGAGCTGGCAATGCTATGCCCAAGTGTAGTGCCTGATCTCGAGAAGACGTTGGAGAAGTACACTGAAGGCTTACCCCGCAGTATCGAGGGTAATGTCATCTCATCAAAACCACAGTCACTAGAGGAAGGAATTTCTATTGCTCAGACATTAATGGATCGGGAAGTCAAGTGTGGTTTCACCCAAGGAGGTAATGATCACAAAAGGAAGCTTGATGACAAAAGGACCACCCACCATCACAACAACTACCCCAACAATAACACCTACTACAACAACAACAACCGAAACAACAACCATCATTACCAACAGAACCGAGGGCAGGAAACTGCCAAAGTTTATGTAGCCGCACCTGCTGGAGGCAGTGGATATGCTGGAAATCTGCCCTTATGCAACCAATGCAAGATGCATCACAATGGGCCATGCTTTATTAAGTGCGGAAAGTGTCAAAGAACCGGCCACAAAACCAGAGACTGTAGGGCCTCAGGTGCTAATTTGCAGCCTGTAGAAGTGATATGCCATGGATGTGGTAAGAAAGGACATTAGAAAAATCGATGTCCTAAATAGAATGGCAACCAGAACAACACGGCCCGTGCAAGAGCTTACGTGCTAGGAGATGCAAACACTCAGCACAACCCGGATGTGGTCACGGGTATGTTTTCTCTCAATCGACATTTAGCTAAAGTATTGTTTGATACTGTAGCCGATAAAAGCTTTATATTACTTTCGCTTCCTTACTTAAACTCACTCGACTGCCCTAGACTATTACCATACCCTAAGTTTCTTCCACGTATCCTATAATCTAATCTACAAACTTTATTCCGAGCTATTCCGTTATCACCCCGGAAAATTGATAATGTGTCATTCTACCAACTATTTACTATCGCTTGGCGAACCAATCTTTCTTGCTACCTTGAAAAGTTGTCTAGGATTCCATTTTAGAAAGGCACAACGTTGAACACCATCTAAAACTTTTGAGAAATATGATACTACTTTGACTGAATCAAGCATCACATCATCTTTCCTCAATTATACATAGCCTGATCACCTATGTCTAATTTAGGAAGAATCATGTCATGAAGGAAACAGTCGTCTTCACAAATTTCCTAAAACAATCTTTCAAAAGCAAAACCTCGTAACTAGATAATTACTCATACACATCCTTGTAATCAACGCTCCATTGAAACCCACACCTATTCTCCAACACTGAGTGAATCTCGAGGACGAGATTCCATTTAAGGAGGGGAGACTGTAACCACCGGTAAAAATCCATCTTTATACTAATAGTAATTCATTTTTCTACGTACATTTTTTTCCTACAACTAGATAATAAGCCACACTCACAAACTGCTCACTCTCATAGCGAATGCCTTTGATATACACACTCTTAAGTGACAATGGAAGTCTCACAACAATGTCATACTTGAAACTTCTCGGCATGTTCACCCATGCTAGTTGAGCCCTCTCATAAGACACGGAATGTCTGGTATAAAATATCCTTATATCATTAGCGTCATTTCCAATAAAATGTTACTATGTAAATCAGGGTTTTCTTAAAGTTTTATAACAATTTCAATACTATGTCATAAACCCTAATGTACAAACCATTAAACTTAATGTACAAGTTTAAGGAATAAAACCTTAATCTAGGGCATTTCCCGATTAAAACCCTAATTTGCAAACCTTATGATTTTATGTAAATAAAATCACAAATTAAAATTAAAGATATATATGAAACATTTACCAACTTCCAAGGTACAAGTTTATTAAACCAATGTACAAGTCATTGATGCGTAAAAGTATTCACTTAACCTAAAATTCATTATAAACCTTAGTGTACTTAATTTTAAGCACATTGTACAAACCTTTCAAGCACAAGCCTTAAAAATATATTTTATTTTTAGTAAGTACAACAAGACAATGCTAATGTACAAACAACAATGCACCAAACTTAAACCTTTACTTTTATTATTTACTTGTAAATTTATCTAAACTAGATTTTACCTATGATAAATTAGAAACTTAACTAAGTATCTACACTATTACACTAAAGGTACAACATGCAAAGCCCTAGTTACTACCCACTAAAGCCTACGCCCCCTCCCCATTCACCATGGTTAAAAATGAACTAGATGGTTACCATTTAGTTACTTAGGTAATACTTGTAAAAACCTTAGCCTCAACTTGTTACTTGAACCTAAGAGTTACACATCATGGAGTTTTACCATGGTCAAATATGATGGGTAAAACTCTTGGCTAGAGTTTTACCACACCAAGCCATGCTCCCTTGAAACCACATGCATCCTCCATTTGGTTAGCTACACATCATCTTGTCTCCTCTCTTGCAAGACAATGTGACTTAACACTTTGAGAATTCATGCACCTCCCACCTATATATATATATATATATATATATATATATATATATATATATATATATATATATATATATATATATATATATATATATATATATATATATATATATATATATATATATATATATATGTACGCCCCATATACCTTCTCCCTTGAGTCCCATGCAAACACACACATGATACCATACTACCTACATATCATAAGCCCCATATAAACCCTCCAATACGCACAAACATTCTGAAATTAAGACCCTAGTTAGTGTTAAGGAAGGATAAACTAGAGCTTGAAAGGTGTGAAGATAACTTGGTGACATTAGCAGCTAGTAGGCGTTTACTTGAGACACGCAACTCACAAGCTTGTAAGTACACTCACACTCTTTTCTTTAGTCATTTTAAACATTCAATAAAACATATAAGTAACTATAGATTTGTGTCATGTGGAAAAACAAGGTCAAAAATACTTTTATAACCATTCTGTAACTTTTCTGTAATTGGAGCGCCCCATAGATAAACACATATTTGTAATGCGTTTTCCTTAAATGTTAGAACATGTTAAGAGTCCCTTGAGCAAGCAAAATAAACCTCTAATATAGTTACCAACACCCTATAGGTTTATACTAAATAAAATGCATGTTTTAGTTTTCTCCTACTGAAATTTGCGCCAAAAGAGGCATAACCCCCCTAATTGCCCCGCATTTATCTACTTCAGGTTAGAGGCATTAGGGTCAACCAAGGTACCGTTGTAAACACCACCTGGGATACTACAAAATGCCCCCATAGCCCGGTTAAAAAGCCTAGTCGTTATCTTTAAAAACAGCCATCATTTTGGTCAAAAGTCATAAATGCTAAAAAGCTTTTTACAACAAATATATGGGAAAATATGGGATTTTTGATAAATTTGATTAGGAACTGTATTGGAAACATTAGAAATGGGTAAAATAATATTTCACAAGGTCGCATGCAAAAGATATAGTTTAAAACTGAAATTTTCATAAAACGCGTCGTGGCCAAGTGGCCATGTTCGTGGACTTGTATCTTTCTAATCAAAGACGACTAGGACATGAGACTTATGCCATCTAAGAGAGCTTACAGCAAAGTATTTGAAGGGTAAAATTTTCTATAGAAACCCTAGCTTGCCTCGTGTAAAATCTGCTCTCTTTTAGCCCCGTTATCGCCCAAAAACAACAAAAGGCACATAACCCCCTACTTTGGAATATCATTGCGACCAAACCGTAAGAGCTTAAGACATCTAATTTGAACCATTAGAAAGACTACCAGAAAAACTCTTGAAAGGATCAAGAACGTAGTAAAAACCTATTAAGGCCTCGCTTTTATTCACCCGTACTTTTGTCCATTTAGGCCATAAACTAGTAAATTTCTCTTATAAAATTTTAATCATAAAAATTGTAATTTTTGTAAAATAAAGTTCCTTTGGACTAAAAATGTAATTTCTGTGAAGTTAGTCATATAAGGGCTGATTTTGTCAATAACCCATAGTTGAGAGTTTAAAGTGTCATTTTTGAAAGTACAAGGGTAAAAACTGTAAATACTTAAAATTGTAACTTATAACATTTTGGAAACATAAATTATTTAGGGGGGAGGGAGTGGATATTTCTTACCCTAATACCCTGAGGGTGCCACGTCACCTCTATCCAATAAAAACATTCCACCTCAAAACTACCCCAATACTACCCTAACACTACCCTAATTAGACGGAGTGGTACCCGATCCTACCCTAACCCAAAATTTCATAAAAAGACAAAAAAAAGGAAGAAACAAAGCTTGCATTTGTTCGGCTTCGGAGCTCGCAAAACCAACCCGAGAGACGAACTCGAGCTGGGCGGAACGGTGTAGCCGCTCGGGTTAAGCTACCCGCCCGCCTACCCGACGTCGACTCCGTCTTCTCTTAACAACTTTGGTTTTGATAAAAACTTATTATTAATCATTTGAGACATAATAATAAGTATGATAAGCATATTTAATTTTTGTAGAGACTTCTTGTTATCTATAGAACATTTCCGTCACATAAACTTGAATACAAATACTAAATACATGATATACTAACTCAGGTCGAGAGTCGGAGCAGTTTGTTCATATTATCTAATTTTTTTTCCATCCAGAATACAATAACACCGAGGTGAGTTCATAGTCCCACTTTTACATAATTGTTTTCAAAACTTGTGGGGAGATACATGCTACAAAAACCAAACACAAGTATTTTTCTGTATGCTATCATGATTTATATTGCCTAAGTACCTACTGTTGCCACTAAAAGTCCCTCATATCATGAACCATTAATCACTTGCGAGTGAACTTGAATATCGTGAATAGATCTATTGGCAGTTGACGCCCCATTTGTGTTAGCCGGATAGGTAACAAAATGCACGTTATTTGAGAATACTAGGAGAATGGCAAACTCCTACCAGAGGGCATCGTTGCTCACATCATCACTATGATGTTTGTAACTTACATCATTATTATGACGCGTTCGTGTTAAGGTTTGCGTTCATGAGACTTAAGGCAATATATACTATGTTGCAATGATACTAATGCTGCAACTACTGAATATACTGTACTGCAATATTACTGATTTTATTACTGCTTATCTTGTGTTCAACTGATTATTATTCAAACACTATGGATTCACTCAACCTTTGTGTTGACTTTTTAGCATGTTTTATCTCATGAAACTAGAGCACGATCTGGCACGGAGTGGCTATGGACTTTCTTATAAAAAGGGCGTCCATTTTTGTTATCATTCACAAGAATAAAACTATGTATTTCCGTATTTCCGTTGGGACCTTTATTTTGTAAAACTCTGATTTAAATAAATGAATGATAACTGTTTTATCTAAAACATCTCTTTTGAGCCGTTTATCTATTATTATGACTGTGCTCCATGAAGTAATACCCCAACCTTAATTCCGCTGCGTATACCGAATTTGGGGGTGTTACAGATACTTCGTAGTGTTGATGCTCAGAAGACTGCTAAAGCAATGTGGGAGCACATTCATCTTATAATGGAAGGCACTGAATTCGTTCAAGAAGACATGGAATCTAAAATTTACTTAGTATATGAAAAATTCATTATTGAACCAGGGGAATCATTAGTATCATACTATCACCGGTTCTCAGACATCATTAATGACTTGGACAAACATAATATCACTATGCCAAGGATTACAATCAACACAAAGTTCCTGAGCTGTCTTGGTCCTGATTGGGATAAGTATGTTACATTCATCCGTCAAGCTAAGAATCTTCATCAAGCAACATACGGATTATTGTATGACTATTTGAAGCACCATCAAAAGGAAGTAGACAAAGACAGAATCATCCGTGGAGTCCCTGCTTCCGCATCACTCCCGGATAATCAAACTCTTGCTTTGTATACTCAAGCATGTTATCCTCAATTTCCGACTTTGCCAACTATCTTCACAAATCCACCACAACCAACTGCTCAGATTACACAATATGATCCATCACAGCAACAATCACAAGAAACTCAATTGGTTTCATACAACAGCAACAATGATCAAGCACTTTACAGTGAATCAAATGAGGATGCAGAAGCCTTCGATGCATTGAATCAAGGATTTGTAATGATTGCTAGGTCCTTCGGGAGATTTGCTAATAAATCCAACAATCGCATTCGTACCTCATCAAACACAAGAAATCAAGTTGTTGTTAACAATGGAAGAGTTGAGGTTCAGAACCGTGGAAATGGTCGTCAGATGGGTAGTGGTCAAGGGTTTAATGTTAATGGAAGGAATAACATGGGTGCTCCACAACAACGGGTTCAAATGGTTGATCAGGGAAATGCTCAGACTAGGGTTAATGGTCTTCGATGCTACAACTGCAACAAGAAGGGTCATCTGGCTAATGCTTGCCCAAAGCCGAGAACAAGAGGTAGCGCTTATCACAAGGAGGCTTTACTCTTGGCTCTCAAGGATGAAGTTGGTGGCCCACTTACCAACAAGGAACAGAGCTTCATGGCTAATGCAGATTCTGATGATGACATGGAGGAATTGTAGGCTAATGCAGCTGTGATGTTAATGGCAAACATGCAAGAGCTCCACATGAGTGACACAGGCCCAGTGTCTGACACTGATGGCTTGTCTCAGGTACCGGATCCTAATATACTTATACATGATCTGATATCACCGCCTGCATCTGCATCCGACGAGGCACATAGTGTTCAACATGAGCCTTCTACATCTCATTTCGACGATAATCAAATTGATCCCGTAGTAACATTTGACGATCAAGATGACCTTGATAATCAAGTTGACTCTGTGATTATATTTGAGGATCTAAATAATGATTATGTTGAGACTCAAGTTGAACAAAATGAACCTTTGTCTAATCCAGATTCAGAACTCATGACCTTATGTCAGACCACCCTATCTAAATTTGAAAAATGCAATGAGACTAATAAGAAACTGCAAGATAAAATTGCACTGTTGACTAAGGATAATGAATGCTATAAGTTTCAACTCAACATTTTTGAAACTAAAGAGAAACGTGAACACAGTTTTGAAGTCGCTTTTGCAAAATCATACCAAAATGAAAATTCTTTAGAAATTCAGATACGTGATCTAGTTGAATCCAAGAATGCATTGCTTTCTTAAATAGAACAACAAAAATTTGATCATAAACAACAAATTAATGCTCTCACTTCGGAAACTCAAAAGCCAAGTCTGAGTTGTTAACTTGTCAAAAATAGTTTTCTGAGTACAAAAACCATTCGAGGAGACAAATTGATCAGTATCTTGATGAAGTTATCGATTTACAAAACAAAATCAAAGAGTTTCAAAATGTTCTTTATAAACATGGTGAGTCAATCACAACAATTCAAATTTTTTCTTTTAAGCCAAATCCAGATGGATATGGACCAATTCTTGCTGATTACAAACCAAGTTTTTCACATAGAGCATTCAAACCAAATCCTCAAGTTTACACTGCAGAACATAGAATTGATGATTCAATTATGAGTGTTGTTGAATATAATCGTGATGAGGAAACAGATGCTGATGCTGAGAGTCGATTAAAAATGGAAAATGTTGAATTTAACAAACCATTCGATTACTCAAAAATCATACCTTTCGTCAAACAACAGGATGATACTAACACACCTTGGGTTATCACACCAATTCCTGAGTCTTCTTCTAATGTTGGTCCCCGAAACAATGTTGCACAAATTAATGGTCCTTTACCTTCCTTCAGTGAAGTAAAATCATTACCCGAAAGATGTCAAATTCTTAAATATTTTGATACATTCATGTCTGACATCAAACTTTTGGAACATGAAATTGAAGTTGATTCTGAAATAAAACTTGAACATTTTCAATCGCCACATGCGCGAAATCAAAGAGATATTTTTCTGAAAAGGCTTTTACCCCATGTCCGAAATTTAAAAATGTGTGCAATATATTGGGAATGGGATCTTCATAAGGAAATAGGACTTATGAAAATAGTTTTCGAGAAAACAGAAACATCGATTTCTAATACTAAACGCAAAAAGAAAATGTTAATAAATCATGTTGATTGACTCTTGGAAGATGTTATCTGTGCTGATACCATAAATGTTGTGTTGTTACATACTGTCGCATATGCATTTGATTGTATTGCTGTTGATTATGTTGATTCTGTTGATAATGTTGAGAATATCGATAATGTGCCTCAAATCGAGTCTTTGAAAATTGAAAATGAGCGTTTGTTAAATGAACTTTCAAATGCAAAATGTCGTCTTCAATGGTGTCAAAAAGATTGTCAAAATCGAGAACTTGCTTTGCAAAACAAAATCAACCAGTTGCGTGCAAAATCTTTTGATCCAAAACTTGAACAACTGGATGATGAAAACGTGTCTTTAAAATGTCAAATTTCAAAATATGAACAAGAAATTGCCAAAGTCAAAACTGAATATGGTGTCATATTTTTTTGCCTATAAATAGTGAGCCATTTCTTCATTGTTGCTCACCCTTCTTCTTTCAACTCTCTCATATATTATCTCACTCTTCTAACCTCTGATCACTTGATCAATCTAGTAGTTCTTCTTTTTTATGTTTTGATTCTCATATAGGTCCTTCTCAAAGGTGAGATCACGATATACCACAAGTCATCCAAGCAAAGGCTCCTTGATTGATTTGTCCATCCACAAGATTTCTGTAGCAAGATCTTGCGTTTCATATTTCACATAGTTGTTGTGTAATAGTTGTGTTGGTTTGGTCCGATGTGCTAAGGACTCGGTATTTAGCTTTGTACCACAAAAGTGTAAGCGACGTTGTGAGGCTTCTCCGCCATGTTGAAGGAGCTTGTTGACATAGTGCTTGAACTCTCGAGTGGGGAACTTGGGGAGTGGAGTAGGGCAAGGAAGGTGTCCTTGTAGCCGAACCACTATAAATCATTTTTGTCACTACTCTTTATCCTTTACTTTACTTTACTTGATTTTATTATTTACTTTACTTATTGTTTTATATTGTCTATCCATCCTTACGAATTCACATAAGATCGAATCTAAATCTTTGAAACTTAAATTAAAACCGGCAAAACTATTCAACCCCCCTTCTAGTTTTCCACAGATGAGATAGAATAGTAAGACCTTAAGTGATTGGAGGTATGTGTTATGTTTAATGATTATACTGGTTTTATGAGTTATGACGTGTAATGTATGGATTGTTATAATGTTATGTTATGATCGCTTTACTTAATAAGCTTTATGCCTACGGTTTAAGATGTTAATGTTTGGTAGGTCCACACGTGATGGTGATAGTAAGCATTGGATTAAGGCTTATGGATTTCTAGAAAGAAGTTAGAAGACAGGTAAGAAAGTAGGAGCTTAGGTAGATACCGAGCTCAATATCCATGTTGTACCCCCCGAGAGTCTAAATGGTTTTGTAAACATGTTTTCAAGTGTCAAGTTATGTTTTGTAGTCGTTGAAGTAATGGAGTCGTTAATGGTGTGTAATAGTATGATTTAGTGTTAATGGTCTTGTCTAAAGTGGTGTTTAGGATAATGTGTAATTATACACATTTTGGGTTGTAAACGGGTTAATGATTATGAATATGATTTATTATGTTAATATAATGATTTATGGAAGGTTTGAAGTAATTCAGAAGTGGTAAAGGTTGTATGTTATAAAAATGGGTTGAAACGGGTATTTTACATAATACCCGTCGTTTTGTAAAGTACCATTTCGAAGGTCAATTGGTTAATGTTTATGCATGGAAGTGATATATATGAGGTCTTAATAAATTTTGGAAATTTTTGTGTCTTTCCGAGTAATAGAAGTCGTTTTCCGAAAAAATGGGTCAAAAGTGCATAAAAGGGATATGCAGGAAAAAGGGATGTTTGGGACATGGTCCTTTTTAACCCATTTTGAGTCAAACGGGTCAAGAATTTTGGAAAAAACAATTTATATGGTTAATTGTTTGTAAAGTGGTTAAATTAGTTGGATAACTAGTTGAAGAACTACTGGAGAACTAGTTGGAGAACCAGTGGAGAACTAGTTGGCGAACTTGTCAGAGTCAGTTTTCGAAAAATCATATCTTAAAAACGGTAAGTCTTCACGGGTCCCGCCACCCGGCGTTTCGAAGGTAATTGAGTCTGGTTTAAGGTAAAAATACTTTCAAGGATTAGTTTTGTAGAAAACTAGAAGGGGGGGTTGAATAGTTTTACCAATTTAAAACTTCCTTTTAAATATTTAGATCGACTTATGTCAATCTATTTGGTTGTTTACGTTGGACGTTGATAGATAGATATATAAACGTGTAATGAAAGATAAAGAGTAAGAAGCACATCACCACGACACAAGTATTTATAGTGGTTCGGCTACAAGGACACCTTCCTTGCCCTACTCCACTCCCCGAGTCACCTACTCGAGAGTTCGTAAACACTACACCAACTCCTTATGGCGGAGAAGCCTTCACAACGTCGCTTAACCTTTTTCCGGTACAAAGCTAAATACCGAGTTCCTTCACACCAAGGCGAACCACACCTAACACAACGTCGCCTACCCTTTATACGGTGCTAGGCTAACAACCGAGTTCTTTCACACCAAGGAGAACTAATCCTATCACAACGTCGCCTACCCTTTATTAGGTACTAGGCTAAGCACCTAGTTCCATTACTACGGAGGAACTACTACCCTTCACAACACAATACCTAATATCAAGGAGATCCACTCCTTGTTACAACACCATCAAGGATATCACAATCCTTGGAAATAAACAAATACTTATATGTATAACGATGCACCTCATCGATTATACGACCTAGGCATTCTTTTCAAATGCCACTTGATTTTATTCTTAGGCATCCTTCACTAATGCCTTTGACACAACGCTTGGCCCCTTTCACTAATGCCTTCGTCTTGACACCTTTAGCATTCTTCACTAATGCTTTGACACGGACGATAATCACCTTTCACTAATGCCTTCGTCTTGACACCTTTAGCATTCTTCACTAATGCTTTGACACGGACGATAAGCACCTTTCACTAATGCCTTCGTCTTGACACTTTCAGCATCCTTCACTAATGCCATTAACCCAACATCTACGGAGGAAGAAAGAACTATCAACAAGAGAACCTTAGTTGTCTTGATGATGACGAAGCATGGCAACTCATGGACTTGAGCTTGCTCGTCTTCAAGAAGTGGTGATCTTGCCTTTAAGAGGAACCTAGAGAATCACACAAAAACAAAAGACAAACTACATAGATCACTTGGATCTGAGGTTAGAGGGATATAATACTTGGGGAAGTATGTGTGTAAAGTCATGAGTAGAAAGGAAGAAATGGCTCTCTATTTATAGAGGAAATTTTATATTGTTCCCCGGATCCCGCGGATCCCTCCCACAAGGGATCCGGCTAGCACAAAGCTAGGGATCCGTGGGACGCTCCTCTTTGCCCATGGGTATTTTTGGTTATGGGTCATGGGTTATGGGTTGATCCATGGTTTTCTTTCTAGATACAATGTATCTCAAGGATACAATGAACTTGGTTAAGTGGTATATATAAAACCATGGGTTATGGGTCAATACCATTTGCTAGTTTTTACCCATTTAGTATATACTTGTTTTTACCTATTTTAGTATATACTTGTTTTTACCCATTTTAGTATACTTAGTTTAAGTATATGTTAACCCAATATGTAAATACTAGTTGTTGTACATATGTATCTAAATCATAAAATCACTTATACTTGTTTTAGTGTTTTATGTGATAACGTAAGTGTGTTAGGAAACTATTGACTCAAACTATTTACGTATTCTATTTATTTCGTTAAAATGATTTTACATTTGTTATCGACAAAACATTAGAAGATCGTAAAATATAAATAAACGTTTTTACGGCTTATTTGTATTAACAATCTCCCCTTTTTGTTGATGACAAAACATAAAATTATTTTAAGAAAAACTAAAATTCATAGCAAATTTGAATTAGTAGTTTTTACTTTCTTCTCCTCCTTTTTGTCGAAACAAAAAGTGTTAAAAGAAACTAACACAATTTTTATAAGAACAATATGTAAAAGAAAATGTGAAGAGGGCAAGTGACGGGAATGGTACTCGTCTTAACTCCCCCTTGACGAGTCCATCCCTTTGAGAGGGCGTCAAGTACATAACGTAAATAAACTAATGTGTTTGCAAATATGTTTGCAAATGGTTCGTCTAAGTGACGAAAGCGTGCTCCCCCTTGAATATTGCAAAGTTGCAATGGGGTGTCATGAAGTATAATCCAAAATCGGATTAAGTTGCAAATGTTTTTGCAATATCGTTTGACATAAAGCTCCCCCTAGCTTTATGGTGTCAAGATCTTCATGTGTTATTTTGAAAATCTACAAAGTAAAGGTTAGAAAACAAGAGTATAGTGCATAATTTCCTGCAAATAAACTCAAGTTAGTAGAAATTTGTGCTTCTGTATCACGGATCCCACGGTTCCCTTCTTGGAGGGATCCGGCTAGGCATTATGGAGGGATCCGGTTGTCTGTTGACGGTTTCTTCAGCAATGAGAGTGTTTCAATCAATGCTAATGAAGATGTGAAGTAGTATATGATATAGAAAGCACAAAGCACAAAACAATTATGGCATATAGATATTCATTCAATAAAAACAAGAGATGATCAAACAAATCTCTAAAACTAAGAGAATAAACTAGCCATACAAGTGCTACTAATGCTAATGAGTTACCCAAACTCAAGATTCAACTAAAAGCTTAATGATGATCAAGGATGAGATAAGTTTCCTAAACATTCTAAGTTTGAGCTTGTGACTATGATGCTCATTGTAGTTTAGGCTTGTTGACCTCTTCGAAACGTTCGAGGAGGTGATAAAACATGAAACGTTGCTCTTCACGTAGTTCATGTATCAACCTTTCAACATGTTTACAATGATAGCAATCCTTGTCATGGTTTTGAATTTCTTGAAGTAGAAGTTCAAGTGAAGTGGGTTGAGGATCTTCAAATGAAGGAAGAATTGGTGGAGGCTCATTAAGTGATGGCTCTACAATGTTTGAGGGTAAAGGTAAAGAAGTATCAACTTCCATGTGGTTGGCTGGTTGACTTTGATGTCTTATCATAATCCAAAATGGACTATTGGGGGGAATGAGAGAGTTTGATATTGGAGCAAGTGTTGATTCAACACTTTGATTTTGTTGCTCAATATTTTCAAGTGAATTTGTTGGTAGTGGCGGAAGGTGAGATGGCCAAGGAGGTAAGTCTTCTACATTGTGAGAATGTGGAGATGATTGTGAGGTGGCTCTAGGTACTAATGATGTTGGTTGAGTTGTGGAGGGTATGTTTGGCTTAGTAGAGTTTGGTGATGAAACCATAGTGGAAACACTCTTCTTGGGGATTAGTTTGATTGGTTTCCTTGGTGTAGGAGAAATCCTAGCATTAGTGGACTTAACCGGAGATGATTCGGTTGAGGAAACTTCGTGTTTGATCCTAGCAAGTTTCTTGGGTGGTTCTTGAGTGGATGAGTTTGCACTAGGAGCCTTTCTCATGATGAAATGACTAAGGGAGATGGTTGCAATTGCTGATAATTGTGTTTGTGTTTGATGACTAAAGTGTTCTTGGCAATATGGCTTATAAAGGGAAGAACTTGGCAAGTGCATTTAAGACTTAAGCCACTAATATTCTTAGAGATGTGATGATTAACATGCACAAGGTTGAAGTTCAGAGTTTCACTGATCTAGGAACTCATTTAAGATGAGATGGAGTGTTTGAGTTAGGAAGATGAGTGGAAATGATTGTTTTAGCAAGGTTTGACATAAACTGTCACCCGGATCCGACGGTTCCCTCACTTGAGGGATCCGTCTAGGCTAATCCTAGGGATCCGGCTCTCAGCAGTTATGACAGGTTAGAAGTCAAGTTTCTAAAAGCTAGACCCTATATTATTTTGAGTGTTTCAGTCCACTTAAGTTCCTAAGATGAGGGTACACTTGAATGATCAAGAGTAATGAGTGTTGTAGCAAATGATTGTTTTTTTTATGGAAGGAAGATGGGACTAGATGACTACCAATGGATGTTCAAGGATAACACTAAGGGTTTTGGTGGTGTCAAGTCATAATAAATGATCCTAGAGATCAGATTTTAGCTTGAGGTGAAATTTGAAAAATCCTTAAAAATTACAAGAATTGAAAAACTAATTTTTGACCCACTTTGAGATAAAGATGACTAGAAACAATTTCCTAAAATTGTTCAATATGTCCACTTAGGTGTTTTGAAAGATAAGAAACAATTTGTGAGTGTTGAAGCGGAAATATGGTGAGTCTTGATGTGTTGATAAATCAAGAGGCATTTTGACTAAGATCTTAAGTAAGCCATAAATGAGTCTAAGCCTTTCTCATCCTTGAAGTGGACTTAGTTTAGTAATGTGATGTTATCTATAAAGTTATCTTGATGTAAGGGATGCTGTATTGCTGATCTGATGTCACGGATCCCACGGTTCCCTCAAGGGAGGGATCCGTCTAGGCTAATCCTAGGGATTCGGCATCTGCAGATCAGAATCTTCACAGAATTGATGTGCAAATTTTGCATACTAATAAATCGTTAAGCTAAGCAATAGGAACAAGCATGTCATCACAAAGCACCACTTATACAAACATGATAAAGTAATAATAACCAAATTACCACAAACCAATAGTGCAAAAGCGTAATCATTCATACATAAAATAAAAGAAAATAAGCATATTCCTATTGTCTCTTTCGTCAATCCTTTCTTTTCCTTTTTGACGGCTTAGTGAGGTTGTAAGCAAGGTTTTGAATCATGCCCCTCAATTGTTTGAATTCCGCGGTTTCGTTTGGAATGGTTGGAAGTTGTTCATAGTAATCAAAGGGTTCCAATTTGATGTTGGCTATGGGGTCGACATCTTCTTCTTCTTCATTTTCTTCTTCTCCTTCCGAGGAGTCCGAGAGAGCTTTAGGTTTCTTTCCATTGACCTTGAAGCGTTTAGAGGGTATTTTGGTAAGAGATACCATTACATGATCGGCAAGGAAATGATCATTGTTGATAGGGGATGGTTGCAATGCACTAACATACTACAAAGTCGTGTTAGGAGCATACCATATGGAAGTACCATGTTGGAAGCTTTGAATACCCCAGCCATTCTCCTTACCATGTAATAGGCGAGATTAAATGGCTTTTGGTGGATAAGATAATAGATCATTTGCACAAGACATGCGTTTGGATGATCTTTGTTTCCAACTAGGGTTATGACGTTTTCCCTAAGGATTTCTTCCCATTTTCTATACATGGGATGGTTTTCGAAAAGTTTCATTTGAAAAGGATTACGGTGAATGAGTTTCTTGTTTCGGTCGAAACGGGATTGGTCGGCTCTTATTTTGAAAATGGTGTCTCGGATGATTTCGGGTTCATCAAGAGGAGTATGGTACATTGGTTTAGAATCAAGTGCAAGGTTTTGAGTGTTAATTGCCCAATCTTGAGAGTACATACAAATTCCTTCACACGGAATGCGAAGAATTTGAGCAAAGGTGTTGAGAGGAAGAGTAAAGTTTCGTGTATTGATGATGAAAGCGATTGAAATGCTATCATCGATGTTTCGAATGATCCTAATGCTTCTATAAAACTCAAAGATGAAGACCGGACAAATTTGTTCATCAATGTCAAGAAGACAATCAAAATTGATTGCCGAGAAGACTTGACGAATGTCGGTATCCTCAAGGAAACATTCCTTGATTACACGACCTTCGTGGATAAGTCGTTTTTCGAGCTTTTTGAAGACCTTGCGGTCGGTTTTTGAGAATTCCTCATTTCGATAATAATGAGTAAGATAATGGACGGTATCATGATGATCTTGTTGAGTGGCTTTAGGCATGGTTGGTCCTAAAAACACAAAATTTTCAATTAGGTAAGATTAGTTGAGGTGGGTTTATAGTTTTGATTTGTATTAACAATGTTGTGAACACAATGTGAACTTAGTTATGTTAAAAGCCCCTTTTCATGATTAATTTTGAAAAACCTTAATTAAACTAATTGATTAGAGATTTGTGAAACCATACACCCTAGAATTAGGATGGTGAAAATTAGAACAAGTTAATGTGATTACTTACAATGGTGTTCTAGGAAGGAATACTTGAGAGTATGGAATCCAATGAGGATGAAATCAGTGGTTTGGTCGTTTTTGTGTTATGTGAGTAGAGGGAAAAAAAATCAGTGGTGATTTTTTGAAAGCGTATAGCTGAGTTCTGTTCCACTGTTCCCCCGGATCCCTTGTATTTGGGATCCGGCTACTGTGGACAGAAAAAGGGTTGTTTGGCATTATTTTTGTAGTAGGCTTATAACTAGCTTAAAAAAATAGTTTGGAAGTATTAGATGAAGATTGTTTTTGGATGACGGGTTTTGAAGAATCACATATCGAGAGTTCATATGTGACGACGGCGTTAGTTTGACGAATCAAAAGGAATACTATTCCCGATGATGTATAAGACGGAAAAGTGACGAAAGAGACTTCTAACGATGCTAGTAATTATTAAGCAAAGAGAACTATGAAATAAATTAAACTCATGTAACCTATCTAATGAAAAGTAAAACATACCTCTATGCTTCTTGGTTTGGCATAATACCAAAGATACTTCATGAGCTTTTAAAGTAGTCCTTTGTACTTGGTGTACGTAAGTTGTGATTACTTTTTAGATCCTTCCTTGAATGTTGACTTCATTATTCTTAGAATAGAGATGAAGATTTTGGAGAGATTCTAGCATGAAGATTTCTTGAAAACAAAGATTGTTAGAATGATCTATCAATGTCCAACAAATAGTGCTAAGTATGAATATGGATTTCGGTATTGTTGTTTCTTTTTCGATCACGAAAAATAGTGCCAAAACATTTTATCATTGAATATGGATTTCGGTATTGTTGTTTCTTTTTCGATCACGAAAAAAAATCTAGGATACTCCAATTATACGTTAGTTTGTACTGATCATTTTTCTACCACGTCAATATTCAATAGTGATGGTAGTTATTGAGAAGCATTAAAATATAGCACACTTAAATAGCTTAATACAACAACATCGCACAACGATACAACGCTTTACCACGACATATATATATTTAGACAGTGGTTATAGTATTACCAAAACATATACATAACATAACTATTATTGTATCTCTAATAAAAACCTTCATAACAGAATTTGATGAAAAGAAGCAAACCTCTTAAACAATGTCGGTTATATTGAATGTTGGAATCAAAATCCAAAAATTTTATCATCTGACTATGTTCAATTAGTTAGTTAACGTGGTGTCTCCTGAATTATTTTAACGACGCTATATCTCTTGATTAATTAATTAGTTATAATCCTTTAACGTGTTATTTAATTATGATGGCTCTTTAAAATTGCTAAAAATGTACCGTTATAATTCATATATATTGAGGTCGTAACATAACCTATATTTGCTTGATGATTATAGAAAAATTTAAAAAGTTTTCAGAAAAAGACAGGTGTCTTTTCAGAAATTTTCCAGCGCCCTTTTTTTACTACCCTTATTTTTCTTTTCTTTTTTGTTATTTTTATATCATTCTTGTCCTAAATCTAAAATAAAGACTTTTTCTATCAAATTTAAATGTTAATTACTTCTTTCATTAAATATTATTAAAGTTTAACTTTTGTTTAAAACTGATGATGAACAAAATTTATATATAATAAAGATGAAAAACTTTTTTATTCATGTAAAACTCATTTTATTGATGAAAAATGTCTATGATGAATAATTCGTTTTATTGATGAACAATGTATACGATGAACAACTATCTTTTTTATTGATGAGCAACTCGTTTTATTGATGAACAAAATCTTATTATTGATGAGCAAGGTCTGAAATGAATAAGAGTATTTTAATTGATGAGCAACTTCTTTTATAAACAATCTTTTTCATGAATAACTCATTTTATTGATGAGCAACATATATGATGAACAAAAATTTTATTATTGATAAACAACGCGTTTTATTAATGAACAATCTATACAATAAACAAGTTGTTTTATTGATAAATGATATATATGATAAACGATATCTACGATGGACTATAATCTTTATATTGATGAACAATGTCTAAGTAAAGAACAATCTTAATAAAAAAATAAAAATGATGAACATAGCTTTTGTGTATCCAATGTTTGATTAACAAAATAATAGTTCATCGCAAACTTTAAAATTATTCATCAATATGATAAATGATATCTGTGATGGACTATAGTCTTTATATAGATGAACAATGTCTATAGTGAAGAACGATCTTAATAAAAAATAAAAATGATGAACATAGCGTTTGTGTATCCGATGTTTGATTAACAAAACAGTAGTTCATCACAAACTTTAAACTTATTCATCAATAATTGTGAAATTGTTCATAAAAAAAAACTACGAATTTGTTCATCATAAATGTGAATTTGCTCATTAAACACATGATATATGTAAATGAACATCTTCTTTATAAAGTTTGTCTAAATATTTTGGGCAAAGGTCAAAGAAAACTTATGTACTTATTTACCAAAATTTCTAGTGAACTATAAAAAGTCCTGTATGTCTAGTATACATTCAAATTTAAAACAAAATGAATAACCTTTTAAGTGATTCTTCGATCTTCATCTCTCTCATATTAAATCCTACATTCCAGTGACTTTTTTCGGCTACCAACCTAAGTATGCATTCAAATTTAAACCAAAATGAATGACTTTTTAAGTGATTTGACTAATATACCCTTTTGTTCTTTGATCTTCATCTTTCTCATTTTCAAACCGGATTCCGACGACTTCTTCCGGCTACCAACCATCAACTCGGGCACCAATATCTCATAATTAAGAACGATTTGTTAGTCGGAGTTGATGGTTGGTAGTTGAAAAGTCACCATAATATGAGATTGAAGAAAGGCTTAAAATGTTATTCACTTGGTTTTATATTTGAATGTACAATAGTCATACTAGATCTTTTTAAAGTTCACTAGAAATTTCGTTATATTTTAATAAGTACATTAGTTTTCTTTAGCCTTTGCTCAAATATTTTTTTGAGCAAACATATTAGAAAAAGCATAAATATGATTCCTTAATATAAATTTATCAAATATATACTAGTGTTCATCAGTAAAACATAGTTCGTCATATTTTAAAAAATTATTTATCCATGTTTTTAAAAATAAATATAAAGAACTAACTTTTTCATAAACAAATAAGTATTTACTTTTGATGACTAAAATAAAGTAAAAACTAATAATAATAAAATATCAATAATAATAATAATAATAATAATAATAATAATAATAATAATAATAATAATAATAATAATAATAATAATAACAATAAAATTTAGACATTTTATCAAATACCTTGTTGACATTTGCATAAACGATTTATTTGTTTGAATTTTTTGGAAGAAAGAAATGAGAAAACCACAAAAGATGAAAAATTAATGATAAGTTGAGTTTTATTTATCTTGATTTGGAATAAGAACTTAAGCTAGTACGTGATTGTTTACACTATCTCTTAAGATTAATTTACAAAAGAAGTGAAAAGAAAAAGAAAGAAACTGAAGAAAAAAAGAATTTTTTTAGAGAAAAAAGAAAATGAGATAAAAGAATTGAAAGGAATATTTGAGGTTTTTTTATTTAAAAATTTTTCTCCCACTTTTAAGATGATTAGGAAGGAAGATAACTTAAGAACACTTATAATTTTTATTTATTTATTTATTTATTTTATTTTTTTTCATACTCCTTGCTTTCTTTCTTTTATTCCATGTCTCTTCTCCTTATCTTCTCTTCTAAAAATAACCCAAGAACACACCCAAAGAGGGGGAGAATATAGGAGGAAAGGGAGGTAAAAGAGAAGATACGTATTTGGTGATGATGACTTTTTAGATTTTTTAAAAGGATTTGATCCCTTCCACCAAGTTAATAAGTCTTTTATGCATACGAGTGTTAAGCAGCATAACTCTAGTATATATGATATAAACCAATAATAATCACTTCAGGTTGATGTTATTACAATGTCGAATACTATAAAGCCTAGCTCAAAATGATGATGTTATATTTTTAACAATCCATCACATATCAGTTTATCGGTAGAAACCGAAAACTTTGAGCCCCTATAAGATACGTTTAAAAGTTGAACTACAAGTAGTAGAAGTGCCAATATGATCCCAAACATGGTTCTTATAATACAAGTGGTGCACTATGATTTCACATCAAATCAGACAATGAACTACTGTCTTAAGCCAGTTTTTTAATGTAAGTATGATTCAGTTATAAGATTTTTTTTCTATTTTCGGCTCTAACAATATATGGAGAGGTATTGCCTTTTAAATTTATGTAAAAAAAATCCAAATCTACAAACCATGACTGTATTACAGCTCACCTCTAAATGGACTTTGATGGGGCCCACTTTCTGGTTCTAAAGCCGTCTCTTTCTTCATCATGTGGGCTGCTGTTAGCTGGACCCACTTATGTTTCCTGGCCCATATCACCTGCCCTGATGCATGATGTCAAACAGAAAATTTAAGAACATACCAACCCTTGCTAGTTGCTACTTTCTCTATTTCCTGTTTGTGAACTTTATTTTTGTGCTTTTTTAATGGCTAATGATTTGCATACTCTTAATTGTGATTTGCACATTTTAAATTGTGCTTTAAGCAGTTCTATATTTGTCATATGATGCTTTTTAAGATTGTACATTAAAATATACAGATCAAAAATAAAAATATGCCAATCAACACTCTTTTTTTAATGGGAGGTGATACTCACACCACTTTTTTTGATTCATTCACCACTTTTATGCATTACAGGGTTGTACTGTACAAACCTGTAATGCATAAAAAGTAGTGAATGAATCAAAAAAAGTGGTGTAAGTATCAATTCCCTTTTTTAATACCCTACTTTTTCTACATTGCCAGTATACAGTAATAGGCACATAGTCAAGGTAGTTTAGTGGTCAAACATTTTGATGTCTTCAAAAGGAGCTTTCAGATACTAAATAACTTGGAGAAAAGAAGGTTGTAGACTTGTAGAGCCGTAGAGGGTCGGAATCAATCATATACTTCAATTAAATCGTGTATATTTGAGTAAAAGATTCACCCCCTCAAGTAACCTAAAGAAGCCCATATGTTTACCCATTTATACATTTACAATATTTTCCTCGATAACTTGCGAGTTGTCGATCGAGACACTAGAGACGTTTTATATGACCTACAGAATGTCTAAAATGTTTATATTTAGTTTCAACCACAATGAGCTGGTGTTCTATATTTAGGTGGCATAAAGAGGTTCAAAATCCTAATTTTTTTCATAATTTAATGTATGTGTGTTATAGTTGAACATTTTATATAATTATAAAGGTTTATATATAATGGTAAGATTTAAATTCATTTACATACCATATACTTTCTCACATATTAAAGGATAAATCTCAGCCACTCAACTTGAACAAACTCACTTTCATTTTTTATTTCAAATAGTTATATATCTTAAACTGTTAATCGTTAAGTGAAAAATAATAATATAATCGCGCCGTAAATTTAATTATTTTTTTATAGATGGGTACTTTGATATACTTTCGACAAACTTGTTTCACTCTTTTTACGTTTTTCATCTTTTTTTATTTTATTTTTTTATTTTTTCTTTATTGTTGAAACTTGCATAAGAAATCACATGTGATATTACCTAATTTGGATAAAAACATATAAAATCACATGTGATTTTTTACTAACCATAATTTTTTCACATGTAATTATAGAAGTTCATAAATAAACTGTTATAATCTATAATTTCAAATATAGTGTGCGTGTGGTTGGAGAGCCAAGAATGTATGTTATCCATTGCAAAAAAGGGAAAAGTTTCTTATTTATAAACAAATACTTATGTCGATTTTAGTACGGATGTTTAGTGTTAGAACTTCGATATTAGTGTTTAATCACATGTGATATATAATTCAAAATTTTATACAGCTAAGAAAACGTGAAAAAAAACGATAAAAAAAAGTTTGTTGGAAGTATATCAAAGTGCAAGTGTATAGAAAATTAAATGTTGGTCGTGACGGAATAATTTGTTTTGTTTAACGATCAATGGTTTATGAAATATTTAAATTATAAAAAATGAGTGTAATTAAATTTTAATTTAAATATTAATTAATATTTTTTTTTCTAAAAAAAATGAGTGACTGAGATTTGTCTCTTAATATGTGTGAAAAAGTTTGTTATGTAAAATAAATTTATTCTAATAATAATACGTCCAATAGTAAAAATTTATAAATCGGTAAATTTGAGATGTTATAAACTTAAAACGTTTCATCATCGTGATTGCTCTGATAAATAGAATGTATTGAATATTATGAAAACATCTAATCTCGCCCCATCGATTAGGAAACTTAACTATGAACAATCTTCTTTCAACACCTATAATCATTCATTGTAACATTATCTTTATATCTATTCTGATTGTCACGTTCCCCTGAGTAAAAGGAGAAATAATTGTTTACCAAAACAATCCATAGCGGGATGTTTGAGAACTTAAATGAACACCATGGGGATACGACTTTACAAGTGGCAAACGGTTATCGATTAGTATAACCTTCTTTTATCCAAGTTAGCCGCAATATTAAGGGCCCGTTTGGTTTGTTGCTAGGAATGACAATGGGTATCGGATTTGGAATGAGGTGGAATGATAATGGGTATGAAAAAGTGTATCATTACGATTGTTTATGTTTGGTTGATAAAATATGGTATGAAAAAGTGTATAGATATTTGAATTTTGTAGTGAAAAAAAGAGGGGCCCATGGGAATGGATTTCATAGACACCAAATTGGTGTGTAATGAATCTATGACTATGATATACCCATTTCATTACCGGGCCCACAAAACAAACACAGACTATGACTTTGAAAGTCATAGCCTCATTCCCATTCAACCAAACCAAACGGACCCTAAAGATCTTTCGGATAAGATGAAGCCAGTCATATCCATTAGAGAATTAGACAAACGCTTAATTAAGTAGCTTAATCAAATTTCCTTTAAAAAATTTAGATCGGCAGACACTACACTTTCTTGTATTATATATAATACACATCTATACGTTACATTTTAAATAAGAAGAACCTTAAACAAAGAGATACTGTACTAAAAGATAAAGAGATATATTCTAAAAGAAAAAAGGAACATCGGATGTCATCTCCACACACCTTTCACTTTCATATCCTTATCTACGACTACAAGTGGCCGAGGCCTTTGTGGTCCACAAAGACAAATAGATAGATGATCAAAAGATTCAAATTATGTTGGCAACAAGAGTACTACACTTCGTGACTTGCCCCAAGTGGATACTACTAATTCATCTCATCTTATCAAGATATACTAGTTAAGTTTATCTTATCATAAACGTTTATGTTAAGCAAATAACCATAAGTTTATCTCCCATGTTAGATATCCAAAAATGTCACCCTATTTGAAACTCTTTTAAAGCTTATTTGTAATTAAAACTCATCTCTTAGAAATATTTATGTCGATTATCCAGTGGTTCTCATAGAAGAAACGGTTTCTCAACCAACATAAAGTTAAATCGTGTAATACCATAATCGGTGAGAAATTATAACCAGATAAAAACTCATGTTCTTCGCTTTAAAGTGCATATCTTATAAATTATAATAGTTCATAGGCAACTATCATATGAGCGAAAGTTTGGTTTGTAGATGGGTTTAATTATTTGGATTTAGATTTGGATTTGAATATAGATTTTGTGTAAATTTAAAAAAAAAATACAATATTTAAAGTAAGATTTTTATTTTAAAAAACAACAAAGTAGTAATAAAAAGTAAAATGACCCAAAAATTGACACGTTACTTGATATTTATACAAAACAAATATTTAAGACATTTTCAATTTTAGGACTTACATTTATATACCAAACAACAACTTTCACTACCCCGAATTCAAATCCATAACCCATCAACCTAATGGCTCCTAGGTTTATCTGCACACAAGTGTCGAACGTATTAATTGCAAGGTCAAACGGGTGCAATGTTGCGGGGATTGAAGCATAGGCTCACTAGCCCTCGCTATGGTCCGAGCATGAACATTTAGAAATAGACAATATCACTTTTAAGGGACTTATTATGTTAGGTACACACTACTCGTTTAACTGAACTTCATCCGATTATAGCAATAAATCCATCCATGCATATCAAGATAAAAACAGCTCTGGAAACTTTATGTTTGGTAAACAATTCCCATCCGACTTAACTTCATCCAAAAGTTTGTTCACCATAATCCTCTTTTAGAATACCCTAACAAACTATATTTAAAATGTTAATAATGTCATTATTCCTTAGGGTGAGTTCAATAAATATCAACAAAATATTAAAGGGCAATTGCATATATACCCATTAAAACTTGCATATTTGCATATATACTCAAAAAAATGCTTAAATTGCATTGTACATCAAGTATTAAAAACTTGTATTATGAAGAAATATGCAAAATTTTGAGTTTTAGTGAATATATATGCAATTCCCCCAATATTAAAAATCAAATGGACAAATCATTGTCGTTTGTTTTTCATTAAAAAAATTAAACACTCACTTTAATTTTTAAAAATAAAATATCTTTCAAAGGATATATTATCTTTCATTAGATAGTCATTTCAATATATTTTCAACAAACTTTTTTTATTGTATTTTTTTATATGAGAAGTAAATATTACTAGGTGTATATGAGTTTTTTTTATTTCTAAATGCTACAACCACATAATTTTTATGAAAAGAAATTCACTCGCAACAAAATGGTTGCACCAATTTAATTTTATTAAGGTTTTTCTTTCATGTTAGTACTCTTATGATTAAGTAACAATGTATATGAATTTATTTTTATAAAAATTATGTAGGTGTAGCATTTTTACTTTTTTTTTCTTCATTGTCCACAAACTTCCTACATGGTTAGGTTAAATGGTTTACCACTTCTTTTTCACAAAAAGTGCACTCACATTAATTATAAGATTAAAAAGCAGAAATATGTCAACCATACAATGACATGACCATTTTATATGCGACGATTATATACGATCTATTATTTATTTTATCTCCAAGACCAAACCCATACGTCCATACATTGTAGATAAGGTACATGATATCATGGTATGGTGCACTTTTTCCTACACTTTAGTTGAAAATATAAACATAATAACACCATCGACACTAAATTGATGTGCAACAACCTTACTTCAAAAATCATCCTACCTCTTCAAATAAACAACTAATATACAAACTCAATTTAGACCAAAACCATTTCTAGTTTATTACAACTTGCGCATAATAACTTATTATAAAACGTCATTGTCCAACTAATGTCTTATTCAATACAGCTTAAGGTTTTTGCATCTTATTACTAGATTTCATTATCTTCATCTTAAACAAAGCTTAATTTATTCTAGTCACAATTTTTTATTCGGGTTTACCGAATAAATTAACCTTGTTTATAAAGAGATGGCTTTTATAATAATCTGGTTTAATAGTCATATTTTCACGTAAAAAATTTTAAGTTCAAATCTCACCGTGTAAATAGTTTAAACACCAATCACATGCTTACGTTCCATTTGAGACAAAAGCTCGCTACGTACACAACTTGAATTATCACCAATTTTGTCAGGCACAATCGCTTACTTAAATTAAAGTGCATATATTTGAGTCAAAAACTTCTTTTCTAAAGTCGGGCGCACTAAAAAGGTCGACCTTGGTTGATGAAAGTCGGCCTGGTAATGAGGGTCGGCAATGGTCGTTTGGATTTTGGGTCGAGAACTTGACTGATGTTTGTTTTGGGTGTATGATTTAAATTAAAATCTATGTTCGAAATATATGTTTTTTTTAGTGTACGTCGATTTGTTGTGATAAAAAGCCATCTGCAAAATATGACAGAAAAAATGAAAGTTACTGGCAGGGGCGGTACCAGAAAAATTTTCAAGAGGGGGCAAAAGTTAAAAGTAAGTGCCAGATCGGGGTCATGTTAGTAACGCGACCTATGTTGTTATAATTAAATTGATTTTGATTGAAAGTGAATTTTTTGTATTTGCTTGCATGCGAGAACTAAAACTAAGAATTGGTGATGATAGGCACAATCGTTAGCATATACTTACTTTTTCTAATCCATATTAACACAAGTAGTTAAAGCAAAAATAAACATATGGATAACAATAATTCACAAAAATCTATAGAGTAACACAATAATCAAACATTATATCTCCACGAAAGTGCAAATGTCTTTAACCACTTGATTATGATACAACTATTTTATAAATTTTCACCATTATACTATTTACCCATTTATGGGGGCAAAATAAAAATCACTGGTCATCTTCAGAAAATCGACATTACTCGAGGGAACTTTGCGGGGGCAGTTGCCCCCACTGACCCATTGTGGTACCGCCCCTGGTTACTGGAGGTCACAAGTGCGACCAGCCTAATAATCAACGATAATTAGAATGGAGGTGATTTATACACTCCTAAAAATGATTGGCACATTCAAATTTAGAGAATACCCTCACATAGTCATGTTGATATTGTAAGGCTATAAATGTCTTCTTTCAAAAAAATATATATATAAATGTCTAAACACTCTAAATTTGAGTGTGCTAATCATGTTTGTCAGTGTGCAAATCTCCTTAATTAAGTGCAAATCTCCCTAATTAAAAGGGTCCCACCCAACTGCTGCCTATAAATTTTATTTTATTTGCTACCCTTCAATTAAGTCAATCCAACGGTCCAGATTCTCCAGAAAGCATAGGCCAGTTAATCCGGTAATAACAGTCAATAGCGGTCAGTTACGGTTAAAGATAAAATAAAAGTCACGTTACGGCACGACACTTCAAATCACTTTGACTTACTACAGTCAAAAATCCATAATAATCAAACCGAAACGACGTCGTCACCTTCATCTTTTTCACCATCCTACTACACACACAAATCAATAACCTGTAGAATAAAAGAAGATAAAACAGAATTAGTAACTGATAAACATATACACAAAAATTACAACGACGTAACGGAAAACAGACGCAGTTAACGCAATACGTTACGGCTTCAACGGAACTTAACGGACCAAAACTAAACAGACTTAACGCATAACGTGACGTAACAGAATGACACGAAATTAATTGAATGAACGAATTGTACGGAACTTAACAGAACGATTATGAACATGTAACTGTAAAAACTTAACTGATTTATACTTTCACTTGATCTAAATTTCATTTTTATTTAGTTTTTAATCGCGAAGTTATGGTCGATAATTTTTAAAAACTACGCTACAAATCAGTTCGTTAAGAGACCAGATTTAAAAAATAATTTGTTTAAAAAACTTAGAACCAGTGCAACTGATATTTTTTTTTATATATTCTCATTACTATTTACAGACACAGATCAGAAATTAAACTACATCCAGTTCAGGATTTCATTCATTCGGTAACCGGATTTTATATAAAAAAAACTATCCGTCCCGTCCAGTCCACGTCATCAACATCATCATATCTCACTGGCTGACGTCATCACAGATAATCTACTCTTCATCCGTTGAAACGACGTTCTCCGTCGCTGCTGATGCGACGACGGTCGAATCAACGCCGACAAAGCACGTTTCACCAGATCACCTCCTTCAACCGTACCTATCCTCACTAACGAATTCGTCATGGCAGATCTCCTAGCATTTAACCGATTCGACGGAAACGACGTCGTTCTAGGTGTATGTTGAGTACTGTTTGTGTTTTTGTGTAAGCTGCAACGGAATGAGCCTGGATGTGACGTAGGCGAACACATACACATCCTACGTGGACTAGCACTACTATTCTGTTGTAACTGTTTTTTTTCAAGGAGCGTGTATTTCACGGAGGATGAATATGAAGGTGATGATGAAGGTCCGTAAAGGTTGACGCGTGTAGGGGACGCGCTGCGGTTAGGGAAAGAGGAGGAAGAGGTTTGGAATCTTCTAGAAGGTGAGTGGGAACGGAGGATGGTGGATGGGCGTCGGGTCGGGTTAGACATGATGAAAGAAGATGTAGGAGGAGGAGAAGAAGGAGAGGGTGTGTTTTTTAAAGAGTGGGTTTGGGTTGCTAAATTGGCAAACCTGACTCTACTCGAGGGATGTATTTAAAGGAAATGGAGAGTATGGGATTTTTTTTTTTTTTGAGAAATTATAATTTTTGAGGTGGGGTAGTGGTGGGGTGCCACGTTTGTGGTAAATAAATATTGAATGGTGCCACGTATAAAGCGTAATTTAACGATCTGATATTCGGAAATATGAATGTACAGTGAAACCTCTAAAAATTAATAGTGTTGGGACTAGGATATTTTATTAATTTAGCGAGATATTATTATATCGATAAATTAATAATTTATTAATTTAAAGAGGTTTTAAGTATGACCATTAAATTTTCAAGTCTAATATACTAGCTAGTTACAATGTATACTCATTAGAGACGGAATAAAGTTGAAAAACAAATTCCAATTAACATTTTATGAATTAACATTCACACTTTATGAAAATAAAATTAACACTTTTTGTTGCAATACGAGAAGACAACACACCAACTCTTTAGTGCAATAAGGATATTTTAAAGTAAACTCAATATAGATTTGAAGTTTAACAAAAAACAAATGACTATGGATTCATTTTTTACTAAATAATCTTAGGATTTTGAAGTGTATCTTTCTCTCACACACACATATATATACATATATATGAAATTTTTAGTAATTATTAATTTATAGTTTCGTTGGGACTAATATATATACATTGGGGTTTCAAAAAAATTATTATCTTATTATTTTATCGATTGGGGTCCAAATTTGTACTGGTCCCAA
This sequence comes from Chrysanthemum seticuspe, assembly GCA_019973895.1. Taxonomy (NCBI): domain Eukaryota; kingdom Viridiplantae; phylum Streptophyta; class Magnoliopsida; order Asterales; family Asteraceae; genus Chrysanthemum; species Chrysanthemum seticuspe. The sequence goes on from BPTQ01000005.1 coordinate 36,018,195, forward strand.
GTTGGGACCGGACAAATTATTAATTTTATCGAGGTTATTAATTTATCGAGTATTAATTTATAGAGGTTTTACTGTATATATATAACGTCAAAATAAGACCTGAATGTTACGAGTGGCTATTGTGCCTTTTTACGGTAATTGATACTTTATCTGTCTTAAAAAATATTTGGGAGTATATCTTTTTATTAAAAATTACGCAGTTTAATAAAAAAATTAAATAGTTATAATTTTTAATTATTCAAATAAAATATTTCTTTACTTATTTTCTTTTTACTACTTAAAAATAAAATAAACAACCATTTTGAGATATTCAAAAAAAATGAACTATAATTTTAAAACGAAGAGAGTAAATATATACCATGATATTGTAAGAAATGAGGTGGTATAAAAAGTTTAGATAATCTGGCCAAAGTACTAAAAAAGTTTCAAATAATCTTGATAATTTTGACACAAAGTAACTTGTAATGTGTTATCGAGTATCACACGAGGAAAGAATGTAAAGAAAATGAAATGAAACAAAAAACCTGAAAAAGTTGTATTCTTAAGAGCAGGAGGTACGGTGGTGCCAAGCTTGGTGCCAAGGAGTTTGGCGCGACGCCAAGCTTGGCGCACGGTTACCCCTGTCGCGCCAAACACCCTCGTGCCAAACTTAACAGCCAGCTTTTTTGCTTTTTTTTTTTTTTTTTTTTTTTTTTTTTTTTTTTTTTTTTTTTGAATTGCCATTGCATTTAAAAAATAGAAGTTGATTTCGAAAGTTTCGTAGAGGTACTGAGCTTCTCGTGGTTAAAACTACTAAACTGAAACTTTAGATTAAACTGAAAACATGAAATACATAATAACCTTAAACAACATAAAAACACTTAAACTGCCGGAGGCGGAGAATAAAACTACTAAACACTTAAAAAAACGAGTCATCCGAGTCCAAACCATCATCACTTGTTGGCGGAGAATAAAACTCCCCATTAATGTATCGACTCTCCATTATGTCGAAAAAGTTGTCTTGGAGGTACTGAGCCTCCCGTGCTTCTTGCTCACGGCGAGCAGCCTCTTCACGTGCCTGCTCTTGCAGTATCTCCCTGACGTTTTCTTCATCTTGTTCAAACTGCCGGAGGGAAGCCTCACTTAACCCGCTTGGGTGGTTTTGAAAATCCACCTGTGGACTGTTCACAGGTTGACTTGGAACAATTGGGAGGTACGGGATGTTTTCAAACCCCACCGGGAAGACATTTTCTGGTGGTGTTGAGTAAACTTCAAACTCTGGCAGAGTTGGAAAGTTGGTTTCCGGCAAGTGATCTGGTGCCGGAAAGCTGGTTTCCGGCAACTTCTCTGGGCTGGGGAATTGCTGAGAAAAGTCTTTGCGAGACATTCTTTTTGTGTGTGAATTGTGTTATTTGTGTGTCAAACTAATGCTGGTATGATAGTATATATAGAAAACTTAACCGTTTGAATTTGAATTTAAAATTTAAAATTTGAATTTAACCCGCCCAACAGTACCCGTTTTTTGAATTCGAATTTAACGTTTAAATTTGAATTACCCCGCCCAACAGTACCCGGTTTTTGAATTCGAATTTAACGTTGAAAACCACCTTTATAAATAACATCAACCACCATTTTATTTCACATCTACATCAATCCAAAAAACACACACACAAATGTCTCAAAATTTGAAGTGGAACAAGTCTGAAGAAATCTTGCTTGCGCAAGTTTGGATACAAATTTCGCAAGCTATGGATATGCAAAATAACCGTTCCGAAAATATTTTTTGGAATGACGTTATGCATATGTTCAATAATCAGACAACCGATGACCATCGTACAAAAAATTCAATCACGGGTAAATGGACGAGGATTAACGTCGATTGCAAAAGGTTCAACGCAATTTACAAACAGTTGCAGCGTCGAAGTGCTCAAAATGACCAATCTCATCTCGAAAATGCGAAACTAAGCTTCCAGCAACAATTTGGTAGAAATGAGTTCAAATATGTTCACGTTTGGGCGATTTTGAAAAATTGCCCAAATTGGGATGTCGAAGATTAATTCCAGTAGTATGTTATGTTTTTTTAAGTTTATTGTTTTTTTTATTTCTTGTAATGTTTTTTTTTATGAATAAAGTAATTTTAGGATATATTGTTTTTAAATTTTATAAAAAAAAAAAAAAAAAAAAAAATTGAGTTTGGCACCAGAAATTCTGGTGCCAACGGATACCCCAGAAATGTGGTGCCAAGCAGTTTCTGGTGCCAAACTCAAAAACTGCTGACGTGGCAGTTTGGCACGAGAACGGCACCACACTTTGGCACCACTGTACCCAGTGCTCTAAGTATAAAAGAAAAAGTGATTTGATTAAATTTGATGTAAAATGTTTCATTTCAAAATTAGTCTAAAACTATTTACTGCATTTTTTTTTATTTTTCATTACTATAAAAACTTGACAAATGAGCATTAGAGCTACCCCAAGCAACTTGCAACAACCGTAAACTTAACCTCTTTTAATCAATCAAGTTTGCGTACAACATATTGGAGCTCCAAATAATCAGAGTGAGAACTTTGGTGAAAATTTTGATCACGGCCTTAGCATTTGATGGAAACGAACCTTCAACAGACCCAAAACGAGAAATGCAGAACCGAACACATGTGGTTAATCACAAAAGATTAAGAATAAACAAAACTAATGTAACACCCCCAAAATATCGTAGCGAAAGATTGTGTCATTGGGGTACTACTTCATAATACAAAGTACAAGTTATAAAACGACCTCTAAATGAGACGTTTTGAAAAGTTACTATTCGATTAATGAAGTCAGAGTTACAAAAAATGAGGTCCCAAAGTAAAGCATACAAATGTTTACAAAATGTACTATCGAATGGTAAATACAAATGTATAAAGTCTTCAAAACATGTCGTGCAACTCTAAGTTCCATGCAACAGCTATCGCCTTATTGACCTGAGATAAACATGCTAAAGTGTCAACAAAATAGTTGGAGAGTTCATAGAGTTTAGTTAAATTGTAAAGCTTTTCAAAAATGTTGGGGAGGTCCGTTTGATGTCCAAAAACTGCTCAGCAACAGTCGGACAAGTGGGGAATGTTAGGGTGAACCAGAAAAGTTTGGGTAGATCCGGATCTAAGCATTGGCTCGGTAAGCGCCCTGTAGTAAGAGGAGTAGTTATGAACCCTGTAGACCATCCACATGGGGGTGGTGAAGGAAGGGCCCCAATTGGTAGAAAAAAACCCATAACCCCTTGGGGTTATCTTGCACTTCACAGCAAAGGCATTGTAAATCCACTCAGTTCCAAGTTTCGCTCATACAAAACTTGCAACCTGTGTGTTCACAACCCACTGCCAAAATATAGTTTGCACAATACACTGGATTATATTCACTCAAGGTCATGAATCTGGTACACAATGGCGGGGGCATCTTCCCAAATATTACTATATTACTCCTAAGGTCATGAATTTGGTCCACATGGGCGGGGGCATATACCCGACTTATAGTACTATCAATACCTCTCCGACAGTATAGAGTATTGTGTACGTATGTAAATACAATTCATGTATTTAAGTTAAGCGAGTAAAGTATTTCCAAGCATGTATAACGAAATCAAGTATAATGCAATCAAGTATAATGCAATCATGTATAATGCAATAAGTCTAATGTTTTGAGTATTTATACAAGTAAAAGCAACTAGTTGAGCATGTATCTCCCCCAAAGAGTTAAAACAAGTATTAAAAGAGTAGGGGCTATGACTCACCTTAATAAATGATATCACAACGTATAACGGAATCGATGGATAAGCCTGAAAGTCTCTACGTATAACCTAGAATATGATGTCAACTTTTAGGTTCGGAATAACGATGCGAAAGTATAAACATGCCTATATACGTCCTTATATTGATCATGATGTAGTATTTGTATGCTTTTTTTATAGAAATGGTTTTAGTTTGTATATCTTTTACTACCGTTCGGGCCATCATAATTCAGATGTCATGTAGTAAACGTTCGGGGAGCTAGGACACTTTAATTCGTAAATCCAGCAACTCGTCGATCCGTTTACCCAAATGAACCCCTCACATGAAGTTCCCTAGTGTTGTAGTGCTTAATACGTATAACATGTTTTCTTAATAACTTTTGCGAAGATGATCTAACGATTGTCAAACTCTCAGGTTATCACTAAAATAAATTAACTTACGAGAATGTGAAATAAAATTTTTGGTGATGAATAATAAAAATGAATAGTAAAAGTGAATAGTAAAAATTTGAAAATGGATAGAAATCCTAAAAATGTGAATTGTTACAACTAAAAACTCGATTGATTTATCTTAAAGAACCCTAAAGACGAACACCACAAAGCTTTTAGCTGAACGATTCTGTATTAAATAAGGAAAGAACAAAAGGCACGATTAGACTTGTAGTATTCTCGTTCTTCTCGTCTATTCGTTCTCCAACGAATAGACGTTTGAGAGTGCTATTTGTTCTTGATACAACTTGAGAGTGCTATTTGTTCTTGATACAACTTGTAGTATTATCGTTTGAGAGTGCTCTTTGTTTGAGAGTGCTATTTGTTCTTGATACAACTTGCGATTTGATTCCCCGGTCGAACTTTGGGTTGCTGTAATATTTTTTCAACGACTTTAATATCGATGGAACTTCAAACCAAAATATTACATCCAGACATCAAATTCAATGCTGACACCGTAATATGTATAAGGGGTTAACCGCAACAAACATTTCATTGTAAAACGTATTTGTGTATCATGTTATTTTTGTGTAGATGGCACAAGCCCGATGCATTAGATCATATGTCAAAATTAATTTGACCTTGTCAGCCAAACACATAACCTAGCCAGATTTGAACACTAATCTACACACTAAAACATATGTAATTAGTGACGTAAAAACTAATGTCAATAAGGCTACTCGTAATACGAGAGCACCACAACCAATTCATCACCGTCACATCAGTTTTTTCTCTCTACAAACAACTTGACCACCAACTTAATGTTATAGCACAATCAACTTTACCACCAAAACATACCTCACTTAGATATAAATAGAACTCACTAAAACCTTTTAATAATTATACATACACACAACACATCTTCCACAACTCAGTTTTGAAGACGACTGAGTCCTTGATTTTTTGGTCTTGCACACGTCTTTGTTGGGTGGGTGTAACAAAGAGGACACATCCACCTTTCCTCACGACTCGTTTTTTAAGCCCTTATTATGGGTGGTCTACCGTATCTAGTTGGGTAAGTACATCTGATTTACATAAAAACAGGTAATTTTATTTTCTAACTTGACTGTAGATGTTGACCTAACTTTTAAGGATAAGATTTGAGGATCTAGAGTTGCAAATTGTTGCTTTTAGAAATATCTAATTGATCACTAAAATAATCAAAGTATCTTTAGAAAACAAGAAGAAGAATATTTTAATATAATAACAATATCTTTATGTGTTTGGAACTTTAATTATTGGCTCAACGAAAGTAACTAAATCATAACAAGTCCGCGTACATTATGTGTATCGGGCATTATGTTTATCATCTCTCGTGGTAATCAAGTTTTGTCATTTTCTTTCACTAAAAAATCACTTGTCTTTAACAATAAAACCATTCTAGTCTTAAATTGTTTTATTAAAGTCACTTATTTTAATTCAAGTTTCAAATTGTTTCATTAAAATTCATTAAATTTTATTTCCAATTACAACTCACTCAAATTTTAATATCATCCAAGTTTTCAAAATTTTACAAAAGAAATTAATAAGAATGGCTGTTAATTACGTATACATTAAATAATAACCTACGATCTCGATGGTTGAATGTAACATCTTCTTGTACTCATTGTGGCGAGATAACAAAATATGCAGCACATGTCTTGTTCAAATGCCCAATAGCAAAGATGTATGAGACCATTGTAACTTTAGTTGTTTCAGTAACGCACAAAGTGCTGCTACATTTCATGGTTTTTGTCAGGTAATTCTTGACAAATTTTCAGCCCAATAGGAGATATTTATGATGACATTGCGGGGTTTATGGATAAGAAGGAGCAAACATTTTCATGGCCAGTTGAACGGTGGAGGAGGTAATGTAGACGCCATAGCAAAATTGATTTCATCGGACTGTCACAAGGCAAATCATAAGGAAGTTGCTAGAGACACTAGTTTAGCTCATAATACCCATGCGGGGTGTGGTTAAGGCCACATGTTAAGAACATTAAAATTAATTATGATGTTGCATGTAAAAAAGGGTCTGGAAAGCCACGTTTAAGTTTTGTAATCTGTAATATATCATAATAGCGATGTTATAATTTCGAATGCTTTATCAGAATGTTATGCAAGTTTTCCTTTAGAAGCCGAAGCAAAATCTGTTTATTAGGCTATAGGTCACACACTTAGTAGCAAATATTCTAAAACAAATTCATTATATCTAGTTAAGACGCTTCACGATAATGTTACCATCGCTACAACGAGTCTTTTCAAAAAGACATTATCTAAGTCAACTGATTTCAATGTAAATCTTTTAAAAAATATTTTTTGTTAATTAATTGTTCACTTCCAAAAATAAATAAATAATATAGATCAAGTTTACGATACCACGGATGGCGCCACTGATTGTACAAAAGATTGCACTACCAGGCTTCGATGAGGATCAAAGTAATGAGGGGTGTATGTTCCAGCCAAGACTTGCCTGTAACCTGAGAATAAGAAATATGAAACACTACGTTAAATGATTGCGCAGGGGTAGGACCCTGCGAACCACCTCCAGCGTGAGAGTAAGTATGAGTTATGGTTGTTTAAGTATATGTAAGTAAAGAAATGAGTGTGCAATGAGCATACCATAATCCATTGCCCGTCCATCCTATTTATAGTGAATGAAATAGGGTTGAGAGCACTTCTGCATGAATGTCGGAGATCATGGGGGCGTTCCATGATTGTGGGTAACCGCTAGGGCTTAGTGACCTACGTTCTCAAACTTGATGGGGAAGCCAAGAGAGAGAGGGAGATCGTGGGTTTGACCAAGTCAGGAGGTTCCCTTATCCATTGTCCTTCATCAGCCATACCCCGAAGGGCTTAGGGCTTCGAATGGCGAGTTCCTCTTAGGTAACCTTCGTGCCAACGAATGGTTTGACGCCTATGGATATTTTGGAATCCTAACTTGGGCCTTCGTATGGAAGGGCTTCGACACGTCTCGAAGGAGTGTCCTTCGAGCTACTCGGAGGGTACATCATCAGTTACTTTTATAAATTGTTCAAAAAGTAACGAGTTTCTGAATCTATCCTCCTAATTATTGCCATATGAATTTGGGTTGTAACCGCAAGTCTTGTGTTATGTATGTAAAATTGTATGATATGTATTTGATCTTTTGTATTCCTTTCGTTTTAAAATAATTGTTCACATACAAAAAAATACAGTTAAAAAAAAAAAAAAAAAAAAAAAAAAAAACAACATTATTACAATTTTTTCTTTCTTACTTTTTGAACGAAAGACAGTTTTACTATAACTAATTAATTTAAAACATCTTTAAAGCTTGTAATTATAACCTCAAGTGAGGTTAATATATCTACTATTAGTACCGTAATCACCCAGTCCTAATACCTCAACCAACTACACTACTTTTCTGGCATGGAACCAGGAAGAGAAGATACACCTCCACCAGGTTTCTCTACCCTGGTCCCACTCAACACAACTGACACCGATAATCTCGCCCCCATAACAGCCTCAACCTTTACCACACGATCTCGTTTGGAAACTACTCCCATACATCACGCCTCAACATCCGCTAACCCTATTCCAGATATCAGTCCCGCCTTCATTGAGGCAAACTTTGAGGCCTTAGATTCTTTGCTAAGGGCTCATAAGAGACAGGTTCGCAACACTAAAATGCGGAGGGAGTTGGAATACTCCAGTGAGGAGTATGACGAGGAGATTGAAGCAGAGGATAGGCCTCAACCTGTTAGCAGGGGGCGCTCGGCCCTGCGAAATGGTTCTCCTTCCATCAGAAGGCCAAATGGGAGGACTGTAGGTTTTGAAGAAGGACCCGGAGGAAATCTGGGAAGAAGGGAAAGAATGCATGGTGAAAGGAAGAGCGAGAACTCCAACGGAGGAAGCAACCCGGTAGGAAACGGAGGGGTGAATTTACCACCTCTTCTAGCTGCCCATTTAGGAAGAGAAGGGACGGGTTCCAGTACCCCCCTCTTATGTTTCGAGTGTCGGAGGCCCACCTCCATACTCCAGCATGAATCAATTACCCCCTCCGGGAATGAACCCCTACCTACCTGCTCAAACCTACAACACTTACCCTCCGAATGGCTCACTCCCCAACCAGAATTACCAGCAAATGCCCTATGGACAGGTTCCTACGCAATCGATGGGTGTGAACCCTACGTACCAACCCGCTACTGTTTACCCTACCTACACACAACCATTTCATAACCCGTATAATCCTACACCTGTTTATCCACCTCCATACAACCCTTACTATGCCGAAGCCTCTGGAGCATGCACACCCTTCGTGAAGTGGATCGAAGACTACCCCCTACCTGACGGTGTAAAGATGCCTACTCATATAGGCACCTACGATGGGAAAGGCGATCCTGATAACTTCCTCCACTTATTCGAAGGCGATATCAAGATGCAAAAGTGGGTCATGCCTGTAGCATGCCACATGTTCACTTACACGCTTAGAGACTCCGCAAGAATATGGTGGAACGGACAGAAGTTGGGGAGCATTATAAGTCTGGAAGATCTCAAGGCTAAGTTCCGGTTACACTTTAGCCAGTAGAAGAAGTACACCAAAACTCACTTAACTGTGCACACCATCAAACAGAGGAACAATGAAAGCACAAGGGCCTTCGTTACCAGGTATACTGATGAAACTTTGCAAATTCTAGGGTTTCACGAAGATCAGAGGATCTCTGGTTTCATACATGGCCTTCGGAATCGAAGCTTGGTGGAATTCCTGCCACCGATCTTCCCAACACTTACAAGGCCTTGATCGAGAAGGCTTACACTTGGATTGAGTCCAAGGAAGTAGCAGCAAACGGGGCTCCGATAGAGCAAAAGGAGGCGTCTGACAAATTCTCTAGAGGGTCATCCTGGGAAGGATCCAAAAACAAGAAGAAGAACAGAGACCGCTTCACCCCCTACAACAAAGGTTCGAACCATGGACTCTTGGCGAACTTGGTCAAATCTCCCCGAGAGATCCTAGCCACCGAGAAAGCCGCAAAGTCCTTTGATCCACCACCTCGGATGATAGCACGAAGCAAAGCCAGAGACATGTCCAAGTATTGCTATTTCCATGAAGATCATGGACACGACACGAACAACTGCAGGGAACTAAAAAAGTAGATCGAGGAGGCGGTATGGTCTGGACAGTTAGCACATCTGGTCAAAGGCATCAAGAAAGGAAAAGACAAGTTCTCTGACACTCAACTGGGTGAATGGAAGGGGAACAAGAAGGAAGCCATGCCCGCAGAAGCTCCTATACTAATGGTACACAGGCACGATGCAACCTTGAAAAGAAAGGAAGCAGATGGGGAGCTGGGAAGTGTAGGGGAAATAACCTTCCCTTACATATTAGGGCAGACACCTTCGACTGATCCCGTGATCATCAAGGTACGAATCTCAAACAAGGAGGTAAACCGAGCATATATGGATTGTGGAAGCTCTTGCGAGATCATCTATGAGCATTATTTTCTAAAGCTCAAGTCATCCATACGCTCACGAAGGGTAGACTCGAAAGCACCCCTGGTAGGGTTTTCCGGCGAACACTCGTGGCCCCTGGGAGAAGTACCGTTGGAAATCACCATAGGCAAAGGCCCCTTATCCCGCACGGAAACACTCATCTTCGTCATAGTAAGGTCAGATTCTCCTTATAATTTGTTAATAGGGAGAACAACCATGTAAAAAATGGGAATTGTTGTTTCCACCATACATGCTGCTATTAAGTTCCAAACCCCCTTCGGAGTAGGAACTGTTCATTCTAGTTATGGGGCGGATAAGGGTGTATATGGTGTCAAAAAGATCAAAGAAGAATCGGAGGAGTCTCCGATGCCAATTCTAAGCTGTACAGATGCGGAAGAGCGAGTTGTGGTTAACCCTAGCTACCCTGAACAAACGGTGGTAGTAGGAAAGCAACTCCCGGAAAATTTCAAGGCGAAGCTCACGTAACTGTTGCGGACTAACCTTGATATTTTTGCTTGGAAATATTCTGAAATGACAGGAGTACCAAGAACATTGCTGATAGACGGACAGTCCTTCGGAATGGAGCATAAACTCAATGAGCACAAACACATTGAGCCAATAAAGCAGAAAAGGAGAAGCCTAGCCCCCGAACGAAACGCTGCAGCCTGCAAAGAAGTTGATGAACTCACACAAGCAGGCATCCTGAGGGAGGTCAAGTACCAAACTTGGGTGGCCAACCCAGTGCTGGTCAAAAAGAGCGACGGAGGGTGGCGCATGTGTGTTGACTTCACTGACATCAGCAAAGCATGCCCGAAGGATTGCTACCCTTACCAGAAATTGACTGGAAGGTAGAATCCTTGGCAGGTTTTCGGTTAAAATGCTTCTTAGATGCCTATAAAGGGTATCATCAGATCCAGATGGCAAAGGAGGATGAGGAAAAGACAACCTTCTACACAAGCAAAGGCGTCTACTGTTACAGAAAGATGCCCTTCGGTTTAAAGAATGCAGGGGCGATTTATCAACGTCTCGTAGATAAAGCCTTCAACAAACAGATAGGCAGAAATCTCGAAGCCTACGTTGATGACATGGTTATCAAGAGCAAGACGGAGGAGGACCTACTCCTCGATGTACAGAAAACATTTGACCAGCTTCGGGCGATTAACATGAAGCTGAACCCTAAGAAATGCTCCTTCGGTGTCGAAGAGAGACAATTCCTAGGGCATTTGATCATTAAGCAGGGAATAAAAGCTAATCCTTCCAAGGTCAAGGCCATTTCCGATCTCCAAGCCCCTAAGTGTTCAAAAGATGTGCAGAGCCTAAATGGGAAGCTAGCAGCCTTAAGCCAGTTTTTGTCGAAGGGGGCTGACAGGTCCCTACCATTCTTCAAAACACTTAAGGGATGCGTGGACAAAAAAACTTTCCAATGGAGCCAGGATGCTGAAGCTGCCTTTCAGAAGATGAAGGAGTTCATGGAAATCCTTCCAACACTTACCGCCCCAATCAAAGGCGAAGTGTTATTCATGTATTTAGCATCCTCAACGGAGAGTATTAGCGCAGTCCTCATGGCAGAACGAGACAGGCGACATATCCCCATTTACTTTGTTAGCAGGGTCCTACAGGGGGCAGAGATCAACTATCCAACATTGGAGAAGTTAATACTCGCCTTAATCTACGCAGCAAGGAGGCTCCGACGCTATTTCCTGGCCCATCCTGTCACAGTCTTAACATACAAGCCACTGAAACAGATCTTGTCGAAACCTGAAAAGTCTGGGAGGGTGGCTAAATGGGCTATTGAGCTTGGAGAACATGAAATAGAGTTCAAAGGACGAAACTCTATTAAAGGGCAAATTCTCGCAGACTTCTTGGCAGAAACACCTTCCGAGCCTGACGCAGGAAAGGAAGAGCCAAAAACCAATCTCACTCAATTGCAGGCTGAATGGAAACTTTATATAGATGGAGCATCCAGCTCCGACGGCTCTAGAGCAGGTCTAATGTTGGTCAGTCCTGAAGGGAAGGAGCATACATATGCTATTCGGTTCGAGTTCGAAGCCACAAACAACGAAGCCGAATACGAAGCGTTGCTAGCAGGACTCCGATTGGCTAAAGATATGGAGGTTAAAGCTCTCGCTGTCTTCGTAGACTCCCAGTTGGTTGCAAACCAAGTAATAGGCTCCTATGAAGCAAGGCAGCCCGTCATCAAACAGTACTTGGAAAAAACAAAGGAGATGCTGGAAAACTTCAACTCCTACACCATTCAACATGTTCGTAGGAATTAAAATAAGAAGGCAGACGCACTAAGCAAGCTAGCTTCAATGGCCTTCGCTCATCTCACTAAAGAAGTACTCGTGGAAGTCCTTCCTGAAAGATCCATCGTTCGCAAAGAAGTTGTTGATGTGATTCACGAAGAAGGAGAGACATGGATGACACCCATAATAGAATATTTGATAAGTGGTCTTCTCCCTGAAGATCCCAAGCTAGCAAGGAAGGTTCGGGTTAAGTCCTCGCAATACCGGCTAATAGGGGAAACCCTATATATGAGATCATTTTTGTCACCCTGGTTACGATGTGTAGGCCCCAAACAAGCTTCGAGCATCATCTCTGAAGTCCACGAAGGATCCTGCGGTCTTCATGCAGGACCCCGCTCAGTTGTCTCGAAGATAATGAAGTTGGGCTATTATTGGCCTTCGATGCACAGGGACGCAACCGAAATCATTATCAAATGTGAAGCTTGTCAGATACACTCAAACGTTCCAAAAATGCCGAAGCAAGACATGACAAGTGTGACATTCGCATGGCCCTTCTCCCAGTGGGGCATCGATATCGTAGGGCCTATGCCTGTAGCGCCCGGAGGAGTCAAATTCTTGCTGGTAGCAATCGATTACTTCACTAAGTGGGTGGAAGCTAAACCCCTAGCCTCCGTCACAGGGAGACAGATCGAGAAGTTTGCATGGGAGCACATTGTGTGCAGATTCGGAGTGCCCCACATAATCATATCTGACAACGGGAAGCAGTTTGCCGAAGGAGTCTTCTACGACTTCTATCAAGGGCTCAACATAAAGCAATCCTGGACATCCGTCTACCATCCGCAAGGTAATGGACAAGTGGAGGTTACAAACAGAGACATCGTCAAAGGGATCGAGAAAAGGCTGGGGTGAACTCATCATGGATGGGTGGACGAACTCCCTCAAGTCTTATGGGCTCATAGGACGCATCCTAAGTCAAGCAATGGTGAAACTCCCTTCAGCCTAACATACATAACAGAAGCGGTCATCCCTTCGGAACTAATTGTACACACGGAGAGTGTGACAACGTATGATGCCTCCCAAAATGACGAAAGAATCAGGGAAAACCTTGATATACTAGAAGAAAGACGAGAAATAGCCTCCATCTGAGAAGCAATGCACAAACATAAGATCGAAGGCTACTATAACAAAAGGGTCAGACCTTCCACTTTCAAACCTGGAGAATATGTGCTACGCCTCAACAGCGCAAGCAAAGCAGAGTATCAGGGAAAGCTGGGACCAACTTGGGAAGGACCCTACATGGTAGCTAAGGCCTACGGCAACGGAGCCTACAAACTGGCCACTCTTCTCGGAGAACCCATCGATAGGACATGGAATGGTACGAACCTTCGAAAGTTCTATGTTTAAGAAGTATTTTTACTTTTTTCTTGTAATTAGAAGCTTCTCAAGGGAAAGCACACATTATTGGTAGTTGTCTTAGTTTTCATTTCAAGAATGATGTAATCCTCCCTACCAATTCAATGATAAATAAGACATTTCCCACAAATCTCTTGCTTCGTTTCTTAAACACAAAGATTTGTTCAGCCAAGTCGTTAATGAGTTTCAATGTCGAATGGCTTGAGGTGTAATACATGCCTTATCATTTAAGCCAACTTAAACATTCACATTAACTCTCCTAGTAGTGTTTGGCGCTTGTAATTTTTTTTACAAAGTCATACTATGTAAAGGATTTGAGATAGAGTGGGTCGCGACCCTCTGTCAATGATCAAGTTGGTCATTATATTCTTGGTGTTGAAATTTACACACAATGAGGTTGTTTAACCTTAGGTTGTAAAATTTAAGCGTCGGAAAAATGGCGTACGAGAAGTTAACAAAACAAATATAAACTAAATGTGTAGAGGTATCTCCCCTACACCATCACATTCAAAATAAGGGCTAATGCCCTTATACCTGCATGAGGAGCCTAAGCTCCAGTTAAATTGTTCTTGGCTCATGGCCATACATCAAAAGCATTTAAATTGTTTGGAACATCAGACAAGCATTGTCAAATAAGATAAATTGTTTTAAGGGTACATGCCACCCTTTGAAACCAAATTACTGCCAACATGGCAGTCTTCATTCCTGCTTCTTTGGAGATGGAGTGGGGGGGGGGGTTGCACTGACACAGGCTTGGTAGACATGGTCTTCTTGGTTGGAGTGGTAGGCTTCAGCTTTCGAGGTTTCTTGGAAAGGAGGTCTTCGAGGGGTGCCATAGGATCTTTGGTAGCCTCAACAAGGAAGGAGTACTCTGCAGTTGCGAATGCATTTCCTGCCTCATCATACTCAGCCTTCGAAGTGGGACGGTAGCATTCAATCTTGGAGAGGTCCACGGGCTTACCTCTTTTGGCAGCCTCCTCCAGCGCCAAGCACCGTCCATGAAATATGGCTGATTTGATGACCTTCCACATCTGAGCTCCCAATTCATCACTGTGATAGAGCTCCATGGCTATGTAAGGCACCACCTTAGAAACGACCTCCGCACGATCCTTTTGCAGCATCTTATACCTCATCTGCAAGCCATCGATTTCCTCTCTCAACTTCACTTCTACCTCTCCGAGCTTAGCCTTCTCACCTTCCAACCCAATACATTTAGCCTCAAGAACAGCATTATGACCTGTGTGAGTGATGACCTTGGCTTCTTCCAACTTAAGATTGCCAAGTTCAACGGTCAAGTGGGCTACCTTTTCACGAAGGAGTTGGACGACGGGGTTCTTCTCAACGTTCCCCTCAATCTCGTCACACTTAGCCTCCAGCTTGGCCACAGTTCTAAGCAACGCTCTGGTCTTGGCATTCAACTGATTATCCATTACTGCCTGCCTCGAAACCCCATTGTCATGCATGTCACAAAACCTTTCAATGGACATATTTTCCAGCATACCTTTTCATTGAGGAGGGGTGACATGATCGACAATCCGGTGACAGGCCAAAGCATTGGGCAGCTCCTTAGTCTCTGGAAGACCTGCGACCAACACAATGTATAAAGGTCAACATAATTGTGACATTTATAATTTCACATGTTTCATAGGGAAAAACTACTTACCATGAACCTCAACGGATTCATCGGGTATTTTAAAGGCAGACTTCACAAACTTTCTGCCCTCGGCACTCTTCTGCTTCACAACTCTACTCCCAGAGGCAGGCAGATGATTCTTCCTTTTGTTGGTAGATTTCACAGCCTTGGCTACTGTTCCTTTCCTACTCTTCAACCTGTCAGCTATTCCTGTTGAACCAATGACGGGGACATCCTCATCCGCAGGATCGTCCGAGTCCGCAACATTCTCCACCAGTTGGGATGGGCCCTCCAACGCAAGTTGCGGGGGTGCTGATGCAAAAGGCTCCGGCTTCGGAGTATCTACCTCGTTGTTGTTCACAGATGTTGAAGGAGAGCCAACACCATAAGACTCTTCAGCCTTCTCCGCAGGCATGAAACTTAAATCTTCATCCAAGTCTTGGAACATGAAGTTTCTGAACGACATCTCTGCAAAATAGAAACAAGAAGAAATAAATATCAGTGCTACATTGGTCCTACTTAAATAAAAGTAAATAAACATACTTTGTCCTTGGTATATGATCACAGGCTTCTTGGGAGACCCCTCCCAGCTCTGGGCAATCCCAGCCATGTATAAGATGGCTTCAGGGAACACTTGCACATCCACATGATATTTGACCAAACGCTGATAACAGGGATCCCTTCGCACCTCGTAGGGCAGGGGGTCATTATACCGTTTAGCATTAAACCTATTTTCCTTATTCAACAGCTCTGAGTATTTAGGGGGAACAATAGTGTCTTGCACGTAGAAAAAGCTACCCTTCCAACCTGTTATGTTTGTGTACACCTTTCCAAACAGGTTGGGAACATCTGCCTCAGGTCTTTTTGCTAGAGTTAACCAATTGCCCCCAGGGTACAAGTTCAAGAATCCTCTTAAAGCCGTTAATGTTGGTTCATAGCCGTATGCTTTGCACATCACTATGAATGTGATCAGTTTGGCAAACCAAAGGGGTTAAACCTAGAGATGTGAACCTTGTAGTATTGCATAAACTCTAATATCAAGGGGTGCAATGGAATCCTAAGGTTTGAGTGACTAAATGCATGTGTGTACAGCCCTACGAAACCTGGAGGAGCATCAAAGATACCCTGAGTAGGTTTGGGTAACATCACTTTGTGTTCTAGTGGGATGGGATAATCGGCTAAGTGATCATGAAGATCTTTTGCAAACAATGTACACTTTTGTTGCTTTATAATGAACTTGGAATCCATTTTTTAAAGAAAAAACAACAAAGCTATCAGTGAGAAAGAAGGATTACCTTTGTTTTCGGAGTGATTGCGATGGCGTTTTACTGCGTGTGAAAATAGACGGAGAGAGTAAAATGACTTAGGGTTTCATCTACCCTCTTTTTATACTCTATTTGACATCTATTAAGCACCACACACGTGTCCCAACAATTACTCTTATCCGGTGTAAATTTTTAAATTTTAAAATAAAGAAGACTTTTGGTCTCCGGGTATTATGGGAAGTTGTGATTCCCATTGAATACGCCTAGTTAGTTGCGTATTTCTCTCCCAACTAGTTTGTTTAGCAGCAGGATGTTATTTTTTGCAGCATGAAGTCGAAAGCAATGTCTCCTCGCTTATATACATCACTTTCGACTGGGGGGCTTGATGATGTACCCTCCGAGTAGCTCGAAGGACACTCCTCCGAGACGTGTCGAAGCCCTTCCATACGAAGGCCCAAGTTAGGATTCCAAAATATCCATAGGCGTCAAACCATTCTTTGGCACGAAGGTTACCTAAGGGGAACTCGCCATCCGAAGCCCTAAGCCCTTCGGGGTATGGCTGACGAAGGACAATGGATAAGGGAACCTCCTGACTTGGTCAAACCCACGATCTCCCTCTCTCTCTTGGCTTCCCCGTCAAGTTTGAGAACGTGGGTCACTAAGCCCTAGCGGTTACCCACAATCATGGAACGCCCCCATGATCTCCGACATTCATGCAGAAGTGCTCTCAACCCTATTTCATTCACTATAAATAGGATGGACGGGCAATGGATTATGGGATGCCCATTTCTTTACTTACACATACTTAAACAACCATAACTCATACTTACTCTCACGCCGGAGGTGGTTCGCAGGGTCCTACCCCTGCGCAATCATTTAACGTAGTGTTTCATATTTCTTATTCTCAGGTTACAGACAAGTCTTGGCTGGAACATACATCCCTCATTACTTTGATCCTCATCGAAGCCTGGTAGTGCAATCTTTTGTACAATCAGTAGTCTATCATGTTTTGTTATATATTCACTTAATTGTATCAAATAAAACACTTTAGTAGTATTTACAAAAAGAAAAAAAAAATTATGAATAGTCTCTTTTCCAAAATAAGAACATTTCTTATATGCCACGTTCATTTATTTAGACTAGACGAGTACCCGCGCCTAGCGGCAGCGATGTCTAGTTTTCTGCAAAGTTCCGACGACTTATAAGTTTCTTTCAACAAACTGTATTTGTAGCATTAGAGAATCGTTTTCGAATAACTACAATTCTGATGCGTGGTTGCATAGCAGCATAAATGTGTAGTTTTTAAAAAAATTATGTGGAGTCGATCTAAGTGTGTGAGTATATTTTCTAATAGGATTGTTTTAAGTTATTAAGATTTTTAGTAATAATAGATTCAAGCATTACAAAAAGCAACGGTATTATGTAGTTGGCAATATTATATTGTGGTTTAGAGGTATAGCCAACATGTGTGGCCGCTTTTTCTTGTTTTGTCAGTAATTTAGGCAGTGATAACTATTTTTTTTTACATGTGTAGCGTTTATCATTTGGTGTGTGGCTTTTAAAATTGTAACTTTGCAAATTGGATATCACCATATAAGATTATTCTGTACTATCAATTTGTATAGATATTTATGCATTGTTCAAAGCTATTTGTTTGAGGTACAAATAATTATCGCTAAAGATAACAATACTATTTATTTTTTGTGATTTTAATAAACTTACATAACATTAGTGATACACTTGACAAAAGGCTATACAATATATATTAACTTTTAAACGACGATTCATATATGCTAGTCCCTTAAATGGTGCAAGAGCAACATTTTTTAAAATAACATTATACAAATGACAAATTACATGTGTCAAAGCAAAATAAACCAAAAACTACAATTACTTGGTCTCTCCTTTAAAAAAAATTGTCACGGGTTCCACAACTACTTCATCATTTCTCATATAATTTTGTCAAATTTGAAACCCGATTTCATCCGGGTGGTTCAACTGGTTTAACCGTTCCGATAAAAAAAACAGGTCGATTTAAACCGAGTCAAACCAATAGGTTGGGTCGAAAAAATGTCAAATTAAACCGGGTCAGCCCCGCCGGGTTTGAAGCGTCACGGGTCAACCCGATATCGGTTTCAACGGGTCCTATCTGGTTCGTTTTCGGATGACTTTAATTGGTTAGCCGAACCGGTGGTGACACCGGTTCCCAGTTGAACACGTTGGTCCGGTCTGGTCCAATTTTCAAAACTATATGTACCATCAACTTTTTAGCTTGTATGAAGCTTTGCGTGCTTTATAAATATGTACAATGTGTATAATAACATTTACTTTTAATTTTAGGGTGTTTAAAAAATAACATTAATTAGTGTGTTTAATTATTTTATATTTTTTATTATGTGGTAGTTTCTTTAAATTGTACGTTATGAAAATTTTATTGTACTTTTTAGTAAAGGGTGTTTTAATTGGTTGTTTTTAATTTGGTAGATGTGCTTTTAATTGGTTGTACAATGTGAATAAATTATTGTACTTTTAAGTAATGGGGTGTTTTAATAAGAGTATTAATAATATTGTTTATTTCTCTCTCCATTGACCATGTTTTCAACATTCAACTTTCAACATTTTTCACTTTTTCCACTTTGACCATTTTTCCATTTTATATAGTATAGATGGAAACAAAAATTCAATTATTAAAATTTAAAACTAATGAATGTCATCAATAGTCATTTTTTTT
Organism: Chrysanthemum seticuspe; assembly: GCA_019973895.1. Taxonomy (NCBI): domain Eukaryota; kingdom Viridiplantae; phylum Streptophyta; class Magnoliopsida; order Asterales; family Asteraceae; genus Chrysanthemum; species Chrysanthemum seticuspe. Next base: position 36,037,162 of record BPTQ01000005.1, read on the forward strand.
AACAAATTAATTATTTCATATAAAAAATTGGAACACCCCTCCCCGAGTATCATCCATTTGGCCACATTATTACTCATTAAAATTAGCATGTTCCCTTCACGTAAAATGTTTTAAAACCACATTGTATGAATCCAAATCAGCATATACTAACCACTTCATAATGATAACTAAATTAGTATTTAATAGATTCTGTAATCAAGCATAATCTTTGCAATCTTCTTATTCTTTAACTTTAGGTAAGCATATGCATGTATGAATCCAATTCCACCCAAATTATTGGCACTTAATCAAGACACAATTGTATCATTAAATTTTTTGTCGCGATTCTGTTATGATTTAAGCAGCCAAGGATATTAGCCGATAAGATACACATGATATATTACGATAAACCTTGTTTAAACAGACGATAATTATAATTCTACCGGGTTATAAAGGTTTACATTATCTATTATGGAGTAAACTTTCACACAAGTTGCCTTAGTTACCTTGCAAAACTTAATCAAAGCAGATATACAAGTAGTTTCTCTAGAGATGACATAAGATGGATCCCATGTATTTTCTGGTATATAGTGAGACTGTTCTAATAGGTTACGACAATAATTGAACGCAGACTATTCTCCAAAACATTTACAATACAAATATTTCCCGAAAAAGGTTTCAAATATGTCAAGCATTGTTGTCAAAAACTCAAAAATGAGCATAGCGATAAAAAAAAAATGTTCGAAATCGAGTTAAAGTAAACAACTTTTAAGCATTTTTCAGTTTTTTACGAGTAGATGTTCACATTTGGGCCTAAGCCCAATATTAATCTGTAGAATTAGCTATGATTGGGCCTATTAAAACTTAATCAGGATTGAGTTGACCATTCTTATTTTTGCGTGCGATTATGTATTTATGTATTTTTTTTCAGTACTAGGCTACTAGCCCAAGGAGATTTGGTAAACTAATCTGTTTGAGTTATGGTACAGGCCATGCTCATTATCTATCTTTTATTCTGAAAGGAGGCATGTTTGTTATAAATAAGAGGAGAGTTATTTTACATACTAATGTTTGTTATAAATAAGGGCCTAGTCAATGACTGAGATTGAAATCATTTTAATATTTCACGTATTTTTTATAATTTAAATATCTCTTAAACCGTTAATCGTTAATCGAAAATAATTACAGCATCGCGACGAGCATTTAATTATCTTTCTACAGACGGGCACTTTTATATATTTTCGAAAAAAGAAAAAAAAATCAATTTTTTCATGATTTTTCGCCTTTTTTTCGAAACTGAAATTTGCATGAAAAAATCACATGTGATTCAAACTAATATGAATATCACATGTGATGTCAGTGTTAAATCATGTAATATCACATGTGATATAAGTGTTAAATCACATATGATATACATATCATATATCATATGTGATATTCAAATTATTGTTTAATCACATGTGATTTTTCATGTAAATTTGACTAACGTAAAAAAAAACAAAAAATTTATATGGTTAGATAATTCCAAAGTGCCTATCTATAGAAAGATAATTCCACAAAAGGTGTAGATTGGCGGGAACACCTTGACCCCGGGTGCCTTTTGGCACCAGCCATTGTCCACCCCATAAGGAATAGCTCCGGCAACTCTCCTGGCCTAGTGGGGCACTAACTGGAGTGAGCACGAGTCAAGACTCGGATACCTGAGCTCTTATTTCACAAAGTCTCTCAAGTGTGCTCATAGGTTTTACGGATGTGGGTACCTATATGAATCAAGTGCCAAGGATGGGACTTGAACCTGGGTCAATTGACTCAAGCACAAGTGCTCCAACCATTGGACTAATGCTCCATCGGTCTATAGAAAGATAATTAAATGCTCGTCATAATGGTCTATTTTTTTTGGCTTAACGATTAATGGTATAAAAGATATTAATATTTGAAAAAAAGAAGAAGGTTGAAAGTGGTTTTTAAAATTGTTGAGATTAACTTCATTCATTAGATAACAAAAAATGGAGAGAAGATAAAAGGTGAAGATTGATCCCTTTATATGTAAAAAATAGTTGGTATGTAAATGATCTTTACTCTATAAATAAAATAAAACTAAGAATAAGATAGGAATTACAACGATTTAGTTGATATTTTCGACCAACAAAAACAATATAGTGACCTAAAACAACTACCACGACCTTAAAACAACTTTTCTTATCCAAACAACCCTTACATTACGGGTGTGTTTGGCGCCGAGCATTTATGAGCGGTGAACGTTGAGCTTTGCGATTTTTAATGCTTGTTTGACAAGTATTTGTTGGGTATTAAGAGGCAGAACACTTAGCACTGCTCAAGCACTTTTAGTTTACACTAGCAGTACTAACAGAGTAATATTTGTACTGCTAGTTAAAGTTGCTGAAGATGTTCATACTGTTGTGTCTGGAAGATAAGTGTTTGTACTACTTTGATAAGAAAACGTGTAATGTGATAAGTATAGAAGTTATTCAAAAGATATCTTATATGGTTAGACTTATACGTATATTGTGCATATTTAGAATATTCATAATTATCTTGTAAAGGACTCCTTAAGTCTATAAAAGGAGGCCTTAGGGTTATAGAGAAAGGTGCGTATCAGTTTAAGAGTTTATAGCTTCAAGGTTGTTTGTAACCCTAGTACTAAAGTAAGAGTACTTGTATTATTCATCAATAATATTGAAGCTGTTGTGTTGTGTTCATTCTTGTGTTTACAATTACTGCTTAAACAATTCTTCTTTATTCAAGCTAAGTGTTAGATTCTGCATAACACCTAGTTCCACCAAACAGTTTCTATAAGAGTTGTGCTAGATCTATCTAGTGTAACTTATTCTTTACAAGCCTAAGGAATTGGATAGTGGTTAATCTGGGATCAACAAGTGGTATCAGAGCTTGTGATCTAGAAGTTGCTGATTAAAGAAGAACCTGTTATTCAACACAAGATCTTGAAAAGCAAAGATTGGCTAAAGTATCAACTGAAGAATTATCTCAAATTGAATCTGATGCTCTGCTAGCTCTCAGAATACAAGAAGAAGAGAGAGCAGTCATTTATGAAGATGACAGAGAAGATGCATTACAAGATCTACTAGCTATGATCAGAAAACAACAAAGTGCTAGGATGGCTAGAAAAAGATTTTAGCCTCCTACAAAAACACAAAAGATGAGGCATATGAAGGAATATCTAAAGCATCAAGACTACAAAAAGGCTGTTCAACTGAAGGGGAAGTCATATGCAGAGATTGAAGAGATGTATATCAAAGCCTATAAGAGTGTACAAGACTTCATACTTATGGGAACTGAAGTAGAAGGCAGAAGAATCAAAAGAACAACTACAACACTAGAATCAGAATCATTAAAAAGACAGAGAGTAAAAGAAGAAGAATCTACTGTAGAAGAAATGACTGATGAGAGACTTCAACAGATGATGGTGATATTTTCAGAAGATGTGAATGCTGATCCATTGCAGTCTAAATTTCCTATCATTGACTGGGAGATTCACATAGGCAACTTTGGAAAGACTTGGAGGATAATCAGAATGGGAAATCACATTGAAATGTACAAGACTTTTGAAGACATGGTTAAGGCATTTGCAGAGATGATCTAGTGAAGCTCTGGGATTTGGTGAAAGAAATATTCAACAAAGCAGAGTTTGAGGATGATAAGGAGAAAGAGCTATAGGTTGAGCTGGAAAGATTGTTTGAGCCTGATCCTTATGACAGCCTTTGGAAGTTTCAAGATCATGATAGAGCTACAACATAGAAGCTGTATGATTCATCTGGTGTTCATCATGTCTTTACTACAAATGCAGTTGATGTGTTTATGCTGGTAGAGAAAGAGTATCCTCTCAGAGCTGATATAATGACTGTCATGTTATCTGCCAAACTCATAGTGAATGAAGATTCTGAGATGGCAAGAGAGTTGCTAAGGAAGATCATGGATCAGTGTGATAAGCAATAAGGACTGCAAAAGGAAGATAGTGTTTGGAAGAATCCTCAAAAGATTTAATTTAGAAACTTGTAATTTGAAGGCATAACAAGTTTAAGGTAAGATTGTTGGGTATTAAGAGGTTGAACACTAGTATTGCTCAAGCACTTTCGGTTTACACTAGCAGTACTAACTGGAGTTAGTACCGCCAAAGCAATATTTGTACTGCCAGTTAAAGTTGCTGAAGATGTTCATACTGCTGTGTCTGGAAGATAAGTGTTTGTACTGCTTTGATAAGAAAACGTGCAATGTGATAAGTATAGAAGATATTTAGAAGATATCTTATATGGTTAGACTTATACGTATATTGTGCATATTTAGAATATTCATAGTTATCTTGTAAAGGACTCCGTAAGTCTATAAAAGGAGGCCTTAGGGTATAGAGAAAGGTGCATATCAGTTTAAGAGTTTATTGCTTCAAGGTTGTTTGTAACCCTAGTACTAAAGCAAGAGAACTTGTATTATTCACCAATAATATTGCAACTGTTGTGTTGTGTTCATTCTTGTATTTACAATTACGGCTTAAACAATTCTTCATTATTCAAGCTAAGTGTTAGATTCCGCATAACACCTAGTTCCACCAAACAACTTCTATAAGAGTTGTGCTAGATCTATCTAGTGTAACTTATTCTTTACAAGCCTAAGGAATTGGATCATGGTTAATCTGGGATCAACAAGTAGCTTTATCTACTTTTTCAGAATGCTCATTTTTTAACGCTCAATGAAGTAGCATTTATGAGCGTTGAACATTTAAGAGCTGTTTTACGCATTAAGCACTACTACAAAAAATACTAATAAGATCGGTTAGAAAGCCTCATAAAGATCGGTTCCTAACCACTCTAACTAAGGGTGATCTATTTGAGGGGATACACATATAGATCAGTCCGGAACCGATCTTTTTAATGCTTTACTTAGATCAGGCAATAACAAAAAAGCGATCTAACATTGTTTGTTGGTGGTCATCTTAGGAATAGTTAGATCAGTTCTTCAACCGATCTATTTAATAACCATGATCTAAAAAAATTTGGTACGAAATTTTGAATGTTCCAAAATTTAATTATACAAAATGCAGGTTTTTCAGAACTGCAGGCATTACCATACACAATAATATTCCAATACAAATAACTTCTATAAAGATTCAACATTCAAGTTGCAAACCAAAATAACTTCAACAAAAAGAAGACAATTGCAACATAATTCAAAACCCTCAAAATACAGGCTTCACAAGTGCTAGCAACTACTATCCAAAAATCCAAGATGCTCCGTTGCAAATATATAGGTAAAGATCCACTCCCACCTCAAAATCAGAAAAGCAATCAGGTATGGAAAAAGCGTTGAGCTTGATGATCTTTAGAACCATTTCATGACAGGGCTGTCGTAGTAGTTGTTGTCGTTGTTAGTCTGTCAACACAACAGCAAATTATAATCTAAACTAGCTTAAATATTAGAACAGGGGACCAAATTCAGAATTGTATATCAATATGGAACATTTTAAACTTACTTGGATTGCACACGTTCAACTTATAAGCCAGTGATTATACAAAAGCACATTTTTATAGCCGCCTACTCACTACTCAACCAAGTGTTCGACTATTAGTTCTACATCAGTTAGTGTATGCACTTTGAGCAAATAAGTGATTACACTTCCCCAAATTCATAAACTAAAGAACTTATTCAACCTTGAGGCCAATTACTGTCATAAACAAAGCTAGTAAATAAGCGATTAAAACCATTATATGCACTTTACTTTCACAACAAAGCTATGTATAAGAAATTTCATAAACAACAAAAAAGTTGGGTACTTTACTGTCATAAATAGATGTATACACAACTTAGCCCAAGTACTTGCAGCCATGAACACACAACTTTAACCCAAGTAATTTACTGTCATAAACATATGTATAAACAACCAAAAAGTCACGTCATTAGGGCATTTTCACAAAATTGGGCAAACAATGCAAATTTAAAACTTAACCAAACAATTCATCAGAAACTATTGAATTAAAATTTATTACAAGAAAAAACCTTAATAAACAATTCATCAACAAATTTACAATTAACTATGCATGAAATTAACAGAAACTATACACGCAATTTAAATCTTAACTAACTTACATAGAGTGGGAGTAAAGGTTAGGGCTTCGACAGCGATGGTGGTGGTGGTGGAGGTGAGAAACCACTTTTGAAGACTGAAGAGGGTGATGGTGGTTATTAGGTTTTGTTTGATGAAAGTGGTGAGGCGCTGGTGTTGGTGAGTGATTTAGGGGAAATGGTATAGCGTTTTGTGCATTTACATTTTGGTGGAGCGGGCAAATGAAAAGTTGGAATTTTGGTGAAGCGGCTGGTGAAAATTTTTATCCCGCTAAAAACTATTGGAGTTAAATAGATCATTTATTTATTAATAAACGATCTATTTTTATTTTTTTCTCTTTCTTTTTACTTTTTTAAAACAATAATTTTTAACTAGAAGTTTGTTAGATCGGTCATTGTCCAAATAACCGATCTATTTATTACACTTCCCCCTCCTTTTCATTTGTTAGATCGGTTTTTAAGAAAACCACTCTATTTGAAGTGATCTTTTTAAGCTTTTGTGTAGTAGTGAAGATTGCACCTTCAAGGCTTCAACTACGTAACTAAACGTTTTTATAGAAAACTGCTACAACTCACTGCTACTTTTACCAAACACGCCCTACATCCGCTATCGACCATATGAAAGTAAACAATAAAAGGAAGACCCTCCGCCATTCAATCCAACACAACACCTAACTATCTAAATGCATCACTTGAAGCATGGAAACAGGTGAAATAGCGATATTTCATGACCATTAATGTCAAGCTTAGAGCACTCACAACAATAACACCATAACACCAATAACACCGTCCACGTCAGCGACACCTCAGCTTTACCATTTAACATTAACATCCTCAAAAAACACCCACAACAATAACATCCCAATAACACCATAACACCACTAATATTTCATATTTTCAATTTCAACCCCTAAACTAAATCAAACACTTCATTTTTTAAACTAAAACAAACATTTCATTAAAACTTAAAACATATTACAATACGAGACTAAAAAAAAATACAACGAAATAAAAAAAAAAAAAAATTCAACGAAATAAAAAAAACCATACAACGAAATAAAATGTTACAACAAATTAAAGGAAATGACGAGAATACGATCTACTGACGAGGTTTCAAGTTATATTTTGCGATGATTCGATCTTTTTCGTCATTGATCCACTGCACGACCATTGGATCTTGCCCCGCAGTAGGCGTCATCAAAAACTTTATTTCTTCCAACCGGGTTATTGTCAGATCTTTTTCCTGCGCGGCCCGATACGCCGCTTCGGAGACTTCTCGTTTCATACGAAACTCGTTTGCCATAGTTTCGGTGAAATAAGCTGACGAGCTCGTTCCTCCAGTGCTTGTTCCCCCAGTACTTGTTGTAGTCTCGGATCTTGCTTTCTTGGTAGCACGTTTCTTTCCCATGGGGCGAGGTTGTTCATCTTGACCAAACAAATCCTCGTTTGTTTGGCTTGGGACTTCGCCGGTTAAATCGACTGGTTCCGGCGTGTTCCATTTCTTATAATGACGCAAAACCTCCCAAGCGTCTTCGAGGCCAAAAGCTGATCCCTTGGTTTCCTCACGATACCATTGGTTTGCCCGTTGCATCACATCCAGCTCACTTTCCCCGCTTCGTTGATCTCGTTTCGAACGTTTGTAATGAGAGTTGAACTTTGTGCATATGCCGTTCAAAGTTTTCCACTTGCTTGACAGCATGTCATTGTTGCGCCGTTGAAAGTTGTTTTTATTGAACTCATTTCGCACCCGATACCAAAACGTATCCCTGGGTTGGCACTTTCCAACTTTCGGATCCTCCGAAACAGCTATGTAACATGTTGCAAGTAATGCTTCCTCTGCTGGAGTCCAACGTGAGTTAACAACAACTTCGCGTTCATCAGAATCAACTGGTTCGGGCTCGGGGTCTTTGGATTTCTTTGATTTTGGCTTAATGCGACCTTTTCCTTTTTTTGGAGGAGACGTGGGTGTGTCAGCAACATCATGTGTTTCAGTTTGTGATTGTTGTGATTGTTGTGTGAATTGTAGGTTTTGAAAGTTAGAGTTTAAGGTGTTTTGTTGGTTTTGTTGTTGCCAATACATAAATGTTTGATGTTGTTGATACATTTCTTGGCTCGATAAGCCTAGTGGGTTGGGGATTGAAGATGAACCGGCGTTCGGGTTAGATGATGAACCCGGGTTTGAGGTATTCCACCCACTAGCAAGAAGATTGTAGAAATTATCGTCGTTACCTCCCGACATTTTTTTTTTTTTTTTTTTTTTTTTTTTTTTTTTTTTTTTTTTTGCAGTTAATAGAAGTTGAAAGATTGAGAGAATGAAGAGGATTTAGTAGTGGAAGTGTAAAAAGAAATGGTCTTTTAATTGGGTATTTATAGTGGTAAAAAAAGGTTTTTGAAAATTTTTTTTTGAAAAATAACGGCTAGTAGCCGTTTAGGGTGTTTTTGAAATTTTTTTAAAAAATAACGGCTAGTAGCCGTTTAAGAGTAGAAAGTGTAAAATTTTTGAATTTTTTTTTTGCGCCTCCCCTATAACGCCCGTTGCTTTGGCAACGCGGGCTTCAAATTATCTCTTTAACGCCGAGCTCCTAACGGTAATAACGCCGATAACGCCGTTTTTTCTTCTTTAACGCCGTTACGGCGTTATTATTGCGAGTGCTCTTATTTAACTTGTTTGACAATTTATTATCAAGCGTGCCCTAGTCACATTACATCTTTGTCGTCCAATTTTTAGATATTACGTAGTACCTAACTTAAATAACAAGATTAAAATAGCCAATCGACTTTGTTCTAATTTGTTCTCAAGTAAAAGTAAATAGACATTTGAAGCACTTAACAATTTAACATAAAGTTATATGTATTTAATCTTGGCAATAAACGTTACAATGTAAGTTATAGTGATTGCTGGCCTAACATGTGATTAAACAAAGACCTAAATGTTTTTTTTACTGTAACTCAATTGAAAACTCTATTTAAGGGTTTTCAAATGCATGATATGATCAATGCATGCATTAAATCTTTACAAATCAAACAATTTACACAACCAATGGCTGCCTCTTCCTCTAACAACAGTTTGAATTCGAACTTGAACTTGTCTGAAAAAGATTGGGTTTTTCGAACCCAACAAGTTCTCCAAAACAATATTCTATCAGACGAAAACATACCAATATCGGTTTGCCAAGTGCCCAATTCTATAAGTGTTGTAAAGCCTCAAGCTTACGCTCCTCAAATGATTGCGTTAGGGCCATACCATTATTCACGCCCCGAACTCTATCACATGGAACGATCCAAGATCAATGTAGTCAAATCTTATTGGAATACCGACCAAATCGATCATGTGATAGAAAAGTTTAAAAGTATCGGGCCAATCATCCGAGCTTGTTATCATAAGTACCTTGAACTTGAGGATGATACTTTGGCATTAATGCTTGCCATTGATGCGTTGTTTTTCATTTTCCTTTTAAGGAAAGATTTAAATGGTTTTGCTAGTGATGCTAGTATCTTTAGCGATGTAATGATGCTTGAAAATCAAATCCCGATGATTATTTTGAAGGAAGTTGTAAACATTGATACAAAATCGTCAAACGACAATGATCTTAAGTTGCTCTCCTTGATGTGGGAATTTTGTGAGTCTCATTCGCCTTTTGTGATGCAGTCAAAACAGCAAGACATACAAGAAATGAACGTACTTCACTTATTGGATCTTCTACATAAGATGCTTACTTTGCCTCAGAGGCTAGCAGGTGCGCACACGATGATTACTTATTGGATCTTCTACATAAGATTAATTTTGTGAGTCACACATGCGATCGTTCATGTTAACTTATTTAGTTAACTTATGTTTTTCAAGATTTAGTATAAAATCATACACTAAATTTTGTCTATCTATCTAATGAAAGTTATAAACTCTACAGATGACAGCGCTAAGAAGCCCGCTTCACCTCCACGAGAAGTCCAAGTAGAATTATCACCCGCTTCACCTCCACGAGAAGTCCAAGTAGAATTATCACCACAAGCATCACAAAAAGCAAAAATCGATCTTACTAATGATCAACTGGTCAAAAACATTATAGGTATAGCGAAAACTGACATAATAAATTCAATTAGGCCAATTCGATTTATCACAAGTTTACCATGGGGCATGATCTCGAAATTAGTCAGCCAGAGTCTAGGCCTCCAAGAAAGTGCCACTAACAATTCACTAGTCGAAGAGATAGAAATCCCTTCGGTTTCTGAATTAACCAAAATGGCTGGTATATCATTCAAGCCTCTAAAAGACGGAATGTTAAAGCCCTTTTTTGATTCTAAGATCACAACCATCTACCTACCAGTGATTACCCTAACCGCAAACTCAGAAGTCATATTGCGGAACCTAGCAGCTTATGAAATGGCTAGTAGTAGCAACGCAACGTATGAAAGCCAAGTGATAGCACAATATCTTGATCTCATGAGTGGTATTGTCGACACGAAGGAAGATGCAAGTTTGCTTAGACAGGTTGGCATCATCAAAGGGGACTTGACTGATACATTGATCGCGGATTTGTTTAATGGGATTAATAAATCGTCGATGAAAATTTACAAGGACACTACAGCTGCTAAAATCAATGATTATTACAAGCAAAAAGTGAAGGTGAAAGTGTATAAGTTTACGAAGAAATATGTATAACAAATAAAAGTACAAGGTTGGTGTTTCTATACGGAATTTCTCCAAAGTCGATCATGATTAACAATCTTCAACGACCTCGGCCCTTTGTGTCTCAAAATGCAACCAAACAAAGATGTCATATGCATGGACTGGATGGACGAGGATGCCAGAAAATAACACCCCGTCCATAATTTAAAAAAAAAAAATTGGGTTGTAACTGTATGCAAATTGTATGATATATATGAGTTATTTTAACCTTTGCCGCGTTCATTTATTTAGTTGGAAAAAAAGATACAATTATTAAAACTAATGTCATCAATAGTCATTTTTTTAACAAATTATTTCACATAAAAAAATTGGAACACCCCTCCCCCATTATGTATCATCCATTTGGCCACATAATTATTATTAAAATTAGCATGTTCCCTTCACGTAAAATGGTTTCCATGTAATAAAACCATGGGTGTGTTTGGGGAGGGGCTTATGGAGCTTCAGCTTTTAAAATAAGTTTGCTTATAAAATAAGTATCGTTTGTTATGCGGGCTTATGAAATCATAAGCCCTAAAAGGGGTATAAAACTTTAGCCCCATAAAAAGGGCTAAAAACATTAGCCGAGGCTTATGGACCATAAATTACATATTTACTCACAAAAATATCTAACATATACCATAAAACTCATTTAATTATATCATTTTTAGTAATTTTGCAATAATAAGCCTCATCTCCAATCCATTTGCCAAATAAGTCTACAGAAATACAAATTTCAACTTCGGCTTATAATAAAAACCCTAGCCCAAGCCCAAACCCAAGCCCATTGCGCCAAACATACCCATTGTATGAATCCAAATCAGCGTATACTAACCACTTCATAATGATAAGTAAATTAATATTTGAGTTAATTACATAAATCGTCCTTGTGGTTTGCTGAAAATTACGGATCCTGTCTCTGTGCTTTTTTTCTTACGGATCCTGTCCCTGTGGTTTATGATTTTTAAGGCTCCAGTCCAAATTTCGACCCGACTCCTAACGGTCGTTAAAAAGGACTTAACGTGACATAGATTCTAACGTGAGTGCTAACATTGTATTTTGGTTTTAACGATCGTTATACAAACCACATGACGATTTATGTAATTTACTCTTCAAAAAAAAAAGTTTTTTCTTTTTAATTTTATTATTCAATTTTTTTTTAATTTTATTACGATTAAATTTTTTAATAAAAAAAAAAAAAACTTTTTTTAAATTTAATTTTAATTTTATTATAATAAATTAAAAAAACTAATTTTAATTTTATTATAATAAATTAAAAAAAAACTATTTTTAATTTTTTTAAAAATTTATAAAAAATAAAAAATTCATAATAAAACTAAAAAATTAATTTTAATTTTATTACAATAAATTTTAAAAAAAAATTATTAAAAATTAATTTTATTAAAAAAAGTTTCTTTTAAAAAAATTAATTTTACTAAAAAATAAAAAAACGGATGAAAGCCTATAAAAAAACGTTTTTATACGGTTTAGTTCGTTTTTGTATGAAAATATATGAAAACAACGTACAAAAATGTATGGAAACGGATGAAAACGTACAAAAACGTTGTTTTTGTACGTATGAACGTTGTTGTACGTTTTCATACATTTTTGTACGTTGTTTTCATACAGTTTCATACAAAAACGTTTTTTTATACGGTTTCATCCGTTTTATAATAAAATTAAAAAAAGTTATTTTTTTTGTTTTTTATTTTAATTTTTTTAATAAAATTAATTTTTTAAAAGAAAAAACAATTTTTAAAAAAAAATTATTATAATAAAATTAAAATTAATTTTTTTTTAGTTTTATTATAAATTTTTGATTTTTTATAAAATTTAAAAAAAATTAAAAATAGTTTTTAATTTATTATAATAAAATTAAAATTTGTTTTTTTTTTTAATTTATTATAATAAAATTAAAATTAAATTTAGAAAAAAGTTTTTTTTTTTAATTAAAAAATTTAATCGTAATAAAATTAAAATTTTTTCGAATAATAAAATTAAAATGAAAAAACTTTAATTTTTTTTAAAGAGTAAATTACATAAACCGTCCCTGTGGTTTGTATAACGATCGTTAAAACCAAAATACAATGTTAGCCCTCACGTTAGAATTTATGTCACGTAAAGTTTTTTTTAACGACCGTTAGGAGTCGGGTCGAAATTTGGACTGGACCCGTAAAAATCATAAACCACATGGACATGATCCGTAAGAAAAAAAGCACAGGGACAAGATCCGTAATTTTCAGCAAACCACAAGGACGATTTATGTAATTAACTCTTAATATTTTATAGATTCTGTAAGGCTAATACTAATGGCTCGGTTGGTTGCCACCCCAACCGAGTAGTCGACCTAGTTGTCCCCAACAGATCAAACCCTCAACCTTTGCAATGTTTCAGTTTGCCTGACAACCGATTAAATTAGCACATCTCCCTTTGACTTTTTGACCGTTGCATCATCATACACAAAAGATCTCAGGTTTTTTTTTTTTTTTTTTTTTTTTTTTTTTTTTTTTTTTTTTTGTATATATATTTTTAGATTGATCTTTAAACATCTTGAAAGAAAGAAAAGATAAACCCATCATTGATCTTGAACTATTACATAAAAACACACCTACCCAGGACCTTGTTACAAGGTCTTGAAGAAGCGTCGTATCTCTTCAGTCTTTGTTGAGGAATGTATTAAAGGTGGTGTCTTTCAGTTCGTGTGTTATGGTGTAATAAAGATGGTTGATTTGTTGTCAGTGTATGTTGTAATTGGAGTAATAAATTAAGAGTTGTGATAGTATGTTTTGGAGATATAATGATGGTCTAATTTTATAATAGAAAAAATTACACGTTTGGTCCCTGTGGTTTTATCAAATTTCATGTTGACAAAATTACACGGTTGGTCTCTGTGGTTTGCTCGTATTGCAAGTTTGGTCCCTAAGTCATTTTAATTACCCCACATATACCTATTTTTGAAACGTTGCACTCTTTTAGTCCTTATTTTGGATTGTCGTTAGTGCAGTCCGTTAAGTATTTTGCGCTCTTAGTCCTTCGTTAATAAATTTTACACCGTTAGTCCTTATTTTTTAAAATATAGTTTTCATCAGTTAGTCCCTCCGTTAATAATAGTTATCGCCCGATTTTTCACGTTTTTGTTCGTTTTTTATCCGTTTCCCCCCTTTTTTTACGTTTTTCGTCCGTTTTTTTCGATTTTTTATAGTTTTTGTCCGTTTTTCTTACATTTTATCCGTTTTTCTTACGTTTTTATCGATTTTCATCCGTTTTTGTCCGTTTTTCTAATATTTTTCTCACATTTTTATCCGTTTTTCTTATGTTTTGTCTGTTTTCTTTCGTTTTTGCTCGTTTTCATCCGTTTTTGTCCGTTGTTCTTACGTTTTGTCCGTTTTTCGTACGTTTTTATCGGTTTTCATCCGTTTTTGTGCGTTTTTCTTTCGTTTTTGTACTATTTCAACATATTGAAAATTTTTCCAAAAAGAAAAAAAATTTCAAAAAAAAAAAAAATTGGAAAAAAAATATTCCCGAAAAAATAATTTAAAAAAAAATAAAAAAAAAATCAAATTTAAAAAAAACAAATTGAATAAAAAATTTCAAAAAAAAAAATTGAATAAAAAGAATATTTTTCAAATATTTAAAAAAAAAAAAAAAAGATCTTAAAAAAAAAATTTGAAATTATTTTTTTTTCAAAATTTTCAATATGTCGAAATACTTTTTTTGTTTCAAAACTTTTTTTTTCAATATTTTTTGAAATTTGGACATATTGTAAAAAAAAATTAGAAAAAAAAAATATTTCCGAAAAAAAAATTGAAAAAAATAAAAAAAACTCAAATTTCAAATTTCAAAAAAAATTTGAATAAAAAATTTCAAAAAAAAATTTGAAAAATTTTTTTGAAAATTTTTATTCAAAATTTTTTTTGAAATTTGAAAATTTTTTTCAATTTTTTTTTTCGGAAATATTTTTTTCCAATTTTTTTTTTGGAAATATTTTTTCCAATTTTTTTTCTTTTTTGAAAAAAGTTTCAATATGTTGAAATAGTACAAAAACGAAATAAAAACAGATAAAATGTAAGAAAAATGGACAAAAACGGATGAAAACCGATAAAAACGTACGAAAAACGGACAAAACGTAAGAACAATTGACAAAAACGGATGAAAACGAAAGAAAACTGACAAAACGTAAGAAAAATGGACAAAAACTTAAGAAAAATGTTAGAAAAACGGACAAAAACTATAAAAAAACGAAAGAAAACAGACGAAAAACGTAAAAAAAGGGGGGAAACGGATAAAAAACGGACGAAAACATAAAAAATCGGGCGACAACTATTATTAACGGAGGGACTAACTGTGGAAAACTATATTTTAAGAAATAAGGACTAACGGTGCAAAATTTATTAACGAAGGACTAACAGTGCAAAACACTTAACGGACTGCACTAACGGCCATCCAAATTAGGGACTAAAAGAGTGCAACGTTTCAAAAATAGGTATCTGTGAGGTAATTAAAATGACTTAGGGACCAAACTTGCAATACGAGCAAACCACAGGGACCAACCGTGTAATTTTGTCTTTCATGTTTATTCCCTAAGTTGTTTTAATTACACCAGAGATACCTATTTTTGAAACCTTGCACTTATTTAGTCCCTATGTTGGATGGGCCGTTAGTTTATCCTTTTAGTGTTTGCACCGTCAGTCCCTCTTTTAAGATTTTTTGCACCGTTAGTCTTTATTTTTCAAAATGAATTAAAACCTCGTTTTTATTCGTTTTCGTTCATCTTTTATTACGTTTTCTTCGTTTTTTATTACGTTTTAATATGTTTTTTCACGTTTTCATATTTTTTTTTTTACTTTTTCGTCCGTATTTATACGTTTTTGTCCGTTTTTTTACGTTTATGTCCGCTTTTTTACGATTTTGTCCGTTTTTTAAATGTTTTCATCTATGTTTTTACTTTTTTGTTTGTTTTTATCCGTTTTTTATGTTTTTTTACGCTTTCTTCCCTTTTTTTATGCTTTCGTCCGTTTTTTTATGTTTTTGTCCGGTTTTTATGTTTTTAACCGTTTTCATCTGTTTTTTTACGTTTTCGTTTGTTTTTATACGTTTTTGTCTATTTTTAAGTTTTCGTCCATATTTTTTACGTTTTTGTCTATTATTTACGTTTTCATCTATTTTTAAACGTTTTCAGCTGTTTATTTTACATTTTTATTTGTTTTTATACTTTTTAGTCCGTTTTTACATGTTCGTCCATTCTTTTACGTTTTCGTCTGTTTTTTTTAACGTTTTTGTCATTTTCTTACGTTTCCGCCTGTTTTTAAACGTTTTCATCTTTTCTTTACGTTTTCGTTTGTTTTTATATGTTCTAGTCCCTTTTTTTACGTGTTCGTCCATTTTTTAATACTTTCATTCATTTTTTTACGTTTTCATCATTTTTTTACGTTTTTTTACGTTTTCGTTTGTTTTTATACGTTTTAGCCTGTTTTTTTTACGTTTTTGTCATTTTTTATCCGTTTTTTTCCCGTATTCTACGTTTTGGTCCGTTTTTTACGTTTTTGTCCGTTTTAGTCATTTTTAGGCTTTTGTCCGTTTTAGTCATTTTTTACGCTTTCATATGTTTTTAAACATTTTCATCTTTTTTACGTTTTCGTCTGTTTTTTTACGTGTTCGTCTACTTTTTTTTACGTTTTCATTCATTTATTACGTTTTTGTCTTTTTTTTTACGTTTTGGTCAGTATTTTTACGTTTTCGTTTGTTTTTATATGTTCCAGCCTGTTTTTTTTAAGTTTTCATCCATTTTTATCCGTTTTTTCCGTATTCTATGTTTTGGTCTGATTTTTTTACGTTTTCGTCCGTTTTAGTCATTTTTTACCTTTTCGTCTGTTTTTAAACATTTTCATTTTCTACGTGTTCATCTATTTTTTATGTGTTCGTCAAATTTTTTTACGTTTTCGTTCATTTTTACGTTTTTGTCTATTTTTTTTACGTTTTGGTCAGTTTTTTTACGTTTTCGTCCATTTCTAAAGGGATGAAAATGTAAAACTAGACAAAAATATTTAAAAACAAGCAAAAATGTAAAAAACATACGAAAACGTAAAAAAAGAAAACCGTAAAAAAAGGTGAAAACACAAGAAAAATGAACGAAAGCGTAAAAAATGGATGGACTTGTAAAAAAAAGGGACTAGAACGTATAAAAACAAATGAAAACGTATAAAAAAAAATAATAATAAAAAAGATGAAAACGTTTAAAAACAGACGAAAACGTAAAAAAAACGAAAAACGTAAATATACGGACGAAAATCTAAAAAAACGGACGAAAACCTAAAAAAATGGATGAACATTTAAAAAACGAACTAAAACGTATAAAAACAAATGAAAACGTAAGAAAACAACTGAGAACGTTTAAAAATAAACGAAAACGTAAAAAACCAGACAAAAACGTTAAAAATGGACGAAAACGTAAAAACGAAAAAAAACGTATAAAAGCAAACGAAAACGTAAAAAATAGATGAAAACGGTTAAAAACGTATGAAAACATAAAAATTGGATAGAAACGTAAAAAATGAATGAAAACGTTTAAAAAAAGGGAAGAAAACGTAAAAAAAATGACAAAAACGTAAAAATGCAGATAAAAACATATAAACACAAACGAAAACGTCAAAAAACTGATGAAAATGGACGAAAACATAAAAAAGCGGACATAAACGTAAAAATACGTACGAAAACGTAAAAAAAAATATACGAAAACGTGAAAAAATGGATGAAAACGTAAAAAGGATGAACGAAAACGAATACAAACGAGTTTTTAATTCATTTTAAGAAATAAGGACTAACGATGCAAAAAATCTTAACGGAGGGACTAACGGTGCAAACACTTAACGGATAAACTAACGGCCCATCCAAAATAAGGACTAAATGAGTGCAAGGTTTCAAAAATAAGTATCTCTGGTGTAATTAAAACGACTTAGGAACTAAACATGAAATCTGAGCAAACCACAGGGACTAAACGTATAATTTTTTCTTTATAATATTTCAATGGGGTGTTAGATTGATATAGAGGGTGTGAAATCATAGAAGATAAGATGGGAAGAAAACGATATGAAATAATAATGAGTAATTTTCCTAGTTATCCTTTTAGCCTTTTCATTTCATTGTTTATATGAGATCTTCACAACAAAACATAACAAAATAAAGTCATAATGAAGTCCTTGGGAGGTGCTTGGGCATGATTTACCAACATGTTGGCATGCATCATTAAAAATAAATAAATAAATACTTTTCAACCCATTGTTTTGTGGATTAGTTGGTTTAAAAACCCAATATCAGTAGTAATGTGTAGTTGATTTTTTTTTCTAATGCTTTTTATTTTAGTTAAATTGTCATTGAAATGTTTTTTTACTTTATGAATGAAGTTCTAATTTTTTGAAAGAAAAGAGTTACGGTTGTTATTGCGGTCACTATTAGCAAATTGTGGTTGGGTGTAGTTTTGAATAGAGAAAGCTGATGTGACGCAGAAGTGGCAGACATAACCACAAAATTTATGGTTACCATTAGCATTGCCTAATCAAGCATAATCTTCACAATCTTCTTATTCTTTAACTTTAGGTAAAGCATATGCATGTATGAATCCAAATCCACCCAAATTATTGGCACTTTATCAAGACACAATTGTATCATTAAATTTTTTGTCGCGATTATGTTATGATTTAAGCAACCAAGGGTTTAGCCGATAAGATACAAATGATATATATTACGATAAACCTTGTTTAAACAGATGATAATTATAATTCTACCGGTTTTAAGGTTTACATTATCTATTATGGAGTAAACTTTCACACAAGTTGCCTTAGGGGTGTTTACTAAATTAAGTGATAACATATGAGGGTCTATATTAGACTCTTATTAGAGAGAGACAAGTTTTAATGTCTCTCTCATTTAAGAGCCATTAAGGGTTTTGGGCCCACTTTTCTCTCCACTAAGAGAAAAGTAAACACCCCCTAGTGTATTATGACCTTGCAAAAGTTAATCAAAGCAGATATACAAGTAGTTCTCTAGAGATGACATAAGATGGATGCCATGTATTTTGTGGTATATAATGAGACTATCCTAATAGGTTATGAGAATAATCTTTTTTTAGGTAAAGGGGATTACCCCGGTAAAATAATGAGGCTATTTTAATAGGTTACGAGAATAATCGAACGCGAACTACTTACCATAACATTTACAATACAAATATTTCCAGAAAAAGGTTTCAAAATTGTCAAACATTGTTTCCAAAAACTCGAAAATGAACATAGCGATAAAAAAAGTGTTCGAAATGGAGTTAAAAGTATACAACTTGTAGGCATATTTTCAAGTTTTCCACGGGTAGATGTACACATTTAGGTCTAAGCCCAATATTAATCTGAAGATTTGGCTATGATTGGGCCAATTAAAACTTAGGTGTCGTTCGTTTTTTCAGAGCTTTTACCTCTTCATCTGCAAACCATGTCTGCAGAAGAAGAGGTAGATCTAAAGTCTTCATCTGCATGGATGAAGATCGTTTGTTTTTGTGCTATTGAAGTACTTCTTTTATTTTCTATATTTTTTTCTTTTTTTGTGCTATAAATCCTTTTGTAATATGGTTCAAATGGGTTAATCGTAAAAAAACGTAAGAAAACGTAAAATAACAGACGAAAACGTAAAAAAATGAACGAAAACATAAAAAAAAAACGGACGAAAAAATACGAAAACATAAGAAAACGGATTAAAAAGTAAAAAAAAGACGAAAACGTAAAAAAATGGACAAA
This sequence comes from Chrysanthemum seticuspe, assembly GCA_019973895.1. NCBI lineage: Eukaryota > Viridiplantae > Streptophyta > Magnoliopsida > Asterales > Asteraceae > Chrysanthemum > Chrysanthemum seticuspe. The sequence goes on from BPTQ01000005.1 coordinate 36,056,677, forward strand.
AACGTAAAAAATGGGCGAAAACGTAAATAAAAAGACCTAAATGTAAAAGAGATGTAAGATATTGAGAAAGAGATGTAAGGTTTGTGAAAGAAGAGGTAAGGAGTGAAAGAAGAGGTAAGAAGTGAAAGATAATGTCTGAAATTTAGAAGAGGAAAGAAGTGAAAAGAAGCACTTATGTCTGCAGAAAAACAAACAAGAAACCTCTGCCCTCCTGCAGACGAAAGAAGTGAAAAGAGGAAAAAAGCACTTCTTGAGAAAAAACAAACGACACCTTAATTAGGATCGATCATTATTATTTTTGCTTTATGTATTTTTACTAATTTTTATTATAATACTAAGCCCAAGGAGATTTGATAAACTAATCTGTTTGAATTATGGTCACAGGCCATGCTCATTATCTATCTTTTACTCTGATAGGAGGCATGTGTGTTATAAATAAATCAAGGTGGTTGCCCCGCAGCGCTGAGGCGGGTTCATTTCGTTTTTTTTCCGCTAGAATCTTCAAGAGTTTTGGTCAGTGCAAGTGTAGAACAACATGGTATTGTCGTACAAAACCCTGCATTTTTATTATGGCCACTTGTCATTACAGAAAAATGCATGTTTCAGGCCTAATAGCGGGAAACATGCGCAGTATTGCAGTAATAGCCTAATAGATGCTGAGGCACTGGATACAGATTTGAGAGAACATTTGTACCCACCTCGACGATAAGAGCAGTTGTGGTGACTACTTTAGGGATGGTTAGACAATTACAGGCATCATCTCGAGGCTCTGCAACAACTCCAGCGCTATATGCGTACGCACAGTATATACTGATATTACTGAAGCAGCTCATAGGCTACCGTTTACCTGTTAACCACGAATAACAAAACATGTTATAAAGTTATGGTTTCAGAAAGCAGGTCCGATGGGTGGGAATGGCAAATACGCAAACCTGCATAAATAACAGGACTGAACCTGTTATTAACAGCAACCGCTTCTGTGTTGACATTATTGTGCAGCCCTGTAAGTGTACTGAGATGTTGTCAATTGTGAGTGCTAAAATTAATTTGCAAATATCATGTAGCTTAATTTCAGGAGACTTAACCCACCTTTAAGAAGTTGCTGGCCATATTTAGTTGGTTCATACTTGGATGCAGGAGGATGGCTTGCATTGTCGTTAGTACCTGATAGCTCAAACGCCTCAATATATTGTGATTTTCTTGCCCTGTTGACAATAGTAAAATAGTTGTAGGATAAAATCATAAGGAAAAGGTGGCATATTTAAGGCTTATGACCAAGCACATAATTGACCTGTAGTAGCCCACAACCCAAGATTGACGGTGCTCCCATTTACTACCACATTTGCACAAAATCGAAGAAAAGTTGGCGCATAATCCTGTTATCAGAATACATTCAAACACAGTAACAAAACTAACTTATTAAGTCATGACATCTCTTTCATGGTTTACAACTCCAAAGCCTAAACCATAACATCTATGCTATAAACTTCTTATTAACTACATGGTTATATGTTATGCTGACTTTACATCGCACTCAAGAAAAGAAATACCTTTCTGATTATCGGACTCAGAATAGGACCCATGGTTATTGAGGCGTGATATGAATCGGTTGCAGCAGTCTGTTTTGCATCTTTCTCTTGCCCACTTTCTACTTCTTCACGACCTTCTCTCTCGAAATCCCTAACCTACATTCCATTATACAAAAACTCAAATGTCCAAAAACATACTTCAATTTTGTATGAAACTCTCTTCATTCGACACACTCACCTCAGTTAATGAAATAATTTCCAAACCAACCTAAGACGCACTTAGCTCACACTGAAAATTGCTAACAAAATCATTTGGCTTCATAAGGTTTTTTAATAAATATGACAACTAATAATCATATAACCATAATATGAACAAAAATTACCAACTTTACCAATCTTTCTCAAATTCCTGAAGGTAAAATCTGGATATAAACGAAACTATATTATCAAACTAATTAACCCTCATAGCTCCGAACCTCAAAAAACGTCACACCTGCAAAAGCAAAAACCCACATATTAAAAGGTGTCAATCTTTTAGGACATAATTATTTTAAATTAAAAGTCAATAGAAGTAAAACTTATGAGACTACATACCCTTTTGAGTTTATCATTTTCTTCTTGAATTCCATTTAATCTCACATTCAGTTAGTCTACCAATGTCCAACTGTAACATAAAAAAGGTCAAGACATTAACAACAAATAAATCAAGAATAAAATAAACCTCGCATAAAAAACATGTACCATTATTGATTCTTCCCTATTAGTCTTCAATCTTCCACAAGTATCCCCACTGTCCAAGATAAAATCGATTATTAAGCATTTATAAATAATCACTTTCTAGCAATTAAGAGTCAAGAGCACAACAAATCATATCAATAACTATTAGCCGAAGATGACGTAAGATCCGAAAAAGAGGAGCATACTTTCAATACTCTCCACCTTTGATATCCGGCAACTTGTTTAACTCGATACCTCGGCATTGGAAACCACGGGTCTAACTTATCAGTTATCAACTTATCACCGAACAAACCTTTTAGATCCAAAAAACGTTATCACAAAATCAGTTAGACCAAAAGCGATTGTGCGTGATTTATGTTAGGCGGTTACATGAGAGAGAGGGAAGCGGTGAGTGATTTCTAGAAATTATGGCAATGGAGAAGAACCGATTCATTATTATCCATGTGGTTAGCAAACGGGCGCAGAAAACACGACACATCCACGTGTTACTGGGCTGCAATTCGAGCCAACACCTTTGAAGCCTAGCGATAAATTCATATTTTAAAAAGATGCGGGGAATATACTTTCGTGTTTTAGTGTATACATATATATATATATATATTATATATATATATATATATATATATATATATATATATATATATATATATATATATATAAAATAATAATAATAATAATAATAATAATAATAATAATAATAATAATAATAATAATAAAACTAAGAATATGCTATGAATTACAATGATTTAGTTGATATTTTCAACCAACAAAAACAATATACAGTAAAACCTCTATAAATTAATAATGTTGGGACCGGGATATTTTATTAACTTAGCGAGATATTATTATATCGATAAATTAATAATTTATTAATTTAAAGAGGTTTTATGTATGGCCATTAAATTTTTAAGTCTAATATACTAGCTAGTTACAATGTATACTCATTATAGACGAAAAATAACTCTAAAAATAAAGTTCCAATTAACATTTTATGAATTCACATTCACACTTTATGAAAATAAAATTAACACTTTTTGTTGCAAAATGACAAGACAATGCACCAACTCTTTAAAGCAATAAGGAAATTTTAAGATAAACTAAATATAGATTTGAAGTTCAGCAAAAAACAAATGACTATTGATTACTTTTTACTAAACAATCTTAAGATTTTGAAGTATATCTCTCTCACACACACATATCTATACATATATATATAGAAGTTTTAGTAATTATTAATTTATAGTGTTATTGGGACTAATATATATACACTGGGGTTTCCAAAAATTATTATCTTATTATTTTATCGATTGGGGTCCAAATTTGTACTGGTCCCAAGTTGGGACTGGACAAATTATTAATTATATCGAGATTATTAATTTATCGAGTATTAATTTATAGAGGTTTTACTGTAGTGACCCAAAACAACTACCACAACCTTAAAACAACTTTTCTTATCCAAAAAACTCTTACATTACGGGCGTGTTTGGCGCAGAGCATTTATAAGCGGTGAACGTTAAGCGTTGTGATTTTATTGCTTGTTTGATAAGCACCAAGTGGCTTTATTTACTTTTTCGGAATGCTTATTTTTCAACGCTCCATGAAGTAGCATTTATGAGGGTTGAATATTTAAGCGTTGTTTTACACATTATTATTACACCTTCAACTACATTAGACTAAAAAATAATAAGACACCATCAAAACCACCCACCACACCGCCACATCAACTTTCTCTCTTATGAGACACCACACAGACTAAACATTTTTTTTTAATTAAAAATTTTCATTTAAACTAAAAACATTTTTAATAATATTTCAAATAAAATTAAAAATATTACATAAAAGAACTAAAATAAAATTAAAAATATTACAATAAAATTAGTGTGCATTTATTCGATGTCAAATGTGTTCCACTAAATATGCTTTAAGATTTAGATGAGTTTGTTCGTTGTGTATTTCCCTGATAACTTGTAACCTAGATTATGTCGATCATAGAGGATCATCTTCACGATGTTGTTCCTCTGGATAAAAGTTGGGAGATATTGCCTTCTTTTTGTCTTTTCGTATCATATGTAGGGTTTTTCTAACATGTGCCCCGGGGCCACATGTTAAGCACACCAAAAGGACGGCGGGACCCACGAAAAAGGACGTCCGGACCCACAAAGAATACACTTTTCAAATAAAATATGTGGGTCCGAACGTCCTTTTTGGTGGGTCCTGCCGTCCTTTTGGTGTGCTTAACATGTGCCCCCGGGGCACATGTTAGAAAAACCCTATTATGTAATATGATGCAAGTGTACATCAAATGTGTAATTTTCTCAAGACTTCGCAACCGTGCTGGCGTTTTTACTATAGTCCACTTTTTCTTTAGCACGCCAAACACTTGTTACACATCCTTTCTTGCTGCTTCATACGCTTGGTTGTATCTTATCCGCTTTGTATCATTCGAGCCTGGCTATGAAATAGACTTAACAAGAACAGCCCATTCAGGATATATCCCGTCAGTAAGATAATATCCCATCTATAATTCACGTCGTTAGCCACAAACGAAACCTCTAGTGCTTTCCTGACTTTAAAATCATTTAAAAGGGGTGATTGACGTATAACGTTGACGTCATTGTTCGACCATGCAACACAAAAGAACGCATGCCAAATTCATAAATCTTGTGAAACAGCCGCTTCTAATAAAATGAATAAATTTGGCCTAAAATCACCCCTAAAAATTTGACTACGTAGATGTTGTGAGCATTGAGCTCACAGCCATTTCGTCCAGTAAATTGCATTGATCATTTGAAGACCCTCCGCCATTCAATCCAACACAACACCTAATCTAAATGCATCATTTGAAGCATGGAAACAGGTGAAACAGCGATATTTCATGACCATTAATGTCAAGCTTATTTAACTTGTTTGACAATTTATTATGAAGCAGCCCTAATCACATTACATCTTTGTTGTCCAATTTTTAGATATTACCTAACTTAAATAACAAGATTAAAATAGCCAATCGACTTTGTTCTAACTTGTTCTCAAGTAAAAGTATATAGACATTTGAAGCACTTAACATAAAGTTATACGTATTTAATCTTGGCAATAAACGTTACAACGTAAGTTATAGTGATTGCTGGCCTAACATGTGATTAAATAAGAAATTTACTGCAAGTCAATATCAAAACTCTATTTAAGGGTTTTCAAATGCATAATATCAATGCATGCATTTATAAATCTTTAGAAATCAAACAATTTACACAAACAATGGCTGCCTCTTCCTCTAACACCAGTTTGAATTCGAACTTGAACTTGTCTGAAAAAGATTGGGTTTTCTCGAACCCAACAAGTTCTCCAAAACAATATTCTATCAGACGAAAACATACCAATATCGGTTTGCCAAGTGCCCAATTCTATAAGTGTTGTAAAGCCTCAAGCTTACGCTCCTCAAATGATTTCGTTAGGGCCATACCATTATTCACGCCCCGAACTCTATCACATGGAACGATCCAAGATCAATGTAGTCAAATCTTATTGGAATTCTGACCAAATCGATCATGTGATAGAAAAGCTAAAAAATATCGGGCCAATAATCCGAGCTTCTTATCATAAGTACCTCGAACTTGAGGATGATACTTTGGCATTAATGCTTGCCATTGATGCGTTGTTTTTCATTTTCCTATTAAGGAAATATTTAAATGGTTTTGCTAGCGATGCTAGTATCTTTAGCGATGTAATGATGCTTGAAAATCAAATCCCGATGATTATTTTGAAGGAAGTTGTAAACATTGATACAAAATCATCAAACGAAAATGATCTTAAGTTGCTCTCCTTGATGTGGGAATTTTGTGAGTCTCATTCGCCTTTTGTGTTGCAGTCAAAACAGCAAGACATACAAGAAATGAACGGACTTCACTTATTGGATCTTCTACATAAGATGCTTACTTTGCCTCAGAGGCTAGCAGGTGCGCACAAGATGATTACTTATTGGATCTTCTACATAAGATTAATTTTGTGAGTCGCATGCGGTCGTTCATGTTAAATTATTTAGTTAACTTATGTTTTTCAAAATTTAGTATAAAATCATACATTAAATTTTTTCTATCTATCTAATGAAACTTATAAACTCTACAGATGACAGCGCTAAGAAGCACACTTCACCTCCACAAGAAGTCCAAGTTGAATTATCACCCGCTTCACCTCCACGAGAAGTCCAAGTAGAATTATCCCCACAAGCATCGCAGACGGTAAAAATCGATCTTACTATAATGATCAACTGGTCCAAAACATTATAGGTATAGCGAAAACTGACATAATAAATTCAATTAGGCCAATTCGATTTATCTCAAGTTTTACCATGGGGTATGATCTCAAAGTTAGTCAGCCAAAGTCTAGGCCTCCAAGAAAGTGCCACCAACAATTCACTAGTCGAAGAGATAGAAATCCCTTTGGTTTCTGAACTAACCAAAATGGCTGGTATATCATTCAAGCCTTTAAAAGACGGAACGTTAAAGCCCTTCTTTGATTCTAAGATCACAACACTCTACCTACCAGTGATTACCCTAACCGCAAACTCAGAAGTCATATTGCGGAACCTAGCAGCTTATGAAATGGCTAGTAGTAGCAACGCAACGTATGAAAGCCAAGTGATAGCACAATATCTGGATCTCATGAGTGGTATTGTCGACACGAAGGAAGATGCAAGTTTGCTTTGACAGGTTGGCATTATCAAAGGGGACTTGACTAATACATTGGTCGCGGATTTGTTTAATGGGATTAATAAATCGTCGATGAAAATTTACAAGGACACTACAGCTGCTAAAATCAATGATTATTACAGGCAAAAAGTGAAGGTGAAAGTGTATAAGTTTACGAAGAAATATGTGTACGAGTCTTGGCAAGTACTAACGGTTGTATCAACGCTCGTACTCTTGTTGCTGTTGATTTTACAATCGTTTTGTAGCGTTTATAATTGCAAACATGTGACCAGATGGTAAATTAGATTAGTATGTCGTTTGTTGTTTCGTCTGAATTTTATTGTACATGTAGATGTATATATTTATGTAAAGTATTTGTAAGATGAATAATTGACATATGAAAAAGAAAATTTTGATATATCTATGGTCACAAAGCGTGCCGATTACAAAACAATCCTTATTTTAACGTTGTTATCTGCATTAGGATTCTATTCTTTTTCTCAGATTTGAGGATGATAATATTTTACTGTTAGCTCGGAGAAAGATAACTTAGCACAAAAGTATTCTCAATGTAAAGAACAATCAACCAAAAACTATGTTCAAACAGCTCATAAAGCTTAATTAACTACTAATTAGCACAGCTTAAACTTGAAGAATGTTGGATATACGAGATGTTACTCTCACAAAAATATTTCTCACAAAATATTAAACTTTATTTTGGAGACAAATTGGTAGTATTGAGAATAATACTCCAAAACATAAAAACTAGAACACTCTTTCTTTATGAAATATTTGAGAAGGCTGGTACATCTATTACATCTTTGGTGTTCCTTCTATACACCAAGTGTCACCTTTGCATGGTGTGAAACATATACAAAACTTAGTCAAATATGATGAGCATTTCTATCCACACACATGTACTCATTTACAACATGTATTTGACCAAAAGAGTAAGCAAGTTTCATTTTTCTTGCTGATTGAACATGTTTTAAATTCACCAAAAAACTTATTTTCATTTTTTTTTGTCAGCAAAAACACATTAGTTTACAAAGAATAAGATTAATTTAAGGTATTGTGATGTACCCTAGCTTGTAATCTTAAATTGTTTAATGAATCTTTTCCTTAAAATAAATGGATCTATGCATATACTTTATTGTTCCTATAAATAGGAGGTATATCATGTAGAAGAATTTAGATTTAATTAACTAAAAGCATAATCCAAGAACAAAAATGAAAGAAACGGAACTCAAATCAATTTTAAATGTGAACTTTGGGAAACAACGATGGGTCGATCAAATCAGCAACTATTTCAAAGAAGAGGCTGGAATCGACGTTAGCAATATTCATGTTTGTGTCTTCAATGTCCCAAAATCCATAAGCCGTTTCAAACCTGAAGATTATGTACCTCAAGCTATTGCTCTTGGTCCTTATCACCATTTCGAGACTCATCTCTACCAAATGGAGAGGTACAAAGTTGCTGCTGTCAAAGCATTATTGAATCTTGATCAAGCCCACACCTTCGAGCCATTGGTGATTATGAGACTCAGAAAGGTTGAATTCATGATTCGTGCGTGTTACCACAAGTATCTAGACCTTGATGGTGACACATTAGCATGGATTCTTGCTATTGATGGCTTATTTTTACTTGTTCTTTTTATGCATTACAAAGAAATAGACAAATTCATACCTAAGAAGTTGATGAACCACGCAATACTCTATAGAGATGTAATGGTACTCGAAAACCAAATCCCCTTGGTGATCTTAGAAGAAATACAAAAGATCACTAATGATGATCTTGACTTGCTCTCCATAATGATACGATTTTGTGAGGTACATTCTCCCCTCAAATTATGTCGCAATTTAAACTATTCTATTGGGACGGCGGGTTATTTGCATTTGCTTGATCTTATGTACCATTTAATTGTAAATAATGAATCACCTAAAGAGGCTTCTCACCGTGGATTGTTTCATGGGGAACGAGCTAATGGCGTGCATGAGATAACACCAGAACACCAAGTCATCGACAACATGGATCATATAATGGAATTGGGACAAAGATTGGGCAAGATTAGAAGAGTTGGAAAAGCGATAAGTGTCCTAGTAAGCATCCCTTGGGATAAAATATCGGAGTTGCTAGGGTTCCAAATAGGCAAAAAGATAGACAAAGAAGATGGCAATCATCCTCGTGTCACAGAAATTGAAATCCCTTCAGTGACATCACTAAGCAAATATGGGCGAATTAATTTCAATCCTACAAATGGAGGGATTAGGGACACTAGGTTTGTAGCAACCGAAGCCACATTATACCTTCCGGTCATCACTCTTGAAACCTACTCAGAAGTTGTGTTACGAAACCTGGTTGCTTATGAAGTTGCTACGTCAAGTTCTACAATGGAATTGGCACAATATGTTGATTTGATGAGTGGCATTATAGACAAGGAGGAAGACGTTAAGTTGCTCAAGGGTAAAGGCATAATCGAAGGAAACATGACAAATGCTGAAATTGTCGATTTCTTTAATGGGATGAACAAGTCGAGTGAGCATGCAAAGGGTAACGAGACAGTTGAACAACTTAATGAGTATTACAACAAAATTATGGTAATCAAGGCATGGAAGTTTTTAAAGAAACGAATGCGTGGTTCACGAAAAGTTTTAACTATTGTTTTTACCCTTTTGGCATGTTTGTTGATGATTGTGTACTCATTTTGTGAAGTCTATGGTTGTCCTAAGTTATTTAACAAAATAACATAGATTCAAACTTGTATGATTACCTTCATGTACAATATATGTGTGTACTTCATTTGTGGTGTGTTTGAAAGTTGTGAAATAAAATGTTATTGATGTTTATAAATAATAAGCCATTTGAAGAAATTGATGCGTTTGCTGAGTTTCTATAGATGGACGGCAGAATGCTTAACTCTTAAAAGTGTCTTACTATACGTGTGTTTGTCCAAAGAAGAGAACAACTTTGACATAAATCACTACAATGACAACAAATTTAAGAACTTTCAACGACGGATCAATCCATAAATCAATCGATAATCATGATTAAAATATGTCATTTCCTAATACACATACATATATATTCGATCATATCATATCATACAATAACACATAATCTTCCACAAAATTCATACCAAAAATGGTACCTTCAATCAATTTGTTACCCTCTTCATCATCTCCTATCGAAATCACGCAGCAATGGGTTAATCGAATTAGCAAAACGTTCGAAGACCATCTTCAAGTCGACACCGATCTTCCTATTTGCATTTTCCAAGTACCCGAAAACTTAACCATTGAAAAGAAAGAATCTTATGTTCCTAACAAGATACTTCTTGGACCAATCCATCATTTCCGGACCGAGCTTTATACTAGCAAACAAGAGCAACTCAAACTTACAACCGCGAAAAAGGTACTAACGCCTTACAAAATCACATCCATTTTCGACAAGATTGTGGTTGAAAGACTCAAAGAGCTCGTCCCAGAACTACGGTGTTGCTATGACTTATATTTTGACGTAGATGATGACACATTATCATGGGTTTTTGCCATAGATGGGATATTTTTAATCGATATTTTATCTAAAGTATCGGAAGGAGATTCTTTAGAGTGTTTTGAAGATGTTATAATGGTCGAAAACCAAGTCCCATTAATCGTTTTGACTGAAATTCATTCTGCTCTAGAGGAACACTTATCAGGTGACTCTAACAATTCTTTTCTTTCATATGTATTGATCAAAACATGTGAAACTCGGTCGCCACTAAAGTTTAGTAGGCGGATAACAAGACTCGATCTTGATATAACAAGTCGTCTTCATTTGATCGATTGCATGTATCATTTGATCATAAACCATAATGTGGTAGGGAAAAATGAGTATATTCAAAATAACTTCTTGGATGATGTTGATCTAAAAGATGTTGAAAACGCGATTCAAATGGCGGGTGAATTATGTCCAGGAGCAAATGCATTGTTGCAACCCCTTTTGATCATATTGAAATTGCCATGGGACAAGATTATTAGTTTGATCAAGAAAATGTTGGGGGGAAATCCTGCGGTTTTAGAAATTGATATTCCTTCTGCTTCTGAGCTTTCTAGAATTGGAAAGATCGAGTTTTGTATGACTCCTGGAGGGATAAAAGATGTTGAATTCGACGACGAAACACATACTTTTTACCTCCCAATACTTAACTTAAGATCCGATTCAGAGGTTATATTAAGAAACTTGGTAGCTTACGAAGGGTTAATGTTCGAAAAAGGCACTTTTCTGAACCTTGATTTCACAGAATACGTTGATCTAATGTGTGGTATTATCGATAGTGTTAAGGACGTGATGATCCTTCGCGAAAAGAATATAATCGAAGGTGATCTAGACGACGATGAAATAGTTAAACTATTTAATGGGGTTACTAAATCGAGCTTGAAAACCGACGAGGCTTCAGGGTTGCAAAAGACAGTTGCTAGAGTTAATAAGTATTATGGAAATGTTCCTAGGGTTAAAGTATATCATTTCGTCAAGAAACATATTCTCGCGTGGTGGAAAGTTATCGCCATCGTGTTTACTCTTTTGAATCTAATGTTGTTGGTCGTTCAAGGAGTGTGTCAAGTTTACGAGTGTAACAATGGTTTAGGATTTAGTGTTGTTTCGTTTGTTTTTGGTTTTGGGACCAAAAATAGAAGGTTATTTGGTTTTTAGTTCTTGAGTCAATAAGGGAAATTGTGATGGATCTTGGAGCACTTACAAGATTACAATATCATGAATATCAATAATTTTTTCTTTAATTCACAGTCATAATCATAGTTATTAAAATTCAGATTTTGGTCTTAGAATCTTACGATTTTATAATACTAAAAAGCGAAAACAATCTCGATCCTCCGTAAAATCTTTACCAGATATAATTTTAATAGAATCTCGATCTTAGGCATAAGATCTTAAGATCTCGGTCGATCCAATCTTACTTTTCATAAAGCACAGGATAAAAAACTACAAATTTGTGTATTAATTATTGTGAGATATGAAAAACATGAGACTAATGGTATTAAACATGTTATAATTATAATTTTGACATATATTTTCATTATATATGATATATAATAATATGCTGATTTTCATAATTTTACAACGCATATAAAAAAAACGACACTATAATAGGAATTCAAGGACGAAACCAGGGGGTTTCCGCAGGGTCTCGGGACACCCATGGATTTTGTGTCACAGTGTTAATTTTGTTACAAAACCTTGATCTTGTATAAATGCATCCGGTTACAAAAAAATTATGTCTGTAGCCTTGTTTGATTTTTCTTAAATGCACCCGATGACTTTTTATTCTGATTCTATCCCTGAGTAGGATCTTAAGATCTCGATCCGATCTTATGATCATGATCTTGCAAAAATTAAAACGATATTAAGTAGAATCTCGATCTTAAAAACCATGATCATAACATCAAAACTTTTATCAAAACGTATATACTTCATGTACAAGACTCAACGTTTTTTTACATGAATTTTATAATCAAGTTAGACAAGCAAGTACATGGAAGCAAATTCACATCTAAAATATTATTGAATATTATAAAAACATCAAATCTCACCCCATCGATTAGGAAACCTAACTACGAATGATCTTCCATTGCGACTTTACAAGTGGCAAACCTTATCCATTATGGGGATTTCTAACTTGTGTTATAGGGGTAGAGAATAGACGGAATTTGGGTGAATTTATTGGGAGAGCCGAGTGTTGTATCCGTTAATTTAGGAGGTCAAAGTTTTATTTCTTTTGAGAAAATATAAGTAAAACTTCAAAGTTTTGGGAGAGCCATTACCCTCCCCGGTCTCCACTAAGATCCGTTTATGGAGTAGAGGTTAAGAGACATTAAATGAACTCAAATTACCATATTTTCATGTATGTTGATATTGATAATTTTCTAAACTTATGATGTCTATCAAAATTACACATGTTTTATATAAAAATTAAATTATTTAAAATACATTTGTCTTCATTAAACACTTTTAAGCTTGTACCATCATGACACAAGATGAAAAAACACATCTATTTTAGCCTTCTTATCTCCATGTTAGCCGCAATATTAAAGATCTTTTGGATAAGAAGAAGCTAACCACATCCATTAGATAGTTAAACAAACACTTAATTGAGTAGCTTAATCAAATTTCCTTAAAAAAAAATTTAGATCCGCAGACACTACACCTTCTTGTATTAATATCTTAAAAGATTCGAACCTACCGCTAAATACTATAAAAACTCTATAGGCACTTTATTTTGCTTACCCACAAATTCATGCTTACCAAGAGACAAATCTCCACCATTCATCTTGTTTGATCTAATGGTGAGGATTAACCTAAGATTTAAAAGGTAAACCTAAGTCCATGTTTTTTTTTCTTGTCATTTTGTCTTTCATTTTTTATTCACATATATTTTTTTTTTGGTTTTTTTTTTTTAATTAACGCTTTTTGATTTAATTCACTTTTTTATTTTTATTTTATTTTTCTAATTCGCGTTTTGTTTTTTTTTTTTTTTTTTTTTTTTTTTTTTTTTTTTTTAATTCGCTTTTTTTATTAACTCACGTTTTTTTTCATTCGCGTTTTTTTCTTCGTTTTCGTCTATTTTCATACGTTTTCGTCAGTTTTCATACGTTTTTGTCCGTTTTCATACATTTTCATATGTTTTCGTCCGTTTTCATACGTTTTCATCCGTTTTCATACGTTATCGTCCGTTTTCATCAGTTTTCTTTCGTTTTCGTCAATTTTTCATACGTTTCCATCTATTTTCAAACGTGTTTTTACTCTTTCATACGTTTTCGTCCGTTTTCGTACGTATTCGTCCATTTTCTTACGTTTTCGTCCGTTTTCTTACGTTTTCATACGTTTCTAACTATCACAAGTGATTTTCAGAATATCACTTTTTGATATTCTGAATATCACTTGTGATTTTCTGAATATCACTTTGTGATATTCAGAATATCACTTTGTGATATTATGAATATCACTTGTGATTTTCTGGATATCACTTTGTGGTATTCTGAATATTACTTGTGATTTTCATGTTACAAAACATTAGTTGAAAATCACTTGTAATATTCAGAAAATCACAGAATATCACTTGTTGATCATCTGGATATCACAAAATATCACTTGTGATATTCAGAATATTATTTGTGATACTCAGAATATCACTTGTGATATCACAGAATGTCACTTGTGATATTCAGAGACATATGAAAACGGCCAAAAACATTTAAAAACCTACGAAAATGTATGAAAACGGACGAATATGTATGAACTCTAAACCAAAATTTGACCATACTCTTTATACGTGGTAAATATAAACTTACATATTTTTATAAGTTTCAAAATAAGCAAATTAAGCTTGTGAAACATAAACCGAAATCACATAAGCTCATAAGCAAATAAAATAAGATTAAACAATTTCCCCCAAACTATGTAGTTGCTATTCAAATTATATATTTGTGATATTCTGAATATCACTTGTGATTTTCTGGATATCACTTTGTGATATTCTAAATATCACTTGTGATTTTCTGGATATCACTTTTTGATATTCTGAATATCAATTGTGATTTTAATGTTACAAAACATTAGTTGAAAATCACTTGTGATACATAGAATATCTCAAGTTATATTATGAATATCACAGAATATCACTTGTGATCATCTGAATATCACAGAATATCACATAATATCACTTGTGATATTCATAAACGTATGAAAACGTCTAAAAACATTTAAAAACGGACGAAAACGAACGAAACGTAAGAAAATGGACGAAAACGGATGAAAACGTATGAAAGCGTAAAAACGAGTATGAAAACAGACGAAAACGTATGAAAACGGACGAAAATGGACGAAAACTTATGAATAATGAATAAAAACGTAAGAAAACGGGCGAAAGCGTATGAAACGGACGAAAACGTAAGAAAATGGACGAATATGTATGAAAATGGACGAAAACGTATGAAAGCGTAAAAACAAGTATGAAAACGGGCGAAAATGTACGAAAACGGGCGAAAACGTGTGAAAACGGACGAAAACGTTGAAAACAGACGAAAACAGACGAAAACGTATAAAAGCGAAAAAAACGCGAATTAAAAAAAACGTGAATAACGTGAATTTAGAAAAAAAAAAAAAAAAAAAAAAAAAACTTAAAAAGAAACAAAAAATAAAAACTTGAATTTAAATTAAAAAAAAAAAAAAAAAAAAAAAAAAACGTGAATTAAAAGAAAAAGACAAAAAAAATAAATAAATAAAAAAGAAAGATAAAAAGACAAGAAAAAAACATGGACTTAGGTTTATCTATTAAATCTTAGGTTAATCCCCACCATTAGATTAATCTAGATGGATGGTGGGGATTTGTCCCTTGGTAAGCACCAAAATAAAGGTAAGCAAATGAAAATACCAAGGGACAAATCCCCACCTTCTATTTGGATTGATCTAATGGCTGTCATTAATCTAAGATTAAAACCTTTTAACCTATTTTTTACCCCAATATATATACCGTTTTTTTTTTCTCACTTGTCACTCTGTTTCTCACACACTTTCACACATTTTTCTCTGTGTGGATTTCCCTCCATAAACGGTTACCGTCAATCATAACAACCAGGTCAACCACCACATCCTCCACCGTCATCACCGTACAACCACCGTCATCTCCGTCACGTCCTCCACTTTATCCCACCGGTAATTCTTCAATTCTTCATTATTTTCTTCAATTCTTCATTATCTTCTTCAATTTCGCCATTATTTTGTTCAATTTCGTAATTATCTTCTTTAATTTTGCAGAATGGAGATTTTTAATCTTAATGAAGTTCCTGTTGGAGAAGATTCAATTGATTTAGATGTTACGAGTTCAATTTGTGCTTCTAACGTTGATGATAATGCATCATGTGAGTTTTCGTTTTAATTCAGTTTTTTTTTATGTTAATCTGTTTATTAATTAAGCTGTTTTGTTAATTAAGTGTTTAATTAAGGTGTTTAAGCTTTTTATTCAGCTGTTAGTTTACTCTGTTTTGTATCACCTGTGATATTTAGCTGGTATTGTTAGGTTTTTTGCTTATTCATGAAGCTGTTAGTTTGATTTTGCTTTTATATAAGCTGTTAGTTTGATTTTGCTTTTATATAAGCTGTTAGTTGGATTTGTTTTTGTTCAGTTAAATTTGTGTAGTTTCAGCAGTTATATTTGAAGTTGATGATAGTTGCTTTTTACTTAAGGTTTTAGAGTAATTTGCTTCTAATTTTAAGCTTTTTACTAAAAATAATCGTAAATGTATTGTACTTGATTTCTTACTGCGATGTTCTGATATTTCTATGCGTAGGATGTTATTGCTGCAGTTGTTGCATATTATTGATTAGAGAGATTGTGTTTTTGTTAGTTATTCGAATGAAGAAGAGTGATAGTGTTGGTGCTGATAGTTGTACTGTTAGTGTATTTTGTCTTGGAAGCGTTTTGCTGTGTAGTCAAAGTAGTCGTAAATCTAGTGTTTTGGAAGTGATTTTGTTAAAGCAGTTGTTGTATTTTTAAGAAGAATAGCCGTATTTGCAGTTGTTGCATATATTGACTGAAATTGAGTTATAGTTTTTGTCAATTTATGTTTGCTGAATTCTGAGTTATAGGTTTTTGTGTTTTTTGTTATGATAGTGCTTAAGTATATTAATGTAGATGTTATATTGCTTTTAAATAAGCTGTTAGTTTTTGATTGGATGTGTTGTTGTTTCTGTTTAGTATTTTTTGTACAATCATCTGTTATAGTATCACCAGTGATATTTCAAATAATGTATAGTATCACCAGTGATATTAAGACAATTTTTGAAGTTATTTGTGTTATGCTTTTTGACTTTGTGTTTTATCACCTTCTTTACAGCTTCTAGTGGTTTGAAAACTCCTTCATCTTTTATTCATCATGATTTTATTGATACTCCTGGTGGATCGGTTTTTGGGTTCCCAGAGTTGCTGCTAGTGTGCTGCCAGTTTTGTTTAGTGTTTATGATTCTGTTGAGGATTGCATTAGTATGTACATGAGATATGCTTCAGAGGCAGGATTTGGTATTAGAAAGTCTACTCAGAAAAGATTAAGGGATGGATTTGTAAAAGAGAAGTATTTAGTTTGCAATAGGGAAGGGTGCCCAAAGAAAATTCGTTTGAATACGTTAGCTCCTAAGAAAGGTGACAAACAAGTGAGGACTTCAAACTTTAGAATTACTGGTTGCAAAGCACGTGCAGTTTTTCATATGATGCCTGGTAGTAGAAAATATAGGCTTACTACGTTCGATGTGGAACATAATCATGAGCTAGATCGTGTTGAGTATAAGCATTTGTCCAAGAGTGAGAGGAAGCTAACATACACTGAGCAGCTGTTTATAATTAAAGCTTCGAATTATAATATTGGGGCGACTAGAGCTCACAGTTTGTATACCAGGTTGAAAGGGTCCTCAGCACTTGTTCATGGTACAGAGACTGAGTTTAACAATCTAGTCCGTGGTATAAACTGTTTCATAGGAGATAGCGATGCACAAATGCTTATTAACCGTATGAAAGATCGGATGAAATTTACATCAGACTTCTCTTTTGATTATCTTGTTGAGAACGCTGAGCTTATTGGACTCTTTTGGGCTGATCAAGTTGCTAAACTGAATTACAAAGAGTTTGGCGATATTGTCTCATTTGATGCCACATACGAAACTAACAAGTATGTTGTTTGAACCTTTTTTAGTATCTCTTGTGATATTTTCATTTGCTTTTTCTACATTTTGTATATATTATCACATGGGATACTTTTTTTTCCAGATACCGGATGGTTTTCGTGCCTTTTACTGCAATAGATAATCATAGGAGATCTGTGAGTGTTGGTTCTGGTCTTCTTAAGAATGAAACTACTGAATCTTATGTTTGGTTACTGCAAGCATTTAAGAAAGCGTTTGTTCGTTCTCCAAATATCATTGTTACTGATCAAGATGGTGCAATGCGGAAGGCTATAGCTGAAGTTCTTCCTGATTCAAAGCACAGTCTTTGTATGTGGCATATCATGCAAAAGCTTCCGTCTAAGGTATCTCTCTGTGATATTTTGCATATTTTATCTCCTGTGATATTTGCATCTTTTTGGATTGTATCACTTGTGATACTTTTTGTATCCCTTGTGGCACTTTTTGAATTGTATCACTTGTGATACTTTTTTCATTTGCTGTCTATAATGATTATCTTTTTTACTGTTTTCAGATTGTATCGAGAATTTATGATGATACTGATTTCAAGAATAAATTTCACAAGATTGTTTGGAACATGTATATTGGCCCTGAAGAGTTTGAGATGAGATGGAATGAGTTGATGGTTGAATTTGGTCTTTTAAATCATAAGTGGTTGAATAAGATGTATAGGATCAGGGCGTCATGGATTCCTGCTTTTTTTTGTTGATTCTCCTCTATGTGGACTGATGAGGACCACATCTAGGTCAGAGAGTGAGAACTCGTTTTTTTCACATTTCACGTATCCTACTTCTACTCTTGTTAAATTCATGGTATGTTATGAGTCTGCAATGGAGAAACAGAGATACATACAAGAAAGATTAGATCACCAGTCGATTGACTCATTTCCTGCTTTGTTGACGCCATTAGCAATTGAAATTCATGCAGCAAGGTTTTACACTCGTAAGCTGTTTGTTCTTGTTCAGAAAGAGATAATTGATGGCTCATGGTTATGTTCTATCAAGTCTAAAAGTTGTGGTGAGGGTTGCGATGTTTCTGTTATATCTGAGGAAAAACCGGATGCTGAGATTGTACCAAGAGTGGTTGATGATGAAAGTACTTCAGACAATACCGAGGAAGAGCTTAATTTGTATCAAAAAGACATTGGAGAGTATAAGGTACATCTCTTTTTTCTGTTTTTTTTTTACAAGTTTTTTTTAAGTATCACAGGTGATATTATCTATTACTTTCTTTGTTTATAAGTCTATATGAGGTATCACAGGTGATATTATGCATGTAAAGTTCATAAAAGTTGTTATTGTTTTAGTATCACTTGTGATATTTGTGATATTGTTTTTAATATCACCTGTGATATTATGTTCTTTTTATGTTTTATATGAGGTATCACCTGTGATATATTCAATTAAAGTTCATAAAAGTTTATACTTTTTTTTTGATGAAGGTGTTGTATAACAAAGTTGATGGTTCAGTTGCTTGCTGTTGTCAGCTTTTTGTTCGATGTGGTATTTTGTGTCGTCACATCTTTTGTGTGTTCAAGAATTGCAAGGTTGTTTCTATCCCAGATAAGTATTTACTTAGGCGTTGGACAAGGGATTTGATTCCTGCTGATTTGAGGAGGCAAAAGGCTCGTTATGGTCAGAACAATGAAGAAATAGAGAGGCTTGCAATTGAGGCAACTGGTTTAGTTGAGTCGTGTGTTCATATGATGAGTAACAATAAAGGAAAGTTGACTTCTTTTGTAGATAAGCTGAAGAAGTTGAAAACTGAAGTTGAGGCTGATTTGCCAAATGTTCCTTCCCGTAATGTTTCTGAAATTGTTGAAGAGTTCATGGGTATAAAGAAGCCAACTAAAATTTATGTTAAAAATCCATCGAAAGCGAGCAATAAGGGGTTTATGAGGGAGCGTATCAAGGGTGGACGTGAGAAAGCATTTGATAAAAGCAAGAAGCAAAAGAAGTCGTGCAATATTTGTGGGTCGACGGAGCATCACAGGGCTACTTGTCCAGATAAGGGTAAATATTTGACCAATAATGCTGAAGTAGGCGGTAGCTCTGCTGAAGGAGTACTTGTCCAGGTTGAAGTGGAGTCATCGGCGCAGCCACTGCAATAGAGGACATGCAGGTTGAGGTTGAAGTTGAGGTTGAGGTTGAGGTGCATCTGTTATGTCTTATCCAATTTTTTACAATTTTATCACTTGTGATGATTTTCTATTTGTTATTACTTTTCTTCCATTTTTTCATTTTTATCACTTGTGATAAAGCATACAAAATTGATGAAATGCTTATACCTTTTTATGAGTTTACTTTTTTGTGACTTTATTGAATAATTGGAATAAGTTTTTTTGCTAATCTAGTTCTATTATATTTTTACTGCATGTTATTTTCTGACATTTGGATTCTTTAATAAAGTTAACAAAAGCAAGGTTGAATTATGATTTTCCAAAATCTTTCAACTGAATAGAAATTATCATTGTTTTCAACTTCGACAACGATAAAGATAATTGTTTTTACAAAACGATAGTCTGACATCAGGATTAATAAGTAGTTGAAGAGGATTACTAATTGTTTTTACATGAAACCAAACATAAAACATTAAGCACTCGGTCAATTGTTGTTTAGTTCTGCATACTTTCTCTTTATTGCCTCCTTGACAAGCTTCTTTACTTCTTTTTCGTCCTTGTTCTCTGCAAGAAACTTTAATGCATAGTCTGACATCATCTTCCAGTTTTCGTTCATTTCATGAAGCAACATCTTTGTTACGTATCTTGATCTCATATTTTCTATCTGAATTCGATGATGTTTGTGTGTTTCCTTTGGAATGCCTGTTTGCCATTTTGATCCAATTTTTCCTTCGTAGAGTTCCATGTGTATCATCATGTACAAACCGCAATCTATCTTTTCTGCTTTTGTTTGCCAATCCATCTTTAATATTGCTGGTTCTTGTGTTTGATGCATCATTTCATATCCTGCTGGATGTTCATATGTTGACAAGTGTCTTACAAAAACCGCCCTCTGAAATTTATAATATAAAATGTCAATTATAGACTAGTATCCCTTGTGATATTATACTGTTAAAACATAAATAATCAAATAATTTTTCTTACCACTAACTCATAATTTTCTTTGTATTTTCCTTCGTATGTTGTGTTAGGCCACTAGTTTTACAACACAAGCAACGTAGAAAGAAATAGAGGCGGTTGAACAAGTAAAACAAACACACACACACGTTATACTAAGACAGTTATGCGTAGAGTATGAAGTGAAAGAGAAAACTTGAACAACCAACCTTCAAATGAAGGTTTACAAGAGTATTTATAGGAGGGAAGCTAGGGCAACATTCCTAGTTCCCATCCTTTCTCCTATGGGCTTGGGCCTAAGCTCATGGGCCTTCTACATAAGCTTAAGGCTAATAACAAACATAAAGGCCATAATTAACTACCTATTACATATGAGTAACTAACACTTGAATTAAGGTTTAGGAGTGATTCCAACAATCTCCCCCTCAAGTGTTGGTGATGAAAAACGGTGAAGGCGTTGATGTAATAGTAGCTTTGACGTCTTTTGACATTCTTCTTTCTTGTGAGAAGGAATGCCTTGATTCGAACAATCTCCCCAGTGTAGAGAGATAGTTTTCTTTGAACAGTTATGCTTTGACGTCATCTTTAACTTTGTTCTTTGATCATTGTTCTTTGTGATGAAAGTGATAGTATGTTGTACTCTGCATCAAGTCTGCCTCAGGTCAGCTTCGCTGCTACAGTGTCTCCACGTCATTCTTCAACATGATCACATGCTCTTTGACGTTGGAATTCAGTACTGATGAAGTTCTTTAAGTCTTTAACTTTGTAGATTCTTTGATTTGACGAAGAATCATTCTGACTGTTGTGTTGCTTTTGGATATAACTTCCATTAGTGATGATGTTGGCGTGAGCATGAGAAGAATCTGCACGATCATCCTGCTCCGGAGCTTCCATAAGAAGAAAACATTTCAAACGGTTAGTAATAAGCGGATTCCGGCACTTACAAGTTTGAACTTCGAGAGTGTTAACAACATAGTGTGAAAACACAACTCTAATTCTAACAAAAGCCGTTCCTGAACTGGAGTCCTACAAGTGAGATAACGCGATGTACCGAAGTACATCTACAGTTCAGATGAGTCGCTGAGGTACACCGAAGCATCACCTCACGACTGTAGACCGTTTGAGACACACTAAGCGTAATCCACGGGGAGTTATCGAAGTGACCTGCTGTCAGGGTTGTTTGATGTTGACCCTGGCAGGAGTTTCCATTCAATCACTGAGGATCACAGATGTGAACCTCTCATAAACGTTCTTGACAGATTGCAAAGATCTGTGAAGGACTCGATAACGTACCACTAAAATTCTTATTGTTGAACGTCAAGTGATGAAATGTCAAGTGTACCTAAGAGATCTAGTGATGAATCTCGTGGCTCCAGACTCAATAGTACGTTTTGGTTTTCCTGAGTGGAGACTAGGGAGAGGGTCTCCTTCTTCAATACTAGCGATCTCTAAGAGAAAGCCAATAGTTTACGTAGGGTTCCATGTGAGAATGAAACAAGCTTCTGTAGAGAGAAACTTGAGTGGTTAAGAAGGTTTAGTGCATGCGTCACTGGGTCCATGACGACTTTTAATCTTCAATACCGGCGTCACTAAGTGACAACCAGTAGCATATGAATTGAACCCGGTGTCTGCCCTAAGTTGAATAATTTGGAGGGCTATTTCTTTTCACCCTTTTCTTTGCATTTCTTTTTAATTCTTCAACTCCTTCTTTATCCGTTTCTCATTTTCTCCTTTTTATAATCATACCTAAGGACTTCTAAGTACTAACTATTTGTGATGTCCTTGGGTAGATCCCTCCGGCTCTGGCAGATCATAGGACGGTTATTCCTAACCTTAGTCACCTTATCACTCCATGACTAACCTATGTTGCCATAAAACCATTTACTTGAAAAATCTCTCACAGTGTTTGTGAATGAAAAACATTTTGAACCACTGTTGAGATAGGATTTTGCATAAATACTCCCCCTCCACATGTGCTTAAGAGTTTTAACGGTTTTTTGCACAGTGAGAAAAGAGCGCGCACTTTTTGAATTGATCCACTCAAGATAGACAATCCCCCGCGAGACACGGTTACATTGCATAGTTAAAGAGTTACATTGTCAGCTTTTAGGTGACAACTAGCTCTAATAACTACCTTGAAGGTGTAAACAAACCTCGAAAGGTTGTCAAACCCGTCAGAGTTCATGTCTACCAAGAGTTTCTCGAATGGTACATTCTACTCGGACAAGTCCTTTGCGAGACACGTTTACATTACTAGCGAACTAGCTTGAAATTATTACCCGTCCAGGACAAGTCTTTTCAAGTTACTAACAGTTTAGTACCGTCAATTCGTTGGTTAAGTCTATTACACAAAGATTCATTTGCATTTACACAACATATTTCTTATCACATAATTTTCTCCCCCTCAAAAATGGCATATCGAATGTTATTTTTGAAAAGTTGACAATAAATATGACCATTTCGAGTGTTGTGGGAAGATGACCACTATGAACAATTTGTGAACAAAGTTTGAATTCAAATACTCCCCCTCAACAAGTGATATAAACGGTTGAGGTTTTGAAAAAACTTACGGGGAAGTACTTGTTATTTTGAGCAAAACCTTGAAAAATGAAAGGTTTGATAGGTTTTACTCAAAAGTAAGAAGCTTTCGCTCCTTTTATAAGGATTGTGGCACTGAAGCGTACCACAGGGTCCTTTCTTGACAATTAGTTATTGTACACTGTTATGTGTGCACAAGCCATCGACATATATAATCACACATCCAAATGTAATAATGAAGGAAACAATTCAAGGGGTACCAGGAAGTCCAGTGATGTTGCCAGGAGTGCGAACAGGGCGTTGATAGCCGGTGATGTTAATCCTGGGTCGACCACCAACAAAGCTTTCCATCGTTCTTAACTGATCCCTTCTATTCAATCTTTCATCAATCATTTTGATGATCCTCCTCCCATCCCTTCGATCCTGAGAATTCCATCGTTTAGGAGACCCAATCTTGTGACGTATGTCCTTCAATCTATAGGCCAATCCGTCCCTAACCATCTTCAAAATGTGATCCCCAAACTTGTGAAGTTCACTACACGCCATTAAGCAATTTCTTTGTAGTTCACTACGGTAAATGACGCCGAAAGGTTTGCTGATGAGTGTATATTGTGAGAGCTGGTTGATGTCGGGAAGATCTAGCTGAGGTGGTGTGAAGTTGACACGGGTCTGATAAGATTCAACTGCCAGCTGAAGATCTTCTACACGTTCCTTGATTACTATGCGTCTGATGAAGATGAGTAGTGACTTGATGAATTCACGTTGTACTTCGGTTGAAAATTGCCTCATGCGACCCTGTACTTTGGCAAGGTACATGTCTTCAATGTCGTTGATAGACAAATTCTCAAAGTCAGCTTCAGAGAATGCATAATCCCGTTCATCTTGCCTTTTGACCACAATCTTCTTGAGAAAAGTGTAGTCCCATTTGGTCGAAAGATCAACGTGTTTGATGGCAACGATATCCTTAGTACTGAACACTGCATGTTGAGACTTCTGAACCTGGCAACTTCTGTAGTAGATTCTTCGGCGTTCAGGCCAATGATGAATCCTGTACATTGCATCTCGGTCGTAAGCTTCCACTTTGTTGGAGAACAAGTGATTAGCTCTTTCCTCGATAGCTATGCAGTTAGAGTATATGGTTGCTGGAAATGGAAGTGTCAAAGATGTAGCGTATTTCCTTGATCCATCGCCACCGTGTAGAAGAAATTCCAAGTCTTTGTTGAAGAAATATCTGAATGGAATCCTAGGTTCATTTGGTTGGCCAATTGTTGGTAGAGGTTTTGACCAGTCGGTGTAGTATGGAGGGTTGTCCCGTTTTGTGAAGTCGATGGCACTTTCTGAGCTATCTTTCCACAGTTGAAAAGCTTCATTCTTGATTCGCCTCAACTCGGATTTCGTCATTTTCTTCACATGGAACTTTTCTTGCAGAATTTTAGCATGCTCCAATGTATTTCCGTCTACCAGATCTTTACCTTCTTCAGGGTAGGGAGTTGAGTTGACAAGTGTAGAAAACCATTCAAATTCCTCTGTTGTATCTTCATCTAGCCATGATACGACGTCAGTTGTGGGCGCCTTCTTCTTCTGTTTCTTGGGCCTAGATGAGGATTCTGGTTTCTGAACTTGTTTGGGAGAGGCGGGTTGTTGTAGGGGCTCACGGACTTCTTCATCGTCACCACCCGTATACTCAAAGTGATCACCGGTTTTCTGAGTCTCGGGCGATAACTCAGAATCCTGAGGTTTATCAGTAGAAGAACGGGGAGGAGACCTTTGTTGAGTAGGAGTCCGTTGGAGAGGAGGTAACATATAAGAGGATTCACCAGACTTCTTCTGACTTTTAGCTTCATCATTCTTATCCTGATCCTTATCTTCATCGTCTCTAGGACGTTTAGGCCTTTCTGCTTCGAATCTACATGCTTCTTTGAGTTGGTAGTCCAGCAATGCTTGAAACAACTTTCCTTCATCAGAAGTAAATGTCCCAGATCGTTTAGACATTTGTGTGACAAGCTTGGCCACCAATTCATTATCCGAGAAAACTACAGGATCAGATGGATTGATTGTGACGGTTAAAGGTGTTGATCTTATAGTTTGCTTGGCTATCTGCATAAGATTCAGATATAGTTGTCTGGTAAACATCTTCTTTGTGACTTTAGGAATGATATCCTGAAGGTACTTGTTAGTGTAACCTTCGATCATTTCGTTCAGTTCCTCTTGACGATGACTTCTCATGAATTCCTGGATAAACTTCCTTTCTTCTTGCATCTTGTCATTCTCGTCATGTAGATATTGTATTTGTTGATTGAGAAAGTTCAGCTTCCTGTATAGCATGTCTTTCTTTCTGACTTGTTTGACAGCTTTCACAATTCTTTCATGTGTATAAGAAATCCAAGATCGAGGTGGTTTCTTCACAGATTTGGATGTTGATTTGGTTGATTTCTTTGATGGTGGTTGGGAAGAGTGAGATGATGAGTCTGATAAGGAAGAGACATGAGGAGACTCGGGGTCCTTGGGCGGTTCAGAAGTTTCCTTCTGTGAACGTGTAGGACTTTCCAGAAGCAGCTTGTCATAATCAGCATCTTTATCTCTCTCAGACTTCTCAGTTTCAGGTTTCTCAAACTCATATTCGATAGTATCCTCCACAAGCTTTTGTTGTTGCACAAGAGTGGTGGCACCAGATCCCTTATCGGGTCGATTAACCGCATCAGGATCTGGTGAAGAGTGGGCAGCACCACTTGATCCTCCGGGGCCACCCATTTGGTCTTTTGAAAATTCTTCAGCTTTTTGAAGGTGTCTGACGAATTTAAACTTCTTCCTGTATGATTTATCCAGTTGCTCTTCATCACTTTCTGAGCTTGAGCTTTGATCATACGGCACAAGCACTGGAGTCTTCCCTTTGCCATGTTCAGCTGGAGGACTAGGAGGTTTCGGTACTAATGGAGTGTCATCCTTTGCAGTTTCAGAGTATGTAATCTCTTCTTCTGATTCGTACCTTCAGAGCTTTCGTCCACAAGCTTTCTTTGCGGTTCAGGTCTGGGAATAGGTTCAGCTTCCTTTACGGGAACAATCCTTTTACGAGGAGGATTCCTTTTGGGAAACTTCCTTTGACTTTCAGAACTTACTGCACTTCCAGCACTTCCTCTTCTGGTTCTCCGAGTAGGAGTTCCTGAAGGTTTTTCATCAAGATGACCAACTTTGCCTTCTTTTACTGCTACTAGATACCTTTTGTACGTTTCAAGCTTCTTGAGTTCTTTAGATAGAAGGTGATCAGGCAGCACGGCACCCTGCTTCTTAGTTGTCGATTCCTTGATTCTGATAGAAAGGATAGGTTCGGACAACAAGTCGTGATTGTCGGGGTCATTGAGCCTCTTGGGGATATCAGGATTAAGCCCAAGTGCTCTCTGGATCAAAAGCTTTGTGTATCTGACATAGGGAATCTTTGAGCCAAGCTTCTTGTGAAATAGCATCATGTCCTCCCATATCAGTGCTTCGATTTCGATGTCCTTCTTATTGATCAGAGACCAGAAGATTTGCAGTTCCATGAGCTTTGGATGCTCATAACCACTGTCACGACCAGAACAGACTTGGTAATGATGATGTAGAGAGTTCTCCACGGTTGAGGAATGTTCTTAAGCTCCACGTGAGAATGCTTAGTAATAATCCCTGAAGCTTCATCATAGCCAATGTCAAGAAGAAATTGCAGAACTGTCTCTTCAGTAGGTGTAGCAAAGAAGTCAGTTGGAGCGATGTCAGGAATGATGAGAACATCCCGTAAGTCTGCAGGAGTGATGGTGACTTGTTTGTGATTAAGTGTCACTGTCACTGCACTTTGACCTGTGATCCTCTGCATAGAATTCCAGAATTGCTGAATGTAGATTTCCGGTACAGTAGCAGAGTGTGAGAGCATGTTCTGGTAGGGATGATTCCTTAGAATATCCACAGCAATGAGACAAGAAGATTCTGAGCAGGTGAGGGTTTCAAAGTCAACCCTAAGGTTGTTCTTTCCAATCTTTCTAGGATAGCCATTAGGGAAGATGTCAGCAATTGTGAGAACTTCTGGTGTATCCACATTCATTTGAGCAGCCATGTCGTGATCTGAAATAACATTAGCCAAAAGAACCAACATATCGAAAGACATAATGTTAGTCAACAGAAGGTTTTATTGTCTAATTATTGAATATACAGTGTCAAAGATTGTTACGAGTCCAAAGTCACTTGTTTGTTTAATAGTCCAATGTCGTCATGATAAGTTTCGTGAGTTAGTTAACTTTAAGTTTTAAAGTTTATGTTATCACTTATTTAACACAACATATTAAACGATTAAGTTTATTAGTGACATTATTGGTTTCGTGACGATATGATTCATTAATTTACAAGTTTGCACGCGTAACAATTCACAACGAAGGTTTGATCAAGGCTTATGCGTAGGAATAGTAGCTTATGCGTAAACAGGAGAAGTATACGCGTAGACGTAAGCTTATGCGTAGGATCCTTACTTACGCGTAAGAAATGTTACGCGTAGGAAAAGGGGACCTTATGCGTAGAGCTTACGCGTAGACGTATAAAAACCTTACGCGTAAGGCTTACTCGTAAGAGTAGACCTTACGCGTAGAGGTCACTGTTTACGCATATCCTTCACAGGTGTCACACCCCCAAATTACCTGTTTTGCAGCTGAATGGAATTCCCGGGGGTTGATTGTCATAGCATCACAATCACAGTTATATTGAACGACCTAAAGTGTCGTTTGGAAAAAACATCGTTTGATTTAATAAAACAATCAGAGTTTACAAAGTATAGGTCCCAAATGAAAATCAACTTGTGCGGAAATAAGCTTGTTACAAGCCAAACGATGATTTTAAAGTTTATAAAACCCAAGTGAGACTCGTCGTCACCACGACTCTATGATATGTCCATATGCATGCCATGAAGTGAATGCCTTAGATACCTGAGATAAAACATGCTTAAAACAGTCAACACAAAGGTTGAGTGAAATCCATAGGTTTAATTAATTCGTTTGAACACAATATTCGTAGTGTGAGTTACGTTGTTTCACACTCATCGTTGAAAACAAAATAGCATTTATTTCACTAAGTTCATGACAACCAAAGAGTAAACCTCGTACCAATAGAAATTGGTAAAATCGTTTCATCGCAGCCCTAATAGGTAAACTTGCCAATTTACCTTAATGATTCAAATATAGTGCGTTCGATTTCCCCTAACTGGGTCAATAAGAACGGGAGTGTTAATTCCAATAGGCCTATTCACAATATTCGCGCTCACTCGCAAGTGACTAATGGTGCATGATGTAGGGACTTCAAACATGGCAATTGAGTACTTAGTGAAAATAAAACATTCGGATATAGCATACAGTTCAAAGCATTTGTGTTCGATTAAAAATAGTTGAGCATGTATCTCCCCCAAGAGTTTGTAAAACAATTACTGTAATAGAAAGTGGGGCTATGAACTCACCTGTTGCAATGATAATGATGATATAATGGCAATACTGAAATGAGGCGCAACCTCTGACCGTGACCTATTATGAATGATATGTTCTAATGTAAATCATGAAACAATGTCGTGCATGCAAATCCACATATAATCTATACCACTTGTACGTTTGAAAATAATGTTTATCGTCGAATTATATGTTTATGACATCTCGTCATATTATAAAATACTTTACAAGTATTTACGTTGAAATGATATCTTACGATAGTCATTGAATGATTTATTATGAAATTATAACTTTTCGTCGCAAAGTAATATACTTTTGATAATTTGTGAAAGTGACTAAATGGCCTTGAAAAGCTAGTCGTAACATGATGCACATCGAGTGTTAGGAAACAAACTCAACGGTTTTGGAAAGCTTGTATCATTATCTAAAAGTTTTAGCTTTTAAGTTTTTATCATAGAGGTTTCGATCATAGAGAAAAACATAGATAAAGTATAGTACTTGTGTCCAAAATATTGTTTAAGGTAACTTTCGGCAAAGTTTAAGTGGCCGTTTTTTACTCGTTACAACTCCGTTTGACGAACGGTTGGACATTTTAGAAAGTAGGCTAGGTGAACTCACTTTTACTAAAAGACATCGTTTTATAAAAAGTACTCCATCGATGTTAAAAACGACCCTCAACATGGTCATTCGCGGCCGATATGTTTGTCTATTAGAAATATATTAGTTATACTTATATAAAATAGTTACGGCAACTTGTTTAAAATGTGAATAACTTAGTCGTTATAAGTCCGTTTTAACCCGTTCAAGCGGCCACATTTTTGTTTTAAAGTATATTTTCGGAATATCTAGCCCAAAATATTTTACAAACTGTCGGATTTTCCAGATTTCACAAATAAGATCAGACCCTTAATTATAGTTGTCGAAAATGATTTCTCTCGCGTAAAACTTATTCTAACCAATTCAAAACAACTCCGAAACTATTCTAATCCTATCATACACCTTCTTAGGGTGTCATGGGTTCCTAAACATCACCAAAAGTGATAAGTTTCAAGGGATAATTATTTGGATAATTAAAACTCATTATATATACTAAAAACCAATAAAAGTGGTATGGATCATGGAATTCATGCATGTTTTTCTTGCAAAAATAATGAAACAACATAAATATGAATATGGAAGAGTAATAAAAATCATGGAATGCTTACTTGAATGATTAAAGAGTTTTGAGAAAAGTATGCTTAATAATTCTTGAGGTTTTTATTTCAAAACCTTAACAAGATCATTCCTAGGACTTGATAAATACTTGAATCATGAAAAATTATGGATTTCCTCCATATTTCTTGAGTTGGCCGGCCACCCTCATGGAAAAAGGAGAGGATTTTATTTTGTTTACACCTTCTCAATGTGTGTTGTATGTTTTTGCAAAATAATATCTAGACTAAATCATGCCTTGTCATCTAAATATATGTATATATTAAGTAAGATATTTTATCAAAGAGTGATGACAAGGGGGGGTTTAGGTGGCCCGTTTTGGGTAGAAATGGGGGAGGGTTGGGTAGTTTTGATAATTAAGTGTATTATTTGTAATGTATATGTGTAATTTGTATATATAATTAAGTATTAATTGTAGTATTAACTAAAAATAGATTTTAACGGGGCAAAATAAAATGTATTGAAGTCATAAAAATTATAATAATACATTTCTTACAAAAATTGAGTAAATAAATATTTATCGTGTTGAATTTACGAAAACCGTCGTAAATATTTATACTTAACAATTTATATACAAAATAAATTGAAAACATCGGGTAAACTAATAATATAATTTTTATAGTCTTAAAATGAGTATAAAAATATATTAGGATTATTTTTGGAAGTGTCAGATCAATATTCAAAATAAATGTTTACACGATAGCGTTTATTTAATAGGAAAATAAACGTTTAATGAAAAATGCAAATCCATGCATAATATTGATATGAAATGATGTTACTAATGATGTGTAGACTAAATCTAGTCTATATGAAATGTCCTTGATGATATTACATGAATACGCAGCTTAACCCTCCAGGTTACGCGTATTTGATACTCGTAAACCTAGTTTACGAAAAATGATGATTAGTGACTCATGAATAGTGATTTTCTCCGGGAATGAATAGTGTTTCGTGAATAGTAAAATTTTGAAATACCCTTTCAAAATATCAAATCGACTTCAAAAACGATGAATAGTAAAATTTTGAATAGTAACAGGTGAATAGTAAATTCCCGAGATGAATAGTAAATTTTTCAAAGTTTGCAAAATGACCTGAAATTACGAGTTGTCACAACAGGATACGTGTAGTCCCATTGTAGAACCTTACGCGTAACAGTTACGCGTAAAATTTCTCTTACGCATAACTTTCTACGCGTAAGGTGATCCTTATGCGTAGTTTAACAAAGACCTTGATTCTGAATTTTACGAGTAGCAATCCTGAAATAAAATCATCATATCATCAATCTTAACATGTATAGTCATATTAAACACAGATCATGGCATGAAAGCAAGTTAAGCAGTTACGCGTAGAAAGTCATACGCGTAGGTCAAAACCCTAGAGTTTAAGAATTACGCGTATGATTTCTAACCATAGGATTTGCACCAAACATTTTCTGGAAGGTCTTAATAGTTGTGAGAGTCTAATAACCAAGTTTTAACACCCAATTCGTGGTGAATCAAAAATACCCAAACACAAGAACATTAAACCCTAATTCCTAATTCTGACTTAATTAGTGTTTCTGGGTAGTTATAGGGCCTGGAAATCTTTAATACAACACAATATGAACATCACACAATAACCTTTTTGACCAAAACCATTCACATTTTAAAATACCCAAGTTCACGCATAAAGCCTAATTTTCAAATTCACTCAATTCGAGTTTCTGGGTTCGTTTTGAGGATAGAAAAATATCATTGATGTTATTAAAACATTTTGACATTATCTTTTTAACCACAAACACATAACACATGATCATGTGTTCTTACGCATATGCGAAGAACACAAAATCAACCATATAAGTAAATTTAACCGTTGGATTTATTTGAAAATCAAAACCAATGTTTAAAATCATGTTAGAAACATTAATCCACTTACAGTTTGATGATCAAAAACACGGATTGGAAGAGTGATTCTTAGGCGTAGGATTTGTTTGGTTAGAGTAATAAATGTGAAGTGATAAGTTAGGTGGAGGACTTTTATTAAAATGACTTTCATCTTTTGACAGTTTTGGTCCCTCTACCTTTTCCATTTTCATACAAAGCCATTTAACTTCCATTTTGGTTACCAAACAAAAGATTTTAGGAAATAACTTTGACGACACTCCCCCTTGACTTAAGAAAATAGTGAAAGGTTATAAGTTTTAGTCCGAGGAGTGTCATTTAGCCAGAAAAGTTTACCACCATTGATGAAAGAAACAACCGGTATATGATAATCATGCAAGTACACAGATGTTTTGAAACAGTTAATTGATTATTTTCTCCCCCTCAACACTTGATCGGAAAAATACTGAATTTTGAAAGATTATAGTGTTGATGGAAGAAATGTACGTGTCATGTTGAAAGAAAATTAGATTAGAAGAATATTTTTGTTGTTTTATAAGATTTTATATTTTTGTATTTTGTTTTTGAAAAATATTTACAAAAGAGATTTTGGTGTTTGACAGGTTTTTAAGACTGTTTTAGGAGGTCATCCAATTCCTCTTGAGTCAAACACCTCATACCAATCCGGTGGACCAACTCATTAAACCTAGCGGGAGGCAAGGCTTTGGTGAGAAGATCTGCCAATTGGTATTCCGTACCCACGAAGTATAATTCAACTGTACCCTGTTCCACGTGGTCCTTGATGAAATGATAGCGAAGATCGATGTGCTTTGATTTCGAATGCTGAACTGAGTTGCACGAGATCGCAATGGCACTCTGATTGTCGCAGTACATCGGGATTCTGTCAAATACATAACCATAGTCTTTGAGTTGTGTTCTCATCCAGATGACTTGAGCACAACATGCGGACATGGCTACATATTCTGCTTTGGTTGATGACAGTGATGTAAAATCCTGCTTCTTTGATTGCCAAGACACCGGTTTATCACCAAGAAATTGTAGTGCTCCTGAAGTGCTTTTTCGTGAATCTAAGCATCCTGCGTGGTCAGCGTCTGAAAAAGCGATTAGTTCAAAACCAGAATCCTTCGGATACCAGATCCCCAAATTAATGGTTCCCTTGATGTATCGGAGGATTCTTTTAGCCTCAGAGAGGTGGGTTTCAGTTGGTCGCGACTGATAACGGGAGCATAGATAAACGACAAATACAATATCAGGTCTGCTGACTGTTAGATACATGAGAGACCCAATAATACTTCGGTATTTGGTAGGGTCAACTAATTTCCCATGTAAATCAGCATCTAGCTTCTTGGTATGAGCCATTGGTGTTGCATAAGTGTCACAGGTTTTCATTCCAAATTTGTTTAACAATTCAAGTGCATATTTGGACTGACTCAAGAAAATACCACGGGGTGATTGATGAACTTGCAATCCTAGAAAGAACGTAAGTTCACCCATCATGAACATTTCAAAAATTTTCTCATTAGTTTTGCAAAAGCGATTGAAAACGTTTTATGTGTAGACCCAAAAATGATGTCATCCACGTAAATTTGAACAATTAAGATATGTGCCCCGTGATATTGTATAAAAAGAGTAGGGTCAACCGAACCTTTGGTGAAATTATTAGCAATGAGGAAAGATGATAGCTTATCGTACCATGCCCGAGGGCTTGTTTGAGACCATAAAGATCTTTGTTCAGTTTGTAGACGTGGTTCGGGAACTCAGGATCAATGAATCCATCTGGTTGGCTGACATAAACCGTTTCTTTAAGTTGTCCATTGAGAAACGCAGTTTTGACATCCATCTGATAGACCGTCATATTCATATGAGCCGCGAACGCGAGGAATATCCGAACAGCCTCAAGACGAGCAACCGGAGTAAAAGATTCTTCAAAGTCTATTCCCTCTTCCTGACGATAACCCTTAGCAACTAGACGTGACTTGTTTCGGATTACGTTCCCTTCATCATCCAATTTGTTTTTCCAAATCCATTTGAGACCAATGAGGTAGACCCCTGTTGGTCTTTCAACCAGTTCCCATACTTCAAGACGTTTGAATTGGTTGAGTTCTTCTTGCATGGATTCAATCCAGTTGTCTTTTGTCATTGCGTCTTTAATGTTTTTAGGCTCAGATTGGCAGACTGTGAGTGTATAAATGCAATGTTCACCATCTGTGTGAAGACGTTGTCTCGTAATGACTGGTTGATTCGGGTTGCCAATAATATTAGCCAGAGGATGGTCTTTTGTCCATCGATGTGTAGAGGGTTGATGTTGGTATACATTGTGCAGATTCTGAGGATTCAAATGGTATGTTGATGATTCCGCGACATCAGGTGCAGCAGTGTCATTAGCAAACGGGTTAAAGAACGCATTTGGATCAAAATCTGTAGGTGGGGGTACTTCATTCAGAATATCATCAGCCGGTTCATCATTGTTGGAAGCGGTTTGTTCAACTGTTGTGGTGGAGTCAACTGGTGGTGCTTCTTCAACAGTAGTTGTTGTAGCAGGTGTATCAGGTATAGGAATATTATCAGGTTGTGCAGCGGATACACCTGGAGCACGGTCATCAATATCGTCACTGAACAGCGGAGCAAATAACCTTTCCATTTGTTGACGAGTGAGCTGGGGGTTTTGTTCAGCTGATGATGGGGGTTGAGGGAAGTTTAAACGGTTGTGTCCGGGTTCTAAGCTGTTATACTCAGAAGCCATTTCTGTAAGTTCATCAAAATGAGCATGAATCGTTTCCATCACCTGTTTTGTACCACGATTCCAGATCTGGTAACCTTTAGAATTCTCACAATATCCAATAAAGACTCCAATGTCAGCTTTGGCTTTGAGCTTTCCAAAATCATCACGATCATTATTCGAATAGCAAAGGGATCCAAATACATGAAAGTGTTTGAGATTCGGTTTATGGTTGGACAAGCTCGAAAGGTGTTTTGTTGTGGCGTTTTGTGATCATAGAACGGTTTTGAGTATAGCATGCAGTAGATACAGCTTCTGCCCATAAGTAATCTGGAAGTTTAGCATTGATTAACATTGTTCTTGCAGCTTCCACTAACGTTCGGTTTCGTCTTTCAACAACTCCGTTTTGTTCGGGTGTACGTGCAATAGATGTTTGATGCTGAATTCCCACTTTCTCATAGAATTCACGAAGGGTTTGGTTAACAAATTCAGTTCCTTTATCTGTTTTGATTAGC
Organism: Chrysanthemum seticuspe; assembly: GCA_019973895.1. Lineage (NCBI taxonomy): Eukaryota > Viridiplantae > Streptophyta > Magnoliopsida > Asterales > Asteraceae > Chrysanthemum > Chrysanthemum seticuspe. The sequence continues at coordinate 36,091,745 of BPTQ01000005.1, forward strand.
CTGACGGTGTTGCGGAGCTGAACCTGTATTTTCGTGAGAAAGGTGATGATCATTTGTGGAGCTTGGTCTTTGCTTCGAAGAAAGTAGACCCAAGTCCATCAGGAGTAGTCATCAACAATTACTAAGATGTAGCGTTTGCCATTGATCGTTTGCACGCGCATCGGGCCACACAAATCCATGTGAAGAAGATGAAGCACATGCTGAGAGCTGTGTTCCACCTTTGAAGGAAAATGAGCACGAGTGCTTTTCCCTTGTTCACAGGCTGAGCAAAGGTGATCTTTTGAATACCGGAATCGTAGGAGTCCTTCAACTAGTTTGTGTCGAGAAAGGTTGGTGATGGTTTGAAATTTTAGATGTGAGAGACGACTGTGCCATAGCCAGGATTTTGTTGATGTTGCCTTTGAAAGTAAGCAGATGGGAGATGAAGAAACCATGTCTTTCATAGAGATAGTGTATAGACTATGTTAGTGCAAATATTACGATATTTAATCTATACATTCTCATTTGTTTTGATGATGACAAACATGTAACTTGTAATACATAACGTAAAATGTATAAGTTACTTGTAATTATATCTTGTCTCAACATACTCTCAACACCTCTCGACGACTCAAGTCCTTGTATGCTACAACAAAGGTTCGTACATGTTTGTTATGTTGCATTATGATCAAACCCCTAACAAACCATTAAACATGTTTAGTTAAATAGTTTATAAAACACTTAAGTAAACATAAGTCATATATGGATATTATCCATGACCCATGGTATTGACCCATACCCATAAGTCTAGATACATTGTACCTTGGTGGGTACTCAAAACCATAACCCATAACCCATGGTTTCAACCCAAAAACAATGGGTAAAGAGGAGCGTGCACGGATCCCTTAGATGACCCACGGATCCCTTGGATTTACAAAGCCGGATCCCTCCAGAAGGGATCCTTGGGGGCAGAACATGGTTTTGGTCTTTTTGCCTATAAATAGCAAACCACTTCTTACCATTTCTTCACACCTTCACACATAGTTTCTCTCCACCAAATCTAGGATATTTAGATCATTAGGAAACATGTAAACCACCCTCATCTCATATGATCATAATGCTTCTAACTCTCATTTGTTGTAAGCATACTCCCGAAGTGATCCTCCAAAGCAAGCTTAGAGATCTTGCTTCCTTACCTACTGAAGTGATCACCAATCACAAGATACAAGCACATGAAGATCTTATACAACAAGCTTGGGAAACTTGTCATCTTCATTCATAGAAGACTAACTACATCATGCTTTGGGTTCTTGATGTTTAGTCTAGGAGTTTATATCCATTAGACACATTGTCTTGGATATTGTCTAGTATCATATTCTTGTATCTATGACTAGACTAGATGGTTTATGTGTTTGTGCCATAAAACACAAGGTTTGTTATGTTGGGCCACAAAACATAACGGGTGTCATAGAAGTGTCAAAGGCATTAGTGAAGAGTGCCGAAGATCCGTGTTAAAGGCATTAGTGAAAGGTGCTGAAGGATCGTGTAAATGGCATTAGTGAAGAATGCCTAGGTCGTATAATCGATGAGGTGCATCGTTATACATATAGTATTTGTTTAGATCCAAGGATGGTGATATCCTTGATGGTGTTGTAACAAGGAGTGGATCTCCTTGAGATTAGGTGTTGTGTTGTGATGGGTGGTAGTTCCTCCATAGTAATGGAACTAGGTGCTTAGCCTAGTACCTAATAAAGGGTAGGTGACGTTGTGATAGGATTAGTTCTCCTAAGGTGTGAAAGAACTCGGTGGTTAGCCTAGCACCGTATAAAGGGTAGGCGACGTTGTGTTAGGTGTGGTTCGCCTTGGTGTGAAAGAACTCGGTATTTAGCTTTGTACCGGAAAAAGGTTAAGCGACGTTGTGAAGGCTTCTCCGCCATAAGGAGATTGGTGTAGTGCTTACGAACTCTCGAGTAGGTGACTCGGGGAGTGGAGTAGGGCAAGGAAGGTGTCCTTGTAGCCGAACCACTATAAATCCTCGTGTTGGTTTGTCTATCCTTTTACTTATCGCTTTACTTTTATTCTTGCATTACTTTGTTTATTCTCTATGTGGTTGATGTCTATGTTTGTGATGCATACTTGGTCTTTCATATAGTCACAAACTATATTAAACACTTTACGTATTATGACACGCTTGATCAAGAAAAAGCAACCGGACTAATAATGGTGAAACTTGATTTATAATGAACCATTAATCTTGCAGAATCTTATGTGATGTCAAGGGGTTGGCCTTACATGCCGTAATGCGTTAAATGCATCCTCGCGTCGAGATTAGCAAATGCAATGGTTTATACTATATTTGATACAAAAGTTTTAAGTTTGAAACGGAAACGTATTCACCCCCCCTCTACGTTTTCACAGACTAGAATTACGCGAGCCAGACATAAGGTCATTTCCTTGTAGATCACGAATGAAACAAGTTTTCTCCCAGAAAGCAACCTCCAAATCTCCATCACAAAACTGATCTACTGAAAACAGATTGTGACCAAGGCCTTCCACATAGTAAACCCTGCTGATTTCGATGTTCCCATTGACATAGTCTCCATAGCCCATGATAGCTGCGAAGTGATCATTCCCGAACCTGACAGTGCCAATGAACTTTGCAATAGAGTTTGATAACAGTTTAAGGTTGCATGTCATGTGTCGGGAACATCCGCTATCAACAATCCAGAGAATGATCAGTATCACCTGCATTACACACAGACGACACAGATAGAATAGAAGTAGATGTGGAACCCGAAATGTTAGAGGGTTCCGAAGCAGTGATAGTAGACATACACACATTAATAACTTTAGGCATCCATTTAAATCCTAATGTGTTATATATCCATTTCTGCCATCTATAACTACTGTTTGCTTTAGTCTTTGTGAATGCACTAGGTGGTACTACATTCTTCGGAGGTGAAACTGGAGCTACAGGGACAACCACGCATGACGTAGAATCTAAAGAAGGCGGTCTATCAAGCACAGACTTAGAATGATTAGTGGGCCTAGAGGTATTCCGATTCTTAGGATTCCGTAAACGAGAGATTATAGCTTTAGCAACACATTTGTCATGACAATCAGAATTCATACTTTTACGACAAATAACACAAGGTGCATCAGACTGAATATCAAAAGTACTTAACGGTTTAGCATTCGTTACATCACTATTTCTATTACATTTGCCAGACGCAATATCTATAGTGGAGGTAACTTGAGTCTTATTCATATTCCTAGGGTGTTCTTCTACGTTAGCATTCCTTATTGATCTTTTCTTAGGTCGCAACTTCCTATTATTCGATTGAGTGCTCCTAGGCTGTGAAGTGCGGACGTTTGGAAAAGACGCAACTATTCCTGTTTCAGTAGAATGAAGCACGTTAGCAACTTGTGATTTGGCAGTAGATATTCTAGGTTCACGATTACTAAGTGTTACTGGTGCTAATCTCTTAATGATGGTTGGCGGAAGTTGTTCATACTTTCCTAACATTTCTCTTAACTTAGAGATAGTGTGAATCAAATCTTGATTTTCAGAACGAATATTACCAGCAAAATTCATGACTTCTCTAGTGTGAGCAAGATAGTGATCAAGTTCGTTTGATGCTTCATGACGAGTCTTATTGAGTAAATCAAATATGACACCATATTCCTGTTTAACTGTTACAAGTTCTTGTTCATATTTTGAGATTTGACTTTTCAAAGGCACGTTTTGATCATCAAGTTGCTCAAGTTTAGGATCAAAAGATTTTGCACGCAACTGAGCAATTTTGTGTTGAAAACCAAGTTGTTTATTGTGAATATCTTTTTCACACCAATTAAGACGACGTTTTGCATTGTAAAGTTCGTTAAGTAATCGTTCATTTTCAGCTTTTAAAGACTCGATCTGAAGCACATTATCAGTATTCTCAACAGTTACCACAGAGTCAACATTATCAGCAGAGATATAATCAGATGCATGTGGCAAAGAATAGAATAACACAACATTATGGATATCAGCACAGATAACATCTTCCAAGAGTCGATCAACATCTTTTCTTAACAGTTTCTTTTTACGTTTAGTATTAGAAATAGATGTTTCGGTTTTCTCGAAAACGACCTTCATCACTCCAAGTTCCTTATGAAAATCCTTTTCCCAAGCTAATGCACAACTTTTCAAATTTTTAACGTTAGGTAAAAGATTTTTCTGAAAAATGTCTCTTTGTTCTCGCGCCAGAGGCGATTGAAAGTGTTGAACTTTGATTTCAGAATGATATTCTATCTCATGTTCTAAAGTTTTGAGGTCAGCCATGAAAATATCAAAATATCTAAGAATTTTGCGATTTTCAGGTTTTGAGTTTACTTCACTAATGGAAGGTAAAGGACCATAAATTTGTGCATAATCTGGTTGGGGATTAACATTAGAAGACTCAGGTGTTTTGATGATAACCCTTGGTGTGTTAGAAGAATCCGTTGGTGTGACAAAAGTGACCGGTTTTGAATAATTAAAAGGTTTGTTGTAAACAACAGTTTTTAATTTTGATCGACTCTCGTCTTCTGCATCTAATTCCTCTTGACGATGATATTCAACAACACTCATAACAGAATTATCAATTTTATATTCTGCACTGGAAACTTCAGGATTTGGTTTGAATGTTTTTAGTGAAAGCTTTGGTTTGTAATCAGCTAGATTTGGTCCATATCCTTTTGGATTGGGTTTTAAAGTAAACTTTTCAATAGCTGTTACTGATTCACCATGTTTGTAAACAACCGTTTTAAACTCTTTAATTTTGTTTTGCAAGCCGATAATTTCTTCAAGAAGGTCATCTACCTGATTCGTTGAATGCTTTTTGTATGCGGAGAACTGTTTTTGACAAGTTAACAACTCAGCCTTAGCTTTTTGATTTTCCAAGGTGAGAGCGTTAATTTGCTTTTTATGTTCATGTTTCAGTAGTTCTATTTCAGACAACAAAGCATTCTTCGAAGCGGCTAGATCACGCATCTGTCTCTCTAAATATTTTTCGTTTTGATGAGATTTAACAAAAGCGGCTTCAAAACCTTTTTCACGGTTTTCTTGAGTTTTGAAAAAGTTGAGTTGCATTTGTAAGCATTCAAAATCCTTGGTTAACAGTGCATTTTTGCTTTTTAATTCCTTATTTAATGCATAACATTCCTCCATTTTGATTTGATGGTCTTTAATTAAACGAGCAAAATCTGGATGAGGCAACAGTTCGGCTTGTTCAACGTGAGTCACACCATGATCATTATTTAGATCCTCAAGTACAACCACGGAGTCAATTTGATTATCAAAGGAAACCATAAGGTCATCTTGATCGTCAAATGTAACTACAGGGTTTATTTGAAAATCGTCAGAATGAGATGTAGATGACTCATTTTGAACAGTCTGGGCCGTGCCGGATTCAGATATTGGCGGAGATATTAGTTTAGATATGATGATGGTTTGTTCGGGTACTTGAGACAAACCATCAGTGTCATACACTGGGCCTGTTTCACTCATGTGTAACTCATGCATATTAGCCATCAACATAACAGCTGCATTGGCCTGCAAGTCCTCCATATCATCATCTGAGCCTGCATCTGCCATAAAGCTCTGTTCTTTGTTTGTGAGAGATCCACCAGCTTCATCCTTAAGAGCCAAAAGAAGAGCCTCTTTGAAATAAGCACTGCCCCTAGTTCTCGGCTTTGGACATGCATTAGCCAGGTGTCCCTTCTCATTGCAGTTATAGCATCTTAGACCATTCAACCCATTCTGAGCATTTCCCTGTTCCACCACTGGAGCTCTGTTGTTATTCCGACCCACAGCATTAAACCCTTGACCACCGCCCATCTGACGACCATAACCACGATTCTGAACTTCAACTCGTCCGTTGTTTACAACAGCCTGATTTCGTGTGTTAGATGAGGAACGAATACGATTGTTGGATTTGTTGGTATAACGGCCAAAAGCATTAGCAATCATAACAAATCCTTGTTGCAATGCTTCGAACGGATCGATGTCCTCATTAGCTTCACTGACAATTGGTTGAGCATTGTTGTTGTTGTATTGAACCAATTGATTTTGTTGAGATTGTTGCTGTGAATGATCTTTTTGTGTGACAGAGGCAGTTGGTTGAGTTGCTTGTTGAGGAGGATAACTTTGTTGAGCATATAAGGCAAGTTGTTGATTTTTCGGATGTGTAGCAGGAGCAATTTGAGCACGGAGAATCCTTTCCCGATCAACTTCCTTCTCATGAGGCTTCAAGTAATCGTACAACAATCCATATGTAGAATGATGCATATTCTTCGCTTGACGGAGAAAAATGACATACTTCTCCCATTCAGGACCAAGACTACTCAGGAACTTAGTATTCACTGCAATTCTTGGCATGATGATGTTGTGTTTATCCAAATCATTGATGATGTCTGAAAATCGATGATGATAGGACTCTAGTGTCTCTCCAGGTTCAATCATGAAGTGTTCATAAGCCAAGTAAATTTTGGATTCCAAATCCTCCTGATTGAGTACAGATCCTTCCATAAGAAGACGAATATGATCCCACATTTTATGTGCAGTCTTTTGAGCATCAACACTATGAAGAATTGGGTTTGGTAATCCTAAGAGGATATATTCCATTGCAAGCTCATCTGCTTCATAGTGTAGAAGTTCTTGAGGATTCAATTCTGCAACAGTAGCAATGTTCGTTTGTTCATCTCTTGGTGGAATAGCATTTGGATCTCCGGGTACAATGACAGTAGGCATCTCAAATGGACCTTCCAAGATAACCTTCTTTAAGAACTTTCCATGTGGCTTCTTCAGATCACAAAACCTAAAGAACCTTATCACCCATTGATCGTAGTTTCCTAGAGTGAGCATTGGAGGTCTATCAAGTGATCCAGCCTCATGAATTGATTGTTGGCTGCTTAAAGCTTCACACATCTTTGCAAACCAAGTGGGTTCCTTCATAGTGTTCCTTGATGGATGTTGATTGAATTCATTTGTGTAGGGTTGAACTTGAAGACTTGGCGGTGTTTGAACCATTTGTGGTGGAGGAATTGCTCCAAGTTGTGGAGTATGTTGTTGATTAAATTGTTGTTGATAAATTGCTTGTTGTTGATTCCATTGTTGATGTTGTTGACTTAGTTGTTGTTGTCGTTGAGAATAAGTGTAAGGGAAATAGTTAGAGTATGGTGGTTGAGACATGTTGAAAAACTTGTGTTGGTAAAAATGGATCTTTGTAGTCGAATGAACCTTTGTTGAAGAAGTATCTTTAGGCGTAGAAATCACAATAACCAAGTATCACTTATGCGTAAAAACACCAAAGTTACGCTTAACAGTAAGGAGTTACGCGTAGATTTAGCTTACGCGTAAGTATGGAAAAGACTCTAAAGTTATGCGTAGACAAAAGTTAGGCGTAGAAAGTTAGGCGTAGGATTATCTTATGCGTAAGACTAGGCTTAGGCGTAAGATGAATCTTATGCGTAGGATTTCTACGCGTAAGCTTATGCTTATGCGTAATTTTAGGGTTTTATCCCAAGTGATCTTTTACACTTCACAGTGCAAAAGATATCCAAAGTCGACGTATTTTCAGGCTTATCCAAGCAAGAAAACACGGAGTAAACCACGAAAACGAAGATCAAGCCAAGGATAACCTTACGCGTAGTTTTAGGGTTTTGCTACGCGTAGGATTACTCGTAAATATGATTATGCTCAAAGTTGTTTCAAAACCAGTTTTTGTGTGATGAAATAGCTTCAATAACACCAAAAGACACAAAAGTGTGAAACTTGATGAACCAAAACTCTTAAAACAGTTATGCGTAGGATAGAACCTTCGTACAAAAACTAGATGAAAAACGATGATCTACACACAAAGTTCGAAACTTTTTGCCAAAAACATTAAGTTTAACACCTTATAACATTGAAAGGACAAGAATCTTGGATTAAAAAGTGTAAAAAATACGTTTTTGATCAAGCCAAAGTTATGGAGACGCAAGTTAAGAGTGAGACCAAAACTCACTTCAAACAATACGTTCACTCAACTATTAGGCGATTGATACCACTGTTAGGTCACTAGGTATACAACACAAGCAACATAGAAAGAAATAGAGGCGGTTGAACAAGTAAAACAAACACACACACACGTTATACTAAGACAGTTATGCGTAGAGTATGAAGAGAAAGAGAAAACTTGAACAACCAACCTTCAAATGAAGGTTTACAAGAGTATTTATAGGAGGGAAGCTAGGGCAACACTCCTAGTTCCCATCCTTTCTCCTATGGGCTTGGGCCTAAGCTCATGGGCCTTCTACATAATCTTAAGGCTAATAACAAACATAAAGGCCATAATTAACTACCTATTACATATGAGTAACTAACACTTGAATTAAGGTTTAGCAGTGATTCCAACATGTTGCATCCGAATCGCTGTTGTCAATTATGACAGATGTTCCTTTAACGATGTCGAAAACTATTAGATAGTAATGTCCATGTGCTATTATTGGGAAGAATACCTGTTATCATGAAAAAAGTATTAAATTTAAAATAAGATACCATGTTTCTTGATTAATTTATATAAGTAATGTAATATACCAAGTTAATATCATCAAATTTGAGCCTGCTTGTGTCTTCTTCCATCTGAATAGCAATCAAGTGTTCAAACATATCATACTGTTTATCTACTTTGTCAGTGAACAATTCTGGCTTATCTTGTAATACTCCTGAAAGCTGATTGACAATTAAAAAAAAATATATTATTATTATTAATAAATAAAAGTTAATACAAAAATACGTTCATTTTATATAAAAATTTATCTTACCATCATTGATGTATAAAAGTAATGCCGTTTGATCTTTCTATCTGAGAATAATTCCTCGTAGTTTAGGATATCAGCAAAGGTATCTATCACAGGAATTTCAATTTTCAAGGTTGGGGCTAGTGATTGAACATTCATTCTCATTAATCCTAAACCTTTATCGTCTACGAAAACCTGTTCTCTGTTCACAATATCACAAGTGACAAGTATAAGGAACTGTGTATATAGGTAAATGTTTGTTGTATCACTGGTGATAAATATAAGAAACTAATATATGTTTTGTTATCACAAGTGATAACTATAATAAATTAGATATCGAAAATTTAAATATAAACTTACGCTTCGTTTCCTTGCATACAGAAGATGCTTCTTGCCAAGAGTTTTTCCACCTCTGTTAGATTTTTTGTCGTGATGACCTTCTTGTTCATGTATGGAGATTTCAGGCACTGATATTGTTTTCCTTCATCACTTGATTTTGACTGTACTACTGGGCTATCAAATCCTAGATCGAAGCTTGGCTGAGACCCTGGTATAAAGATGGAACTAGGGCTCTGTGAATATGGACCTTTTTGTTCTTTTTCTTCATATCTGTTCACTTCTTCATTTCGTTTTTCATCCATGTTGGCTTGTTGCCTTTGTATTTCTCTCAATTCATTTCTAAATTCTTCATCAGTTTTGTTTAGTAAATCTCCAAAAATATCATCATCAGTATCAAAAGGTTCTCTTTGATCTTTAGTTTCTTTATTACTTTTTTGACTTGTAACCTTGTTTGTTTCATCTTTTTCCCCTTCATTTTTTTCTGCAGCTTCACCCTTTTTGTTACTGTTCCCATCGATGTTTCCCACAGCTTCATCCTTTTCTCGTCTATCCTTGTTGTTGTTTTCGTCAGTTTCATAATTTTGGTATTGCTTGCGCCTTTGTTTCCACTACCTTGCGTAACTTCATTCTCATTATAGACTGATTCTCCATTTTGGTCGTTTGCTTCATCGTTTTTGACAGCATCATCAATTTTCATTGATTCGTCATTTTCATCTCCGTGTTCTGTATATTGTCTGGCAAATGGATTTTGTACTTCATTATTTCCATCTTCATCATCACTTGTGCCAAATTTGATGGAGCTTGACTCTATTGATGTTGATTTAGAACTTGATGATAAGAATGGACTTTTTCCTTTGAAACAATCATCTGGTTCACTGAAAATCTTTTTTATTCTTTCTCTAAATTGCCGAAGCCTTTCATCCCCTTTGAATTTACATATATATTCTTTAATTGTTTCTTCTAGCATTTCTTTCTCACTCAAAATGCTTTCTATCTTATCTTCTAGCATCTGATACACTTCCTGTGATTGAATTTCAAATTTAAGATCATATTAGTTATACATCATCAACAGTGATATTATAGTTTGTTTGTTTTTTTTTTTTGTTTTTTTTTTGTTTTTTTTTTAATATTTTACTGTATTATCACAAGTGATATCTTGCACAATTTATTTTATCACTTATGATTGGACATAACAAAGAAATTAATTATTTTTTAGACTGACATGCTTTTGAATATTTTCTTCGTCTTTATTCATGTCTCCTATAATTTCCACCATTCCAAAGTACTTGTTGAAATCAATTTCCAGAATCTCCCTACTTTTCAACAGACTTGTGTTCCAACTTTTTAGAGCTGGTATTCTTCTCGGCACATTCATTTGATCAAACTTTGTGTAATGTAAATATGCAAGTTGTTTCATCAACAATTTTATCAGTTCAATGAATGTATATTTTCATAACATTTTATGTTAGGAAGAAAAAATAATTTAAAATTTATTACTTACCATCAAGAATGTAACTGGGCCGTAATACTCAACCTCTGTCCTATTATACTTTCTTGCAGACCAATCATGTTTTGTTGAGCTTGCACAATCAAAAATATATCTGCACCAGTCTATATCTTTCACGTTATCTCCTTCAAACACGTTTTCCAACACCGTTTTCCTGACAACAGAGCTTTTATCGCATCCTCCCAATGTATTTGCAATAAGCATTAAAATGTTCATTCTGAACATGAAATCTGTGTTTGTTGTTTTTGTTATCTCCTTTGATATGGCATTTGTTGTCAAACTGTTTTCGTGTTTGAATTGATCTTTCCATTCTTCAACAAATTTATCATTGTATTATCTTTGGCCTTCATCTCTTTCTAGCGTCTTTGATCCATTTGGTAGTCTGAGAACTTCATGCACAGTTTGTGGAGATATTTTTAAATTCCCTGTTGGAAGTCTAAGGTTCATTGATTCTGTGTCAAGGCTGTCTACCACAAAGAAGGCAAGCTTTGTCGGTATTTCATTTATTGGAAATTCTATCAAGTCTCCAAAACCCATTTGTGTTATAACCTTTTTTCTTTCTACACTTAACCCACGCATTGCCTCAAAAAGTGGCTTAACTGATGCCCTTCCCTTGAGTATTGTGTACACCTTTCGTTTCTTTTTTGAATCTTTTTCAATCTCTTCGTTTACATCATCTTCCATATCACCAAATTTTCTTTTTCCTTTTCCTTTTTCTCTTTCACGATTCTCTTCTTTATTATCATTTTTTGCAGCAGTTTCTTTTTCAGATTTTTTTGTTTTTTCAGGATTTTCTTTTTCATCCTGTTTCATTTTTGTATAATCTTCTTTTTCAGCTTCTTTTGCATCCTGTAGTAAAAATAAAATAATAAAATAATTTTTTTTGTCATTTATCACTTGTGATATTTTAGCATTTATCACTTGTGATATAGCATTCACAGAACTATCGCAAAACACTTTTTGATATACCTGTTCTGTAGCTTTTTCTGATGCTTCTTTTTCTTGCTCAGGCTTTAATTTTGTTGCTTCTTCCTTCATCATCTTCTTTTTTTCCTCCAACCCTTTTTCTTTTTCTTCTATTTTTTGATGCAAACCTCTAAAACGTTTTTTCTTACATCCTAATCTTGCTAATTGTTTTCTTCTTTTTGGTTTCTGTTCATCTGTATAATAGCGAATCCAGTTATACATTGTTTGGCAATTTCACAGTCATTGAATCTACATATTAACCAAATTTGGGTAGACGTTTTTAACAACCAAACTACGTTCAGTATTGCGTACACGTTTTCGTTTCTTTTTCTACATGTTAACAACCAAATCACCTTGATTTATAATGAGCCCAAAAAAAGTTTCAACGATCCCAAAACAGTCACATTTATGTCCCTTAGTTTACAAGTTCACTCAAACTAGTTACAACTTCAAAATGTATAAACTAAGTTCTTTTCACTATGCATTTTGAATGAAGTTGTAAGCCGAAAACAGTTAGTTGAGCTTCAATCAAACTACAATCAAACTACAATGTGCCTCAATTTATAAATATCCCAAAACTACGACGATCTTAGTTTCTACAGCTGTAAACATCTAACAATCAATGACATGAGCTGTCGCTATTGTAACTTTTAATTCAATAGCATAAAATTTTGTCTTCAACATATTTTTTAAAATCACAGAAGATAAACTGGTATATTACACATATCTTGAACAATCATTTCATTTTTTTTTATTTATATATATATTTTTTAAATATAATCTGCAATTTATCATTGTTTCAAGACATCTTAAAATAAGCAAAACATATATAAAATATGCATATAAAACTCATATAAAATACGCAAACAGTAAATAAAATTCAATTAATTTTTAAATAATATCGAAATGAGTGTCGTACCGTTATCCATATTTTCAAAAGATTGTTTTCCCTTTTCTTGTTGAGGTTGCGATTCCTTCATGTTTATGTATTTTTGAATTTGATTCAACGGTTCGTCGTTAATTTTTTGAAGGATAGATTGTTGGTGTGTGTTTTTTTTTTATTTGTGTGTGTGTTTTTCCAGATCTGGGTTTTATTTTATTGAACTTTACATTTTCAGTCCTTCTATTTTTACTTTATGTAAACTTTTTTGCTTTTTTTCATTTATATCACATGTGATAAACAATTAAATATTTTTTTAATTTGCATAATCATGTTTCATTTCATATTTGTGCAAGATGATTTCATTTCATATTTGTGTATGTGTAGATTTTCCTTGACTACATTTTTTAAAAAGCGTTTGTCTATACTAGTCAACTGGAAATTATCACAGCAAGCCCATACAAGCTCACATCTCAAAATACATTTTGGAAGTAATTAATCCTTACTTATGTTTTGCTTTTTCTTTTTTTGTTAGATAACAGGTGATATAATAAACTTTTAGTTATATCACTGGTGATATGTTCTAATATCACAAGTGATACATTTAAAAAAAAAAAAAAAAAAAAAAAGAGAGAAAAGGAAAATTTTGTTGGTAAGCTAGTTTTGTGGTGACTCAAGATCTAAATTTTGTTGGTAGGCTAGTTTTTGTTTACCAGTTTTAACATGTTTTCACAGAGTATGTCATTGCAAAAATAATCAGTCTCTTAATTTGATAGAGTCATTTTATACACTTTAAGGACAGTGCGTCTTGGCAGTCATCTTATCATTTACCAAAGTATCGCAAATAAATCATTTACACTTTGAAAAAAAAAATCATCATAATCCCAAATTTACCGATCTTTGGTTTTCACCAATTCATTTATTTAAACTAAAGGTACTTGAGTAGCGAAATCTTTTATGAATCATCCAATAGCATAAATATATATAGTGATAGATACATGCATATGTCAGCAGAAGAACATAAGCAAAGTTATATTCATATTACCCAAAAGCGTTTACTTCCATCTAAAATCAAGAACAAAGCGTAAAATACATCTAAAAGCATACGTCTGCATTTCCAACAAAAAGATGCAAATTTCAGAGCAAAATGTAGTACAATCTCCGACACCAGGGAATGTGATTCAGGTACCTAATAGATCCACCCATCTACTTAGGTATTTCCCAAACTTGGACACTGTCCGTTACATTTCGTGGCCCGGCAGTCCTACTTGCATCTAAAATGCAGAACAAAATGTAAAATCCAACTAAAATATGCAAAATCCAAAACAAAATGTAGTTCAATCTCTGGCACCAGGGAATGTGATTCAGGTACCTAATAGATCCACCCATCTACTTAGGTATTTCCCAAACTTGGACACTGTCCGTCACATTCCGTGGCCCGGCAGCCCTACTATTGTTTTTTGCATATCAGATTCTTAAACCTACTTTAAACCATCTACGTTGTTTAGAAATCTAAATACTTAAACAAAAATGTAAATTGTTTTGGAATAGCATTAAATACATTTAATGCTTGTTTTCTTCAGCTATCTTCTTCCTGATAGCTTCTTCAACCACCTTTTGAATCTCCTTCTCATCATGCTTGTGTTTTTCAGCAAACTTGATTGCATATTCTGACATTAGTTCACTCTTTTGATTCACTTCATGTAACAGTATCTTAGCTGCATACCTCATCCTCATTCTTCTCATTTGTTAAGCATATATGTGATTGTTTTCATCAATGATGTTTGGCTTCCAAGTTGATCCTGCTTCACCTTCAAATGTCTCCATATGCATCATCATGTATAAGCCGCAATCAATCTTGTTATGCCTTGTTCTCCAATTCATCCTCAACACAGTAGCTGGCTTCTCTTTCAACATCGTATTGAGGATTGGGTGTGAAGCCCTCATCAAGTAACTTACAAGAATTGATTTCTACAAATTAAAAAAATATTACTTTCTACAATTTATCTCTAGTGATATTACTTGCTACAATTTATCTCTAGTGATATAAGTATTTAAACAGAGTTCGGTTCAGACATTGCTTACCACAAAATCAAAGTTGGGTTTGTATTTATCTTTGTATGGTGCATCTGAAATGCTGTTGTCCAGTATTACAGCGCTTCCCTTCTCCAGATTGAAAACTATGACATAGTAATGGTCGTGAGCAATTATTGGAAAGAACACAAGTTTCACATCTTTGAGTTTCCGTTTTGCTTCTTCCTCAGTCATGAGTTTTTTCATTAGTCTTTCAAAGTTGTCATACTGCGTTTTTTCATTTTTTTGTTTCTTCAGAATCTCTGGCAGTTGTATCATGACAATAGATTCAAGATAATTTAAAATACATATTACATAATTTATGAAACGCATAGATATAGTAGTTCATTTTTTTTGGAAGTTTTTATATCTTACCACTGCATCTGTTGGAAAGTAGTATCTTGTCTTCATTTTTCCAACTTTGTTCTTCCTCTCCTCATGATTCAATACCGAAGCGAATGCATCGATTACATGACTTTCTATTAGCAAGCCCGGCGCAATTGATTGCATTACCATTCTTGGTACTGGTGTGCCCTTGCCATCATTGAATACCTCTTCTCTGTTTTTTTAATATCATAGTTGATAAAATTTAGGGTCTTAAATATAGCATATCACTTGTGATAAATAACTTAACCTTAATACTAACAGCAAATTTAAATCTTACATTATATCTTCTTCCATCGAAATAAGCTGTTAGCTAGCATTGTTTCAGACTCTGTTAACGGTTCCATCGTGTCTGCCTTCTTGTTCATATAAGGTGATTTCAAGTACACTGATGGTTTAACAATCCTTTTTCCTTCCCTATTTTCATTTTCTTTGTTGCTTTGTTCAGCAACATCTTTCTGAGTCCTGAATGCCTTGTGTTGAATTTCTGGGCTTTGAAATTCTGCAACTTTAGCCCTTTCTTCTTCTTGTTGTGCAACTTTGGCTGCAGCGTCTTTTTCAGTCTATTTTTTAAGTATCTAATAAGGTTTAGATATGAAAAAGTTCTGCAAGGTGTTTTGTTTAAGTTTATATGTCTAACGAGCTTTATTTTTGTTTCGGCTTATGTTACAGAAGCTGCTTATTTTTGTTTTATTTTTGAGTCATATAAGCCTATAATTCTCAAAATAAGACAAAAAATGAGTGATTCATTTCCCATTCATTTGAAGAAAAACTATGCAACGCATAAGAATGAATGGGGATTTATGCAAATCAGAAGAAAGCATACATTCACCATTCATTCTTAAAGTTTGGAGTTCCCTATCTCTAAAATACTAGTTATTACAAACCATAGATCATAAGTTTTTCGCAAAAGCATGCACGTGAACAAAAAGCATGCAAATGCGTAGGAATGAATGGGTACTAGAAGGGACTGAAAACGGCTCTTCAAAGGCGCCAAGATACATCGCCTTTTCTTGCCTATTTTAAGCAGAGCAACTATCTAACCTTTTCTCTTCTTTTCTTAGCAAGTTCTTTTGCAGCTTGTTTTCTTTTCTTTTCTGCTTCTTTCAGTTGAGCTTGTTTTGTAGCCTCTTCTTTTGCAGCTTGTTTTGCTGCAGCTTCTTTTGCAGCCTGCATTAATGAAAAATTAACGAATAAATAAATAAATAAATAAAAACTATCGTATTGTATGACTTTGTTATATTTAGAATTTATCACTTGTGATATTACCTTTTCCGCTTCTTCTTTCTTCTGAGCTGCTTCCTTTTCAGCTTCTTTTTCAGCTACTTCCTTTTCAGCCTGTTTTTTAGCCTCTTCTTGTTTTTTGATTGCAGCTTCTTTTGCAGCCTGCATTAATAAAAAATTAAAGAATAAATAAATAAATAAAAGCTAAATAAAAAAAGTGTTGTATTGTATGACTTTGTTATATTTAGAGTTTATCACTTGTGATATTACCTTTTCCGCTTCTTCT
Source organism: Chrysanthemum seticuspe (assembly GCA_019973895.1). Classification (NCBI taxonomy): domain Eukaryota; kingdom Viridiplantae; phylum Streptophyta; class Magnoliopsida; order Asterales; family Asteraceae; genus Chrysanthemum; species Chrysanthemum seticuspe. The sequence continues at coordinate 36,108,185 of BPTQ01000005.1, forward strand.
TTCTTCTTCTTTTCAGCTTCTCTTTTTTTCTCAGCTGCTTTTTTCTGAGCTTCTTTTTTGGCTGCTTCTTTTTCAGCCTGCTTCTTTTTTGCAATTGCTTCTTCTTCAGCCTGTATTTTTTACCATTTTGTTATGTAAAAATTTATCACTTGTGATATTATATACAGATAAGTACTTTAGATTATAATTATCTAACCTGTTGTTTATCTGTTTCTGCAGGAGTCTCTTTTGTGGTTTTTTCTTTATCGTTGTTTCCTCCTTCTCCATTTCCTCCTTCGCTATCATCATCATCCTCATTATCTGTATCTTCATCATCACTTTCATCATCACTTTCATCATCTCCTCCTCCTTCAGTATTCCTGCCTTCATCATCTCCTCCATCTCTTCTGCTCGTTCCTTCTTGATTATCAATCACTCTACCATTTTCATCTATTTGAAGATTCCCCCGGAATTATGTGTTGTATTTTTCTACCTATAACCTTATTGTTTCATCTCCCGGGTATATCTCCATGCTCACCCTTATAAAATTTTCTAACTCTCTCTTCTCATTCAAAACTCTATCAAACTTTTCTTCGACAACTTCATATATTTGCTGTGTTTTTAATTAAATAAAGCAATTATAAGTATTTTATCACTAGTGATATATTCAAATTTTTCATATTAATTATAAGTATTACCTCTTTCTGTTTCCTGATATCTCCTTCTTTACTCTCATCCTCTTCTTCAATTACCATGACATGACCAAACCCTCCCATCTCCATCTCCATGTCTTTCCTTTTCGCAATCAGCTTTGTGTTCCAATTTCTGATGGCTGTCCATTTTCTTGGCACATCCATTTCATCGAACTTTGTGAAATGCAAGTAGATAAGCTGTTTTCAAGAAAACAAAACATTCATTAAAACCTTTACTTATTAAAAGAAGTGGTAGATTAATCTTTTTTTAGTATCCCAAGTGATATTGTACATGGCATCTATTTTTTAAAAAACAACTTGTAATATCACTGGTGATAGAATACATTTTATATGTCATTAACTTAAAGTATCACTTGTGATACCCTACATCATATTTGTTTTAAAGATAACCTTGACTTACCGTGAATGCTGCATGTGGTCCATAGTACCAATTTTCCGTTGTTGAGTCATCCCAGCCTTCCTTGCTTAATTTCATACAGTTCCAAATGTATGAGCACCAGTCAATTGTCGGTATTTCCTCTGGTGTCATCAGAAATTGGAGGACATGATACTTCAGCATCGAACTGTTATAGCAGGTTCCCAGACAGTTTGCAAACAGCATTAGGAAATTCATCTGGAAGGTGAAGTCTGTTTCTTCAGTACTCTGAATCACCTTTGATAATGCTGTTGTTGTTATCCTTTTTTTTCGGGAATTGTGCCATAAACTGTTTCATAAACACGTCATCCCAATCCCTTTCTGGTTCTGAGCAAAGTGGTCTCGGACCCATTGGTATCCCTAGAACTTCCCTAATCGTTTTCGGTTTGATTTTTATGACACCCCCATTTGGCAAGTTTATTTGCATCTTTTCCATATCCATATGTGTCAATATGAAGTAGGGCAGCTTTCCAGGGATTTTTTGCAACGGGAAATCAATCAGTGTTCTAAATCCCATTGCCATGACCATTTTCCTTCTTTCTGGGCTCAGCGAATGTGTTGCATCATAAAACGGTTGGACAGTCGTTTTAGCCCTTAACGACTGAATGGAATGACATGTTCTTCTTCTTCTTCCTCAGCTTCCACCTCCATTTTTTCCTTGCCCTTCTTCGTCTGTTCTTTCTTCTTCTTTGCTTCTTCCTTCTTCTTTTCTTCTTCTTTCTTTTTCGTTTCTTCTTCTTTCTTCTTCTTCTTCGTTTCCTCCATTTTTTTTTATTTGTTGCCTTTCCTTCCTTTTTCTTTTCTTCTTCTTCTTTCTTTTTCTTTGTTTCTTCCTTCTTTTTCTTTCTTGCATCCTCAGCTTTTTCTTCCCCTCTCTTTCTCTTTCCTTTTTCTACCTGCTTTTGTTTTTCGGTTTGTTGTTTTTTTGATGCTGATCTTGTTACAGCAACTGGTGAATCTATTGCTTGTTCTTTTCGTTTCTTTTGTTGCTTGGGTTTCAACTTTGGTTTTGCTTCTTTGGGTGTCGCTTCGGGTGTTGTTTTGGTTGTTGTTTCTGGTGTTGGTTCAGATGGTGTCGCTTCGGGTGTTGTTGGTTGGGTTGTTGGTGGTGTTGGTGTAGTTTCTATGGTTGCTAGAGTTGTTATTGGTGTGTTTTCTGGTGATGTCATTTCAGGTGATGCTTGATTTAATGGTGTAACAAGCCTTGATCGTGCAATGGTTGTTATCTGTTTTGTGGGTGTCTTTTCTAGATAGGTAGTTTTTATCGATGACTTTGTGTGTGTTGTGGTTGTTTTCTGTGGTGAGGGTGTAGATGTTTGCTGTTGTGTTTCTTGTTGTGGTAGTGTTGTTTGTGGTGTTGGTGTTTGTGCTGTTTCTGGTGGTGGTGTTGGTTGTTTTTTTCTTGATATGGTGCTTTTTTGAATTGGAGTTTGTTTCTTGCTTCTTTTCTTTTTCATTTCTTTTAGACTTGTATTCAAATCTGCACAAAAGAAATCCCAAGTAAGTTTTCATGAATATTTATTGCTGATAAATATAAACTCTGAATGTTTATGCGTCATACAATTTTATAACATTCTACTACAAGTATGTCATATCAATTTGTATCACAGGTGATATAACACAGAAGCTAAATGTCAAAACAAGTATGCCGCATACATACAGGGTTTATCATAGTCGATATTTTTCTAAAGGAGACATGCTTATATGTTGGAATTTACCTTTTTCCTTTTGAATCTCTGGAGATACGCTCAAAAATTTGCTTGTCGCCAAAACTGCATTTACAAATTTTTTTTAAGAAACAAACAGAATGTCTGCAATTTTTATGTTTAAAGATTTATTTAGAAGACAAAAACTGACCGTTTAAAGCTTGTATTGTCTCCAGATGCTCGTAAATATCATCTTCTACATTTTTTTCAAAATCAAAATGTTAATGTCTTATGTTATGTAAAACAAAAAAACACTATAAATTCTAATAAAAAATGTATTTGAAATATAGTTATTTCACGTATAACGACTTATCATCACAGTTGTTATACTATCAAAAAAAATAAAAAAAAATAAATCACTATATCTGTTTTTATCACTGGTGATATACCATTAAATATTTAAGTTATCCGCGTCTGCTCTTCATTGTCATCACTACCATCAGTACCACTACCACTACTAGTAACACTATGACTACGAAAAGTCATAACTAAACCACCACCTCTACCACAAAAAACACTAAAAATGTATCAGTTATCGCGCTACATGATCTCTAATCGTGTGACAAGTAATCAATTATCGCTGCATCTGTTTTTATCACTAGTGATATACCATAAAATATTTCTCTGTCACACTAAAAAACGCATCATAAGTTACATCAAAATTATACTCGTAACAAGCTAAAAACATATGCATTATCACGAAGAACGCTAAAAGTCAAATCGACGTTCGCTACCACTACTACTATCACTACCACTATACTGAAGCACCACCACCACCACCACCACCACCACCACTACCACTACCACCACCACCACTACCACTACCACCACCACTACCAGTATCAAAACTAAACCACTAAGACTACCAAATCACTACCACATCTACCACAACTGTTTTACAGTATGACACTTAAAAACACCTAAAAACACCTAAAAACATCTAAAATCAGCAAAATCTTCATAAATTTCTTCTTCTTTTACAGTATGACAGCAAAATCTCAAAAAATACATAATCATCAATTGCATGTCATTAATACAGCAAAAAAATACAGAAAAATGTTCATAAATAGCAATAACATTCATAAATAAGTATAAAATCAGTAGAGATACATAAATAACATCTAAATAATTAGTTTGAAGCTTCGTACCTTCGTTTTCGGAGTTGGTAGGTTTGTTTTTATCCATTTTTTTGTGCTTTTTCTTTTGCAGTTGAAGATTGATGTGTTTTTGTGTTTTTTTTTTTATTTTGACAGTTAATTGTTGGTTGATTTTGATAGTTAGGGTTTGTTTTTAGTGAGATATTTTAGAGAGAGAAAGCGACGTTTTGTTTTTGCTGATGAAAATGAATGCGTGTGTTGTGTTTATGTGGTTGGGGGAAGTTTCACGTTTTGGCAAGAATAGTCCCTCCGTGTTTTTTATCCTAAAAAATGTTTTTGATCCAACGGCTGATACTTGTCCCTTGGTAAGTAGGGGATTGATGGTTTCTAAAATAAAGTCCCTCTATGTTTCTAATATAGGGTCTAACACAAAGGGAAATATCATCTCTCGTGGTCAAGTTTTGTCATTTTCTTTCACTAAAATCACTTGTCTTTAATGTAAGTTTGTGTATATTGAATGAATAATAATGTTTAGTACATCAAGATTATATAAGATACAAAATATAATGGGCTTGGGCCAATACTAATACTAATATAATACTAATAGACTAACACTTATCCGCAGTTTGAGTGGGAGGAGACCGAACACTCAAACTGTCACGAAAATCAGAAAACAAGGCAGATGGTAACCCCTTGGTAAAAATATCAGCATACTCAAATCGAGAAGGAACATGCAGAACTCGAACTTGACAGTAGCAACCAAATCACGAATAAAATGAATATCAATCTCAATATGCTTGGTACGTTGATGCTGAACAGGGTCAGACGACAAGTACACTGCACTCACATTATCACAATAAAAAATAGTAGCATATGACAATGGTGTATGAAGCTCACGTAGTAAATTCTGAAGCCAACATATCTCAGAAACAGCGTTGGCAACACCGCGATACTCAGCCTCAGCACTGGAACGAGAAATCGTCGGCTGACGTTTAGAGGACCATGAAAGTAAGTTGTTGCCAATAAAAACACAATAACCTGATGTAGACCGGCGAGTGGTAGGGCAACCAGCCCAATCATCATCCGAATAAGCAACCAAGGACTCAGTATTAGAAGAAAATAATTGTAAACCATAAGCCAAAGTCCCCTGAACATACCGTAATATCCGCTTGAGAGCAGTGAAATGAGGCTCGCGAGGATCATGCATATATAAACAAACCTGCTACACAACATAAGTAATATCGGGTCTAGTGAAAGTGAGATACTGAAGAGAACCAGCAAGACTCCGATATAACGTAGGATCAGAAACCGGATCACCATCATCACCAACTTAGACTCAGCGTCAATAGGAGTCCTTGAAGGGTTACAACCAACCATATGTGCACGCTCCAAAATCTCTATAGCGTACTTACGTTGTGACAAAAACATCCCAGAAGAGTCACGCGTAACTGACACACCCAAAAAATAATTAAGAGCACCCAAATCTGTCATAGAGAATTCCTTATGCAAAGAAGCAATAATCCGCTGTAATAAACAAACATAATCCGGATGCTCAGGATCCCAAAAACCAGTTGGCTGATGCATATAAACAGTTTCAGCCAAATCACCATGCAAAAATGCATTCTTGACATCAAGCTGATGAAAAGGCCAATGTCGAGAAATAGCTAAACTAAGAACAGTCCGAATGGTGCCCGACTTAACAACCGGACTAAAAGTATCATCAACATCTACTCCCTCCACCTGTGTGCTACCATTGGCAACAAGACGTGCCTTGTACCGACTAAGAGTGCCATCAGCCAATACTTATGGCGAAATAACCACATACACCTAACAACATTGACGCCCGCAGGACGAGGTACACAAGTCCAAGTTTTATTCTTAATAAGCGCATTATATTCATCAAACATAGCATTTTGCCAATTTGGATCATCAAGAGCATCCTTATACGACCTAGGTGACGGAGAAACAGTGGTCACATGACCAACATACTTAGGATTAGGACGAGAAGTCCCGACACGAGAACGTGTGACCTTGGGATGAATAGATACAACAGGTGGTAGCATTGGTGGGTCAGGGACAGGTGCGTTAGGGACATGTGGCGTTGGTGTTGGTGTAGGTGGGGCAGGGGAGGTAGGTATGTTGACTGGTTCGTGAGGTGTAGATAAATCAACTGGGGGTATAGGAATCGGGTTTAAAGGAGGACCAATTGGGGTGGTGTTGATAATGGTTGAAATGAGATTGGAAGAATCTTCCAAAAAATCATAGGAGGAGGTGGGTTTGGACGGATGGGTTTGAAACGGAAAAACCATTTCATCAAAGGTAACATGACGAGAGATTATAATTTTGTTGGTATTTAGATCAAGACAACGCTAGCCAAAATGATTGGCAGCATGTCCCAAAAATATGGCAGGTGTAGCGCGAGATCTTAATTTATGGTTGGTATCAATATGTAGTAACAAAGGCATCCAAAAACACGAAGGACACTATAATCAGGTGTAACACCAAAAAGGCGGGTAAAGGGTATGTTATTGTTAATGGCACGGGAAGGTATGATATTCAAAAAATAAACAGCCATATTAAGAGCTTCAGCCCAATAGTTGGATGGTAAATGTGCCTGAAACAATAAAGTACGAATAAGGTTATTGATGGTACAAATCATGCGTTCAAATTTTCCATTTTGTTGAGAGGTGCGGGGGCAAGAAAATCTAAATTGGATGCCATGGGTTGAAAATAATTTATGAAAGGCAGTATTATCAAACTCACCACCATGATCACACTGAAACGACTTAATTTCACACTTAAACTGAGTACGAACATAACTACGAAACAACTGAAATTTAGACAAAACATCAGATTTATTCATTAATGGATAAACCCACATATACTGAGAATAATAATCAAAAAACAAAACATAATACTTGAAACCAGAAAGACTCGGAATTGGGGAGGTCCACAAATCCGAGTGAACAATGTCAAAATAAGAAGTAACAGAACTAGACGAACTAAAAAACGGAAGCTTCACGTGTTTACCAAGCTGACAAGCATGGCAAAGAACGGGAAGCTTCTCTTTATTACAAGAAATAGAATCACTAGACACAAGACGCCGCAACACTTCACTTCCTGGATGTCCAAGTCGTTGATGCCACGTATACTGACTGGTAAGATAGGCTTGAGGAATTGGAGAAGGCTTCGTAACAGGGTAAAGATCACCCATGATATCACAACGGAGGAGTACCCGTCGAGTTACGAAGTCCTTCTCAGAAAAACCAAAAGGATCAAATTCAACAGTGCAATAATTATCACGAACAAATTGACGCACAGAAATAAGATTTTTTTACGATATGAGGGGTTAATTAAAACATTATTTAAACGAAGAGGACGAAAAGGTGTAGACAAGATACTATGACCGGAGTTGGTAACGGGAATGAAACGCCCATCACCAACCGCGACAGACGGATAAATGCACTTATTAAGAATATCACTAAGACAATGTACATAATCATTAAGATGAGATCTCGCATTGTATATTAGGCCCATTATATATGATACATAATATAATGGGCCTAATATACAATGGGCCAATACTAATACTAATAGACTAACATTTAATTTCAACAATAAAACCATTCAAGTCTTAAATTGTTTTACTAAAGTCACTTATTTTAATTCAAGTTTCAAATTGTTTCATTAAAATCTATTAAATTTTATTTTCAATTACGGATTGTGGGGATTATGGATAAGAAGGAATAAACATTTTCATGGCCAGTTGAACGGTGGAGGAGGTAACTGATAAGAATTTAAAATGTACACTTTTGAGGGGTCATTTAAGCCCTTAATCGATCACTTTTATATTCGTTACTGCTTAATATCGTCCCTTTTCACTTTTTAGGTCTCTTGAAGGCAAATTGCTGGAATGACACTTATTCGGACGAAAAGGCGCGAATATATGAAGAAAATGGACAAATTCAAGAATCAAGACACTCAAGCTGTTAGAACAGAAGGTGACGGCGTCACAGCCAAATGGCGACGCCGTCGCAACATGCTTTGTGACGACTCAGTAGCGAAATTGCTATTTTGCACTTGACGGCATCAGGTTTTAAAGAGTATGGCGTCACAACTCAGACGGCCTAGATTCGGATCCCGACAGCGTCAGAAGATGAAGCTGACGGCGTCACAACCATAAGGTGACGCCGTCACAAGCTGCAACATGCGCGCGAAGTAGCTGATACTGTTTTGGCTATAACTTTTGCATACGAACTCGGATTTAGGTGATTCAAAAGCCCACACGACCGGAACGAGAAAATCTACAGTTTGGTGAAAAAGTCGTTGTGACACCGTCACTCTATATTTGTGACGCCGTCACCCTTTGCCGACAGAAAATATGCATATAAATATAACATTATAACTTCACTTTTTGTAGGCCCCAAACCCTAAGTCTGATTCTAGGGTTTAGGTAGGTTTTTTTCCAGCAACTTAAAGGGTTTCAAACACTTTATAAACATCGTGTAATGGTTTGTTTGTTAATCCAATCCTATGGTATGTCTTCAATTATCATAATTGTTGTTTGCTCTTCATTAATTATGCTTGGTTAATTCACCTAGTGTTTGCTTATGATTGTATGAAACTTGTATATAATTAATTAGATCTTATTGATTTCTTAGTGATGCATGTGTCTATCTTCATCATTAGGGGTGTGACAATTTCAATGAGTCTAATTTGTTTAGTTTATAATTCTTGCATCCTACTGTCTCTTATCTTAATTGTGATTGACCTAGTATTGCGATAGGTCATTCGTTGTGTTTTTAATGCTTGAGTAATATTTGTGAATATTAGTTTATAATCACCTAGAGTTATTGTAGGCTAAACATCCAAAGATAACCTTAGAGTTAGTTTATGAATCCTAGAGATTTCGTAGGCAATAACCTTAAGGTAGTTTCAAAGAGTTAGGGAAAAACGCATACCCTACGACCTTAGAAGACACAACGCGTTAAGAATAAGGACGTGACAATTCAGTAGGTAGAATTGGATAGCTAGCAAGAAGTAATGCATCATAAGTAGATACGCTTCACGTTCCTGGTAGACCCATAATTTAGTTAGTATTTTTTGGGATAGTTGACTAGCAACTAATTCCACCCTCCCCTTCAAAACCGAGATATTTTAATTCATAAAATATAAAAATACAAAAATAATCATCCCTCACCTTTAGACTTAAATTGACATACACTTTAGCCTAACGACACTATTCCCCTAGAGAACGATATCAATTCCCGAGGCTTACCCTAATATTACACTACAACGATTAGGTTCACTGCCTAGGGTGTTGAAAAACTTACTCGACGAGAAGGAAGTTCCTTTGACCCCGAACGCGCATTGTACGCGTATCAGTAACGTAGACACCATAGCAAAATTAGAATGTCACGAGGCAAATCATAAGGAAGTTGTTAGAGACACTAGTTTAGCTCATAATACCCGTGCGGGTGTGTGGTTAAGGCCACAGGTTAAGAACATTAAAATTAATTATGCTGTCTCATGTAAAAAGGGTCTGAAAAATCACGTTTAAGCTTTGTAACCTGTAATCATAATAGCGATGTTATAGTTTCGAATGCTTGATCAGAATGTTATGCGAGTTCTCTTTTGGAAGCCGAAGCAAAAGCTGTTTATCAGGCTATAAGCCACACACTTAGTAGCAGATATTCTAAAACAAATTCACTGTACCTAGTTAAGACGCTTCACAATAAAGTTACCATTACTACAAATTGTGAGTCTTTTCAAAAAGACATTATCTAAGTCAATTGATTTCAATGTAAATCTTAAAAAAAATAGTTTTTGTGGAAAACTAGAAGGGGGGTTGAATAGTTTTACCAATTAAAACTTCCTTTTAAATTATTTAGATCGACTTATGTCAATCTATTTGGTTGTGTGTGTTGGATGTTGATAAACAAGCATATAAAGATATGTAATGAAAAGATAAGAGTAAGAAACACAAAACCACAACGCGAGTATTTATAGTGGTTCGGCTACAAGGACACCTTCCTTGCCCTACTCCACTCCCCGAGTCACCTACTCGAGAGTTTGTAATCACTACACCAATCTCCTTATGGCGGAGAAGCCTTCACAACGTCGCTTAATCTTTTTCCGGTACAAAGCTAAATACCGAGTTCTTTCACACCAAGGCGAACCACACCTAACACAACGTCGCCTACCCTTTATACGGTGCTAGGCTAACCACCGAGTTCTTTCACACCTTAGGTGAACTACACCTTCACAACGTCGCTTACCCTTTATTAGGTACTAGGCTAAGCACCTAGTTCCATTGCAATGGAGGAACTACTACCACACTACACCAACGACTAATCCCGAAGGAGATCTACTCCTTTACAACATCATCAAGGACATCAATATCCTTGGATCTAATGCTAGTCTATCTAGTACATCGAAACACACCATATCGAATGTACATCTAAGGCATCTTTCACTAATGCCTTTGATTAGATCTACAAGACACCTTTCACTAATGTCTTTGATTAGATCTACAAGACACCTTTCACTAATGTCTTGTGTCTTCACTTCTAAGCACCTTTCACTAATGCTTCTTGTCTTGACTTCTAAGAACCTACCACAAGTGCTTATCCTATAGACGATAGATACCTTTCACTATTATCTTCGTCTTGACACTTGAGACATCTTTCACTAATGTCTTTAACACTACGCTTCTTTGAAGAAAGAAAGGGATCATCAACAAGAGGACTTCAATAGCCTTGATGATGAGGAAGCTTGGCAACTCATGGACTTGAGCTTGCTCGACTTCAAAGGTGGTGATCTTCCCTTTAAGAGGAACCTACAAGATCACACAAAAACAAAACTACAAACATAGATCTCTTGGATCTATGGTTAGTGAGATTTAACTCAGGGGAGAAAGTATGTTGGAGAGAGGTGAGATCTAATGAAGAAATGGCTCACTATTTATAGAGGAAAAACCTACTGTTTCCCCGGATCCCACGGATCCCTTCCACTTGGGATCCGGCTAGCACAAAGCTAGGGATCCGTGGTCCGCTCCTCTTTGCCCATGGGTATTTTGGGTTATGGGTCATGGGTCATGGGTTATGGGTTGATCCATGGTTTTCAATCTAGATACAATGTACCTTAAGGATACATTGAACTTGTGTAAGTGGTATATATAAAACCATGGGTTATGGGTCAAAAACCATTTGCTAGTTTTTATCTATTTAGTATATACTTGCTTTTACCCATTTTAGTATATACTTGTTTTTACCCATTTTAGTGTACTTAATATAAGTATGTATTAACCCAATATGTAAACACTAGTTGTTGTACATATGTATCTAACTCATAGAGTTACTTAAACTTGTTAAGCCAATATTTAACAGCTAGTTGTTGTACATGTGTATAAAATCACTTAATCTTGTTATAGTGTTTTATGTGAAAACGTAAGTGTGTTAGAAAACTATTTGTTCAAACCATTTACGTATTTTATTTGTTTCGTTAATATGATTTTACTTTTGTTATCGACAAAACATTAGAAGATCGTAAAATATAAATAAACGTTTTTACGGCTTATTTGTATTAACAATCTCCCCCTTTTTGTTGATGACAAAACATAAAATTATTTTAAGGAAAAGCTAAAATTCGTAAACGTTTGAATTTGTAGTTTTTACTTTCTTCTCCCCCTTTTTGTCGAAACAAAAAGTGTTTGAAGAAAAGCAACACATTGTTTTTAAAGAAAAACATGTGAAAGAAAAAAATAAAGAGTAAATAACGGGAATAGATCTCGTCTTACTCCCCCTTGACGAGTCCATCCCTATGTAAGGGCGTCAAGAAAGTAATTCTAGTCTAGATTATTTGCAACTAGGTTTGCTCCCCCTAGATGATTGCAACTTTGCAATGGGAAGTTATGAAAAGTAAATCTAGTATTGCAAGCAATTTGCAATGTATTGCTTTGACATAAAGCTCCCCCTAGCTTTAGGATGTCAAGGTCTTCATGTGTGAATTGAAATACTACAAAACAAAGGTTAGAAAGCAAGTATAATTCACAATTTCCTGCAAATGTGATAAAGAAAAACATTCTGACTTCACGGATCCCACGGTTCCCTTCTAGTAGGGATCCGTCTAGGAAATACTGAGGGATCCGTCTGGCTGATGACTAAAATCAGCAAAGGTGATATAACAAGTAATGTTATCACACAGATGAGATATGAGTACAAAGTAATCATATGCTCAACGAAATAACAAGTAGCATGTAATTCCATTTAATAAAACAAGAGTTATGATATACATGACTCAAAAATAAGAAAATAGACAATACATAACTAGGAATTTCTTAGACCAACTAACACTAGAAGCTTAGACACCACTATAATCCTCTAGCTCAAGTTATGTTTAGGTTTAATCTCGTCGAAACGTTCGAGGAGATGATAGAACATGAAACGTTGGTCTTCTCGTACTTCATGTATCAAACTTTCAACATGTTGACAATGATAGCAATCTTTGTCATGGCTAGGTAGTGGTGGTGGATGAAATGAAGTGGCTATATTCAAAGGATCAATTGAAGTGGGTTGAGGAGCCTCGAATGATGGAGGGATTGGTGGAGGTCCATTTAGGAATGGTTCGATCAAGAATGATGATGGTGGTAAGGATGTGTCAACTTCCATAAGGTCGGGTGGTTGACTTTGGTGATTTCTTATAATCCAAATAGGATTATATGATGGAAACGGCGAAATGGAAGCCGGAGCAAGTGTTGACTCAACACCTTGATTTTGAATCATTGTTCCTCCTAATGAGGAGAATGTTGTCGGCGGAAGCGGATGAGACGGCCTAGGTGGTAAGTCCTCTAAATTGTAGAGGTGAGGTGATGATTGTGGGGATATAAAAGAGATAGCTCTAGGAACCAATGGTGATGGTTTAGTGGAGATGATATTTTTTGGCCTAGGAGGTATGGTGGTGTTTGGCATAGGTAATTTTGTGGGTACTAACCTTCTAGGAATTGGTTTGATTGGATGATGAAGGTTTGTTGGTTTGACCGGAGATGATTCGGTTGAAGAGATTTCGTGTACAACACGAGCCCTTTTGATGGGTGGTTCTTTGGTGGATAGGTTGTTACTTGGGGTTTTTCTCATGATGAGATGATTAGAAGAGATTGCAAAGGCTGAAAGTTAGGATGAGAGTGATGATTATGGAGACCCTAACAAGGTGGTTTATAAACCAAGAGATTTGAAAAGTGCATTTAAGCCTTAAGCCACTAAGGTTCATTGGAATGTGATGATTAGCATGCACAAGAGTCAACTACAGAGGTTGTGCTGTTCTAGGAACTCATTTAAGATGAGATGGAGTGTTTGAGTTAGGAAGATGAGTTGAAATGATTGTTTTACCAAAATTTGTCATAGACTGTCATCCGGATCCCACGGTTCCCTTCTCAGAGGGATCCGTCTAGGCTAGTTCTAGGGATCCGGCGTTCAGCAGTTTATGAAAGAGTGGAAATGATGTTTCTAAGATCCTAGACCTACATCACCTTGAGTGTTTCAGTTATCCCAAGTGTTTTAAATGAAGGGGTGCTTAAGTGTTTGAAGGAAATAAGTGGTGTAGCTAATGATTGTTATTTATAGAAAGATTTGGAACCCAAAAAAAAATTACCAATGGATGGCCAAGGATGACATTAAAGATGTCAATTGAATTTGAATGAAACTAAATGATCCTAGAGATCAGGTTGTGTCTTAGGATTGTGTTTTGGAAAATATCCTAATGGTTTTGAGATGGGAAAAACTAGGATTTGATCAACTTTGATCAATTTTAAGGTGAGGTTGATTAATGATCAATATTGTCATAATCGAAGGATTTCTAACTTAGTTGTGAGGAATCAAGTAAAAAAATGAAGTGTGAGTTTTGAGAGCGGAAGAGTGATGGGTTTGAAATGATAGATCTAACAAAGCCTTAGAATGTGATCTATGTGAGTTGGAAAGAGTAGGAAAGGTCAACCTATCTTGATAAAGTCTTGATCAATCTTAAGACACTATGTTTAGCTTAGTGTGAGGTGTTCTAAGGGATGTGTTTGACATATAATGCTTGTAATTGCATTTTCTGTTTTGCCGGATCCCACGGTTCCCTAGATGTAGGGATCCGTTTAGTACAACATTTGGGATCCGTCTATCTGCTAGACAGAACCTTTACTAAAGGTATGCAATGATCATGACAGTGCATTATATTCCAAGCTTTGTTTAAAGGAGTTCTAAGACTTGGATATCAAATGTAAGATGTGTTATTTCATGAAAGAGATAGGATTACATTGATAACTAATGAGTAGAGTAGAATTGATCCTATTTGACTATTCTAGGTTCCTTGAGTGTCTTCACTAGGAGGATCATTATGTGATTGATGGGTATTGGTGGAATCATGAATGAAGAAAGTCTTCATGAGAGATATGTTTAGCGGTTCCATCATCTTGTTCACAAGTACGTACAACGGACTTTGAAATTGAGGATGAAAGTGCATAACATTGTGATAGAGGCGTGTCAAGAACATTCCATAAGGGATGAGTTTATTCTTGGAGCCTTGAAGATTTGCAATTCGCCTTGCGAAGAAGTAGGCGAGGTTGTATGGTTGTTGTGTTAGCAAACAGTACAACATGTGAGCACAACAAGCAGGAAGAATATCTCGATTTCCCCTAAGACTCCAAACATTTTCACGTAGAATAAGAGCAGCATGCTTATACTCTTCTCGGATATCCCGTGTATGGATAATGTTTGGATTGGAGTAATATGGTCGAGGTTTTCATATCATGCGTGTTAATTCTTCCGGAGAGGGTATGTGTGAACAATATGGGCTATTTTCTTCACGAAAATTGAAGAGAGAGTCAAGAGACCAACCTTCGGTGAAGGCACATTGTCCATGGTTTGGAATTCGGAGGATGTGAGCAAAATGCCCAAGGCTTAAAGTGAATTTTTGATTTTTGATATAAAACCAAAGAGATAAAGAGCGATCCTCGTTACGAACGAGTTCCACTTGACGGAAGAATTCCATTATGAACCTTGGACATATCTTCTCGTTAATTTCAAGAAGACATTCTAGTCCTATGGCTCGGAAGGAGGTATTGATACCTTCTTCGAATTGTAGAGAGGTGTCTACAATACGTCCTTCATGGAAGTGACGGTTTTCGAGATTATTGAACCCACGGATATGATTGCCAGGTGTGTTGGGCTCAAGGGAAATGTTCGGGGTGTAGACGCTAGTGAGTGAAAAATCAAACTCGTATTCATGCGTCATAGTTGAACCTATAGAAGTGATGGGTTAATAAGGGAAGACGTTTATGGTCAACCTATAATAATCTAACGTTTTTACTAGATATTTTATTAACAATTAGTATTTAGCTAACTCATGGTTTTGAAGCTCTAGTGGATTATTACTTTTAGAAAGATAGTGGTTTTTAATCTTGCATGAAAACTGTTTTCCAGTAGGACGGATCCCACGGTTCCTTTTCAAAAGGGATCCGGCTAGTGTAACTTCCGGGATCCGTGGATCTGTAGAAACAGAACCAGTTTTAATAAAAACATAGGTTTTACGGTTATTGTATCATGAAGTATGTTTTATCCTACATTTTCTTTTAGCATGCATACATGACATCTAATGTATCACGAAAGAATATAACACATATAGATCAAAAGAAATGAAACACACATAATAACACAAACATCCTAGATAAAATAGATTATCAATAATATTGCATTTCAATGCTAAGGATGATACAAAGGATTGGGTAACAACACAAAGTAAATGTCTCCGTATGTGAACTTCATCATAGGGAACACAAGTGCGATGAGTGTTAGGGCGATGAGCACGAGTGCGATGTAAACCATGTTGATGACGGATCTTCTTGGTTTAGGAAGAGATGGAATGAGGAGGAAGATGAAGTTTTTGAATGAGAGGGAATTTTTGAAATTGGAAATTTGAAAAAGTGAGGATTGAAAAAGTGGGCGTCGAATGGGTTTATTAATAGGGAAGGAGGAATTTTTTAAATTCGTGTTTTTGTTTTATTAAAAGAAATGAAGTATAAGCTCTATATACTATGACTATAGACGAGAAAAAATAACACGTATGTAGGAACAGGCTTCCTAACGAAGCTACATGTAAATCATGTGTAAACATAAAAATCTACTCAAATAAAAGCCTAGCAAATAACACTTATATACTAAACACATATCATTTAGATATAAGTAGAAAGTCATACCTCGAATGCACTTAGGAATGTCTTTTACAAATGACAAATGTCACTTAGACGATTCCCGCTCCTTTGCGTCTAAGATACCTTCTTAAGGAAGGTATTCTTGTTACCAAGCAACCCCTAAAGCTTGGTGGGTATGAGCTTTGACTAATCAATATTGCAAAGAAGATTAGTGCAATTAAATGAAAAAAATATATATATAAAGAAATGTTGTTATCAACTCAACATCCAAACATATAGTTTTTGAAAAACATGGTGTTTGTTTTTATGAAAAAAAAACCTTCTTTGTAGTTTTCAATTAACTATGGATCGTATCAAGTTTTTAAAGTACAATATACTTCAAGAAACTTAGTAACGAAGCTCTGATACCAATTGTGGAAAACTAGAAGGGGGGGTTGAATAGTTTTACCAATTAAAACTTCTTTTTAAACTATTTAGATCGACTTATGTCAATCTATTTGGTTGTGTGTGTTGGATGTTGATAAACAAGCATATAAAGATATGTAATGAAAAGATAAGAGTAAGAAACACAAAACCACAACGCGAGTATTTATAGTGGTTCGGCTACAAGGACACCTTCCTTGCCCTACTCCACTCCCCGAGTCACCTACTCGAGAGTTTGTAATCACTAC
This sequence comes from Chrysanthemum seticuspe, assembly GCA_019973895.1. NCBI lineage: Eukaryota > Viridiplantae > Streptophyta > Magnoliopsida > Asterales > Asteraceae > Chrysanthemum > Chrysanthemum seticuspe. Next base: position 36,124,956 of record BPTQ01000005.1, read on the forward strand.
ACCAATCTCCTTATGGCGGAGAAGCCTTCACAACGTCGCTTAATCTTTTTCCGGTACAAAGCTAAATACCGAGTTCTTTCACACCAAGGCGAACCACACCTAACACAACGTCGCCTACCCTTTATACGGTGCTAGGCTAACCACCGAGTTCTTTCACACCTTAGGTGAACTACACCTTCACAACGTCGCCTACCCTTTATTAGGTACTAGGCTAAGCACCTAGTTCCATTGCAATGGAGGAACTACTACCACACTACACCAACGACTAATCCCGAAGGAGATCTACTCCTTTACAACATCATCAAGGACATCAATATCCTTGGATCTAATGCTAGTCTATCTAGTACATCGAAACACACCATATCGAATGTACATCTAAGGCATCTTTCACTAATGCCTTTGATTAGATCTACAAGACACCTTTCACTAATGTCTTTGATTAGATCTACAAGACACCTTTCACTAATGTCTTGTGTCTTCACTTCTAAGCACCTTTCACTAATTCTTCTTGTCTTAACTTCTAAGCACCTACCACAAGTGCTTATCCTATAGACGATAGATACCTTTCACTATTATCTTCGTCTTGACACTTGAGACATCTTTCACTAATGTCTTTAACACTACGCTTCTTTGAAGAAAGAAAGGGATCATCAACAAGAGGACTTCAATAGCCTTGATGATGAGGAAGCTTGGCAACTCATGGACTTGAGCTTGCTCGACTTCAAAGGTGGTGATCTTCCCTTTAAGAGGAACCTAAAAGATCACACAAAAACAAAACTACAAACATAGATCTCTTGGATCTATGGTTAGTGAGATTTAACTCAGGGGAGAAAGTATGTTGGAGAGAGGTGAGATCTAATGAAGAAATGGCTCACTATTTATAGAGGAAAAACCTACTGTTTCCCCGGATCCCACGGATCCCTTCCACTTGGGATCCGGCTAGCACAAAACTAGGGATCCGTGGTCCGCTCCTCTTTGCCCATGGGTATTTTGGGTTATGGGTCATGGGTCATGGGTTATGGGTTGATCCATGGTTTTCAATCTAGATACAATGTACCTTAAGGATACATTGAACTTGTGTAAGTGGTATATATAAAACCATGGGTTATGGGTCAAAAACCATTTGCTAGTTTTTATCTATTTAGTATATACTTGCTTTTACCCATTTTAGTATATACTTGTTTTTACCCATTTTAGTGTACTTAATATAAGTATGTATTAACCCAATATGTAAACACTAGTTGTTGTACATATGTATCTAACTCATAGAGTTACTTAAACTTGTTAAGCCAATATGTAAACGCTAGTTGTTGTACATGTGTATAAAATCACTTAATCTTGTTATAGTGTTTTATGTGAAAACGTAAGTGTGTTAGAAAACTATTTGTTCAAACCATTTACGTATTTTATTTGTTTCGTTAATATGATTTTACTTTTGTTATCGACAAAACATTAGAAGATCGTAAAATATAAATAAACGTTTTTACGGCTTATTTGTATTAACAATCTCCCCCTTTTTGTTGATGACAAAACATAAAATTATTTTAAGGAAAAGCTAAAATTCGTAACAAGTTGATTACATATAGTTTTGAAAACCGGACCGGACCGGACCAACGTGTTCAACCGGAAACCGGTGTCGCCACCGGTTTTCGGCTAACCAATTAAAGCCATCCGAAAACGAACCAAATTGGAACCGTTAAAACCGATACAAACTGGTAAATCGGGTTTCATCGAGATCTTTTCATGTTCGATTTTGAAGGTTATATGAAACACTTACCACAATATCGCATATCGTTAATTGTCTGCCGCTAAGCTCGGGTACTCGTCTAGTTTATTTAATGGAAACAAAAATTCAATTATTAAAATTTAAAACTAATGTCATCATCAATAGTCATTTTTTTAGCAAATGATTTCATATAAAAAAATAGAACACTCATCCATTTGGCCACATCATTATTCATTAAAATAAGCATGTTCCCTTCACGTAAAATGTTTTAAAACCACATTGTATGAATCCAAATCAGCATATACTAACCACTTCATAATGATAATGTTGGCGTATGTCACCTCCCGGCAACTTAGTAAAGTGCCGAAGAACCTAACCCCCCGGCCATAAGCCAAAACCGCTCGACACAGCAGAAAATCTCCCGGATAAGGCACACTACCCCAATTGAACCAAACACATATGCAATCATGTACCGGAGGGTTAAACATAACCCCCCGGCATAACGGACACCTGACATCATCATGCGTAAAAGGAAAGGAATCTTGGTCAGAACCACTGACCCTTTCCAGGCGGAACCTAAACAGAGTAAAGTCAACTCCCGCCCAAAAGAGTCACTATCGCCCACGTGATCTCCGGGTGAGGACAAAAGCTCCACACCTATAAAAGGAATCAAGCAACAGCATTCGAGGTTAATCAATTCTCACCTATTTTTCATAGCATTTTACTCTGACATATACACATACTCATCCTCACGCCGGAGCTTGGTCTAGGGATAAAACCCTAGGCGAGGCTAACGTGTGTTGTCTTTGTGTTTACAGATCCGAAGGTATCTAATCCGGAGGGCTTGACCGAAGGACTGCCGAAGGATTAGCTTGTTAGGGTAATTACAACTTTTTACCTCAACAAATTGGCGCCATCCGTGGGACCCGCTATTCTAACTACCAACACTAGAAAATGGCAGGTCCTACCACCGAAACACCCCCTGGTACCTCCACAGAAACACCATCCGGAAGCAACCCACCTAGCCTAGAAGAGCAGATACAAAACCACATATCATCGTTGAAGGCATTGATACAGCAACATAACACCCAAGGAAAAAGCCCGTTACAACCCATACGAATAGATTTTGGAGATGAGGACGAGGGACCCACCATAGCAGAGAAGGAGACAGATCCGAAAGGAAAACAAGTCATGGAAGATCTACACAAACCATACAGAGATGCCCCCAGGTCCCCGTTCACGAGACGGATAGTAGAATTCACCGGGCCAAGATACGAGTTACCCAAGAACATAAAACTCTACAACGGATCTTCAGACCCGGATGACCATGTAACTCGTTTCTCCGGAGCAGCTAATCACGGCGGTTGGCCGATGCCGGTATGGTGCTGGATGTTCCAGCAAACTCTGGACGGTCCAGCAAGCGGGTGGTTCGAGCGATTACCCAACGGCAGCATTGACAGCTGGGAAGAGCTCAGGGATAACTTCCTAGAGAGATTCGCACTCAGGAGGAAGTGTTTAAAGGACCCGATGGAGCTCACGAAGATCGTGCGGAAGGCTCATGAAACCCTGCTAGAGTTTAAGGAAAGGTGGACTGACGAGGCTAGCTACATCCCCGGGGTGCCAGAAATAATGCAAATATCCTCATTCACCAACGGAAGCAAGTGCCCGGAATTGGTAAAACGATTCTCAGACAGAATTCCAAAAACAGTCACGGAAGTGATGAAGAGGGTAGAAGATTTTGTACGTTCGGAGGAAGCCTACAACACTACGGAGCTCCCCAAAGGGGAATGGAACCGCAGAATATGCACAGGAAGCCAGCCCGATCGAACCCAGCGAGCAACAAACCTACCCGACAAACGAAGAGGAGACAGGAAGACGGAGCCAAAGCATCGAAACCAGTACAATCCCTATTACCCGACGAAGATCGATAACAACAGATACGACCACCGAGGTGATTACAGGAGGAACCAATACAGGAACGAAGCCAGACCCATAGATTTGAACCTTCTCTCAAAAGCCCCTAAAGAAATTTTGGCTACGGAACTTCAACTAAACCTACCACCACCTCCACCTCTGAGGGGAGCACCAAGAAGAGAAAACTTAGACAAGTTCTGTGACTATCACGGAGAGAAGGGCCATCTCACCAATGACTGCTACCAACTCAAGGAACACCTCAGAAAAGCTCTGGAAACAGGCAAGTTGGATCATTTATTAAAAGAGGTGAGGCAAAGGGGAAGAAACCCACCCAGAGAAAATCAGCCAGGCAGAGGAAGAGTGATAAACATGGTATATGGAGGAAGAACAGACAGAAAACGAAAGAGCAACTGCCGAGATGAAGACTGGATGAACGTTCCTATAGCTTTTCCCCCCGTCCTGCCGGGGGACGTTTCCGAAGAGCCACTAATAATCGAAGCAGATGTTGAAGGATACACTGTAAGAAGAGTCTATGTCGATCCAGGAGCAGCCGTGGAAGTAATGTACGAGCACTGTTTTCAAAACCTATGTCCAGAAATCAAAGGGAAGCTAAGAGAAACGAACACTCCTCTGGTGGGATTTTCAGGCGAAACGATAAAGCCCCTCGGGAAAATAGACCTGAAAGTGTGTTTCGGAAACGATGGCCTCTATCGCCGAGCAGTAATGACGTTTGCAGTGATAAGATCTCCCTCTCCGTACAACATTATCCTGGGACGATCAGGTATTAGGGAACTAAGGGCGATACCCTCGACCATCCACTCCATGATAAAATTCCCAACGCCGAGGGGGGTGGCGACCCTAGTTACCCGATCAATAGTCATCTCTGAATGTAGGAGGCTAGAAAGACATTTCATAACAAAGGAGTCGGAGAGCAGGGAGAGAGAAGACCCTCCGAGTGAAGAGGGGTCTAATGATAGAACAGAAGAGGTAATGATAAACCCCCAATTCCCAGAGCAAATGATCACTATCGGGGGCAATTTTTCCCAAGAATGCAGAAGGCGAGTGGTAGAACTCCTGAAAAACAACAAGGACGTTTTCGCTTGGCAACCGGCGGACATGACAGGGGTCCCCCGTCGAGTCATAGAACACAAGTTAAACGTCAATGTGAATGACAGACCAATAGCTCAGAAGAAGAGAACTTTCTCGGCTGAAAAGAATCAGGCAATCAACACCGAAGTAGAGGAATGGTTGAAAGCAGGAATTGTCCGGGCAGTAAAATATCCTACATGGATTTCCAATCCCGTGTTAGTAAAGAAACCGGACGGATCATGGAGAATGTGCATGGATTTCAAGAGCATCAACGCTTCGTGCCCAAAGGATTACTACCCACTCCCTGAAATTGATTGGAAAATTGAATCTGTAATGGGTTACAAGTACAAGTGTTTTCTCGATGCATACAAGGGATATCACCAAGTCCAAATGGCCAAAGAAGATGAAGAGAAAACAGCCTTCTACACAGAGCATGGAACCTTTTGCTACACCAAAATGCCGTTCGGTCTAAGGAACGCCGGGGCGACGTACCAAAGACTGGTGGATTCAAGTTTTAAGGAGCAAATTGGCCGGAATTTGGAAGTATACGTTGACGATATGGTGATCAAAAGCAGAAGTGAAGTAGAACTGCTAGCAGACATGGCAGAAACGTTCGACAACCTCCGAAGAATCAACATGAAGCTCAACCCTAAGAAGTGCTCTTTTGGGGTGGAAGAAGGAAAGTTCCTCGGCTATGTCGTAACGTCGGAAGGAATAAGAGCAAATCCGAAGAAGACAAAGGCAATAGCCAACATGCAATCGCCCAGAACACTCAAGGAGATGCAGAGCCTCAGCGGGAAGCTGGCAGCTATGAACAGGTTCTTATCCCGATCGGCTGAGAAAGCGTTGCCCTTCTTCAACACACTGAAAAATGTCACGAAAGATAATCCAAAGGAGTACAGGTGGAGCAAAGAGGCCGAAGAGGCGTTCCAAAAAATGAAGGGCGTGATTTTAGAGCTACCCAATCTAACGGCCCCGGTGGCAGGAGAAGATCTATACGTGTACCTAGCGGCAGCCGAAGAAGCCATAAGCGCTGTGCTGATGGTAGAAAGGAAAGGGAAACAAATGCCGGTACACTATGTCAGCAGAACGCTCCACGACGCCGAGCGAAATTATGCTCCTCTGGAGAAATTAGCTTTAGCATTACGGCACTGCTCTAGAAGACTCCGGAGGTATTTCGAAGCACATCATATCAAGGTAATCACAGACCAACCCATCCGGGATATCTTAAGCAAACCTGAATCTTCGGGGAAGTTGATGAAGTATGCGGTGGAGTTGGGAGCATACAAGATCACTTACATTCCCAGAAACGCCGTCAAAGGCCAGGTCCTGGCAGATTTTATAAACGAGATACCGGTCAGCAAAACAAGGAGAGAAGGGAAAAACAAAGAAGTGTGCAATGTCTCTACAACAAAGGAGGAGTGGACGCTGTTCACGGACGGAGCGTCCAACAAAAAAGGCTCCGGAGCAGGTTTGGTGTTGATAAGTCCCGACCAAACAGAGTACACGTATGCTCTTCGGCTTAACTTCCCTAGCACAAATAACGAGGCAGAATACGAAGCGTTGCTGGCCGGACTGAGGATAGCAAAAGAAATGAAGATCCAGGTACTAAATGCTAAGGTAGACTCCAACCTGGTATCAAGTCAAATCAACGGAGAGTTCACCACCTACAAAGAAAGCATGACCAAATATTTAGCTAAGGCAAAGGAATATATCGGATGCTTCAAGCAATTCAGAATACAAAATATTCCCAGGGCACAGAACCAAAAGGCAGATGTGCTGAGCAAACTGGCCTCCGTGGCATTCGATCACTTGACAAAAGAAATACTCGTCGAAGTGTTAGAAACACCATCAACCGAAGAAAAGGTCATCGGAGCAATAGTTGAAGAAGAGGAAGAAAACTGGATGTCTCCCATTATCCGATGCATTACGGAAGGAAAATGGCCTAGCAACGAAAACGAAGCAAGAACCTTGCGGATGAAAATACCTCATTACATCATGGAAGACGGGGTACTGTTCAAGAAGTCATATTTAGGCCCAATGATGAGGTGTGTGGGCCCACTGCAGGCCAATTACGTGGTCAGGGAGGTACATGAAGGGGCATGTGGCATGCACTCCGGCCCAAGATCCGTGGTAGCAAAGCTGATCAGGCAAGGATATTACTGGCCGACGATGCACAGGGACACCCGAGAGGTCATTCAAAAATGTGAATCCTGCCAAATACACTCCCCGGTTCCGAAACTGCCGAAGACTCTCATGACTTCCATCATGTCACCTTGGCCTTTCTTCCAATGGGGAATGGATGTATTGGGCCCTCTCCCTGAAGCACCCGGGAAGGTCAAGTATGTCATTGTGGCCATCGACTACTTCACAAAGTGGATGGAAGCCAAACCCCTAGCAAAAACCACAGGCAAAGAAGTCATAAAATTCGTGTGGAATAACATCGTGTGTCGTTTCGGTCTGCCACACATAATTGTAACAGACAATGGTAGCAACTTCATTCATGACCCCTTCAAACGTTGGTGTGAAAAACTAAACATTAAACAGATAAATACCGCCGTGGCACATCCTCAAGCAAACGGTCTGGTAGAACGAGCAAACAAAAGTTTGATGCATGGCTTCAAGACAAGGTTGGGAAAAAGTAGATCTGGATGGGTCGACGAGCTACCGAACGTTTTGTGGGCTCATCGCACGTCCTTAAAGACTAGCAACGGCGAAACACCATTCAGTTTGACATACGGGAGTGAAGCTGTAATTCCCGCGGAAATTGGCATGCCCACCTTCCGAACAATGAAGATTACCGAAGAAGAAAACGAAGAGGAAAGGCGTTTAAATCTGGATCTCTTAGAAGAAAGAAGAGACTCAGCAGCCGTTGAGGAAGCCAGGTACAAAAAGAAAGTGGAACAGTATTACAATCGAAGGGTCAGAGGCGAAAAGCTCAGAGTAGGAGACTTCGTCTACAGGAAAAATGAGGCGAGCAGACAAGAAAATCAAGGGAAGTTGGGACCCAACTGGGAGGGCCCATACCAAATAACAGAGGCATACGACAATGGTTCCTACAAATTACAGACAGCCGAAGGAAAAGAGGTCCCCCGCACTTGGAACGCAGTGAACCTAAGAAAATGCTTCTTGTAGAAATAAAAAACTATGTAACCGTTAAGCCCTAAAGGCAGTATGTTTAAGCAAGTTTTAATGAAAATCATAGCTCCCCGTGTTTCGGGAGAGCAATTTTCCACATGGAGGATTTCTGAACATAATTAGTAAATGACCCCCCCGACAGGCTCGCGACCTCCGGGGAAAAATGGTCAATGTTCAAAGATGGTTCATATCCAAAAAGGATTGCCATAAATGCCGAACGGTTCATACCCAAAAAGGGTTGCCCAGGCGATAAATAGATGGTTCATATCCAAAAAGGATTGCCATGAATGCCGAACGGTTCATACCCAAAAAGGGTTGCCCAGGCGATAAAAAGATGGTTCATATCCAAAAGGGATTGCCATAAATGCCGAACGGTTCATACCCAAAAAGGGTTGCCCAGGCGATAAATAGATGGTTCATATCCAAAAAGGATTGCCATGAATGCCGAACGGTTCATACCCAAAAAGGGTTGCCCGGGCGATAAAAAGATGGTTCATATCCGAAAAGGATTGCCATAAATTGCCGAACGGTTTATACCCATAAAGGGGTGCCCAGGCGATAAAAAGAGTCTATATCCGAAAAGAGATTGCCATAATACGCCGAAAGGCTTATACACAAAAAGGGGTTGCCCAGGCAACAAAAAGATGGTTTATGCCTAACAAGACCAAACGCAACACTAAATTAGTATTTAATAGATTCTGTAATCAAGCATAATCTTTGCAATCTTCTTATTCTTTAACTTTAGGTAAGCATATGCATGTATGAATCCAATTCCACCCAAATTATTGGCACTTAATCAAGACACAATTGTATCATTAAATTTTTTGTCGCGATTCTGTTATGATTTAAGCAGCCAAGGATATTAGCCGATAAGATACACATGATATTTTACGATAAACTTTGTTTAAGCAGACGACAATTCATTATGGAGTAAACTTTCACACAAGTTGCCTTATAAGTGTATTATGACCTTGCAAAGTTAATCAAAGCAGATATACAAGTTGTTCTCTAGAGATGACATCAGTGGCGGATCTAGAAATTAAAAATAGGGTGTGCACTACATATACTTTGATAGGAAAAGAAAAATCGGCTCAAAGATTTTTCCGTCGGTGTCGGTTTTACAGGTCGGGTTTTTCGAGACTTTTTTTAAGGTGAAACATTATTATCACGTTTTCAAGACATTTTTCTTGTTAATAATCAGCAAATAACAATTTTTTACTTTATTTCTTTTGTTTGACAACTTATTATTGTTTGCGTTCAGTGTGTATCTTACAATATTGTCTTGAAAACTAGAAATAGATACAAACTATAAATAGCTGAATTCTTGTTACTGAATGTGTCCATAATGTAACAACATTAAATATTTATTACAAATAAATAATATAAAGCTCTAAATAAAAAAGACACCCAAATTTCCTAAGTGAAGTTAACTACGAATTTTTTGAACAAAGATATGTGAAGCTGACTGGCCACAATTAATATCTACGACAAATAAATAATGAGTATTAAACTATTTGGGCTAGAGAAACACAATTGGGCCAATGTCCAATCTTCAAACAATTCAAGCCGAACATAAAACCCATTAGACTATTTAACCTACTTACTTCCTTTTACATTATCATCTTCGTCTTCTTCAACAGACGCCCTTCTTCTATTCTATTTTCTTTTGTTTTGAACAATGGTAAGTTAGATTAAGGTATGCACTCAAATTTTTCCAATGTTTTAAAGGGTATGCACTTACAAAATCTGCAGTGTATATTGAAGTCACTTAAGTAAAAATCTAATTTTTTCACACTACTAGAAATTTACACAGGGTATGCACGTGCATACCCTGTGCTCAAGCTAGATCCGCCCCTGGATGACATAAGATGGATCCCATGTATTTTGTGGTATATAATGAGACTATTCTAATAGGTTACGAGAATAATCGGACACGGACTATTCACCAAAACATTTACGACACAAATATTTCCCGAAAAGGTTTCAAAATTGTCAAGCATTGTTGTCAAAAACTCGAAAATGAGCATAGAGATAAAAAAAAAATGTTCGAAATCGAGTTGAAGTAAACAACTTTTAAGAACATTTTCAGTTTTTCACAGATGTACACATTTGGGCCTAAGCCTAATATTAATCTGAAGAATTGGCCATGATTGGGCCTATTAAAACTTAATTAGGATTGATCATTCTTATTTTTGCTTTATGTAACTTTAGCAATTATTATTATGATACTAAGCCCAAGGAGATTTAGTAAACTAATCTGTTTGAGTTATGACTCACAGGTAGGGGTGTTCACGGATTGGGTAATATCCACAGTAACCGAAAATCGAAACTGAGCCGAACCGAAAATAACTGAACCGAATTTGTGACCGAACCGAATTGGTCAAAACCGAACCGAACCGAACTAAATATTGGATATGGTTTTGGCAATGAAAACCGAAAACCGAATTCATATAAAATATATATTTTTTCTATGTATATATATGAAAACAAATCACTAAAACTCTTTTTTAGTATAAATATAACATGATTTAAGCTTGAAAAAAATATTTTGTGCTAAAAATATATATAATTAATTGAAAAAATAATTAAAATTATGTAATTCGGGTTATTCGGTTCGGTTTTCGGTTATAGGGGTTTGGTTTTCGGTTATTCGGTTCGGTTGAATCAAATTTAATTTCGGTTCGGTTCGGTTTTCGGTTATACCCAGAAAAAAAATTAACCGAACTAATCGAACCGAATAACCCGATAACCAAACCGATGAACACCCCTACTCACAGGCCATGCTCATTATCTATCTTTTATTCTGATATAGATAAAATAAAACTAAGAATATGCTAGGAATTACAACGATTTAGTTGATATATTCAACCAGCAAAAACAATATAGTGACCCAAAACAACTACCACGACCTTAAAACAACTTTTCTTATCCAAACAACTCTTACATTACGGGTGTACGGGTGTGTTTGACACGGAGCATTTATGAGCGGTGAATGTTGAGCGTTGTGATTTTTAATGCTTGTTTGATAAGCACTAAGTGGTTTTATTTAGTTTTTTGAAATGCTCATTTTCCAACGCTCCATGAAGTAGCATTTATGAGCATTGAACATTTAAGAGCTATTTTACACATTATAATTACACCTTCAATTACGTAGACTAAAAGTGATGAGACACCATCAAAACCACCCCCACACTGTCACATCAGCTTTCTCTCTCCTCAGACACCACCCAGACGAAACCTAGACCAAACACACGTAGTAAAGAGACCAAACCTTTTTTTTGTTTTTAATTAAAATTTCACTTAAATTAAAACACTACATTGTTAAAAACATTACGTAAAATAACTAAAATAAAATTAAAAACATTACCATAAAATTAGTGTGCATTTGTTCGATACAAAATGTGTTCCACTAAATCTGCTTTATGCTTTAGATGAGTTTGTTCGTTGTGTATTTCCCTGATAACTTGTAACTTAGGTTCTGTCAATCGTACAAGATCATCTTCACGATGTTGTTCCTCTGGATAAAAGTTGGGAGATATTGCCTTCTTTTGTCTTTTCGTATCATATTATGTAATATGATGCAAGTGTACATCAAATGTGTAATTTTCTCAAGACTTCGCGACCGTGCATGCGTTTTTACTATATCCCACTTTTTCTTTAGCACGCCAAACACTCGTTCCACATCCTTTCTTGCTGCTTTATGCGATTGCCTGTATCTTATTCGCTTTGTATCATTCGAGCCTGGCTGTGGAATAGACTTAACAAGAACAACACATTCCAGATATATCCCGTCAGTAAGATAATATCCCCATCTATAATTCACGTCGTTAGCTACAAACGAAGCCTCTGGTGCTTTCCCGATTTTGAGATCATTTAAAAGAGGCGATTGACGAATAACGTTGACATCATTGTTCGACCCTGCAACACCAAAGAACGCATGCCAAATCCATAAATCTTGTGAGGCAACCGCTTCTAATAAAATGAATGGATCTGACCCAAAATCACCCCTAGAAAATTGACCACGTAGATGTTGTGGGCATTGAGCCCACGACTATTACGTACAATCAATGCTTCATATCATCCTAGCAAACCTATGTTTTTCCTCGTGAAAAGCATAGAGTTTTTTTTACATCAGTTTGTGTAGGCCTTCGCAAATACTCCTTACCATATAGCTCCATAACCCGGTCACAGAAAGCAACAAGACAATCGCGCAAAGTTTTATCACCAATTTTGTAGATATTCTTCTAAAGCATCTGGAACGGCGCCATATGCTAATTGACGAATTGCAGAGGTACACTTCACTAGCGGAGAAACGCCACATCTTCCCGAACAATCATATGATCGATGAAAATATGGGAAGTTGTCAGTCAGTCCGAACAATGCGTGTGAACAGTGTTCGACTTATTCGGAATCGTTTACGGAATAAATAGTCGTTGTACATTGGTGCTTCACTGAAGTAAGCCGCCGCAAGATGCTCATGAGCACCGTGACGATCTCTATCAATAGGGTTTTGTAGATTTTTTGGGATTGTAAAATTGAAAGCTTGAATAACCAAAGTGGCGTCTTTGACAAACTCAAATAACACACCATTAACTTCCTCTTCGTCGTCTGTATCATCAAAAAAGAATTGATCAAAATTCATTTTTTTGATTTGAAGTATTAAATGTGTATAGAAAGGATAGAGTTGAAAGTGTGTATAAAAATTTAGGAAATGGATGTTTTTATAGAGAAAAAATGTTTTGATGATACAAATTCATTCAATTTATTCAATCTGTTGCCAGAGACCAAAATTTGGGGGGAGGGGTTAGGGTTGACACCCTTATTTCGATCAGCCTTACCAAATATTTAAAAAAAAAAAAAAAAAAAAAAAAAAAAAAAAAAAAAAACCTACTACAACTCATTGCTAATGCTGTTTTTACCAAACACGCCTTACATCCACTATCGACTATATGGAAGTAAACAATCAAAGGAAGACCGTCCGCCATTCAATCCAACAAAACACCTAAACGCATCATTTGAAGCATGGAAACAGGTGAAATAGCGATATTTCATGACCATTAATGTCAAGCTTATTTAACTTGTTTGACATTTTATTATGAAGCAGCCCTAATCACATTACATCTTTGTCGTCCAATTTTTAGATATTACCTAACTTAAATAACAAGATTAAAATAGCCAATCGACTTTGTTCTAACTTGTTCTCAAGTAAAAGTATATAGACATTTGAAGCACTTAACATAAAGTTATACGTATTTAATCTTGGCAATAAACGTTACAACGTAAGTTATAGTGATTGCTGGCCTAACATGTGATTAAATAAGAAATTTACTGCAAGTCAATATCAAAACTCTATTTAAGGGTTTTCAAATGCATAATATCAATGCATGCATTTATAAATCTTTAGAAATCAAACAATTTACACAAACAATGGCTGCCTCTTCCTCTAACACCAGTTTGAATTCGAACTTGAACTTGTCTGAAAAAGATTGGGTTTTTCGAACCCAACAAGTTCTCCAAAACAATATTCTATCAGACGAAAACATACCAATATCGGTTTGCCAAGTGCCCAATTCTATAAGTGTTGTAAAGCCTCAAGCTTACGCTCCTCAAATGATTTCGTTAGGGCCATACCATTATTCACGCCCCGAACTCTATCACATGGAACGATCCAAGATCAATGTAGTCAAATCTTATTGGAATTCTGACCAAATCGATCATGTGATAGAAAAGCTAAAAAATATCGGGCCAATAATCCGAGCTTCTTATCATAAGTACCTCGAACTTGAGGATGATACTTTGGCATTAATGCTTGCCATTGATGCGTTGTTTTTCATTTTCCTATTAAGGAAAGATTTAAATGGTTTTGCTAGCGATGCTAGTATCTTTAGCGATGTAATGATGCTTGAAAATCAAATCCCGATGATTATTTTGAAGGAAGTTGTAAACATTGATACAAAATCATCAAACGAAAATGATCTTAAGTTGCTCTCCTTGATGTGGGAATTTTGTGAGTCTCATTCGCCTTTTGTGTTGCAGTCAAAACAGCAAGACATACAAGAAATGAACGGACTTCACTTATTGGATCTTCTACATAAGATGCTTACTTTGCCTCAGAGGCTAGCAGGTGCGCACAAGATGATTACTTATTGGATCTTCTAGATAAGATTAATTTTGTGAGTCGCATGCGGTCGTTCATGTTAAATTATTTAGTTAACTTATGTTTTTCAAAATTTAGTATAAAATCATACACTAAATTTTTTCTATCTAATGAAACTTATAAACTCTACAGATGACAGCGCTAAGAAGCCCGCTTCACCTCCACGAGAAGTCCAAGTAGAATTATCACCCGCTTCACCTCCACGAGAAGTCCAAGTAGAATTATCACCACAAGAATCGCAAAAAGCAAAAATCGATCTTACTAATGATAAACTGGTCAAAAACATTATAGGTATAGCGAAAACTGACATAATAAATTCAATTAGGCCAATTCGATTTATCACAAGTTTACCATGGGGCATGATCTCGAAATTAGTCAGCCAGAGTCTAGGCCTCCAAGAAAGTGCCACTAACAATTCACTAGTCGAAGAGATAGAAATCCCTTCGGTTTCTGAATTAACCAAAATGGCTGGTATATCATTCAAGCCTCTAAAAGACGGAATGTTAAAGCCCTTTTTTGATTCTAAGATCACAACCATCTACTTACCAGTGATTACCCTAACCGCAAACTCAGAAGTCATATTGCGGAACCTAGCTGCTTATGAAATGGCTAGTAGTAGCAATGCAACGTATGAAAGCCAAGTGATAGCACAATATCTTGATCTCATGAGTGGTATTGTCGACACGAAGGAAGATGCAAGTTTGCTTAGACAGGTTGGCATCATCAAAGGGGACTTGACTGATACATTGATCGCGGATTTGTTTAATGGGATTAATAAATCGTCGATGAAAATTTACAAGGACACTACAGCTGCTAAAATCAATGATTATTACAAGCAAAAAGTGAAGGTGAAAGTGTATAAGTTTACGAAGAAATATGTATAACAAATAAAAGTACAAGGTTGGTGTTTCTATACGGAATTTCTCCAAAGTCGATCGTGATTAACAATCTTCAACGACCTCGGCCCTTTGTGTCTCAAAATGCAACCAAACAAAGATGTCATATGCATGGACTGGATGCACGAGGATGCCAGAAAAGTGACACCCCGTCCATAATTTAAAAAAAAAAAAAAAAAAAAAAAAAAAAAAAAAATTGGGTTGTAACTGTATGCAAATTGTATGATATATATGAGTTATGTTAACCTTTGCCGCGTTCATTTATTTAGTTGGAAAAAAAGATACAATTATTAAAACTAATGTCATCAATAGTCATTTTTTTAACAATTCACATAAAAAAATTGGAACACCCCTCCCCCAGTATGTATCATCCATTTGGCCACATAATTATTATTAAAATTAGCATGTTCCCTTCACGTAAAATGGTTTCCATGTAATAAAACCATGTGTGTGTTTGGGGAGGAGCTTATGGGCTTGAGCTTTTAAAATAAGCTTGCTTATAAAATAAGTATCGTTTGTTATGCGGGCTTATGAAATCATAAGCCCTAAAAGGGGCTTAAAACTTTAGCTCCATAAAAATATCTAACATATATCATAAAACTCATTTAATTATATCATTTTTAGTAATTTTGCAATAATAAGCCTCAGCCCTAATCCATTTGCCAAACAAGTCTACAAAAATACAAATTCCAACTTCGGCTTATAATAAAAGCCCTAGCCCCAGCCCAAGCCCAAGCCCATTGCGCAAAACATACCCATTGTATGAATCCAAATCATCGTATACTAACCACTTCATAATGATAACTAAATTAATATTTGTGTTAATTACATAAATCATCCTTGTGGTTTGCTGAAAATTACTGATCCTGTCCCTGTGCTTTTTTTCTTACGGATCCTGTCCTTGTGGTTTATGATTTTTAAGGGTCCAGTCCAAATTTCGACCCGACTCCTAACGGTCGTTAAAAAGGACTTAACATGACATAGATTGTATTTTGGTTTTAACGATCTTTATACAAATCACATGGACGATTTATGTATTTTACTCTTAAAAAAAAAAAAAAAAAAAAAAAAAAAAAAAAAAAAAAAAAAAATCCCTCTAATTTTATTATTCGAAATTTTTTTAATTTTATTACGATTAAATTTTTTAATAAAAAAAAACTTTTTTTTAATTTTATTTTATTATAATAAATTAAAAAAAAGACTAATTTTAATTTTATTATAATAAATTAAAAAAACTATTTTTAATTTTTTAAAATTTTATAGAAAATCAAAATTTTAAAATAAAACTAAAAAATTAATTTTAATTTTATTATAATAATTTTTTTTTTAAGTTTTTTCTTTTAAAAAAATTAAAATAAAACTAAAAAAACAATTTTTTTTAATTTTATTATAAAACGGATGAAAGCGTATAAAAAACGTTTTTATACGGTTTCGTTCATTTTTGTATGAAAATGTATGAAAACAACGTCAAAAATGTATGAAAACAACGTATAAATGTATGAAAGCGGATGAAAACGTACAACAACGTTGTTTTTGTACGTATGAACGTTGTTGTACATTTTCATATATTTTTGTGCGTTGTTTTCATACATTTTTGTACGTTGTTTTTATACAGTTTCATACAAAAACGTTTTTTTAAACGCTTTCATCCATTTTATAATAAAATCAAAAAAAGTTTTTTGTTTTTGTTTTTTTGCAATTATATTTTAATTTTTTTAATAAAATTAATTTTTTTAAAGAAAAAACAGTTTAAAAAAAATATTATAATAAAATTAAAATTATTTTTTTTAGTTTTATTATAAATTTTTTATTTTTTATAAAATTAAAAAAAATTAAAAATAGTTTTTTAACTTATTATAATAAAATTAATTTTTTTTTTAATTTATTAATATAAAATTAAAATTAAATTAAAAAAATTAATTAAAAAATTTAATCGTAATAAAATTATAAAAATTTCGAATAATGAAATTAAAAAGAAAAAACTTTAATTTTTTTTAAATAGTAAATTACATAAATCGTCCCCGTGGTTTGTATAATGATCGTTAAAACCAAAATACAATGTTAGCCCTCAGGTTAGAATCTATGTCACGTTAAGTCCTTTTTAACGACCGTTAGGAGTCTGGTCGAAATTTGGACTGGACCTGTAAAAATCATAAACCACAGGGACAAAATCCGTAAGAAAAAAAGTACATAGACAGGATCCGTAATTTTCAGCAAACCACAAGGTCGATTTATGTAATTAACTCTTAATATTTTATAGATTCTGTAAGGCCAATACTAATGGCTCGATTGGTTGCCACCCCAACCGAGTAGTCGACCGAGTTGTCACCAACCGATCAAACCCTCAACCTTTGCAATGTTTCAGTTTGCCTGGAAACCGATTAAATTTGCACATCTCCTTTTGATTTTTTGACCGTTGCATCATTATACACAAAAGCTATGTTTTTTTTTTTTTTTTTTTTTTTTTTTTTTTTTTTTGATCTTTAAACATCTTGAAAGAAAGAAAAGATAAACCCATCATTGATCTTGAACTATTACATGAAAACACACCTACCCAGAACCTTGTTACAAGGTCTTGAAGAAGCGTCGTATCTCTTCAGTCTTTGTTGAGGAATGTATTAAAGGTGGTGTCTTTCACTTCGTGTGTTATGGTGCAATAAAGAAGGTTGATTTGTTGTGAGTGTATGTTGTAATTGGAGTAATAAGCTAAGAGTTGTGATCGTATGTTTTGGAGATATAATGATGGTCTAATTTTATAATAGAAAAAATTACACATTTGGTCCCTTTGGTTTGCTCGGATTTCATGTTTAGTCTCTAAGTCGTTTTAATTACACCAGAGATACCTATTTTTGAAACCTTGCACTTATTTAGTCCCTATGTTGGATGGGCAGTTAGTTTATCCGTTAAGTGTTTGCACCGTTAGTCCCTCTGTTAAGATTTTTTGCACCGTTAGTCCTTATTTTGCAAAATGAATTAAAACCTCGTTTTTATTCGTTTTCGTTCATCTTTTTTACGTTTTATTCCGTTTTTTTATTACGTTTTCATCTGTTATTTCACGTTTTTGTATATTTTTTTACTTTTTCGTCCGTATTTTTACGTTTTCGTCCGTTTTTTACGTTTATGTCCGCTTTTTTACATTTTTGTCCGTTTTTTAAATGTTTTCATCTGTTTTTTTTTTTTTACGTTTTTGTTTGTTTTTATCCGTTTTTTACGTTTTTGTCCGTTTTGGTCCGTTTTTTACGTTTTCTTCCCCCTTTTTTATATATATTTTCGTCCGTTTTTTATGTTTTTGTCCGGTTTTTACGTTTTTAACCGTTTTCATCTGTTTTTTTACGTTTTCGTTTGTTTTTATACGTTTTTGTCCATTTTTACGTTTTCATCCATATTTTTTACGTTTTTGTCGGTTTTTTACATTTTCGTCTATTTTTAAACGTTTTCAGCTGTTTTTTACGTTTTTCTTTGTTTTTATACGTTTTAGTCCGTTTTTACATGTTCGTCCATTCTTTTACGTTTTCGTTCTTTTTTTAGGTTTTCGTCCCTTTTTTACGTTTTTGTCATTTTCTTACTTTTTCGTCTGTTTTTAAATGTTTTTTATCTTTTCTTTACGTTTTCGTTTGTTTTTACATGTTCTAATCCCTTTTTTTACACTTTCATTCGTTTTTTTACGTTTTTTTCCTTTTTTACGTTTTCGTCCATTTTTTTACGTTTTCGTTTATTTTTATACGTTTTAGCCTCTTTTTTTTACGTTTTCGTCCATTTTATCCGTTTTTTCCCGTATTCTACGTTTTGGTCCCTTTTTTACGTTTTTGTCCGTTTTAGTCATTTTTTACGCTTTGTCCGTTTTAGTCATTCTTTACGCTTGCAAAAGTTAATCAAAGCAGATATATAAGTAGTTCTCTAGAGATGACAGGATGCCATGTATTTTGTGGTATATAATGAGACTATCCTAATAGGTTACGAGAATAATCTTTTTTTAGGTAAAGGGGATTACCCCGGTAAAATAATGAGGCTATTTTAATAGGTTACGAGAATAATCGAACGCGAGCTACTCACCATAACATTTACAATACAAATATTTCCCCAAAAAGGTTTCAAAATTTTCAAACATTGTTTCCAAAAACTCGAAAATGAACATAGCGATAAAAAAGTGTTCGAAATGGAGTTAAAAGTAAACAGCTTTTAGGCATATTTTCAAGTTTTCCACGAGTAGATGTACACATTTAGGCCTAAGCCCAATATTAATCTGAAGATTTGGCTATGATTGGGCCAATTAAAACTTAATTAGGATTGATCATTATTATTTTTGCTTAATGTATTTTTACTAATTTTTATTATAATACTAATCCCAAGGAAATTTGATAAACTAATCTGTTTGAATTATGGTCACAGGCCATGCTCATTATCTATCTTTTACTCTGATAGGAGGCATGTGTGTTATAAATAAAACAAGGTAGTTGCCCCGCCGCGCTGCGGCGGGTTCATTTCGTTTTGTTTTTCTCTAGAATCTTCAAGAGTTTTGGTTAGTGCAAGTGTAGAACAACACAGTATTGTCGTACGAAACCCTGCATAGCTGCATTTATTTTATGGCCACTTGTCATTACAGAAAAATGCATGTTCCAGGCCTAATAGCTGGAAACATGCGCAGTAATAGCCTAATAGATGCTGAGGCACTGGATATAGATTTGAGAGAACATTTGTACCCACCTCGACGATAAGAGCAGTTGTGGTGACTACTTTAGGGATGGTTAGACAATTACAGGCATCATCTCGAGGCTCTGCAGCAACTGCAACGCTATACGCGTACGCACAGTATACTGATATTACTGAAGCAGCTCATAGGCTACCGTTTACCTGTTAACCACGAATAACACAACATGTTATAAAGTTATGGTTTCAGAAAATACGTCCGATGGGTGGGAATGGAAAATACGCAAACCTGCATAAATAACAGGACTGAACCTGTTATTAACAGCAACCACTACTGTGTTGACATTATTGTGCAGCCCTGTAAGTGTAATGAGATGTCGTCAGTTGTGAGTGCTAAAATTAATTTTCAAATATCATGTAGCTTAATTTCAGGAGGCTTAGCTCACCTTTAAGAAGTTGCTGGCCATATTTAGTTGGTTCATACTTGGATGCAGGAGGATGGCTTGCATTGTCGTTAGTACCTGATAGCTCAAACGCCTCAATTTATTGTGATTTTCTTGCCCTGTCGACAATAGTAAAATAGTTGTAGCATAAAATCATAAGGAAAATGTGGCATATTTAAGGCTTATGACCAAGCACATAATTGACCTGCAGTAGCCCACAACCCAAGATTGACGGTGCTCCCATCTACTACCACATTTGCACAAAATCGTAGAAAACCGTTGGCGCATAATCCTGTTATCAGAATACATTCAAACACAGTAACAAAACTAACTTATTAAGTCACGACATCTCTTTCATGGTTTACAACTCCAAAGCCCAAACCATAACATCTACGCTATAAACTTCTTATTAACTACATGGTTATATGTTATGCTGACTTTACAGCGCACTCAAGAAAAGAAATACCTTTCTGATTATCGGACTCAGAATAGGAACCATGGTTATTGAGGCTTGATATGAAATCAGTTGCAGCAGTCTGTTTTGCATCTTTCCCTTGCCCACTTTCTACTTCTTCACGACCTTCTCTCTCGAAATCCCTAACCTACATTCCATTATACAAAAACTCAAATGTCCAAAAACATACTTCAATTTTGTATGAAACTCTCTTCATTCGACACATTCACCTCACTTAATGAAATAATTTCCAAACCAACCTAAGACGCACTTAGCTCGCACTGAAAATTGCTAACAAAATCATTTGGTTTCATAAGATTTTTTAATAAATATGACAACTAATAATCATATAACCATAATATGAACAAAAAATACCAACTTTACCAATCTTTCTCAAATTCCTTAAGGTAAAATCTGGATATAAACGGAAACTATATCATCAAACTAATTGACCCTCATAGCTCCGAACCTCGAAAAACGTCACACCTGCAAAAGCAAAAACCCACATATTAAAAAGTGTCAATCTTTTAGGACATAATTATTTTAAATTAAAAGTCAATAGAAGTAAAACTTATGAGACTACATACCCTTTTGAGTTTATCATTTTCTTCTTGAATTCCATTTAATCTCACATTCGTTAGTCTACCAATGTCCAACTGTAACATAAATAAGGTCAAGACATTAACAACAAATAAATCAAGAATAAAATAAACCTCGCATAAAAAACATGTACCATTATTGATTATTCCCTATTAGTCTTCAATCTTCCACAAGTATCCCCACTGTCCAAGATAAAATCGATTATTTATAAAATTATAACTTTGTGTTTCATTTATAAAATTGTAACTTAAAATTGTACCTGCTTACAGTGAACAAATATCTTGATATGCACCGCCAACATATGAATATGTAAAATCAGTAAGCATTTATAAATAATCACTTTCTAGCAATTAAGAGTCAAGAGCACAACAAATCATATCAATAACTATTAGCCGAAGATGATGTAAGATCCGAAAAAGAGGAGCATACTTTCAATACTCTCCACCTTTGATATCCAGCAACTTGTTTAATTCGAGACCTCGGCATTGGAAACCACGGGTCTAACTTATCAATTATCAACTTATCACCGAACAAACCTTTTATATCCAAAAAACGTTATCACAAAATCAGTTAGACCAAAAGCGATTGTGCGTGATTTATGTTAGGCTGTTACATGAGAGAGAGGGAAGCGGTGAGTGATTTCTAGAAATTATGGCGGTGGAGAAGAACCGATTCATTATTATCCCTGTGGTTAGCAAACGGGCGCAGAAAACACGGCACATCCATGTGTTACTGGGCCGCAATTCGGGCCAACATCTTTGAAGTCCAACAATAAATTCATATTTTAAAAAGATGCGGGGAATATACTTTCGTGTTTTAGTGTGTGTGTATATATATATATATATATATCTTTATATTGAGAACCCTATTAAGTGCGAGAACTGCGAGAACCCTCTTTCAACCATTAGATTGTTTGATCAATGGCTATAATTGATTGTGCCATTAATGTAATTAACTAATAGATTAGGATAGTGGTTGCAAAGCTGAAAGGGTAATTGTGGGATATCATAATTATATATTTTTTTTAAACTCTCAATATCCATATAATTAGGTCAAATGATAAAACCGGATATCTCTTTTTCTCTCCATAACCGCCACCACCACCTTCTCCCTCTTACATATCCAGCAGACTATCTCCATACGCCACCACCACCTACAGCCTATCACCATCGGTTATGGCCACCTTATATCGACGATAAGTTTGTGTTGCGGCATTCTTCCAGATATGTGATTCATACGGCACCAAACAACAACATCTATGAAATCACGATGGATAAGAGGTAAGTGATGTTTTTTTTTTTTAATTTTATAAAAACCTCTTGGTAGCATCTGGATCTTACTGAGTCGTATCCAAATAGAGATATTATAAAGCAAATTAAAATATATCGGGGTTTAAAGAGTTATTTTGATCTGAAACTCAACGAATTCGAAACAGCCGTTGTTATTGGAAACAAAACAGTATGATGTTTAACAAAAATCATGTTTTATTCCAAAAAGGCCTTTTTGTGCCATTTTTATAAATATGTTGTATATTGTGTAATCAGTATGTCATTGGTGGGACTGATGTTCAGGGTTTGAAGACGCTTTTATCTGTTGCAACTCATTAGAAGCTTTGGTTTCATGATCGCCTTCATAAGGATTACCTTGAGGTTTCACTATTTCCACTCTTTAGCTATTATTTTATTTTTATTTAAAACAAGTACGTACCTCGTCATGTTGTGCAACTAATACAAAATAAGACAAGAAAAAACAACGAAAAGTATTTGTGTGAGTCGTAGTATACTACTATTGGTTCACGCTAATTAAAAACCAATGCAACTGGTACGGTCTAAAACTGGACCGATAACTCCTTAGTGAAAATGTAATATGTTACTCTGCATGAACAATATAGTTTATTCACACACAACGACCGAAAAAAAATTAAAATAATAAAGAACGAAAAACATGGTTGTGCACCGAGAATTTCAGCCTTTTTATGTCATGAACCGATATCATACATAACAAGTCTAGTTTGATTCAGTTTTGTGTGAGTTATTGATTCTGATGGCTTAAATCGAGTTTTATACTCCTAATATATGATCACTGTTGGGTGGTAAAATTTACGTATTTAGATTAAAAGTCATTCTTGAGGCAAAACAGTTGAAAGCTAAAATTAAGTAAGTTGATGTACAGCTACACCTAAGTTATTGACTTTTTGTCAATTTAAATATTATAGTGTTTTCAATAATGTTTGGATTCTCTGTTAGCCACACAACTCATGTCCAAGAGAAAAGGAGCAAAACGGAGTGCATTATCATTTCAGTAAACGAAACGTTATGGAGCAAGAGATTAGAGATGGAAATTTCTTGAGTTTTCTGCAGTCCATGGAAATCTTTATTTGTTGATGTAGTTGCTGATGCGGAAAGGTCTATATCTTGCCCTCTTAATATTGTTAGTTCATTTCCTTACTGCCATTCCAATTGGGTTATTAAATTTCATTATCGAGGTGGGGTAAATTGATTGTTCATATGGAACTAAAACGCCATCGCTTACGAGCTTTATGATTTTTGCTAAATAAAATTTTAGTTCGTATTTTTTAGCTTATTTTTTGGCTTATTAATTAGTTTAAATTCTTGAATCGGTTTTGGAAAGATACATATATGTTTACGTATAAAACATATATGTTTTGTGTTTGAATTATATGTTTACGTATAAAACATATATGTTTTCGTATAAAGCATATGTTTTCGTATAAAACTTATATGTTTTGTGTTTGGATTATACTGTATATGTTTTGCATACATAAAAAAATTGGTCTCCATGGTGTTGTGACTAGAACTTGTTTGGATAAAAACGTGTTTATCAAAACCGCTATTGTGGACATGTATGCTAAATGTTGTGGCTATGCAGCATAATATCACCTCATCGATTCCAAAGGTTGGTTTAACATATATGTTCTTGGTTTAACATGTATGTTTTTAATATGTTTGTTCTTGGTTTAAAATATATTTAACATGTATGTTCTTGGTTTAACATGTATGTTTTTAACGTGTTATACAAATAATTTTAAGTTAATGGTTATAAAAACATGTATGTTCTAATTGATGAAAACATGTATGTTTTAATTGTTTTTGTTCATGCTTGTTTCAGATTGATGAAAATAACGATATCATTGAAGACCGAGAAGTGGATGAATACAAATATACATGAAGATTTGAAGATATACGATTATGCATATGTGTTTTTTGTACTTGTAATTAAATGAAATGTAACATTTAAGTATATGAATCTTGTTTTTTCTTTTATAATGGTTTATGTTTTTTAATTTATGCTTCAAACTTCAAAAAAATAATAATAATGCTAGCAAAAAAACATACATGTACTTCACTAAAAAATGTCATGCTTAAAAAAAAATATACATGTAATTCACTAAAAAAAAAAATCATGCTTAAAAAACATGCAAAAAACATACATGTACTTCACTAAAAAAAATCATGCAAAAAAACATACATGTACTTCACTAAAAAAAAATGCATGCACCTGTAAGATTATGAAACCATGCTTTAAAAAAAAAAAAAAAAAAAAAAAAAAAAAAAAAAAAAAAAAAAAAAACTCCGAAAATTTAGGAATACTTAAAATCGGGATTTAATAAAAAAAAATAAAAAATAATATAATAAATTGTATTTTACTATAATACCCTTTTGGATTAATAATAATTTTTAATATTTAAAAAAATCTCATTGGTTTAGAAGGGTTCTCAAAGTTCTCGCACTTAACAGGGTTCTCAAAATAAAGGTCCCCATATATATATATATATATATATATATATATATATATATATATATATATATATATATATATAGGGAAGGGATCCGATAAGAAGAAAAACAAAAATAAAAAGAATAAGAAGGATTTATAACCGCACATTTCAAATAGGTGGGAGAATTTTAAAAGGAGATGCATCAATTTTTGTAGATTCATCTAAAATGAGTGGTTGTGGTTTCTTCTTATCATTCTTATTTTAATTTTTCTTCTTATTTGATCCAAACTCTATATATATATATATATATATATATATATATATATATATATATATATATATATATATATATATATATATATATATATATATATATATATATATATATATATATATATATATATATATATATCTATACATTATATATAAGAGGAGGCATGCCACGTGCCACTTGGCATCCCATAATGCCACGTCATAATTCCACCTAAGCATACTTTGGATGGATTAAAATTCGGATTTAGAAATTTGTTTAAAAAAAATGCCACTTGCAAGATTTGAACCTTGGATGTTAGTAATATAAACAAAATGATAACCACTAGATAAACACATGTTTTGATTTATATTTTGCAAGTTTAAATATATAAACCTATGCAAACAATTATAGGAGATAATTAGGAGAATCCCGTTAGGTAACCTAATCAAAACATATACGTAAAAAAAATCACGCCTCATTCATAATGCTTTTTCTCAAAAACCTAATTTTGTTTTTCCTAACAATCTCCTCTAATGGTCGGTTTATGGATTTTTTTGTTTTCTTCATCATAGGTTTATGGATTTTTTTGAAATTTATTTTTTTGTTTGATCTTATTGGTCTTCAAGATTAGTGGAGCTCAACAAGGTAGTACCGTTAATTTAATCTCTTTCTATTCAAGTGCGTTTAAGAATCTATCATAGTATTTTCATATTTATAATATATTTGTATTTTGCAGGAAGTGGATGCTATGTTTCAGATTAATATAAACCTTTTCCGGTTTTGATTATAATATGAGGTACCCATTTTGTATCTGGATTTATATATGTTATGAAGTATAATCTTGAAATAAATTTCAATTTAGTTTTGCAGATTGAGATTATTATACAATATGAGCAGATCATGGAGTGAGGAGTTTTGCAGATTGAAAGAATGGTTGGATGCAATGTCTTCCACCCTTCTCAAACTGGAAAATAGAATCCATTCTGCAACTCCTAAAACACGACACACAAACATCACACACGACATGGATCATCCACAATATTAGATTACTGTTTATTACAAGTTATATTAAAATATCCACATGATCACTTATTGTTTTGTGTTTTTTGATTTATGCAGAGACTATGAGTCATTGAACCACAAGATGCTACGATCATTAGTTGACGAGGTGAACATGCCAAGAAATAAACAGTCGTTATACCATGATGCCAAAGATGATGATGATGATGATGATGATGTGGAGTGGTCTTCATGTTAAACATGTTAAAAACCCTATTTTCATTACGGAACAAGTTATATCATCATGATGCTGGTGATTCTCCTATTCCAGGGCCTCATGGTGCTGTTACAAAGAAGTATGGTGATGCTATTAAGGTCTCTTTACAGTTATTTGATGTTCAAAAGGTAATTTCATAACTTTAAAAGCAACTACTTTTGTTTTCGAAGGTATATGATCATTATACTATTTCCATTGGCTGCATTGTTGAATGAACTAAAGATGCGTTAGTTTAGTACTTTTTGTCACACCCCCAAATTACCTGTTTTGCAGCGGAAAGGAATTCCTGGGGGACTGACTGTCATAGCATCACAATCACAGTTATATTGAACGACCTAAAGTGTCGTTTGGAAAATACATCGCTTGATTTAATAAAAACATTCAGAGTTACAAAGATAGGTCCCAAATGAAAGTTACTATGCACGGAAAATAAGTTTAGTACAAGTCAAACGATGTTTTTAAAGTGTATCAATCCCATGTGAGACGCGTCGTCACCGCGACTCTATGATGTGTCCACATGCATGCCATGAAGTGAATGTCTTAGATACCTGAGATAAAACATGCTTAAAAAGGTCAACACAAAGGTTGAGTGAAATCCATAGGTTTAATTAATTCGTTTGAACACAATAATCGTAGTGTGAGTTAAATGGTTTCACACTCATCGTTGAAAACAAAACAGTATTTATTTCACTAAGTTCATGACACCAAAGCGTAAACATCGCACCAATAAAAATTGGTAATCATCGTTTCATCGCCGCCCTAATAGGTAACTTGCCAATTTACCTTAATGATTCAAATATAGTGCGCTCGATTTCCCCTAACTGGGTCAATAAGAGCGGGAGTGTTAATTCCAATAGGCCTATTCACAATATTCGCGCTCACTCGCAAGTGACTAATGGTGCATGATGTAGGGACTTCGAACATGGCAAATACTTAGTGACAATAAAACATTCGGATATAGCATACAGTTCAAAGCATTTGTGTTCGATTAAAAATGTAGCATGTATCTCCCCCAAGAGTTTGTAAAACAGTTAAAAGAGTAAAAGTGGGGCTATGAACTCACCTGTTGCAATGATTACGATGACAAAAGTGGATACACTGAAATATAGCGTGAATCTCGAAAATGACCTATTATGAATGATATGATACGTAATGAGTTATGTTATAATGTTATGCATGCATTTCGTATGTTATTTATACCATTTGCGAGTTTTGAAAATAATACTTATCGTCGAAAAATACTCTTTTGACGTCTTGACCATTCTTAAATTACTTTACAAGTATTTACGTCAAAATGTCATCCTACAATAGTTTCGTAATGATTTATTGTAAAATTTTAACTTTTCGTCGTAAAATAGTCGTTGGAAATTTTATGAAAGTGACAAAAATGGCTTCGAAAAGCTAGTTGTAAAATGGTGTACGTCGAACGTTAGGAAACGAACTCAACGGTTTTGGAAAGCTTGTATCAAAATCTAGAAGTTTTAGTACATGAGTTTTCGTCATAGAGGTCTCGAACATCAAGATAATAGGGGTTAAATATGGTGATTTTGTCCAAAATGTTGTTTAAAAGTGAGTTTCGGCAAAGTTTAAGCAACCATAAATAATTTATTACAACTCCGCTATACAAACGGTTAGTCGTTTTGGAAAATATGCTTGGTGATCTCGATTTTATTAGAAGACATCTCGTTACAAAAAGTTCCACGTCAATGTTAAAAATAGCCTTCAATATGGTCGTTTTAGTTACCGTAACACTTGTCTCGTAAAAATAATATAGTTTTTCTAAAAATAAAGTTACGGCAATTTTATAAAAACGTGTATATTTTAGTCGTTACAAATCCGTTTTCTACGTATTATACGTCCTTAGCTTCGTATCAAAGTATACTAATATATTTTTGTTAAGTCGGAATAATTTGTAAAGCTTAGGACTCGTTTTTGACTCGTACAAAACAAAAACACCTTGCTGAAATTTTCAGAAATTATATATTTCGTCGTCAAACTTGAAAAATTCATAACTTCTTCGTTATAACTCCGTTTTAATCCGTTCAAGCGGCCACGGATTCGTTTTAAAGTATATTTTCTAATTATCTAGGCTAAAAACTCATGTCTACTGTCGGATTTTCCAGAAAAACAAAATAAGATCAGACCACTTTATATACTTGTCGAAAAGAGTTTTTCTCGTACTAAACCTATTCCAATCCCTTCAAATCAACTCCAAAGCTATTCTAATCCTACCATACACCTTCTTAGAGTGTCATGGGTTCCTAGACATCATCAAGACCAAAATATAACAAGGGATAAATTATAGGATGACTTATATGTATAAAACTCTAAAAACAATGTAAAAATGGTATAAACATACACAAGTCTTGCATGCTTTGCTCAAAAATGATGAAATACATGTGAAATGAAAATGAAAGATATAAAATGAAAGTGATATGCTTACAAGCTACTATGATGAGGTGATAAGAACAAGGATTAACCTAAACACCCTAGGTTTTTATTTCAAAACCTTTAATAAGAGTGTAATCTAGATTGTTTAACTTGAGCTTGGAAAATTTTTGGATGATCCCTCAAACTCCTATGCTTGGCCGGTTTTTAGAAGAAGAACAAGGAGAGAAAAAGCAATTTACTAACTTTTGAAAAATGAGGATGAAATGAATGAATGTAGTAGATAACTTGGAGTATAGATATATACAATCAAGACTATAATGTACCAACCATTTAATGCCACCCCCCCCCCCCCTTGGTCGGCCAAGGGGGGAAGCATTTGTCCAAATATATATATATATATATATATATATATATATATATATATATATATATATATATATATATATATATATATATATATATATATTTTATTATAATGTATAAAATTTGTTAAAAAGTGTAAGTGAAATGTGTAGTTAATAAAAATTGTTGTAACTTGTACATAGTTGTGAAAATTAGAGTAGTATGGACTAAAATAAGTTTTAAGGGATCAAAGTAAAGTATATTGTAGTTATAAAAATTGTAAAAATATATTTCTTGTAAAATTTGAGTGATATAATAATTATCGTGTAGTTTTTAAGAAAAACGTCGTAATAATATAAATTTAACGATTTATATACAAAATGAATTTAAAACACTAGGTAAACTCAAAATATCATTTTTATAAACTAAATGTAAGTATAAAATATATCGGGATCATTTTTGGAAGTATCGGATTAAATGTTCAAAATATAACTTACGCGATAACGTTTATTTAATATAAAATTTACGCGTTTAATGTGAAATGCAAAGTCATGAATGAACTACCATGATGAAAATGATGTTAATGATATGTAGACTAAACTTAGTCCATATGAAGTGTTCGTGATGATATGATCATGAATTCGCCGCTAAACCATTAAGGTTACGCGAATTTGGAAACCTAGTTTACGATAAATGTTGAAATGGTGAAGCATGAATTGCTTTGAGAAATGACCTGAAAGTACGAGTTGTCACATTCGCCCATCCAAAAAGGAATTCAGTCCTTGAATTCAGTTCGTGTTGGTCTATCGAATTTTTGAGTTTGTGATGAATAACGAGGAGAAAAGACATGGAGAAGTGTCGTTACGGTTATCGATGATTGAGAGCGTATAAAACATCGTAGTAAAGAAAATATCGGATGAATCTCTCATAAGTAACACTTTGACTTTGAAATATGTGAAGATTTTGCTTGCACTAAGATTTATAATTAACTGCTCCTAACATATCATGATCCCTCCAGAATTAGACATAGTTAGCTAGGCTATGTATAATTAAGGAACGATGATGTGACGTTCGGTTTAGTTGTTATAACTCTCGATGCTTACAAGGATTTAAACCGTGTCGTTAAAATGATCGATAAAGTAAAAAGAAGTAAAATTCTCGTAAGTAATAACAAATCGAAAAGAAAATAAGTACGATAGATGAGAATATTTTACAACGAGTGGTTTAGCAAAAGTAGTACATCTTAAGTCATAAGATCCGAATATGATGGAAGACATAAACTTAGTACAACATAGTACATAAGGAAAATTAAGACTGTTAGTTTCCAAACTTCTTCAGTCTTCCGCGTTGTTGTGACCATGACGAGCTTCTCCTCCTCCTAACATATATGCATTCCCATGAGCACCTTCAACTGGTTGACCTTGGTTTTGAGGACATTGATTCCGATAGTGTCCTTGTTCCCCACATCCGAAGCATGTGACTACGACTTTACCTTTACAATCCCTGGCTAGATGTCCCGGTTTTCGGCACTTGTGGCACTTGGCAGGGCAAGGACCCGAGTGATGAAAATTACATCGATTACATAGTGGGTGTGTTCCAGCATAACCTCTACCTTCTCTAGGTGCAGCAACATAAACCATAGCAACTTCTTGCCTTCTATTCTGTTGTTGTTGATGGTTAGTGTTACGGTTTTGGTTGTTGTTATTATAACCTCCTTGGTCATTTTCCCATTTTCTTTTGTTGTTGTTGATTTGGTTATCGTCGTTGTTGTTGTTGTTTTGGTTATTGTTGTAATTGGTGCGGTTGTTGGTATTGTTGTTACGGTTGGTGTGGGTGATGTTGCCCCTCTTTACTACTTGTGCCATGAGCTTTTGAGACACTCGAATAGATTCCTCAATCGTTTGCGGATCAAAGGAAGTCACATCACCTTGAATAATCTCGGGAAGTCCTTCAATGAAAGCCTCCAGTAGCTTCTCATTATCCGAAACCATAGATGGGCATAACACGGCCAATTCTTGAAACCTTCGAATGTAAGTATCAATGTCATACCCAATAGTTACCAACTCATAAAATTCTGTCTCCAACTTTTTCACTTCCGTACGAGGACAAAATTTCTTAGTTACCAAACCTTTGAATTGCTCCCAAGTGAGCTTGAAAGCATTCTCCATTCCCATTGGCTGAGCATAAGAGTTCCACCACGACAATGCTCCATCAAGTAGTGTACTCGTAGCAAACTTGACCTTACTATCATCCGGGCAATTACATAGCAAAAACACGGACTCCAATTTCTCAAACCATCGAACCATGGCAGTGGCTCCTTCGGTACCTCTAAACTTCGTGGGATCTCCACTTTTGAAATTCTTATACGAACATCTTTTAACTCCGGACCCTCCTGCATTTCCTGCAGCAGTAGCAAGCCTAGCGGCTTCAGCTTCCCTCTCAATTCTAACAGCTTCGGCAATAGCCGCGGCCTCAGCAGCAGCAGCAGCCACCGTTTCCCTTTCAATCCTTAGAGCATCGGCTATGCTATCCCTTACCAACTTTTGAATAGCCGCTTGGGTCATTTCAGGTGTAGCTTTCTTCGGTGCCATATCTTCTTCAAAACAAGAGGAAATGTGAGACGTAGCAAAATCCGATGTTAATAATAAACGCTCCAAAGAAATGTGATAAGAAATGATAAGTTTGAGGTTATTTTTCAAAATGATCGACGGTTTCCTAAGAAATGAGTTATGAGGTGTTGTAAGTGCTTCAAATGTATGGTGGTTTAGTGACTTAATGTGTTAATAACGTGCAACTCGACATGTTAGTGGTGCAACAAAGGAGTGAGAGTGACTTCGCCCTACTTAAAGGTTTATCCCGGCATTCGACGTTATCGGTGATGAGTCAATTGATGTAAAAATTATGATAGGGAATGACAAGGAATTCTCCACATTAGAGTATGAGGAAATGATAATGGAATGGGAATTTAAAGGCATCCATGTGACAATCGATGTGAAATGAAAGTAAATAACTCGAAAAATGTTCGTATAAATCGCATGCAAAGTGAACATGCACTTATGATGAAATGATGAGATGCTATGATAATGTAGTTATAGTCTAGGGTCAATGATGCAACCTAGTTCTCTATAACCGAAGCACTGATGCCAATCTGTCACACCCCCAAATTACCTGTTTTGCAGCGGAAATGAATTCCTGGGGGACTGACTGTCATAGCATCACAATCACAGTTATATTGAACGACCTAAAGTGTCGTTTGGAAAATACATCGCTTGATTTAATAAAAACATTCAGAGTTACAAAGATAGGTCCCAAATGAAAGTTACTATGCACGGAAAATAAGTTTAGTACAAGTCAAACGATGTTTTTAAAGTGTATCAATCCCATGTGAGACGCGTCGTCACCGCGACTCTATGATGTGTCCACATGCATGCCATGAAGTGAATGTCTTAGATACCTGAGATAAAACATGCTTAAAAAGGTCAACACAAAGGTTGAGTGAAATCCATAGGTTTAATTAATTCGTTTGAACACAATAATCGTAGTGTGAGTTAAATGGTTTCACACTCATCGTTGAAAACAAAACAGTATTTATTTCACTAAGTTCATGACACCAAAGCGTAAACATCGCACCAATAAAAATTGGTAATCATCGTTTCATCGCCGCCCTAATAGGTAACTTGCCAATTTACCTTAATGATTCAAATATAGTGCGCTCGATTTCCCCTAACTGGGTCAATAAGAGCGGGAGTGTTAATTCCAATAGGCCTATTCACAATATTCGCGCTCACTCGCAAGTGACTAATGGTGCATGATGTAGGGACTTCGAACATGGCAAATACTTAGTGACAATAAAACATTCGGATATAGCATACAGTTCAAAGCATTTGTGTTCGATTAAAAATGTAGCATGTATCTCCCCCAAGAGTTTGTAAAACAGTTAAAAGAGTAAAAGTGGGGCTATGAACTCACCTGTTGCAATGATTACGATGACAAAAGTGGATACACTGAAATATAGCGTGAATCTCGAAAATGACCTATTATGAATGATATGATACATAATGAGTTATGTTATAATGTTATGCATGCATTTCGTATGTTATTTATACCATTTGCGAGTTTTGAAAATAATACTTATCGTCGAAAAATACTCTTTTGACGTCTTGACCATTCTTAAATTACTTTACAAGTATTTACGTCAAAATGTCATCCTACAATAGTTTCGTAATGATTTATTGTAAAATTTTAACTTTTCGTCGTAAAATAAAGTCGTTGGAAATTTTATGAAAGTGACAAAAATGGCTTCGAAAAGCTAGTTGTAAAATGGTGTACGTCGAACGTTAGGAAACGAACTCAACGGTTTTGGAAAGCTTGTATCAAAATCTAGAAGTTTTAGTACATGAGTTTTCGTCATAGAGGTCTCGAACATAAAGATAATAGGGGTTAAATATGGTGATTTTGTCCAAAATGTTGTTTAAAAGTGAGTTTCGGCAAAGTTTAAGCAACCATAAATAATTTATTACAACTCCGCTATACAAACGGTTAGTCGTTTTGGAAAATATGCTTGGTGATCTCGATTTTATTAGAAGACATCTCGTTACAAAAAGTTCCACGTCAATGTTAAAAATAGCCTTCAATATGGTCGTTTTAGTTACCGTAACACTTGTCTCGTAAAAATAATATAGTTTTTCTAAAAATAAAGTTACGGCAATTTTATAAAAACGTGTATATTTTAGTCGTTACAAATCCGTTTTCTACGTATTATACGTCCTTAGCTTCGTATCAAAGTATACTAATATATTTTTGTTAAGTCGGAATAATTTGTAAAGCTTAGGACTCGTTTTTGACTCGTACAAAACAAAAACACCTTGCTGAAATTTTCAGAAATTATATATTTCGTCGTCAAACTTGAAAAATTCATAACTTCTTCGTTATAACTCCGTTTTAATCCGTTCAAGCGGCCACGGATTCGTTTTAAAGTATATTTTCTAATTATCTAGGCCAAAAACTCATGTCTACTGTCGGATTTTCCAGAAAAACAAAATAAGATCAGACCACTTTATATACTTGTCGAAAAGAGTTTTTCTCGTACTAAACCTATTCCAATCCCTTCAAATCAACTCCAAAGCTATTCTAATCCTACCATACACCTTCTTAGGGTGTCATGGGTTCCTAGACATCATCAAGACCAAAATATAACAAGGGATAAATTATAGGATGACTTATATGTATAAAACTCTAAAAACAATGTAAAAATGGTATAAACATACACAAGTCTTGCATGCTTTGCTCAAAAATGATGAAATACATGTGAAATGAAAATGAAAGATATAAAATGAAAGTGATATGCTTACAAGCTACTATGATGAGGTGATAAGAACAAGGATTAACCTAAACACCCTAGGTTTTTATTTCAAAACCTTTAATAAGAGTGTAATCTAGATTGTTTAACTTGAGCTTGGAAATTTTTTGGATGATCCCTCAAACTCCTATGCTTGGCCGGTTTTTAGAAGAAGAACAAGGAGAGAAAAAGCAATTTACTAACTTTTGAAAAATGAGGATGAAATGAATGAATGTAGTAGATAACTTGGAGTATAGATATATACAATCAAGACTATAATGTACCAACCATTTAATGCCACCCCCCCCCCTTGGTCGGCCAAGGGGGGAAGCATTTGTCCAAATATATATATATATATATATATATATATATATATATATATATATATATATATATATATATATATATATATATATATATATTTATTATAATGTATAAAATTTGTTAAAAAGTGTATGTGAAATGTGTAGTTAATAAAAATTGTTGTAATTTGTACATAGTTGTGAAAATTAGAGTAGTATGGACTAAAATAAGTTTTAAGGGATCAAAGTAAAGTATATTGTAGTTATAAAAATTGTAAAAATATATTTCTTGTAAAATTTGAGTGATATAATAATTATCGTGTAGTTTTTAAGAAAAACGTCGTAATAATATAAATTTAACGATTTATATACAAAATGAATTTAAAACACTAGGTAAACTCAAAATATCATTTTTATAAACTAAATGTAAGTATAAAATATATCGGGATCATTTTTGGAAGTATCGGATTAAATGTTCAAAATATAACTTACGCGATAACGTTTATTTAATATAAAATTTACGCGTTTAATGTGAAATGCAAAGTCATGAATGAACTACCATGATGAAAATGATGTTAATGATATGTAGACTAAACTTAGTCCATATGAAGTGTTCGTGATGATATGATCATGAATTCGCCGCTAAACCATTAAGGTTACGCGAATTTGGAACACGTAAACCTAGTTTACGATAAATGTTGAAATGGTGAAGCATGAATTGCTTTGAGAAATGACCTGAAAGTACGAGTTGTCACACTTTTTTTGTTTGTATATGTAGATCTTAAGTTATCTTCCTTTTTTCATAGTAGTGTTTGTTTGCCTAATTTGAACCATCAAGTACAATTAAGTTGGTTGACTGAATTTGACTTCAATAATGCTATGTAATTCACTGCATGGAATTTGGAAAATAAAGTATTGGACACTTCGAATGTATTATACCGGCATATCTACAGGCCAGTTAAAAGTGTGCATGTGCATACCCTTAATTATTAATATGAATGTTGTAGGAATAATTTGTGTATTTTAGTTTTAAAGCGTTAGGTTGGACTCCTAAACAAAAGACACTATATTCTTTAGAATAGGAGAGGTTTTGAATGTGAGAAATAATAAAACTGTCTTTTATTGCTTTAGTAGATAGATACCGTTGCCACCTAATTTGTAATGATCATGGAAAAACATGGACATATTATCTACTCTAAATAAATTTCGGATCATTTAGACATAGCTACAAGTTAAAAGGGGTAAACGGATGAGGTTTGGTGAGGGCGAGTTTTTGACTCAGATGTACAAGACCTAAGTGCGTATCCCCGTGACGTTTCTGACCGTTTCCCTAGCCACCCCAAGATGTGTACCTAGCGAGGTTTGAACTTGAGACCTCTTGTGAGGACATCAGGGCGCCTGACCACTAGGCTGCCTTGGTGGTGGTTACATAGCAACAATGTACTTTTTGCTAAAATATAATGGATTATCGATAAGCTATTTTAGCCTTAGTTAATCATTAGACTCTTTGTGTTGTAGATGGTAAGTTGGTTAATAATGAAATATCATGGAGGGGGACTCTGCTCTAACAGATGGAAAGGATGTTAAGTTGGATCTGAGCAAGGGAATGTATGATGCTGGAGATCATGTGAAGCTTGGATTCCCAATGGCTTATACAGCCACTGTTCTTTCGTGGGCCATCCTTGAGTATGGCGATCTGATGAATGTAGCCGATCAGTTGGAATCTGCCAAAGACTCACTTAAATGAATCACTGACTACTTTATCAACTTCAAAAATTGATAATTAAGGGTATGCACATGCACACCTTTAACTAATATTAGAATAGTTCAAACAAATATCCTTATTATGATTTAATCATACGATTTTAAGAGCCAAAATGGGTAATTAATTACTATATTAACTTTTTAAATATCCTTATTAGGTTGGTGATCTAGAACTTGACTACAAATGTTGTGATAGACCTAAAGCTATGACCGAGAAAAAACCTACTATATATAAATAAACACGTCTACCCCTGGAACAGAAGTTCCCGCCGAGAAAGAAGTAGCAATGGCACTGGTGTTCAAATCCAGCGATTCAAAGTATTCACGAACGCTCC
This sequence comes from Chrysanthemum seticuspe, assembly GCA_019973895.1. NCBI lineage: Eukaryota > Viridiplantae > Streptophyta > Magnoliopsida > Asterales > Asteraceae > Chrysanthemum > Chrysanthemum seticuspe. The sequence continues at coordinate 36,161,760 of BPTQ01000005.1, forward strand.
TCAAGCATACTAAAGAATCGTTTACATCCGTGGACCAGCATAGAGGATCTTACAGTGAGAGTATTCCTAAAGTTCAGACATACAACAATTCAACCGGCTATATATGGTGATGAGATTTTGTGGGCAGCTATTATCACGGACAAAGAGATGACCATCTGTGGTTTGTTGTAAGCATTAGTTGAATTTAAAGGTATGTAATTCTTGGTTAAAAAGAACAGATTACTATTGATGTTATATAATTTTTCAGATCAACTTCGAAAACTACTCAGATTGCACTTTTGATCGGTTACCCAATGTGATCATTTTGTCATTAGTGACATACGGGATGGATTTCAAATCCACAATTAGTGGGATTCATCCCACGCTGGAGAATCCTGGAAGCAAAAGGAGCATAAATGCTGATACTATTCAGAAGTTGTCGAATGCAATGAGTAGGTTGAATGAGATCAAGATACAAAGGCTGCACAAGGTTAGCACTCTGGCCAAATGGATATTACTTTCATAATTTTAACTTGTTTTTTGCTCAGTTTTGTAACCTTTATAACTGCTTGTAGGTTCAAGATCTTGCAACAACAATGGTTTAACTCTGGAATTTAAAGGACATACCAAACGAGGAACAACAACAATTTAAAAATGTCACACGTTACATAACTGCCTCATAGAGTGAAATCACTGAACCCGATTCTCTCTTTTCAGAGTCCTAAAAATCCCTGAGTATATTAAATGGCCAAATAATTATGATATTATGCATATACAGTAATTATATGATATGTTTTGACTGATATACAATGGTGGTTTCTATTTCTAGACTCAGACAGAGATTTCTAGGCTGCAACAGATGAAGTCAAGCAAGATAATGGAAGTGTTCCTGAAAAAGAGGGAGGATTTAGAGCAATTATGCAGAAAGGCTTGAATGCATGTTGTAACAAATGGAGCAATTGATTTTTATATGAAAACATTACAGGTAAAAATATTATCATTAATCGTACTTTAGTGCTATGTTAGTCTAGCATTAGAGAAGCATAATACCGAGAGAGCAGTGTAATAGTTGACTGGATCAAATACGAGAGTTAATAGTGGTTTGGGATAAGAGATCATGAGTTTAAATTACACATTTGACATGTATAATGAACTACATTAATTTTGGTTTGTCGATCATAGGTTCTTCTGTCACTGAATCATACCTTTGGACCCATTTCAGAGTTTTTTTCCTTCGTCAAAATATGCGGCTGCATGCCAATGCTAATGACACTTGCAGATATGAAACTGTCTGGCCATTTTCACAATGGATTCTAGATATCAGGGATGGCAGCGTGGGTGATCCTGGTGAAACAGACCCTGAAAATATAGCGTAGGTCCAAATACCTGAGATATATTGTATTCGTGATGCTGATAGTGCCATGCTAGAACTAATAAGTTTTATATATGATGATTCCATACTACAGGGACCTACACTGCAAGCTTTACAAGAAAGAGCAATAGTATGTCTAAAGAATGAAACAACAGATATAATAAACTCTTAAGTTCTGGAAATGTTACATGGTCTCAGTCACACATATCAAAGCAACGACAGAGTTGCTGTAACACCCCCAAAAATAATGGTTTCAGCGGAAGTAAGTTACTGGGGTGCTACTCGATTGGTACCACAACACAATGTATAGAACAACAGTTTAACTTGAGAAATCGTATTTCGTAAAGATTTATGTTTACATCTTTCAAAATATATATTATAGAATGTAGGCCCATAAAAGAATTAATGTGGTCCCCAAGTTATATCAGAGTCTTCTATAATAATGCCATGCCAATGCCCAAGCGCCTCCAAAGTTTAGCTACCGCCTGCAATCCTGAAAATGCATGCTAAAAGTGTCAACACAAAGGTTGGTGAGTTCACAGGTTTTTAGTACACAATTAGTTTCCAAAACAGTAAGATCAATTGGTTGTCAAAGTTTCGAACGGGTCCATTATGTATGCAGCGCGTTCATGGCATAAAGGTTCCACTACTTAAGCCGATTCAGCCGAACATTGCCCCTACGCACAACATGCTCTAACCTAGCATGAGAACTGATTCTATGCACTCCGGTTAGTAGAGTGAGGGGATGGCTCTACCCCTAAATAGCGCTATCCATAGACATCAACGGCTCGTCCCGTACAGTGGGAAGGAGTTAATAAGTAGTGTAGTACCAGGGGACTTTTACAGTCGTACATATATATATAGGCGCCAAACATAAGCATACATACTAGTTTGCACAGTATAGCAGAGCATAGCTCAGTTAATTGAATCAATTCAGTAAATCCATAATTTGATGAATGCACAACCAATTTAGTTTTAAGAAATCATAGCATGCTTTTCAACCCAAAATGAGTAAAACAGTAAAACGGGGCTGTGAAACTCACCTTAGTCTGAAGAAATACAGGAATCACAACTAACACGACTGGCATCGAGAAATGTATCACAGTAGTATCAAAAGGTAATAACGTACAACGATACAAGAGTACCGACACGACGGTACGTCATTGGCACAACCTGATAGTATATGGTTTATCTCAGAATGCATCTCGTAAAGTAGATAAGTTTTCATAAGATGAGTGCTTTAGTTTTCGTGGAATACTCATATTAAGAATTATAAAAGTTTATTGTCGTAATTCGTAAGAAAAGTTTAGTATTATCATTCGTGTGGTTGTATAAAATCAGAGACTCGAAATACCACTCACGCCAAGGTATATATATATTACACATATATATTATAAATTAAAAGAATAGACAAGACATCCCATGAAAACGAGTCACAAGAGTATTGACAAGTGAGTTCTAGGCGAGAAGATAACGACAAGAAAATGTGTCAAGAAAAGAAAGTCAATTGGGCTTTAGCCCGATAATTGTCCTACTTAAATTTAATACAAGTCTAATGTGTTCAATGTCTAAAGTTCGGTATCGATAGTTTTCGTCTAACGACCAATATATACGTATAGTCCATTAATTATTATTATGTTTAGTCCAATACATATAATCCAGTATGAGTCAAATCATCCTTATAAATTTATTTGGTATATGTCCAAGAGTATCAAGTCATAGTCCGTAATATATAGTCCGATAAGCATTCGATAAGTTGCCCACTTACCGTTATGTCAAGGTCCGATATATGTCAATTTGTCCAAAGTAGCATCTAATTCGATATGTGTCACTTATATGTATAGTCCCGAGTCATATAGGTTTGTCTAATTAAATAGTCAAGTCGCAATCCGTAAAATAAAATTTGCTAAGTATATATATTGTCCAAATGTCAGATATGTATATATAATATAGTCCATATCATAAGGTCGTTTAATACTAATTACGAAGTCTCCAATGTTATAATATGATATAAGTCCATTATTAGTCTAATAATCCAATCTACATAGTCTGATTCAAGTATTAATCCCAAATCTAATATCAATAGTTCTCATTAGTTCAATGTTCATTACTGTAATAGATCAAAATCTATTAAATAAATTTTAACACAACCCAATAGACTTCAATGGGCCTTAGCCCATCAGTTAAAATAACCTAGGCGCCTCCTATATGAGCTTGACTCACTAGCAACCCGAACATCTTTTATGGGCCCGTGGCCCATTAGCAGAACAAATTAGGCGTAATCGTTGTACATCTCACAAATCCACCTTTAATTTTATAGTCTACAAAATGAAAATAAGTATCCTATGTGGGTATGGCACAACAATAAGTAAACAACGACACCCCTTTGGGGCTACCATGCACTAAGCCAAAGAAACAACCTCGTTTGTGGTTTTCTCTTTAATCCGAGATAAACAAACTACCCTCTTGGGTAGTGGTTGAGCCATCGATAGCAACAACAAACGTACCCCATATGGGTTCACGGTTTTAGTCAAGACTAACAACACAACAGCAACCAACAGCTTTAGGCTGTTGGTGTCGTGGATTGGGTACAAACGAACACCCTTGATAAGGTGAGCTACCACAACAGACAACAAACACTCGAGCGCTCTCTAGTTGGGTCGCGGTGTAGGTCGAGACAAATAAACCAAGCACACCCTCTTAGGTGTTAAACTGAATCTAAACCATCACAACGACACGTTGGCCAGGTTCAATCAAAACAAGACATAGCAAGGACCAAAATAAGTTCTAATTAGCATAAGATAAGCTAATCCAAACTGAGATGAATTACAAGTCATATTCGTAACCGAGCACACACCCCTGTGGTGCCTCGCTTTCCAGCCGAACCAACACAACACCCTAAGTGGTTCATCCTTGTTGAGCCAAGACCAAATATACAAAAAGACATAACTATTCTCGCGGCTCTCCTACAATACCAAGACCGAATAAACACCCATACGGGTTGTGTGACTGACTCGTGACCAGAACCAAACGTACCCTTATGTTCCTCCTGATTCAAACAAGGATAAAAACAAACAAGCACACCCCTTCGGAGTGGCTGTGACAACGAGCAGACAAACACCCTTTGAGGGTTGTTGTTGTTATTCGATGCAAAACCAAACACCCCTTGGGTGTTCTTTGTTGACCCAACGACAGAAAAACGACCACACCCTTGTGGCGCTTCTAGTGCAAATCGAGACAAAGCCAAGCGCAACACCCTCTTGGGTGGGCTGTCCAGAAGCAAACCAAACCACGCGAACCCTCTTGGGTCGTGGTTTCCAATCGATACCCATGAACCAAATTAAACCATAAGCTCAAATAAGTAACTAACAAGCAATTCAAGACTACTCTCATGGCCAACTCGTGACTCAAATGGGTCGACTGACCCGAGACCCTACACGGATTTAGACTCAATCTGAATTAACTCGCTTCAAACAAACACCCTTTTAATCTGATTTTACCACACGACAACAAATCAAAACGCGTTTTAAATCCTTATTTTAATCCACGAAAACTTTATAAATCGGTTTTAAACAAAAATCTACAAAAGTAGATATGTGTTCCGTCATACCCGAACAGGAACAAGAGAGATTGAGAGATGGAGTTGATGGTGCGGCTGGGATGGTTATCTCGAACCAAAACAAACCCTAACGCAACCCTTGGTCCTCCTTGATCTTGGCGGTGAGGATGATGATGGGAGTGGCTGGTTTGAGGGGCAGTGGAGAGGCGTTGTGGTGGTGATATTGCTGCTAGTTGTCGTTCACAGGAGAAGGAGAAGGGAGATGTTGCTTTTTGAGAGGGAAAGCAGATATGTGGATCTAATCCATCTTTTTATTAAAAAGGAGAGAGAGAGGGAGGCGGTTACGTAAAGGATAAGGGAGGGATTTTATTAATTTATTATCTCATGTATTTCGTGTCCCATTGAGCTCAAATGTAAATGTCGTGTCACGGTTTGATAAATATGAAATATATATATATATATATATATATATATATATATATATATATATATATATATATATATATATATATATATATATATATATATATATATATATATATATCTCGAAACGTTTTTATAAAAATAAATGTAAAAAAAAGAATAACATTATTAACTTCGAAAAATAATTATCAAATTTTAAACCATTACTAATGCGGTATCGTTCTGAGAAGCATCTTTTTGTTAAATAACCAGATGTGAACGAAAACACTTAAATAATAATAATTTTGAAGTAAAGTGAATTATTTAACTTAGAAACTTATAGGTTAACTACCGGTTACAACATTGTCTTTTACGTTATGATGAAAGTCAAATAGTCAACAGTTAAAAGGTAAGATAATTGTTTTATCTTATGAAAATTTATGTCACATTAGTTACTTGCTTTAATCTGGTAAACTGATAACGTTTAATGTTAAAAAAAATAGACGTAGAAAGTGGATATACATTCTTGCATTAGGATATTATATTAATTTAATATAAGGTGAAATTTACCGGTGGTTACAGTCTCACCTCCTTATGGGAACTTCGTCCCGAAGTTCAGTGAGTGTCATCTGTTGACGGTGTGTCTGTGTTCATTTTCACGTTCTCACGTGAATTCAGGAATTCTCTTAAGGTTTTATCAGCGTGCAAAAATTTTGATTATTATCGAGCTTCAAATTGTTATATTCCAAGGGATAATATGAAATATAGGTAATCGGAGGATTAACGAAACTCAGAGTAATGTTGCAGGGCCAGTTGAAGGCACCACAGGCATAAATGTTACATCGGTGGTCAGAGGTTGTTCTTACAAAGAGTTTTGGAGCTACAAGCTCAACAATTTAAAGTCACGGAAAGAACGGTTGGTTTGGCTCGTTGGTTTAAGTGGACAGAGTCAATATTTCTAATCATCAACTATGATGAAGAATACAAAGTCAAACGTGTTGCAAGCATACTTCTTAATGATGCTTTGTCATAGTAACATGTTGTTGCTCAACGTATTAGTTATAAGATTGTTTGGACTAAGTTGAAGAAGTTATAAAGCAAGAAGTACTGTGCAAGAAATGAAGGTGATTTTGGAACCTTGTTGTCAAATATATTAGTATCACGACTTATATCCGTTGTTTTCAAGAGTTGGCAGCATTGTAGGTTATAAGTTATACAAGTATCTTCGTCTGAGATGGATAGTTGGGTAAGATGTTCGTGACCTCGAAAGGATTATATTTTAATAAGGTAACAAGTTTTATCGTTGAGTCAAATGAAACTCTTAAAGCAAGGTCCTTGAAGGCGAAGCGTCATAGAAAAAAAATGTAGTTAGGTATGTATGAACCCATAAGTTTTAGACGCCTAAGGTTAGAGTACAGTTGTTAATGTTAAGCTCGTTGGTAGTTTATCCTATAACGACTAACATGGTGTCACCGTCCTCTCGGATTTGGAAGGTTTAAAAATAAAGAGTCTCGACTTGTTAAAATTTCATGAGAGAACTTGAATGAATGTAGAGAAAGTTGCTGAACTTCAGCTTTTGTAATGAAAACTTGTTAAATAAGGTTTAAATGGCCACATGGAATCCAAGTTAAAGGTTTACATGTGAATTCAAAAGTTGTTTCTCAATTTCAAATAATTCCAACACCTCAGCTTTTGTAGATAATGAATCAGTTTGTTCCTTAGCAATTTCCCATTAACGTTTATTATTTATTGTTACATAACAAGGGGTTTGATCTATTCTGAAGATTTGGTTCGGATATAAAAGGAGATGTCGGTTATTCTTTAAAGTTTCTCAAGGGAGTAAATAGTTTATAACGTGATTGTAGCATAATTTGTAAAACGGTTTGTGAATCCATTTATTGTGTAATAAGGATAACGTTTTGTCATTTGCAAATTAGTGGTAAATCGTAGTTTGTGATTTAGTATTCAAAGTATCAACTTGATAGGGTTTTTTTTTTTTGGAAAACGATTTATTATTTATAGAATAGTAGTAAATCGTAGTTAGATTTTGTAACGTTTTGGTAAGACAACAAATCGGGTTGCAACATAACTCGTGAAATAATTTGTAAATAATTCATATAGTAGATAAGAAAACAATTTATTAATTGCCCAATAGTAGAAATATGTGTAGTTCATTTTATGATTCAGTGGCAAAGCTTGTTCATAAGGTTGTGACAAACTTGTAGGGTAATTGTAACTTAACTTACAATATGTTAGCAAAAGTGGTTGTTGTCTAATGATATGGAAGTACAATAGTGAATAGGTTTATTACAATATAGTAGTCCGTGAAGTGATTTGTACAAACAATTTGTAGGACAATTTGAGAAAGACTCGTCGTTTTTAGAACTATCGGTATGTCAAAAATTTTGATTCAGTGATAAAGTAGTATGACATTTGGTAGATTGACCGCGAAATGGTTGACAAGATGATTGATTACAGTCTGTGCGTTAGGAAACGACACAGTTTATTATTTTATAAGGGGAGGTAGTTGAGCAAACTGTTGGTATTCTCTAGGGATAATTAGAGGATTATGTATCTGTTCCCATAAATAGTAGTTCGAGTTACAAGTTAACTCGTGGTATGCTTCTAGATTGTTAAAAGTTTAGTAGTTCGCTCGTTATTTATGTTTAACGGGGGTTTCCCTTTGTAGATGTCGTGGTGTGTCGTTCCTAGAACGGCAAGGAATGTGTTCCGACTCATCAATTGAGTACGAGTTTTGGGATAGAGGAGACACTATTACAGTAGTGAGTAACGAGGCAACCTCGATCCCAACGTCTAAGAAAATGATAATGGGACGAGATGGAAATGACATGGTGTTGCATCGACCTAGTAATAGTGATTTAATAAATCATAGTAATATTTCTATTGGGTATAGAATCTATGTTGAAGGGAGAGGTTAACAAGTTCAAGGTACAACTCCGGATGAGAGAGTTAATCATTACTAGTAGTCAGTCGATCAGCTCAGTACTTAGCGAAGAAGAGTACAACGTTCGTGTTCAAAGTCGTATTTTCAAAATAAATCCGACTACAAGTCGAGATCAAGTTAAGCTCCAAATACGAGTAAACGTCAATAGTTCCCAATGGGTACGATAGAGGATCACACATCGATAGAGTGTAAGGTACTTATCGATAAGATAGCATCGATAGAACAACATCAGCAGGATATTATTGATAAAACAACATAGTAGGATGATATGGCTAAAACGGCATAAATAAAACGGCGTCGATAAAACGACATCGATAGGAATACACCAATGGAGCATAAGGTTTAAAACCAATAGTGGGTGAGGTATTACATCAATAAAGCGTAAGGTATAACCTTAATCGAGTATTGTTGATGAAACAATGTCGGTAGAACATTATCGATTCAGAAAGATTAACAACATCGAGTGGATAACGTCGATTGAATAATATCGAGTGAACGACATTGATTTGGAAAAATAAGTAACAATCGTTCCACGGTAAGGCTTGGAGTAAGGGGTTCATAACAAAACCACAATCAAGGAAAGGCTAAAATAAAGTAGCAATTCCAAATTCGCAACAGGACCCAAAATCTCAGTACCAAATAATCCAAAAGCAAATAGTCATGATTAATTCCAGAATGCTCCAATAAGTTCAATGAACTTATTACGATATCAAATGTGTCGAAATACGCAACTCGAATTCAAATGGTGACCAATCGGGTCTAACTCGACCCAACGTAAAGCACGATTAATAATTTTCATTAATTCCGAAAAAAAATTCATAGTCGTAACATAACCAAGCGGCGATGATAGACGTTTCGTAAAAGTAGAAAAATATCGCTATGAATAAGTATTGTGATGCCAGTGTGTTGTGTGTAGGGTTAAAATTTTATCATGTCCATGCTCGTATACATTTACAAAATCATTTCGTCTTCCCAAAACCAAAATAACCATCCCTAGTATTGCAAAGTTCGTCTCAGGGCTGGACATAGGTGATCAGTCTATGCCTTTCACTCCCTGGTGAATATAGGTGATCAATCTATATTCACATGAACTTTGAAATACTCGGCCCAGTTACACTAGCAATAAGTCCTTTACTTTTAGAAGTTGTTACGAAATAGTAAAACGAGCATTCCATTTATGTGAGGGATAAGGCGTAGCACGATGGTACGTAAACATACGTATATGAAAGCAATCATAGTTCAAAGTGAGATTAAGTGGATAATAATATAATACATATCTCATCAAGTATGACTTCAACAAGTCAAAATCTAGGCATCAGCTTGGCAGGCAGGCATGTATCGGTCATAGGGTTAAGTTTTCGTAAAAGTAGTTATAGTCTAGGTTTCAAAAATACCCAGTTCTCTATAACCGAGGCTCTGATACCAATCTGTAACACCCCCAAAAATAATGGTTTCAGCGGAAGTAAGTTACTGGGGTGCTACTCGATTGGTACCACAACACAATGTATAGAACAACAGTTTAACTTGAGAAATCGTATTTCGTAAAGATTTATGTTTACATCTTTCAAAATATATATTATAGAATGTAGGCCCATAAAAGAATTAAAGTGGTCCCCAAGTTATATCAGAGTCTTCTATAACAATGTCATGCCAATGCCCAAGCGCCTCCAAAGTTTAGCTACCGCCTGCAATCCTGAAAATGCATGCTAAAAGTGTCAACACAAAGGTTGGTGAGTTCACAGGTTTTTAGTACACAAGTAGTTTCCAAAACAGTAAGATCAATTGGTTGTCAAAGTTTCGAACGGGTCCATTATGTATGCAGCGCGTTCATGGCATAAAGGTTCCACTACTTAAGCCGATTCAGCCGAACATTGCCCCTACGCACAACATGCTCTAACCTAGCATGAGAACTGATTCTATGCACTCCGGTTAGTAGAGTGAGGGGATGGCTCTACCCCTAAATAGCGCTATCCATAGACATCAACGGCTCGTCCCGTACAGTGGGAAGGAGTTAATAAGTAGTGTAGTACCAGGGGACTTTTACAGTCGTACATATATATATAGGCGCCAAACATAAGCATACATACCAGTTTGCACATTATAGCAGAGCATAGCTCAGTTAATTGAATCAATTCAGTAAATCCATAATTTCATGAATGCACAACCAATTTAGTTTTAAGAAATCATAGCATGCTTTTCACCCCAAAACGAGTAAAACAGTAAAACGGGGCTGTGAAACTCACCTTAGTCTGAAGAAATACAGGAATCACAACTAACACGACTGGCATCGAGAAATGTATCACAGTAGTATCAAAAGGTAATAACGTACAACGATACAAGAGTACCGACACGACGGTACGTCATTGGCACAACCTGATAGTATATGGTTTATCTCAGAATGCATCTCGTAAAGTAGATAAGTTTTCAAAAGATGAGTGCTTTAGTATTCGTGGAATACTCATATTAAGAATTATAAAAGTTTATTGTCGTAATTCGTAAGAAAAGTTTAGTATTATCATTCGTGTGGTTGTATAAAATCAGAGACTCGAAATACCACTCATGCCAAGGTATATATATATTACACATATATATTATAAATTAAAAGAATAGACAAGACATCCCATGAAAACGAGTCACAAGAGTATTGACAAGTGAGTTCTAGGCGAGAAGATAACGACAAGAAAATGTGTCAAGAAAAGAAAGTCAATTGGGCTTTAGCCCGATAATTGTCCTACTTAAATTTAATACAGGTCTAATGTGTTCAATGTCTAAAGTTCGGTATCGATAGTTTTCGTCTAACGACCAATATATACGTATAGTCCATTAATTATTATTATGTTTAGTCCAATACATATAATCCAGTATGAGTCAAATCATCCTTATAAATTTATTTGGTATATGTCCAAGAGTATCAAGTCATAGTCCGTAATATATAGTCCGATAAGCATTCGATAAGTTGCCCACTTACCGTTATGTCAAGGTCCGATATATGTCAATTTGTCCAAAGTAGCATCTAATTCGATATGTGTCACTTATATGTATAGTCCCGAGTCATATAGGTTTGTCTAATTAAATAGTCAAGTCGCAATCCGTAAAATAAAATTTGCTAAGTATATATATTGTCCAAATGTCAGATATGTATATATAATATAGTCCATATCATAAGGTCGTTTAATACTAATTACGAAGTCTCCAATGTTATAATATGATATAAGTCCATTATTAGTCTAATAATCCAATCTACATAGTCTGATTCAAGTATTAATCCCAAATCTAATATCAATAGTTCCCATTAGTTCAATGTTCATTACTGTAATAGATCAAAATCTATTAAATAAATTTTAACACAACCCAATAGACTTCAATGGGCCTTAGCCCATCAGTTAAAATAACCTAGGCGCCTCCTATATGAGCTTGACTCACTAGCAACCCGAACATCTTTTATGGGCCCGTGGCCCATTAGCAGAACAAATTAGGCGTAATCGTTGTACATCTCACAAATGCACCTTTAATTTTATAGTCTACAAAATGAAAATAAGTATCCTATGTGGGTATGGCACAACAATAAGTATACAACAATGACACCCCTTTGGGGCTACCATGCACTAAGCCAAAGAAACACCCTCGTTTTTGGTTTTCTCTTTAATCCGAGATAAACAAACTACCCTCTTGGGTAGTGGTTGAGCCATCGATAGCAACAACAAACGTACCCCATATGGGTTCACGGTTTTAGTCAAGACTAACAACACAACAGCAACCAACAGCTTTAGGCTGTTGGTGTCGTGGATTGGGTACAAACGAACACCCTTGATAAGGTGAGCTACCACAACATACAACAAACACTCGAGCGCTCTCTAGTTGGGTCGCGGTGTAGGTCGAGACAAATAAACCAAGCACACCCTCTTAGGTGTTAAACTGAATCTAAACCATCACAACGACACGTTGGCCAGGTTCAATCAAAACAAGACATAGCAAGGACAAAAATAAGTTCTAATTAGCATAAGATAAGCTAATCCAAACTGAGATGAATTACAAGTCATATTCGTAACCGAGCACACACCCCTGTGGTGCCTCACTTTCCAGCCGAACCAACACAACACCCTAAGTGGTTCATCCTTGTTGAGCCAAGACCAAATATACAAAAAGACATAACTATTCTCGCGGCTCTCCTACAATACCAAGACCGAATAAACACCCATACGGGTTGTGTGACTGACTCGTGACCAGAACCAAACGTACCCTTATGTTCCTCCTGATTCAAACAAGGATAAAAACAAACAAGCACACCCCTTCGGAGTGGCTGTGACAACGAGCAGACAAACACCCTTTAAGGGTTGTTGCTGTTATTCGATGCAAAAGCAAACACCCCTTGGGTGTTCTTTGTTGACCCAACGACAGAAAAACGACCACACCCTTGTGGCGTTTCTAGTGCAAATCGAGACAAAGCCAAGCGCAACACCCTCTTGGGTGGGCTGTCCAGAAGCAAACCAAACCACGCGAACCCTCTTGGGTCGTGGTTTCCAATCGATACCCATGAACCAAATTAAACCATAAGCTCAAATAAGTAACTAACAAGCAATTCAAGACTACTCTCATGGCCAACTCGTGACTCAAATGGGTCGACTGACCCGAGACCCTACACGGATTTAGACTCAATCTGAATTAACTCGCTTCAAACAAACACCCTTTTAATCTGATTTTACCACACGACAACAAATCAAAACGCATTTTAAATCCTTATTTTAATCCACGAAAACTTTATAAATCGGTTTTAAACAAAAATCTACAAAAGTAGATATGTGTTCCGTCATACCCGAACAGGAACAAGAGAGATTGAGAGATGGAGTTGATGGTGCGGCTGGGATGGTTATCTCGAACCAAAACAAACCCTAACGCAACCCTTGGTCCTCCTTGATCTTGGCGGTGAGGATGATGATGGGAGTGGCTGGTTTGAGGGGCAGTGGAGAGGCGTTGTGGTGGTGATATTGCTGCTAGTTGTCGTTCACGGGAGAAGGAGAAGGGAGATGTTGCTTTTTGAGAGGGAAAGCAGATATGTGGATCTAATCCATATTTTTATTAAAAAGGAGAGAGAGAGGGAGGCGGTTACGTAAAGGATAAGGGAGGGATTTTATTAATTTATTATCTCATGTATTTCGTGTCCCATTGAGCTCAAATGTAAATGTCGTGTCACGGTTTGATAAATATCAAATATATATATATAGATATATATCTCAAAACGTTTTTATAAAAATAAATGTAAAAAAAAGAATAACATTATTAACTTCGAAAAATAATTATCAAATTTTAAACCATTACTAATGCGGTATCGTTCTGAGAAGCATCTTTTTGTTAAATAACCAGATGTGAACGAAAACACTTCAATAATAATAATTTTGAAGTAAAGTGAATTATTTAACTTAGAAACTTATAGGTTAACTACCGGTTACAGCATTGTCTTTTACGTTATGATGAAAGTCAAATAGTCAACAGTTAAAAGGTAAGATAATTGTTTTATCTTATGAAAATTTATGTCACATTAGTTACTTGCTTTAATCTGGTAAACTGATAACGTTTAATGTTAAAAAAAAATAGACGTAGAAAGTGGATATACATTCTTGCATTAGGATATTATATTAATTTAATACAAGGTGAAATTTACCGGTGGTTACAGTTGCTGTATCCAAACGAGTATCAGAATACATAATTTTTTGTAAGGATACCACCACATAGGTTGCAACTAAAGATTGGAACACCTGTAATGTTTCTTTGGACACGGGCAATTGTATGTGGCGCTTTCAAGGGCGACTTCTCCTGAAGGCCTAAAGATTCTTATCAAAGACCAGCCTAACTGACCACCGAACACAACCAAAAACATTGTGTACAAAGACTTCCTACAAAGAATCACTCGCACCCAGGTTCTTATTATAAAAAATTTAAAAAGAGCACCTGGTGTTCAGTTCTTTAGTAAGAATATCAATACCATTGACAAGCTTAAGTTAGTTGTTCGCTGCTACCTAGAAGAAATAGTCGTTAGGGAGATTTACGTCAACCAATGTAGTCGTGCCGGTTACCTAGATCACTTATTAATTGCTATATTTATGTTTCACATACATGCCAATGTGCTGTTTTTGTATATGTGATCGCTGAAATACACAGGTGACTGTATTTATATATCCATTATCAAGTATTTTCTGTAGGTGTATTATTAGTAGCCATTACATGTTTACCAAATCTTTGTATTGACAACAGCGACGGCCACACCAAAAGCTATTATGTGATCTCCTTCAATAATTTTTAACAAGTAAACATGACTAATGTACATTTTGCTATTATCCCAGAATGTCCGTTTTACAGTAATAGCAACAATTGATCGAATTGACACAAAAAGACCATGGTACTTTAATAAGTGCCCCAAACGCCATACTAAAATACATGAACGCTATCCACACGCCCATTGCCAAGGATTAAATCCTTCAACAGAACCAGAGTACAGGTAACGGATAATGAATATAACAAATGCTATAAATTACGGCACTCACATTCCTTGACTCACACATATTTGACTTATACCTATCACAGTTACTATTTTAAAGCCTATATCCTTGACAACACTGGCGAGATAATCGTCACATGCTTTAGCGACGAAGCAAACTGTATAGTAAAAGACTGCAATAGACTCATGAAAGATCTTACAAACAAGGACCCCTACATGCCCCCTAAAGAATTAACTGATTTGGAAGGGACCACGCACCTATTTCAGTTGAACTTCGCTCCAGAAAGTACAAAAGAGAAAAAAACTGTGTACTAGACACCACTTTTGAAAACAGACAACCATTGCTACTGGCTGCAACCCCACAGACCGGAATACAAGCTGCAGATATACCAACTGGCAATAAAATGCCTTCAGCAGCCACAACAGGCGAACCTACACTAACAAAGACCGTTACGACAGAAGAACCACTGACCCAAGCAGGAAGTTCAGGTACCGAACCCAACAGCAGGAAAGAAGCTAGGTAGTCTTATTTTGGTTATGCAATATCTTTTGGCTATGCAATACTAAACATGTGTTCGCCAATTACTTTATTTGACCAAGATTTCATTTTGCGTTGTATGCTTGTCTAACTGTATTATTATCATTTGTTTCTAGCTATAAAAAGTTGATATGTAGACTAAAATGTTTATGCAGGTGGGCGACAGAATTATCAAGAAGAGGATTCATGTGCCCATCGAGCATGTCATGCCATCAAGGTGCACTGAGGAGTTCAAGCAGAGAGTTAATAAGAACGGCCAACAAAAGGCAAGCCAAGGCTAAGGGTGAGATCATCAGTACCAAGAGACAACCTTTGGGACACAAACCATGATTTATGGTCGAAGGTACAACTTTAGAGACCGTTACTCCCATTCCCTATGATGTGGTCAACGATCTTAAAGGTGGATATTAAGCTAAATGCATGTGGTGTTTGCGTTCAGTACATTTCGAAACATTAGATAATTTCGTTTGTTTTTCAAGTATTATCTATAATTTTAGACAAGGAATGTTTTGTTCTAGATCGTTAAGAACTGCTGGAATGAGTTATATTTACAAATATCAACCTTAATTTGTGTTTCAGTGGCTTGGCTCTTAAGTTTTACATTTTTATTTTTTTGTACTTGATTAGGTCTTTATAGAGAAAAGACATGTGTATCTGGCATTAGTTGTAGATTTCTTGGGAAGGCTGTAAAGTGTGCATGATTGAGAGATTTAATTGAGCCAGATTGGATGGTAGAGGTAGTATCTCCACCTAAATTGGTAGCTAAGGAAATCAGAAAATTAAGCTTGGTGATATTCCTAAAAAAACGAGACTAATATTCGGTTTTCCAGGTGAAAATTTTGGAACCGTCTGATAATGATATGTCCACATGTAAGTTACGTACCTCGATGACCCGCTATTGTGTTTCCTCCTTCGGTTACTGCACAGTAGGAAGAACAAGTATATCATCACACCTGGCCATATGATTTAATACCACATATAGCTAAGTTGGGCAGGGCTTATTTTTATCATCTTATTTAACTGAAGGTAGTGTTTTTAAAGATAAGTTTCTGGCACAACTGTACAGGAACAAATACATGGGACAAATTTGAGCTCACCACAAACACAATCTTCTAATGAAAAGTCTCTGCTGTAAATGAGTGCAAAGCTATACTGCAATGATAATAAACTTTTCTTTTGCATTTTAAAACATTTCAGATGACCATTAACCTATTTGACCAGGTCGGCCATTTGGGATAGAAAATAACCCAAAAATTGGTCGAAATTACCTCCTGTAATCTATGCAGCACATGCTCAATAGTCAGATTGTTGGGACATTTAATAACAGTGTGACAATACATTCGCGAGTTCATATGCAAGGAATACAAATTCATTCCTAATGGTCCAAATGTTACTTTTATTGGTTCCTTTTTCGGTCCAGGTGTACTTAACCAGCTGCATGTTAAAATGAATGGCCTTAGATTTACATGCTCATAAATGCGCAAATTTATTGATATACAAAGAGAGACTAATCACAATTTATTATGTTTGCGGCACATGAACTAAAGCTTACAAAAGGTATACCTTAAAACACGTAAATGATAACATTGTGAAATGGGATAAATAAGCTTTTGATAGGATATATAGTTTTATGTTTCACATATCTGTACTAATTTTGGGATGCATTATAGTTATGCACATATTGCAGCCCATATACATAAAAATGTTAAACCTTTTTTTTATGAATAAGGAAGGAAATGAGTTAAAGGTTTACAGTGAGGTCCACTGCTATCATGGTCTTAAAGAGTTAAAATCGATGTTGGTGCTGCAGAAATAACTTTAACCACGTTTATTTAATTTGACAGAAAATGAAAATGGGCCTAAAACAATAAATGAAGTGAAGAACATCAATAAATGAAGCGATGAACATGAGAAAACTGGGGACAACAAATAACGGAGTTGGTCGAGTAAGGGTAGCACACCAACGATTGCAATTTAGGTACGTGGCAAACTGACCTCTTCTCTATTAGATTCATACCTAACAACATTTTTCGACTCCTGTCAAGTTTCTCATAAAAGGGTTAGATAAAATTATCAATTTCATCCCCAATTGTTTTTTTCATTTTTTGCATGAAGTTCGTCTCTGAACAAGAATGAGTATAAACCATCATTTGCTGGATTTGTGGCCGTCGATCTAGCTAAAAATAAGCTTTCGGTGAGAAGCTTGATTGATCACTCTGTGGTAGAAAGCTTTGGGAAATGTTTCGTACGAAGAGCCTCTATATCAAAAGCTTATATTACTTAAACAAGGTCGTCATTATATATTTACTCTTTTTTTACCCTAAGGAATACTTAGATGTTGAAAAATGGGCGGGTAAGTTAATTAGTTAAACATGGATAAATGGTGTCAAAATGGACGGGGTGACCTATAATTACATTTTTTAGTTTTTAATTTATTTCTCCATAATAACAAATGTGTCTGAATGCGCAGAGTAGAAACATCACAGTAAATCTTGAACCTGAAGAACAAAGAGATGTAGACGCAACAAGTGGCAGGAGGAATGGTTCCCGTTTAGATAGCTAGATATGAACATCTTGGAAAGACTCATTTGAGTGTTGGTTACACCTATAGCTTATTTTTCGTTAACTTAAGATTTTTAACAATATTTATAAGGTTTGTTCGCCCATCGAACGGGCAATGATTTAATACTTTATTATAGTGTACCACTTTGAAACTTTTTTTCCTCTCATATTCGATAACCGTTTATTTCTTTTCGTTCTTAAGCCTAGATTATGTGTGTTCTAAACTTTTGTAGACCAGAAATTAAACAAATAAGACTACATATATGGCTAATTAGCTATATAACTAAGATGAACGATGTTACAGACAAAATTTCAAAACATGTCATTTTTGTATCTGATTCATAACCTTCTATGCAGTAGTTATCACACTATTTAAAGTACATGACATTCTTTCAATTTAATATAGAGAAAATGTGTCATTTCTTTTTGCTTTTATACTTCCTAATGTTGATTGTATTTATATATGAATACTATATCAGAATCTTGAGTCTTGCGAGTGCAGTTGGCTCTTCAGTTTTTATATACTCATAAAAAGTGAGTAATTTATTATTTTTACTGTGTCATACATGTCCAATATTTCAGTTTTAGAAACATTTCCATATTCTTATGAATCTTTAACCATGTTATTGTATTGATATTAACTATTATGGTTTTTTAGTTGACTTTAACCATGTTAATATCGAATAGGATAGCATTCACTTAAAAAATATTGACCATGTCTTTGGTAAAAATATCTACATGACATAAGTTAACGATCTTTCGTCATTGTCTTGCTTATGTTGGATAGATAGTCTGATTTGGACAGTAAAAATCAGTTATGACAGTTAATGACAACGTTTTATTTGTGTCTTACCTATTTATCTTACAGTTATAGTCTTAATTTCATAAGCGTACTATTCAAGGCTCGAGTTATTATAAAGAAACGAAAAAATTTGCATATTAAGATGGATTAACTATCTCCTACCTCGATTAGAGAAATGAGCATTTTCTATTCAAGAAGAAGAAACCATCCTACGCTTCATGGCCTTTTAGGCAACAAGTAAGAAACTTTAATTAGTTTGCATGATTAACTCATTTTTCCAAAAAATAATAATATTTAGTTTGGTATATTATGTAACCAGGTGGCATTTAATATCACACCTTGGCCGGACTAATAACGAGATGAAGATTGGCATTCTTGCCTTAAAAAAAAGTGCCAAAATTGTAAAATCTTGAAACTCAACCTAAACCTGAATACACAAATTGCACAGAATCATCATCATATATGAACTCAATCACTAGAAACACAAGTTTTGATTCACTGGATGCCACAAACAGTTCATCTTTTGACACGAAACAGCATGCCACGCAAGCGCAAGTCAACAAACTACTAAAGATGTTATTCATAGACCGTCTAATTAGCCTAGAAGAGTTTCATGGACACCAAAGCGTGATATGCAAAGATGAGATTAGCATTGGGTTAGAATACCATCACACCCCTGGAAGAAGTGCCAACAGAGAATCCTCATCTCACTGCGGGGACTACTATTTCACATTATTTTACCCGCACTATCATTTTACACCATTATGCATACATTTTTCTAGCGGTCCTAAATGATATAGAAACTTGTAACAATAAGCAAAGCTGATGGAATAAGTTTGCAGCCCAGCAAGATCATTGGTTGGAAGTTCAACGCCTCCTAATAGAGCTTATCTACGGACAACAAGTAGCGGTCCAGCCTCGGCTATGCAGTCAAAGATGATGATTCTTCAGAAGACGAATCATCTGTTGAGATACCCAATTTAACTTTTAATTACTTTTAAGTATATATTTGTTCAACTAAATCCTAAAAATAAAAACCAAAAATCAAAATACTTACCTGCTTTTAGCCATTTTATGGATTATGGTAACATCAATTATATATCTTAACTCTTTCATTTAACTTTTAATTACTTTTTAGAATATATTCTATACAGTACTAATAATAGACCAATCAAAATTTAGCAAACTAGTTTCTATTTATTTAATTCATGTTATTATCCAAGGGTATATATGGTATTTACTAATTATATTTTCCTAAAGTTCCTCTGGAATTTTTTTTAAACTGATTTCACAACTCAGTTATCTCATTGTCTTTCACATACTTATCACTCCTTCAAACCCTAGCCTCCACCCACAACCTAACCACCACAACCATCAACATAATCACCCGATTTTAGATTTCGTGTTTGGTTTATGTTGATCGAAGAAACTAGATGTTGATCGAAGGCAATATTTTTTAATTTTTCTGTTAAAATTCGATTTGGTATTGATCTGCGAAAACCGAGTTTGTTGGTAGGTGAAATTTATAGTTTATGGATATTGTGTTTTAATCATTTTTTCTAATTTGATAAAAGTGTTTTAACACTATATTGATTTTCATATTTATTTATAGCATGTTGATTTGGTTATAAACATGATGAATTCCTTCAATCTTGTGATATGATTAATGGTTTGAGAAATTATAAACAGAGAAACGTGTACATGGAAAAAGAATGGTCGAACTTATGATTCTCGTTATCAAACATATGCGGTCATCTAAGATTTTGAAATGCTACTTACTTGTCATTGCTATTATAAAAAATTACATGTTTGGTCCCTATGGTTTGCCAAATATAACAACTTTAGTCCCTAAGTCACTTTTATTACACCAGCAGTATCTAATTTTGAAACTATGCACACTTTTGGTCCCTAAAATAGACGGACGTTTATTTGGCTCGTTATCTCATTAAAATACAAGGGTAAACTTGTCTTTTCAACTCATCCTTTAATAATAGACACCCACCCTCGTTGACTTATTATTTCCCTCCCATTTCTCTACTCTGCTACCCAAATAAACCCAAGTCCCAAATCCGATCAATTATAAACCCTAGAAATCAAACCCCCAAATTGATCAGCTGAAATTAAATAAATGGTTGGTAATCACTGGAGAATACGAGAGAAGCATGAAGGAAATGGACCCCTGAAAGCATACGGTAAATAAACCATGAAAACTAATGTGTTAAATAATGTATTTCATTGACATTACCTTGGAAACATGATATTAATTGTGGTTTTGTTATTGCATTTTTAGAAAGACACCCTACTATGTTTTCTATGAAAATACATCATGCTGGAAAGTTTAAAGACCATGATGAAAGGAGGTATGTTAATGGTTTGGTTTCGTATGTTGATGGGTTTGATATGGATGAGTTTTCTATACATGAGTTGAATGATGTAATGGCTGAATTAGGTTATGTCAATGAGGAAGAAGTTATTTACTATCATTATCTGATTCCTGGTACTAGTTTAGAATTTGGACTAAGAGCTTTAGGAAATGATGTTGATGTACAAGGTTTAGCTAGGTATACAAAGGACAATAAGTTGATTAAGGTTTATTGTGAACATGATGTATCAAAACTGCTCATTCATTTGATCCCCACAGTTAGAAGCTCTGTTGTTATTGAAGAGCTACCCTCTGAAACTCCCATTCCCTCCCCAGCCAAAAAAAAATTCCCCATAAAAAAAATCATGTTGTTAGAATACCATAAACCCTCTACCCCTGCTATTACTAATGCCATTCCCACTCCCACCCCCACCATTGCTACAACCACTGCCATTCCAACTCCCACCCCCACACCCACTCCCACCATTGCTACAACCAGTCACAGTATTCCTACTCCCAATGATAGTGTACATGAAACTGTGGACTCTATTGTTGAAGAACTTTTGAACATGAATGATTATGATTTTGATCCCTTTGATGATAATTTAACTGAAAGGTATAATGAAAGGGTGAATGAAGGGTCAAGTGTTCATGTGAATGAAAGGGTGAATGAAGGGTCAAGTGTTCATGTGAATGAAAGGGTGAATTATAATGAGAGTTTTGAACCTTTAGAAACATTGGTAGAGCATGATGAACCTTGTGAAACACTGGATGTGGAAGACTCAGATCATGATGATGATAGTAGTACAGATGACAGAGATCACTTTGATGATGAAGAGAACAATGTAGAAGAAGTTAATGTTGATATGCATGATTACCATTTTGATATAGATGAAGATGTTGAGTGGGTGAGACATACAAGCAGTGTAGAAGAAGATGATTGTACACCAATAGCAGAAGATGTTGAGGTGGTAGATAATGAAATTCTTGAAAGTGCTTCAGATGAAGAACATAATGATATTGAAAAGATTAGGAGAAGGAAGCTTAAAGAAATCCAAAAGGCAAATAAAAATGCAGATAACATTGTGTATAAGCATTACTTTTATCATGGTCAAACTTTTTCTAGTGCTGCTAAAGTGAAAGAGATAGTGAGACTGCATTCTATTGAAACTAAGAGAAAGTTGCAGTTGATAAGGAATGATAAGGCTAGGGTTAGGGCAAAGTGTATGGGAAAAATTCCAGTGTTCACACTAGAAGGTGATGGGCATAATGAGACTGTAGTAAAAAAGAAACAGCAAAGCCCAAAGGCAAAACAAGAGTTGGGCCTAGTAAGCCTAGTAAGAAAGGTATTACTTTAGGAGGTAGAGGCAGGCCCAAACCACTAGCAGAAGATGAATGTCCATGGGCCTTATTAGTGTCTAGGGTTAAGAATACTGAGACTTGGGAAGTAAGAACATATGTAGACAACCACAAGTGCCTTCAATCAAGATAAATAAAGGCTTGCACTGCCCAATTCTTGTCTAAGGGTATCATTGACCAAATTGAGAAAAACCCAGATGTTCCAACAAGAGCTCTTCAAGACCAGTTGCAGAAGCAATATGAGGTTGGTGTGTCAAGGATGAAAGCTTTTAGGGCTAAAACCACTGCACTCAATCAAGTTAAGGGAGATTACAGTGTACAATATACAATGTTGAGGGATTATTGTTTAGAGTTGAAAAGGGCAAATCCTAATACAACTGTTAAGATTGAAGTTGAAAGAGCCACAAATCTTGAACTAGAAACAAGAGTTTTCAAGAGGATCTACATATGTTTAGGTCCATTAAAGAAAGGTTTCAAAGAATGTGGAAGGGATCTATTAGGCCTTGATGGTGCATTCATGAAGGGACCATATCCTGGACAGCTTCTGACTGATGTGGGATTGGATGCCAAAAATGGCATATATCCAGTAGCATATGCAATTGTGGAGAAAGAAACTACCAGTTCTTGTACTTGGTTTTTGGAGTGTCTAAGTGATGATCTAGATCTGAGCAGGGAATCTAACTACACTTTTATAAGTGATAGCAAAAGGTAAACATTTGACTTTTTATTTCAACTATGGTCCCTATTCAGGGAATCTAAATACACATTTAATATTCTAACATTTGTGTATTTCCTATAGGGCCTCATACCTGCAATGGCTAAGGTATTTCCTAGTGCAGAGCACAGGTTTTGCCTTAGGCATATACATGAAAATATGAAGCTCAAGTGGAATGGACAAGCATATAAAGATCTGCTTTGGAAATGTGCAACTGCAACAAAAGTATTTCATTTTGATCATGCAATGGAGGAGCTGAAGAAGTTTAATAAGGATGCATTTGAATGGTTAGCAAAAATTCCTGCTGATTCTTGGTCCAGATCTTATTTTTCAGGTAATATTTGTTGCATTTTAATTAAGTAGCTCATAATTATAGTTAAATAGTTGTTGCTGTTTACTTAAGTAGTTTAAATATACTGATTACAGGCAGAGCTAAATCTGATGTATTGTTGAACAATATGTGTGAGGTTTTGAATGGAAAAATGTTAGATGCTAGGGATGCACCTATAATCAGTGCCTTAGAATACATTAGACAGTACTTGAGAAGGAGGATTGTGAATGTTCTAGGTGTTATAGCAAAAAAATGATGGCCCTCTCACCCCTACTGCAGCTACAATATTGAAAGGTGCTATGGACCAAGCAAACAATTACTCAGTGGGTTGGAATGGGGGGGGGGAGAATATGAGGTAAAGGGACCACATGGTGATCAATGTGTGGTGAATGTGGCTAGAAGGGTTTGTAGTTGTAGGAGATGGGAATTAACAGGCATCCCCTGTGTACATGCTGTAGCAACCAATTACAACATGGCACTTAATGGGATTGAAGTGGGTATATCAGAAGAGTGGGTCCATAGGTGTTATTGGCTAGCTACTTGGAAAAAGGCATACAGTCATACTATTGGATGTATAAATGGTAAGATAATGTGGAAGAAATCCCAAATTCCTACAAAACTGATTCCACCTAAGCGTCATTCACAAGTGGGTAGGCCAAAGAAGAACAGAAGGAAAACAAAAGAAGAGAAGGCAATGGTGAGTGGTGGAAAACTGTCCAGGGCATATAAAACTGTTACATGTTTGAAGTGTGGAAACCTTGGCCACAACAGAAGATCTTGTAAAGGCCAAAAAATGAAAGAAACAGGGGCACCATCTACTCATGCTGATACAGGTTCATCAAATGCTAGGAAAAGGTCTGCATCAACACAACCTACTGATGCAAGTGCCCCAAAGAAAAAGAAACCTTCTGTTGGAAGTGGGACCTCAAAAAAGAAAGCTGCAGGTGGTGGTAAAGGACCACAAAAGAAGAAAAAGAATGGAAAAAAGGTGTTAGTCTGATGTCTGTTTATGAACTCAACTTTTGGTTTTTGCTATGTAACTTTTGGTGTCTGTTTGTGTACTCAACTACTTATGTACTGATTAAGTTTGACTTGCATTAGTCAAACTTGTTTTACTTAATGCTATGTAAGACTTTTCTTGACATATCACTTTATGCTATGTAAGACTTTTCATGATATCAATTCTTTCTTGACATATCACTTTTCAGTACAACAAAGTTAATGTTGACTTTTTAAGTCAAACAAAAGGCAAAACATAACAAAAGTGCACCATTGTAGAAAAATTATACCAAATAGATGTCACAAAACATATCTTACATTAACCCAAAAGACAATACAAAGAAAACCTAACCAACAACCATCTTACAACAACCATACTTACCCAAAACATATCTTAGAAATCTAATCTAAAACATTCATTAACCCAATAGGTAAATGACCACAACACAGAGAAAACCTAGCCAACTAAACATCAAATACATCTTGGTCTTTCTAAGTTCCCTTGTCAATTCTTCAATGGCAGTTTCATGCCTATTCCTAGCCCTTAACAATCCAGGTATAATTTGTACAACACGATCACACATTGGTGGATCAACCCAATCAATCCACCCACATCGTGATCCCTGTTTGGGGCAACTGTAGAAACGCCGACCTGGGTGAGACACTGTCCAAGAAGTCTTGACTATGCAAACTCGTCCACATCTGCAGAATACCATGATTGACGAAGACTTTAGGTGTTCTATGATTTTTAATTTGATTATGTGAGATCTAGGGTTTTTTAATTGGGAATGTCACTTTGGGAGGGTTTTTAATTTGGGTGTTCTTGGTTAACTGGGTTTCGTTTTGGGCGGGGAAGGTTATGATAATAAATAGGGTGGGAGGGAAAGTGGGTAAGGAGTTGAAAAGACAAGTTTAACCTTGTATTTTAATGAGATAACGAGCCAAATAAACGTCCGTCTATTTTAGGGACCAAAAGTGTGCATAGTTTCAAAATTAGATACTGTTGGTGTAATAAAAGTGACTTAGGGACTAAAGTTGTTATATTGGGCAAACCATAGGGACCAAACGTGTAATTTTTTCTTGCTATTATCATCATATTGTAACATTTGGACTACGAATTATCTAATGTATCTTGTGGAAATTTAATTAAAACACAAGTACAAGATTTCTGTGGGGGCCTTGTAAATAATATTGGCATCTTCAAAATGCTCTACCATTGGATTAGCATTATCTAATTGTCATTAAAGTGATCTAATGGTTACTCTAGGAAATAGAGTGTTTCCACTAGTCACGAATTTTGAAGCCACTGATCATGAATTTTTGTTTATAACATACATGTTTTTTTGTTTATTTTTTTATTTTACTAACTACTTTTATAG
The DNA here is from genome assembly GCA_019973895.1 of Chrysanthemum seticuspe. Taxonomy (NCBI): domain Eukaryota; kingdom Viridiplantae; phylum Streptophyta; class Magnoliopsida; order Asterales; family Asteraceae; genus Chrysanthemum; species Chrysanthemum seticuspe. Next base: position 36,187,577 of record BPTQ01000005.1, read on the forward strand.
GTAATTTAATGGATATGCATCATTAAGCAACAATTTTTTGATATAACTTTGATTTTTTAGTAAAAGTTGATGCAAATAATAGGTTGCTAATAAGTGTGCATATGTGTTATGCTAGCTATGGTTAATTCGTTCTTACGTAATTTATTATAAGCAAAGAATGTGCACACATGTTATACTAATTGTTACGTTTTAGAAACAAGTTTGTATACACTAATATAAGTAGAAATTATACATATCTAATTGTTGTGATTAGATGTTTGTGAGAAACTATGTTCACATGTGCTAGGATAGTTATTACCATTATAAAATTTATTTACATCATTAATTTGGTATAGACAAAGATTATGCATATATGTTATGCTAGTTGTTCTAATTTTTAATTCGTTTATTCATTTTTTGCAGTCTAATTATATTTAAACATGTTTGTGTAGAGATTTATGAAGATGATTATGATATTCAAGACCTATGAGATGATAAGGATGATGTTGAAGGAATGTAGATGAATGTACACATGCATACAAGAGGATAATTTGTGGAAGCAGTACGATTATTACTTATGTGTTTTTTTAGTCCGAGCGCACAAATGAAATTCATCAAGAAACACAATGATTGCATATGTGTTTTTTTACTTGTAATCAAATGAAATGTAACATAAAGTATATGATTTTTGAATTATTGTAGATGTTTTCTCTAGTTTTTGTATAAAACTTGAAAAGTATTACTGTAACATATATGTTAAGAAAGATTGGTTGATTAAAAAACACAGGTTATATAGGAAAAGCATATATGCACCGACATTATTTAAAACATGCTTGCTCAAACTAAAAAAAAAAAAAAAAATGTTCAACTAAAGTTCCTAAAATTCCAGGATTTAAAAAAAAAAGCGTTTTTTAAATAAAAATATTTAAAAAATAAAATAAAAATGTATTTTACTATTATACCATTTTGAATTAAATAAAAAGTTTAAATATTTACACAAATGCCATCATGGATTATTAACCATTGATCAAATGATCCAAGGGTGTAGATTAGTTTAAAACGGTATTGTAAAGTACTGTATCTAATATTGGTACTGCATAAAACATGCCCCTATATATATATATATATATATATATATATATATATATATATATATATATATATATATATATATATATATATATATATATATATATATATATATATATATATATATATATATATATATATAATAAAACTAAGAATATGCTATGAATTACAATGATTTTGTTGATATTTTCAACCAACAAAAACAATATAGTGACCCAAAACAACTTCCACGACCTTAAAACAACTTTTCTTATCCAAAAAACTCTTACATTACGGGCGTGTTTGGCACAGAGCATTTATAAGCGATGAACGTTAAGCGTTGTGATTTTATTGCTTGTTTGATAAGCACCAAGTGGCTTTATTTACTTTTTTGGAATGCTTATTTTTCAACGCTCCACGAAGTAGCATTTATGAGGGTTGAATATTTAAGCGTTGTTTTACACATTATTATTACACCTAATAAGACACCATCAAAACCACCCCCACACCGCCACATCAACTTTCTCTCTTATGAGACACCACCCAGACCAAACATAGACCAAACACACGTAGTAAAGAGACCAGACATTTTTTTTTTGTTTTTAGTTAAAATTTTTCATTTAAACTAAAAACATTTTCAATAATACTTCAAATAAAATTAATAACATTACATAAAAGAACTAAAATAAAATTAAAAAATATTACAATAAAACTAGTGTGAATTTATTCGATGCCAGATGTGCTCCACTAAATATGCTTTAAGATTTAGATGAGTTTGTTCGTTGTGTATTTCCCTGATAACTTGTAACCTAGATTATGTCGATCGTACAGGATCATCTTTTTGATGTTGTTCATCTGGATAAAAGTTGGGAGATATTGCCTTCTTTTTGTCTTTTTGTATCATATTATGTAATATGATGCAAGTGTACATCAAATGTGTAATTTTCTCAAGACTTCGCAACCGTGCGGGCGTTTTTACTATTACCCACTTTTTCTTTACCACGCCAAACGCTTGTTACACATCCTTTCTTGCCGCTTCATGCGCTTGCTTGTATCTTATTCTCTTTGTATCATTCGAGCCTGGCTGTGAAATAGACTTAACAAGAACAGCCCATTCCGGATATATCCCGTCAGTAAGATAATATCCCATCTATAATTCACGTCGTTAGCAACAAACGAAACCTCCGGTGCTTTCCTGACTTTAAAATCGTTTAAAAGAGGCGATTGATGTATAACGTTGACGTCATTGTTCGACCCTGCAACATCAAAGAACGCATGCCAAATTCATAAATCTTGTGAAACAGCCGCTTCTAATAAAATGAATGAATCTGGCCTAAAATCACCCCTAAAAATTTGACTACGTACATGTTGTGAGCATTGAGCTCACATCCATTTCGTCCAGTAAATGCTTCCTATCAGGAAGCATCATTTAAAGACCCTCCGCCATTCACACTACAACATTCGTCGCTTTCGCAGGCGACGTTTCAGGGCTTTCTCCGGGGACATGTCCCCTACGAAACCTTTTCCCGGGGACATGTCCCCGAGAAAAAGGCCCCGGCAATACCTTCTCGGGGATACTTTCCCCGGGGACTGTTTGTTACTTTTATCGGGGACATGTGGGTCCCACAGTCGATTGTCGCCGGTCATATATGTCCAACGTGGCATCACTCATCGCCGGGGACACGTCCCCGGGGAAACAATTTTTAAACATTACTTATAGTAGCCTAATTACGTCATTAGTCATGTTTTTACCGGAGACTGGTCCCCGGGGAAACTATTATTAAACGTTACTTAAAGTAATCTAATTACGTTACTAGTCTGTGTTTTACCGGGGACACGTCCCCGGCAAAACTAACTGGCCCAATATGCAGAAAATTGCTGCAAAATGGGTAATTTCCAGATTTTTTCCTTAAATTTTCCGGAAAAAATCTACAACCTGTTTGCTAACATAGTATCATATATACCCATCAATCATAACACAAATTCGCTAAACATAATATCATATATACCCATCAATCGCTAACATAGTTATCCTTTTCCAAAATCGCCAAAACGGTTCCTAAACCGTTAACGCATGATCATCTACAAAACTATCCAAAACTACCTATCCGCAAATGGTCCAAAACTATACGTATAATCCATTTACGGGAATCCTAGCACATAAACGACATAATAATCCATGTTATTCTGTATAAACGTATCCAAAATGTGTTAAAGTAACATAAATCGGCATCTCAAACCCCACTTCCCCCATTACCATCCCCGGTATCTCTAGACTCGCCGGATGGAGTAGCACGAGATCCCGACCCACCCTCTCCAGATCCCGGTGGAGTAGCACTTGACCCACCTGCTGGAGTAGCACTTGACCCACCTGGTGGAGTAGCACTTGATCCCGGGGCGGACTGTATTCGCTCCTGCCAAGCCGGGAATGTCCTCACAAAATCCATGACCTGCTCCATCTGAGTCCTCTGTGTAGCGAGCTCCTCGGTCTGTTTCTGCACTGTTTTCCGCAGTGAGGACACATCCGCTGCATCACGAGGTCGGGAGGTGCTAAAGTTCTTCTTCACTCCACCGCCGGGTAAGACCTGACCTACACCAGGAATATGACCGCGCTGCTTACCACCAATCACGGTACGCAAAATCTGACGGTCAGTCATGCGAGTCCCATCGGAGGTGCTCTCCTCCCGCATCTGCAACATCTCGTTCTGTTTAGTTACAAAAAAACAAGAAAAGTAATATATAAGTCGTGATGCATTATATATCATCAAAACGGGTGACTTTGAAAATAAATTATACTTACATATCTAGCCTCAGATAACGAGGACTCAAAGACATCACCCCTCGTATGGTTCAGATGGTAAAGCTCTATCAAGTCTTCTCTGACCCCCGCGTCATCCTCGCTAGTCAACTGTTTAGAAATAAAATCAATAACGACACACCAAACACCATGTATATATATAAATAAAATGATTAAAATAGTTTCTTACGAAGTTATGGCGAATAGCAGCATACGACTGAGATCCGTGAAGGCTAGAGCTCGTGTTCGCCATTCGGTTTTGTCGATTCACCTCTGAGATCTTCTGCTTCTTGTGGTCTGTCCAAAGCTTAACCTGCGTATTTTAAATTATAAAAACTATTATATAAATGAATTATTATTATTATTATTATAAAGTGTTGATCCAGAAATTTACCAACGCATCCCAATCCTCTGGCGTCTTGTTCTCTGGACGCTTTCTTTTTATCTCCTCAATTTTCTCCATCCCACCTGCTGCCGTAAAGTTATATTTTTTGTACCGATATTTGTTGTCGTCGTATCGTTTTTGGAGATAATATTCGATACTGTCAACAATCTTATCTCCATTCGGGCCAGCAAGGTGTGTGTCCAGATCAAAGTAGTGCTGCAATAAAATATAAATAAAAAAATATACAAGTTTTAAATAAACAAACAAGTTTGAATAAATATACAAATTTAAATAAAGGTTAAAAAAAAACTTACGTGTAGATGCTCATGGATGTGGGACTTGGCCGATTCGGGAACCTTAGCCCATGACTCGCAATACATGGGAATCGATCCCGTAACACCTCCCCAACATAGTTGGAGAACCAAGAAGAGTGAGGACCCACGTGTGTCCAAAACCCCTCCGGGTTGGGCCGAAATTCGATCGACACAGGACGACCATCCAATGCCCTCTTCGCCTTCAGTGCCGTGTTCTTCGTGGGACCACGCACCACCTTACCGCCTTTCCTAATTTTGGCGTTTGGGTCTGCAGCTTTTGATTTAGAGCCTACAATCAAATTCAAGTGATGCTGACATAAAATAACATTTTATCAATTTAAAATAACATGTAATCAAATATAGTTTAGTGAAAAATAATTCAGAAATTCTTACGCTGCCAATTGCTGCCTATCCTCCTCGAGGGACCACGAGGTGGCGAATTACCTCCGTCGCCACCGTGAGACCTAGCTACAACATCTGCCATATGTTAAACGAACATACAAATTAGTGAAGAAACATTTATATAATTAAATAAATAAATAAACAAACAAACAATGTCGGGCTGGTCTTTTTTCTTTCTTTTTATTAAACCATATCATTTTTCACCTGGAAGAGTTGCACAATAGAGTTCTTAGAATAAAAGTGATAACAATACTAGTACTAGTAAAAAAACGCATACAGCATAAACGGGTAGCCTACAATCCTACATATGCCCAATCAATATCTTAAAGTGACACTTATAAATGGAGCACTGTTAACTGCATACACCTTTCTGGGCTGTCAAACAGCGGGCAAATGGACACGTCCCCGGCAAAACACTATTTTATTCTTAGAGCGACACATAAAGCAATCTCAAGTTGGACATGTCCCCGGCAAAACACTTAAAGAAGCTAGATCAAAACACCCCTTTCTGGGCTGTCAAACAGCGGGCAAATGGACCCTTTTATGAGCTGAAAATTAGCGGCCAAACGGCCCCTTTATGACCTGAGAATCAGCGGGCAAACAACCCCTTTATAACCTGGAAATTCAGCGAGCAAACGACCCATTTAGAGGCTGAATTCAGCAGCTACAAACGCACTCTTGGTGCAGGAAATAAACAAGCAAAACGCACCCCAATGGAGCCGGACACACCAATGGTTTGCTTGATCACTTCTTCAATGTCAAGTCCAAGATAACACTGGATTGATATGTCAAGTCCAAGAGAACATGTTCAATAAACAGTAATGGTGACAAGGAGTTATCTTGCAGGTTCAGATAGGCATGTATCACGTTGAGGTATAGCAGATATTATATCAAAACTAATGGCAACACATGAATAACGATAGTGATTAAGTTATTTGACATGGAAGTATGATACCCATAAACTAAGACCTAATAAGTAAATCATGCAGATCTAATTGTTTGTTACCCTTCAAAACTGACCCAAGTTTCTTCGCAGATGGATCATTAGGCATACTCCCAGCCGCAAGAGACAAAGACTTGATAATAGGCAAGAAAATCCCACCAGCTCTAGCAGTAGTACTCGGCATAGCCGGAGCAATCAAAGTCTCACTCAAAGATAGTGGACACAAATATGGAAAATAGCTGCCATGCTTGATCAGTAACTTCATCCGGTTTTGGAATAACAAAATTTATGATTAAGCCAGTTGATATAGATAGTACTTAATCCATGAACCAAGTTGATACGTCTAAGCTGCAAAGTGGATGGTAATTTTTTGTTGAACGGTGATTTATTATCGATCTACTACAACTTCCAGCTTGTGTCCTATTTGCGTTGCAGTGAAGCCTTATACTTTTAGAGGGCAAATTTGTCATTTAACAGCAATAACTATAAAGGAGCTATACCCTACTCATATTAACAGGAAGCTAAAAAAATACATATATATTCAAAAATAGGGAGCTATAAACTTTCGCCGGTGACATGTCCCCGCTAAAAAAAATTAAAAAAATAATAATAAACATACCTTTTGGTCTCGGCTCACGGTTGTGGTCTCGGCTCGGTCTCGGCTCACAGTTATTGTTGGTCACACTACAGCTACTGTACCAAAAAAAATTAAAAAAAATTATAAATTAAAAATTAAACAATTAACAATTAACAATTAACAATTAACAAATAACAAATAACAACAATTATAAGAAAAATAAAAATAACGAAAATAAAAAAAACTAGCAAAATTAAAAAAAATGTGTACCTGGTCTCGGTCTCGGATGTTGTGAGAGTAGAGGGGAAGAGAAAGAATTAAACAATGAGAGGGTTTGAGAAAAGAATTAAACAATTAGAGGGTTGAGAGTAGCAATGGAGGTGGTGCACAGTGGTGCGAGTGTAGGGAAGAGTAGCAGTGGTGGTGGTGGTGGTGGTGTGAGAGTAGCAGTGGTGGTGGTGGTAGTGTGAGAGTAGCAGGGTGCTATGGTGGTGAGTTGAGAGGAGGAAGAAGGGTTTTTTTTTGTTTTTTTTTTCCCCGAGTGAGACCAGATCTGCTAATAATTGAGGTTAATATTTCTTTTCTCCTTTTGCCGGGGACAATTCCCCGGGGAAAGTTTTATTTGTCTTCTTGCATTACCTTTACCGGGGACATGTCCCCGGCAAAATTTATGGCGGGATAAAGCAAAAAGTGCGGATTAAAATGAAATTTTGGCCCAAAACTTTCCCAGGAGACATGTCCCCGGGAAAAGATTTACGTATAAAAATAAAACTTTCATTTTTAATAATTAGAACTAATAATAAATTATAAAATTATATAATTAAATTAAACCTAAAAATTATAAAACTAATCTAATTACTTTTAACGACCGAGTATAGGTGCTATGGTAGACGTATCATATTAAACGACCGAGTATAGGTGCTATGGTAGATGTATCATGTTAAAAGACCAAGTATAGGTGCTATGGTAGACGTATCATGTTACACGAGCGAGTATATGTGCTATGGTATACGTATCATGTTAAACGACCGAGTATAGGTGCTATGGTATACGTATCATGTTAAACGACCGAGTATAGGTGCTATGGTATACGTATCATGTTAAACGACCAAGTATAGGTGCTATGGTAGACGTATCATGTTAAACGACCAAGTATAGGTGCTATGGTATACGTATCATGTTAAACGGCCAAGTATAGGTGCTATGGTAGACGTATCATGTTAAACGACCAAGTATAGGGCTAGGTATACGTATCATGTTAAAGGCCCAAGTATAGAGGTACTATGGTAGACGTTCATGTTAAACGACCAAGTATAGGTGCTATGGTATATGTATCATGTTAAACGACCAAGTATAGGTGCTATGGTAGACGTATCATGTTAAACGACCAAGTATAGGGTGCCATGGTATACGTTCTGTTAAACGACCAAGTATAGGTGCTATGGTAGACGTATCATGTTAAACGACCAGTATAGGTGCTATGGTATACGTATATTTAAACGACAAGTATAGGTGCTATGGTAGAGTATCATGTTAAACGACCAAGTATAGGTGCTATGTATACATATCATGTTAAACGACCAAGTATAGGTGCTATGGTAGACTTATCATGTTACACGAGCGAGTATATGTGCTATGGTATACGTATCATGTTAAACGACCGAATATAGGTGTTATGGTATACGTATCATGTTAAACGACCGAGTATAGGTGCTATGGTATACGTATCATGTTACACGAGCGAGTATATGTGCTATGGTATACGTATCATGTTAAACGACCAAGTATAGGTGCTATGATATACGTATCATGTTAACCGACCCAGTATAGGTGTTATGGTAGACGTATCATGTTAAACGACCGCGTATAGGTGCTATGGTATACGTATCATGTTAAACGACCAAGTATAGCAATACCAAGAACAACAACAACAACAACAACAAATACAAGAACAACTACTACTTTGATTAGCAACAACAAGAACAACAACAACAACAACAACAACAACAACAACTACTACTACTACTACTACTACTACTACTACTACTACTACTACTACTATTACTACATACGAAGATTTTCCATGTCACCTAACAGCTCACGAAGTAATGCATCCGACTGACATGCGTGGTCGTCAGGAATCGTTGCCATTTCAAGTTTGGCCACAAGCACCCTTATTCTTGTCTCTAGCACATGTTTTTGTGTTTCCAGCAAGCTTATCCTAAGATCTTTTTCATGGCAGCTCGAGCACTCTGTTGGTGCATAGATTGTTCTTAAGTACTCGTCAAATGCATCCTTCCACATAAAATATCCGCATCCATTATCTTTTCTGGGCTATTATATAATAAGAAAATTTTAAGATATTACAACCTAATAATTTGTATATTTACATAAATAGGAAATGTATGATTGTTCACCTTTGACAGAGGACATGAATAATATTGTCGTCCAGATGAATAATCTTTATGTGATGTTCTTAATCTTATATTTCCTGCTCCACAAGAACACATAAAAGGATTAAATTGCTCCATCACAGGTTTTGAAATTTGTGTAAAGATCAGATATGGTAGAAATTTGTGAAGATAAGATATGATGGTTTTGAGGATATGTGAAGATAAGAAATTTGAGGATAAGATATGGTATATAAAGTGTAATTATTCTGATAAAGGTTTTACCGGGGACATGTCCCCGGCAAAAGGTTTGGCAGGAATTTTCCCGTGTATAATTACCACGCTATTGACTATGCCCAATTATTGGTAAATGTTGAAAATACTTTACGCGGGGACAAGTCCCCGGCGAAACGGCCCGTTGAATTTTGACTATCCGGTCAAAATTTCTTGAAAATCAGAAATACTTTTTCCCGGGGACATGTCCCTGCGGAAAGCCTGCGTTGAAAATTTCGTAACAAGTCAGCGAATTCATGTGCCACGTCAGATTCAATTTTGTCGTTTAGCGATTTTTGCCGGGGACTTTGTGTCCTCGGAGAAAACCTCCTCGCCCGTCCGTCCGATTGTTGTAGTGTCAATCCAACACAACACCTAACTATCTAAATGCATCATTTGAAGCATGGAAACAGGTGAAACAGCGATATTTCATGACCATTAATGTCAAGCTTATTTAACTTGTTTGACAATTTATTATGAAGCAGCCCTAATCACATTACATCTTTGTCGTCCAATTTTTAGATATTACCTAACTTAAATTACAAGATTAAAATAGCCAATGTACTTTGTTTTTTATTTGTTCTCAAGTAAAAGTAAATAGACATTTGAAGCACTTAACATAAAGTTATATGTATTTAATCTTGGCAATAAACGTTACAACGTAAGTTATAGTGATTGCTGGCCTAACATGTGATTAAACAAAGACCTAATTTTTTTTTACTGTAACTCAGTATGAAAACTCTATTTAAAGGTTTTCAAATGCATGATATCATGGCATGCATTAAAATTTTACAAATCAAACAATTTACAAACAAATGGCTGCCTCTTCCTCTAACACCAGTTTGAATTCGAACTTGAACTTGTCTGAAAAAGATTGGGTTTTTCGAACCCAACAAGTTCTCCAAAACAACATTCTATCAGACGAAAACATACCAATATCGGTTTGCCAAGTGCCCAATTCTATAAGTGTTGTAAAGCCTCAAGCTTACGCTCCTCAAATGATTGCGTTAGGGCCATACCATTATTCACGCCCCGAACTCTATCACATGGAACGATCCAAGATCAATGTAGTCAAATCTTATTGGAATCCTGACCAAATCGATCATGTGATAGAAAAGCTTAAAAATATCGGGCCAATAATCCGAGCTTGTTATCATAAGTACCTCGAACTTGAGGATGATACTTTGGCCTTAATGCTTGCCATTGATGTGTTGTTTTTCATTTTCCTATTAAGGAAAGATTTAAATGGTTTTGCTAGTGATGCTAGTATCTTTAGCGATGTAATGATGCTTGAAAATCAAATCCCGATGATTATTTTGAAGGAAGTTGTAAACATTGATACAAAATCGTCAAACGACAATGATCTTAAGTTGCTCTCCTTGATGTGGGAATTTTGTGAGTCTCATTCGCCTTTTGTGTTGCAGTCAAAACAGCAAGACATACAAGAAATGAACGTACTTCATTTATTGGATCTTTTACATAAGATGCTTACTTTGCCTCAGAGGCTAGCAGGTGCGCACACGATGATTACTTATTGGATCTTCTACATAAGATTAATTTTGTGAGTCGCATGCGGTCATTCATGTTAACTTATTTAGTTAACTTATGTTTTTCAAGATTTAGTATAAAATCATACACTAAATTTTTTCTATCTATCTAATGAAACTTATAAACTCTACAGATGACAGCGCGAAGAAGCCCGCTTCACCTCCACGAGAAGTCCAAGTAGAATTATCACCCGCTTCAACTCCACGAGAAGTCCAAGTAGAATTATCACCACAAGCATCACAAACAGTAAAAATCGATCTTACTAATGATCAACTGGTCCAAAACATTATAGGTATAGCGAAAACTGACATAATAAATTCAATTAGGCCAATTCGATTTATCACAAGTTTACCATGGGGTATGATCTCGAAATTAGTCAGCCAGAGTCTAGGCCTCCAAGAAAGTGCCACCAACAATCCACTAGTCGAAGAGATAGAAATCCCTTCGGTTTCTGAATTAACCAAAATGGCTGGTATATCATTCAAGCCTCTAAATGACGGAAAGTTGAAGCCCGTCTTTGATTCTAAGATCACAACACTCTACCTACCAGTGATTACCCTAACTGCAAACTCAGAAGTCATATTGCGGAACCTGGCAGCTTATGAAATGGCTAGTAGTAGCAACGCAACGTATGAAAGCCAAGTGATAGCACAATATCTTGATCTCATGAGTGGTATTGTCGACACGAAGGAAGATGCAAGTTTTCTTAGACGGGTTGGCATCATCAAAGGGGACTTGACTGATACATTGGTCACGGATTTGTTTAATGGGATTAATAAATCGTCGATGAAAATTTCCAAGGACACTACAGCTGCTAAAATCAATGATTATTACAGGCAAAAAGTGAAGGTGAAAGTGTATAAGTTTACGAAGAAATATGTGTACGAGTCTTGGCAAGTAATAACGGTTGTATCAACGCTCGTACTCTTGTTGCTGTTGATTTTACAATCGTTTTGTAGCGTTTATAATTGCAAACATGTGACCAGATGGTAAATTAGATTAGTATGTCGTGTGTTGTTTCGTCTGAATTTTATCGTACATGTAGATGTATATATTTATGTAAAGTATTTGTAAGATGAATAATTGACATATGAAAAAGAAAATTTCGATATATCTATGGTCACAAAGCGTACAGATTACAAAACAATCCTTATTTTAACGTTGTTATCTGCATTAGGATTCTATTCTTTTTCTCAAATTTGAGGATGATAATATTTTACTGTTAGCATGGAGAAAGATAACTTAGCACAAAAGTATTCTCAATGTAAAGAACAATCAACCAAAAACTATGTTCAAACAGCTCATAAAAGCTTAATTAACTACTAATTAGCACAGCTTAAACTTGAAGAATAAGATTAATTTAAGGTAATGTGATGATTACCTTAGCTTGTAATCTTAAATTGTTTAATGAATCTTTTCCTTAAAATAAATGGATCTATGCATATACTTTATTGTTCCTATAAATAGCAGGTATATCATGTAGAAGAATTTAGATTTAATTAACTAAAAGCATAATCCAAGAACAAAAATGAAAGAAATGGAACTCAAATCGATTTTAAATGTAAACTTTGGGAAACAACGATGGGTCGATCAAATCAGCAAGAATTTCAAAGAAGAGGCTGGAATCGACGTTAGCAATATTCATGTTTGTGTCTTTAATGTCCCAAAATCCATAAGCCGTTTCAAACATGAAGATTATGTACCTCAAGCTATTGCTCTTGGTCCTTATCACCATTTCGAGACTCATCTCTACCAAATGGAGAGGTACAAAGTTGCTGCTGTCAAAGCATTATTGAATCTTGATCAAGTCCACACCTTTGAGCCATTGGTGATTATGAGACTCAAAAAGGTTGAATTCATGATTCGTGCGTGTTACCACAAGTATCTAGACCTTGATGGTGACACATTAGCATGGATTCTTGCTATTGATGGCTTATTTTTACTTGATCTTTTTATGCATTACAAAGAAATAGACGAATTCATACCTAAGAAGTTGATGAACCACGCAATACTCTATAGAGACATAATGGTACTCGAAAACCAAATTCCCTTGGTGATCTTAAAAGAAATACAAAAGATCACTAATGGTGATCTTGACTTGCTCTCCGTAATGATAGGATTTTGTGAGGTACATTCTCCCCTCAAATTGTGTCACAATTTAAACTATTCTATTGGGACGGCTGGTTATTTGCATCTGCTTGATCTTATGTACCATTTAATTGTCAATAATGAATCACCTAAAGAGGCTTCTCATCACGAATCATTTCATGGCCGGGAACGAGCTAATGGTGTGCATGAGATAACAGCAAAACACCATGTCATCGACAACATGGATCATATAATGGAATTGGGACAAAGATTGGGCAAGATTAGAAGAGTTGGAAAAGCGATAAGTGTCCTCGTAAGCATCCCTTGGGATAAAATTTCAGACTTGCTAGGGTTCCAAATAGGCAAAAAGACAGACAAAGAAGATGGCGACCATCCTCGTGTCACAGAAATTGAAATCCCTTCAGTGACATCACTAAGCAAATATGGGCGAATTAATTTTAGTCCTACAAATGGAGGGGTTAGGGATGCTAGGTTTGCAGCAACCGAAGCCACATTATACCTTCCGGTCATCACTCTTGAAACCTACTCAGAAGTCGTGTTACGAAACCTGGTTGCTTATGAAGTTGCTACGTCAAGTTCTACAATGGAATTGGCACAATATGTTGATTTGATGAGTGGCATTATAGACAAGGAGGAAGACGTTAAGTTGCTCAAGGGTAAAGGCATAATCAAAGGAAACATGACAAATGTTGAAATTGTCGATTTCTTTAATGGGATGAACAAGTCGAGTGAGCATGCAAAGGGTAACGAGACAGTCGAACAACTTAATGATTATTACAACAAAATTCTGGCAATCAAGGCATGGAAGTTCTTAAAGAAACGAATGCGTGGTTCACGAAAAGTTTTAACTATTGTTTTTACCCTTTTGGCATGTTTGTTGATGATTGTGTACTCATTTTGTGAAGTCTATGGTTGTCCTAAGTTATTTAACAAAATAACATAGATTCAACTTAACCTTGTATGATTACCTTCATGTACTATATATGTGTGTACTTCATTTGTGGCGTGTTTGAAGTTGTGAAATAAAATGTTATTGATGATGTTTATAAATAATAAGCCATTTGAAGAAATTGATACGTTTGCTGAGTTTCTATAGTTGGACGGCAAACTTTTAGAAGTGTCTTACGTGTGTTTGTCCAAAGAAGAGAACAACTTTGACATAAATCACTACAATGACAACAAATTTAAGAACTTTCAACGGCGGATCAATCCACAAGCCAATCGATAATCACAATTAAAATATGTCATTTCCTAATACACATACATATATATTCGATCATATCATATCATATAATAACACATAATCTTCCACAAAATTCATACCAAAAATGGTACCTTCAATCACTTTGTTACCCTCTTCATCATCTCCTATTGAAATCACGAAGCAATGGGTTAATCGAATTAGCAAAACGTTCGAAGACCATCTTCAAGTCGACACCGATCTTCCTATTTGCATTTTCCAAGTACCCGAAAACTTAACCATTGAAAAGAAAGAATCTTATGTTCCTAACAAGATACTTCTTGGACCAATCCATCATTTCCGGACCGAGCTTTATACAAGCAAACAAGAGCAACTCAAACTTACAACTGCGAAAAAGGTACTAACACCTTACAAAATCACATCCAGTTTCGACAAGATTGTGGTTGAAAGACTCAAAGAGCTCGTCCCAGAACTACGTTGTTGCTATGACTTATATTTTGACGTAGATGATGACACATTATCATGGGTTTTTGCCATAGATGGTATATTTTTAATCGATATTTTATCTAAAGTATCGGAAGGAGATTCTTTAGAGTGTTTTGAAGATGTTATAATGGTCGAAAACCAAGTCCCATTAATCGTTTTGACTGAAATTCATTCTGCTCTAGAGGAACACTTATCAGGTGACTCTAACAATTCTTTTCTTTCATATGTATTGATCAAAACATGTGAAACTCGGTCGCCACTAAAGTTTAGTAGGCGGATAACAAGACTCGATCTTGATATAACAAGTCGTCTTCATTTGATCGATTGCATGTATCATTTGATCATAAACCATAATGTGGTAGGGAAAAATGAGTATATTCAAAATAACTTCTTGGATGATGTTGATCTAGAAGATGTTGAAAACGCGATTCAAATGGCGGGTGAGTTATGTCCAGGAGCAAATGCATTGTTGCAACCCCTTTTGATCATATTAAAATTGCCATGGGACAAGATTATTAGTTTGATCAAGAAAATGTTGGGGGAAAATCCTGCGGTTTTAGAAATCGATATTCCTTCAGCTTCTGAGCTTTCTAGAATTGGAAAGATCGAGTTTTGTATGACTCCTGGAGGGATAAAAGATGTTGAATTCGACGATGAAACGCATACTTTTTACCTTCCTATACTTAACTTAAGATCCGATTCAGAGGTTATATTAAGAAACTTGGTAGCTTACGAAGGGTTAATGTTCGAAAAAGGCACTTTTCTGAACCTTGATTTCACAGAATATGTTGATCTAATGTGTGGTATTATCGATAGTGTTAAGGACGTGACAATCCTTCGCGAAAAGAATATAATCGAAGGTGATCTAGATGACGATGAAATAGTTAAACTATTTAATGGGGTTACTAAATCGAGCTTGAAAACCGACGAGGCTTCAGGGTTGCAAAAGACAGTTGCTAGAGTTAATAAGTATTATGGAAATGTTCCTAGGGTTAAAGTATATCATTTCGTCAAGAAACATATTCTCGCGTGGTGGAAAGTTATCGCTATCGTGTTTACTCTTTTGAATCTAATGTTGTTGGTCGTTCAAGGCGTGTGTCAAGTTTACGAGTGTAACAATGGTTTAGGATTTAGTGTTGTTTCGTTTGTTTTTGGTTTTGGGACCAAAAATAGAAGGTTGTTTGGTTTTTAGGTTCTTGAGTCAATAAGGGAAATTGTGATGGATCTTGGAGTACTTAAAAGGTTCTTGAGTCAATAAGGGAAATTGTGATGGATCTTGGAGTACTTAAAAGATTACAATATCATGAATATCAATAAATTTTTTTTAATTCACACTCATAATTATTAAGACACCGATTCTGATTTTTAGAATCTTACAATTTTACGATAATAAAAAGCAAAAACGATATTGATCCTCTGTAGCTGAATCTTCATGAAATAGAATTTTAATAGGATCCCGATCTTAAGATCTCAATTGATCCGATCTTACTTTTCATAAAGCACAAGCTAAAAATTACAAATTTATGTGTTAATTATTGTGAGATATGAAAAACATGAGAGTAATTGTATTAAACACGTCATAATTATAACTTTGACATATATTTTCATGATCTATGATATATAATAATATGATGATTTTCATAATTTTACAACTCATATAAAAAAACGACACTATAATAGGAATTCAAGGACGAAACCAGGGGAATCCGGCAGGGTCCCGGGACACTCATGGATTTTGTGTCACAATTTTAGTTTTGTTACAAAACCTTGATCCTTTTATAAATGCACCCGGTTTCACAAAAAAAAATATGTCTGTAGTCTTGTTTGATTTTCCTTAAATGCACCCAGTGACTTTTTGTTCTAACTCAGTATCTGAATAGAATCTTAAGATCTCGACCCGATTTTATGATCATGATCTTTCAAAGACGAAAACGATATTAAATAAAGTCTCGATCTTAAAAACCATGGTCATAACATCAAAACTTTTATCAAAACGTATATACTTCATGTACAAGACTCAACGTTTTTTACATGAATTTTATAATCAATTAGACAAGCAAGTACATAGAAGCAACTTCACATCTAAAATATATATTTTTTTTCTTTTTCTTTTTATTGAAAATGTTAATATATTTTTCCACTAAAACACCTTAATAGTTAAAAGATGATATTGAAAAGGATCAATGAAAATACTCATTATCCTCAAAACAAAAAAGAAATACACAAGAACATACTAATTAACTGAAGCATACGCTTGACAATAACTATCATTTATATCTCACATTTTCACCAAACCATCATTTACGAAGCCAAAAACAAATATCTCACATTTTCACCGAACCATCATTTATAATGAACGTTTTTTACATGATTTTGTGTCACAATTTTAGTTTTTAATCAGTTTTTACATGATTTCGTTTTTTACATGATTTTATGTATTTTTTATTTTGTACTTTTATAGTAAAAACTAAATTAAAAAATGAAAAACTTAGAGGGTATTAAAATCCATTTACTCAGGTATCATTATCCATTCCATTCGTTTTATGATCAATGACAACATTGAAGGACACGTGTGACAAAAATATGACTTAAATGTTTTTAATTTTTCAAAAGATCCTAGATGCAAAGCTTTCAAGATCAAGATTCTAATAAGTATCGTTATAGTTTTTACAAGATCGAAATTGTAATATCGAATCAATATTCTAAGATCATACTATAATGTTTTTTTCTTAATAATATTTGTAATATTATTTAAATCTACACATTATTATATTTCATAAACACAAACTACATGAATGTATCATAAATATGTGTCTTATATATGAAATAATGAAATATTGAATGTTTAAGAAGATTCACATGTTGTTTTTTAAATTCTGTATAAATATAATCCACAACTTTATAGGTTTTTACTTTGCGGTTTGAGAAAAGTAAGACCGGACCGGGTCAAATTTTAAGATCGTCAATATCGGGATCCTAAAAAATTTTAAGCTTGCTAAAATCCTACGTAAGATTTTTATCGTTTTTACTTTGTAGTGTCGTAAACTTATAAAATTCTAAAATTAAGATCGAAATCTTAACAATTATGCCTAGATGTGTCTAGTCATAGCTAAATGCCTAAATCAGGCCTTGAGTAAAAGAAAAGTAATGACCATACATGCGGTGTATACTTTGAGTTTCAATTTGTAATATAACTTTTTAAATAATTTTAATTGGCTTTATACTTTGATTAGCTGGGAAGAAAAAATTAAAATGTGAATGATTAAAAGAAATTTTAGTTATTCATTTTTATTTAGGGTGAAGGATTAAAAAAATAAAAAAAATAAACAACGCTTATTTCTTAGGTACATCTTAAATATCTGATTATTATGCATTCTTATCTTTTCTCATTTTAATTTTATTTCTCATTTGATCCTAAATATTCTACTTAAATATAATTAGTAAGCGAGATTAACGCTATACTGCTGTAGTATTTTTAACGAGAGTTTCTCTAACCAATATCTCATGGCATTGGTTTAAATAATTAAGCAAGGAAAGATTTGTGTTCCTTAAATACAAATTCGCATTTAATTAAGACTAGCAGGGTATCTGTGCGTTGCGACAACGTTACTCTGAAATAAAAAATTTCGATAAATCATGTATTCTAATTTATTATTTTCTTTTTGACAATAAATTTACGAATATCAAAAAATATATGTGAGGTATTTTAACTTTTTAACTAATGGCAGTGTTTTTCATTATACGATTGTGATAATAATTATTTTATTTAGCAATGTTTTTTCATCATTCAAAATATTTATTTGATTTATATAAAGTTAATTTTTATGAATACTGGTGTTAAAAAATCAACCGAGCCGACTCGCTGAATCCGAAGCCGCAAAAAATGATAACTAAGAAATCGAATCCGAGGAAATCGATAAACCCTCTTATCGCGGCTCGATTTTGATTTTGATTTTTAAATATCGGCGATTACCCGAATCGAACCATGTTTTCTATAAATGTAGTTTTAAACAAATTGAGCCTGTATTAAAAATATGTGCAATAGGATAAAAATGTAGAGAACAATATTTTGGAATTTTATCTTTATTATTTGTATTTCCCAAATTGTTGTTTTGTGTTTAAATTGTTTGTATAATATGCTTTATTATTTGTATTATTTAATTACTAGTTTTAAGTATTTTAGTGATATTTAATGCATAAATTATGTTTAAGTTGGTTGTACAATATGTTTGAGAATTTGTATTTCTTATTTAAAAGTGTTTTAATAACTCTATTAATGGTTTTTATTTACCACATTAATTGTTCACTGAAAATGTCATTTATAAATTTTAAGTGTTGTAAATGTTTATATAAAAAGCTTGTACAGTTGTAAATCTTAAAATTAGAATTAAGGATTAATTGCTATAAAGGTTTGTACAATAAGCTTATAGAGTTGTAAATCTTAAAATTAATGTATAAAAATATTTTGGAATTTTATCTTTATTATTTGTATTTCTCAAATTGTTGTTTTGTGTTTAAATTGTTTGTATAATATGCTTTATTATTTGTATTATTTAATTACCAGTTTTAAGTATTTTAGTTATATTTAATGCATAAATTATGTTTAAGTTGGTTATATAATATGTTTGAGAATTTGTATTTCTTATTTAAAAGTGTTTTAATAACTCTATTAATGGTTTTTATTTACCACATTAATTGTTCACTGAAAATGTAATTTATAAATTTTAAGTGTTGTAAATGTTTATAAAATAAGCTTGTACAGTTGTAAATCTTAAAATTAGAATTAAGGATTAATTGCTATAAAGGTTTGTACAATAAGCTTATAGAGTTGTAAATCTTAAAATTTAGATTGATGAGAGAGTGTGCTTTGTGTATTACTAGCATTGTACCTACACGTAGCAGCAGCGAGCACCATGTGATTAAAGTTCAGGCGCCAACAAAACAACAATGAAGAACTGATTAACCGGAGAAAAAAAATGATCTCAGTCCGACCTAGTTCACCCGTTTTTACCGATTCCGACTGGTCATCTCCGTTTCATTTTTAAACGGCTTTTATTGGCTAGCCAAACTGATGATGACTCTGGATTTCGATTGAACCCGTTGCTCTGGTCCGGTTTTTCTAAGTCATATGTACCATCAACTTACTAGCATATACATTGTATAAAGCTTTGAGTGTTTTATTAGTTTGTACAATGGGTATAATAACATGTATTTTCTATTTTAAGGGTATATAAAAAATAATATTAACTAGTGTGTTTAATTAATTTATACTTGTACCATAGATGTGTATGTTTAATTGGTTTGTACCAAAAGCTCTATATGTTGTGTATCTTAATTTTAAGTTTTTGAGTGTATTTATGTTGTATTCTTTAATTTTCAGATTTTGCAATGTGTGTTTAATTCGTTTGTATCAAACGCTTTATAGGTTGTACATCTTAATTTAAGTTTTTGTGGAAAGAGACTGCTCTCTCCATTTTATGTAGTATATACTACGCATTAATTAAAGTTATAAATTTGGCCATAGTAAAAGAGTTTCACATTCCGGAGGTTCGTCTGGAAACCATCTCTTTACTATTGAGTTTATCATGACGGTAGAGGTAAAATATGTCTACATCTTACTTCCTTTTATCATGCTTTGGAAGAATTGAAGGTTTATAGATGAGTTTAGAATTAAAATTAAGATTTGGTTTTGATATAGAAGAAATAATATATTATAAAATAGATTAATAATTATTTGATGTCCAACAAAATATTTTTAAACCTAAAATAGAAACTAAAACTATTTTTAAACTAAAAAAATGGCAAAATACAAAAGTAAAATCAATATGGCCCATCTAATATTATTAAACCCAACTCATCCCGCTATTTTTGACAAAAGATTAGGGGTGTTTGGAATTGCGCTATGAGACACATTATTTGCTTATTGCGTTTTCAAAATGCTATAATTTATTTTGTAGTGTTTGGCAAGGCAATGATGAAAAGTGTTTTTATGCGTTATAGGAGCTTCAAAACGTGATCATGCAAAAGTAGAAGGAGACCTGCTGCAACATAACGTTGTTTTTGCATGTTCACAATATTAGACATTTACCCTCATTAATTGTTTGCATGTGTGGCATTTTGTTGCCACGTATCCTAAATTTTGTCTTTTCATATCTTTTTAGTAATTTTATTACTAAAACTTTTAAATTATCTATTTTGCCAAACACTAAAAAACTAATTATCTGATTATTGCGATATGAAATAGCATAATTTAATCCAAACACTATATTTCAAAACCACGTTTTGCAACAGCTGATTATCTAATTGTCCGTTTTCAAAACGAATAATCTATTTTCAATAAGCAATCATAAACACCCTTAAATAATGGGCATGAAACCCGGTTATTTAGTTTAGGATTTCAAACAAACGCCTTTTAAATATAAAATCATATGAAAACCTAATCTAAAGTAGGATATCAAACGAAACTTGGAAAGTTTTGTTGTTGTTGTAAAAGAGTTTCACGTTATTGAATAGCACAAAACCAGCTGGTTGATTTTAAACTTAGGGGGAATTGTATATATATCCCTCCAAAGATGAATAATTCCATATATATCCCATATATATCCTTTGTCTTTTTTACTACAATAATTATCATGCCCAACTACACCCTGGCAAAACTTAAATACTAACTATAGTCAACATTTTAACTAACCATAGTTAAGTTAAGTCACTATTGAGCTCACTCCCCCATAACCCCTACTCACGCATTGACACTCATTTCAGTTTCAGTGCTACTTTTTACTTTATTTGCCATCCTTGCTTTTAGGCTATGCACAGAGGCGACCTAGTTCGTCGCGGCCACATCAGCTTTCTCTCTCCGACGACCTGACGACGACCTAGTTGCCACAGTGGTGATCTGAGATTTTTTTTTTTTTTTTTTTTTTTTTTTTTTTTTTTTAATTCAAATATTTTTAAAAACAAAATTAAAATTCATTAAAAATAAATAAAAACATTACAATATATTACAAATTAAACGATACGAAATACATAATACATAAATCCTAAATCTTAAATCCTAATCTGAAAAGTCGTCCACAGGATCAAACGCGGAGGGTATATAATCCTCGAGGCGAGACAAAGCTTCCTCGTCTACCGGAGATCCCTCACCGGAGACTCCTGGATCATCATCTTTGTTCACCCGATAGCTCCAATTGACTTTGGTGTTGATGTTGTTCGTAACCCGTTGAACACACTTCCACAACTTGCCAATAATTTCGTCATCTATGCGGGCTTCCTCCTTCAGAAATTTCTCGATAACACCTTTTCGTTCATTGCTGATGTCGTTGCAAGTCTTGTAGCTGTCTCTCATCTGCAGCTTCTCATTCCTTTTGTCCTCAAAGAATTGGATGACGCGTATAATAGCGTCTTTTCTAGCCTCATCATCGTTCTCGCATTGATTTTGAACGTACGTTCGCATATCAGTAACAGAATGAGGGAAACGACAAGCCATAATGATGCTGCGTAAAGAGAATGTGAATTTTTATGTTGAATTGTGTTTGAAATTGTGTGTTTAAAAATGTGTTTGAGGTTAGTATTTATAATGTTGTAAAAGTGGTAAAGTTTTGAAAAGAAAAAAAAGGTTTAAGTGTTGTTTATACTCGGTTGTCAAGCCAACCGAGTTTGGGTCTCTTTCTTCCACAACCGAACACGACCGACAACTCCACAAAGGGAGGACCGGCCTCAACCGACGCAACCGACCGAGTGATGACCGGTCCATTGCGCATAGCCTTATCGCCACCGTTACCGTCATTAATTGTCACATTATCGCTGCTATTTTTATCTATAGTACTTATGATAGGAATGAATCTATCTCCTTATGGTTTTAAAATTAAAACTTACAAAATACAAAGCCTATTGTACAATACATAATGCACTATTAATGATCTTTCTCATCAATCTTAAATTTAAAACTTACAAGTCTTAAAGCTTAATGTACAAAATACAAAGCACTAATAATGTGGTCAAGATATTTAATGTAGTTAATTAATTAACTGGTAAATAAATACAATTAATGCAGTTATTAAAACACCTCTTACACAAGAAATACAAATTATCAAGCATATTGTACAACCAACTTAAACATAATTCCTGCATTAAAATATCACTAATACAAATAATAAAGAACATTATACAAATATTCAAGCCCGAACGATTAACGGTCCAAATGGGCCCAAGCCCGAACGGGTACAATCCAAACGGGCACGCGCCAAACAAGGTCGAGCCAGAGTGGGCACGGGCCAAACGGGCACGAGCTAAACGAAATTCTTGAAATCTGTAAATTTGTTATCAAAAAGAACATAATAAACTAAAATACATGATTCACCGGAAAATTTTATTTCAGGGTATGGGTCGCCGCAACGCGCGGGAACCCTGCATTAAATGTCACTAATACAAATAATAAAGCACATTATACAGATATTCAAGCCCGAACGGTCAACTGGCAAAATGGGCTTAAGCCCGAACTGGTGCGGGCCAAACGGGCTCGAGCCCGAACGGGCATGGCCAAATAGGCACGGGCCAACGGGCTCGAACGGGTACGGGCCAAACGAAATTCTTGATATCCGTAAATTTATTGTCAAAAAGTACATAATAAACTAAAATACATGATTTATCGAAAAAATTTATTTCATGTATCCGCCGCCGTAACGCCCGGATACCCTGCTAGTCGCTAAAATAAAGCAAACAATTTGTTCTGTATATATCTATATTTACTTTGGCCTTGTAAAACCCCATTGGTTAGTACTTGTTTTTATTAGGGCATCTTATATATCATCTCTTCCACTCACCTAGTAAACTTTCAGAGCCACCACCTACAACTACAAAAGTAAACCTTCAATACACATATCAATGCTACCCTTGTTGATTATCTGTCATCATCCACCTAGGTATATCAATGGTACCCTTGTTGGGCTTTTCTGCTTGCAATGTGGTTTAGACTATTTTCATAAAAAAACTATAGAAACTAAGGTATGTTAAAGATTTTTTATTTATTTTTTAGTTTTTCAGTTTTGTTAGTTATTTTTAACATACTTTTTTTTGGTACCTTACATCATGTTGTTTGGTCACTTGGTAATCATGGTTGTACGTGTTAACTGAGTGATGATGTAGATATGTTACTCCCTCCGTCTCATTTTATAAGTCCACATTTGAAAAGTCAAAGTCTTTTTCTTCTAAGTTTGACCATAATTATTTTTTTTTCACGTTATATAATACTTGTTACAAAATATATAAGTTGATTTGTGTTTTAAATTTATTTTCATTTGTATATTTTTCATCAAGTATTATATAACACAAAAAAAGATAATTACGGTCAAACTCTAAAGAAAAAGACTTTGACTTTTCATAAATAGACTTATAAAATGGGACGGAGGTAATATTAAGTATTTTACTTACTAATAAGAAGCTCCTTAGGTAAACATTCTAGGGTGGCTGTGGGAAGGGCTTTGAATATGTGACTGTTAACCAAGTGATGATGTAGATATGTTATTTACTATCCGGTTTGTTGCTAGGAATGATAATGGGTATCGGATTTGGAATGAGGTGGAATGATAATGGGTATGAAAAAGTGTATCATTACGATTGTTTATGTATGGTTGATAAAATATGGTATGAAAAAATGTATAGATATTTGAATTTTGTAATGGAAAAAAGAAGGGCCCACGGGAATGGATTTCATAGACACCAAATTGGTGTGTAATGAATCTATGACTATGATATACCCATTTCATTACCGGACCCACAAAACAAAACAAACATAGACTATGACTTTGAAAGTCATAGTCTCATTCCCATTCAACCAAACCAAACGGGCCCTTAGTAATTTACTTACTTAACTCGAATCTCATAAGGTAAACATTCTAGGGTGGCTAGGGGAAGGGTTTGAAAACGATCACGGGGATTGTTTAGGCCGTTTGACTAAGAATTGCCCTCGTTAAGGTCAACATAGTTACTATGTAGTTTTAGTTACCTATATGATGTTAAAAGGCAAGTTTCGTACTTAATCAAGATGTTTAGTAGGTTTCCCAGATGGCTTCTTGACAGTTTGTATATGTTTTGTTACCCATTTAGTATATTTATATGTATGCTTATATAATCATGTGGAATGCTACTTAAAGTTGCCAAAAATAGTATGCTACTCTAAAGTGGCCATAAACACGACTCATTCTTTTCAAGTATATGATCATATTATGAATATGAATGTGCTTAAAAATCTATGCTAAAATCAAAAGTATAAGTTGTAATATTACAAAGTACTTATATCATGTAGCGTTCGTGTTATTTACTTATGTCGTATTTAAGAGAATAATATTGATGTTATTTGTTAAAGGTTCATGTATATGTATATCGTTAACAAATTTAAAACAAATTTGCCTTTTACAGACGTGGATATTGGAGAGTTTCCCTCATGGTGCGACCCCTACGTTTTTTTGTCATAAACAGTTGTATCCCCGATCAATTGCGTGGAGCTATAGAAACCTGGTATTTAGAGATCGTATAGACCGGTTTTTGGATGACCAATTGAATGTGAGTTTGAAATATGACCTTAATTTCTTACAATATGATTATAATTTTTTGTTGGTTTTTATTAATGTTGTGTATATTGTCCATGTTTTTTAAAGGTTAACCCACCTTTGATGAGGCTTATGTCGGATGACTATGAGCAAAATACCGAGTGGTGGGCTCAAAGTAGAGCGTATTTTGCTGGGAATCCGACCCCAATTCCAGTGAAAAAGCCTCCACTAAACGAACCTATTTACGATTTTATCGCACCGGAATTTATACAGCAGATGAAGGCACTTGAGGCGAAGTTACAAGAACATGACTTGAAGTTCAAACAACTTGATCCACGATTTTTTGGTGACGATTTTCGGGTAAGTAGCTTACGTTAATTTATTTATTGTTATTCAAAACACGTAAGTATATTTACGTGCTTTTATCTTTTTTATATTTAAATATGTTTGAAAATAACCAACTCTACATTATAATATTACATTTAGGGAATACTAAAGGCCGACCGTCCATTTGGCGAGCCACCGAACGACTCGTTCTTTGACGGTGTTCATGTACCTACACCGCCGTTAAAGTCTACTAGTCCATCCTGGCTTCCCTCCACCGGACATACTGCTTCCCGTACGCCAGTTGGGTTCGGCTCTTTTGCCACGCCTGTTGATTATCAAGCAGGTCCATCTCACGCCTATGACGTTGGTGTCGACGTCCCGGTAACCTATTAATTACATAAAATATTTCATGGTTATTATTGTTAATAGTAATTATATTGATTTTTAAATTTTTTATTGTTTATTCTTTTTTAAGGATGCGATCGAGCGACCAAAGAGGGATTATCGTCCGGGTAAATATCTGCAATATCCTTACACCGAACAAGGACCAACCACAATCTTGCCTAAGAAACGTGCCATTAAGAAGATGCAAAAAAAGAGTACCTTGAACATTCCATCGTTTAATCTGGAAGAAAAAGCGGTTGATGAGTATAAAGAGTATGATGGTGGTGTTACCTGTTTTGGTAGTCGTCGTGTCGGACCTGTTGCAGTTTATAATGTTGACCCTAATAACGTATACTGGACCCTTTAAATTTATTAACATGAAGTTGCTAATTAACAATGTTTGATATTGTATTTTATCGTTTGTTTTTTCAGGTGACGCATGAGCGTTATGTTAGTTTGGAGGAATTTCTATTAAACTCATCCCCGATATACCTTGACTGCCATCCAAAGGGTTGGGTAGCAGATCTTAGCTTCTTTCAACAACTACTTCCGGAATTATACAAGAACGACACTGATCCAGGAGTACCTGGTAAAATTGGTTGGCTGTCTGATGACGTAAGTATGTTATTGTATTTTTTTAAACGTTTAGATTATTTTAGTTTGAAGAACGTAAAATGATTTAGTTTAATCTCTTGACTCAGCAAATGAATTGTTGGGTTGAGATATTAATAGGAAGTAGGCTAGTTGGCGCGCCATGGACAATATCGTCATCATGGACATCATCCACTTACCCCACAGATAATGGTGGTAGTGTACCCATGCTTTCGATAGCTCCTTCGATTATGGGAACATTAGATGGTAGCACGCAGCCGTACCCTTCATGGGATGAAGTAAGCTGGGTAAGTAAATGTCTTTCAACGTTTAATAACTTTGTACAAAATTACGCTTTACTAGTTTATTTAACTGTATATATTTGAATATATTTTCGACGCAGGTGGTGATGTCGATGAATGCAGGAGGGAATCATTGGGTCACAGGAGTTATTGATCTAAGGATATCCACTTTTATGGTTCTCGACTCTTTGCCTAGCAGGGAGCGTTGTGATTATTTACGAGGGTAGGTTCTAGAATGGACCGGAGTTCTTAACAAATGTTTAGAAGAGCTAGGACATTTCACAAGAACCCGACGTCTGCACTACAATTTCAAATTCCGTTACAACGACCAAAAATTTCCGATTCCACACCAAACTAACACTCGAGATTGTAGAGTCATCACTTGTTGGTTCATGTATGAGTTTGTTACTGGTAAGTTTCCACCACGATGGGGTTTTGATGTTGAAGGCTTTTTCAACAATGTTAGATATAGCGTGTCTAAGATGTTTTACGATTGTCGTTGCGAGGAGACCAGTATGTGAGGATATGATTGACAGTGATTTTTAATGGAAGTTGTATATATTTTTATATTTTATGTTTAACTTATATTTGATGTAAATTCAAACTTTTATTCAAGTAATTCAACATTACATATAGATGACGTTGAGTTAGGTAAACATTACATAGATAACATTACCTAAAAGTAGGAAATGAATATGTAAAGATTCATCCAATAAAAACGGTATCCTTGTCGAAAACAGCAACCATGTTCTCAATGTAATGTTAAGAGAAGGGGGTGTTGATTTTGGGGTAAACACTGAAACATTACGAAGTACCAACACATCTCCGACTTTGATAGACTTTTTGTAACCTGCCTCTTCTGTAAGGACTTTGTGATGAATTGTACCAGACATTGTCCCTGTTGGATCTTTTAGTGTCACTGTTAGCTCACCAAGCGCGTTAGGTGTACAAGTCTCGATTACAGCTACAACAAGTTCAAGCTTCCCTTTCACACAATAGTTTTTTATATCTTCAAGACAACCAGTTACGATGATATCTTCATCATTAAGAAGCTTATGAATCGCGCTTAGCCATGGCCCACGGGTAAAATGATCATCCTCCGTGACATCCTCATTTATTTTCCTTACATACTCTTGTGTTGGCACTACACAATATTCGAGGCCTCCTTCCCTAATGTCTGAATTTTTGCGGAGAATAGCCGCTTGAAGAATACCAGCAGGACCAGGTATTATCCTAGTCGGGTTGTTTGAAGAGGTTGAAGAACCCCTAATGTTATGTTGGGGTGCATATGTTGTGTCCCTTCTTTGGGATGGTGGAACGAATGGTGATTTGTTGTATCGTTTGGTGTACCCGGTTTTGTTTTGTTGGGACATATTGTGGAGAGTAACCTTCTTTGTAGAGAGTAGAAATGTCAATAATGTTGGTATGTGTTTAGAAAAATGAAAGTAAATGAGGTTTTATAGGTGAATTTTTATGGTGTTGTCAAATCATGTCGGGATAAAGAAAATATTCTTGTCATATTTCGCGTAATAAATTACACATACACTTTAATGTCATGGAATTGTCAAATCTATGTCAGTGTACAGAATACGAACTGTCAAATCGTTGTCATATTTCGCGTAATAAATTACACATACACGTTAATGTCATGGAATTGTCAAATCTATGTCAGTGTACCGAATACGAACTGTCAAATCGTTGTCATATTTCGCGTAATAAATTACACATACACGTTAATGTCATGGAATTATCAAATCTATGTCAGTGTACAGAATACGAATTGAATAAAGTATGGCTAATTCTGCAAATGAACTGCGTCATAAATGCCTATTCAACACATGCTACAACTAGAGCAATAAAGTTGACCATTTATATAGCAATAATTCATTAACTATTATAGAGCAATATAAAAATTAGAATCATGTTGCTAAAAATGTGAGTTCTAACTTTTATGTTTCCAAATCGTCTAACCAAAGTTGACCATTTACTCTATTGCATGTTTTGTTAACTTTGTGGATCACTTGACACACTATCAGACACAATATTACATTCATGTTAACTCAATGTAGAACATTATTTAGTTAAAAAAACAGAAACAACTTGTATTTAAATAGTTAAAAAAAATAGTACAGAAACAATTTGAAATACAAACATTGATAACGGTAAAGACGCAAACAAAACGACAATGGTATGATTTGGTTCATTAAGAAGAATTAGTGATTCTTTATATGGGCCAATGAAAACTGAACCACCATTTGCTTCAATACCCATGTTTTGCAACACTTCAGAAGCTCGTTTGTACACTTGTAGCGAGTGAGCAAGCTGTTCGTTGCTCTTAGCTTCAACAATTGGTTCGTCATACTTGGTAAATCCAATTAATTTTACCACATGCTCAATTGGGAATGAGATGGTGAATAGCACTGTACATGATGATACAATACCACCATCAATTTCTAACACCCATGCACACATAACTTTGTACCCATCTGCAAGGAAACTTTCTGAAATTACGATAAAGTTCCGTAGTTAGGATATATAGAATGGAGGCCCAACCATGCGTCTTATCTCTTCAGGTATGCCTAATTCTAGAAATTGGTGACTAACCAAATCAAATGAAACAATCATATATCGTTTGTACAAAATACCATCATTAAAAACAAATTTTTCATAACCAAGCCAAAAAATTTTACCACCCACTACTGCTTGGCCAGACCGTTTTATTCTAATCTCTTCTTGGGGCAAACGCTCACTTTCAAGATGGTTCCAGCGTCTCGAACTCAATGTATACACTGACACGTACCATGGCCCTTGACCATATAACGGGTAATTAATTTTTAAAATGGTTAGGTCTAAATTGTCAGGACGTACACCAAAACCGATGGCCATTTTTGGTGAATCAGGTTGATTCAAGAAACTAGGGACTAATACCCCTATAGATCTTTTTAAATTCAAAATTAATTCTACACACAAGATAAATTAAAAACCGTATATCTAACCATTCACATATATTTAAGTACCGAATTTTTTTCCATCATTTTAAAAAACTTTGAAAAAATGTAATGTTTAAAGGATTCGTATACTACAGAAGTGAAAATACATTAACCATTATATTGAAAATACGGATTACATAGCACATATACTAAACGATATAGAAATGAAAATGAAAATACAAATAACAACGAATCATGGTGTGTTGTAACCATCACTGTAATCCGAATTATCAATGTCAAACTAGTTGTTCCTGAGATATTCTTCATACATTGCTTCATGCTCCCTCCGATCAGCTTCCTCACGTGCTTTATTTTCTTCAAATTCTCTTCTTACTTGCTGATCCTGTCCAAGATGGCGTAGTTGGTCCTCAGTTAAAAATCCTGGATTATGTTGGCGTATCACACCCAGTGGAGTGTTCAACACGTGCACATACGGTGGGGGGTTCACATTCACGGGTGGTGGAGTATTCACCACGGTCTCAGTCGGTGGGAATAACGAAACGATATCTACCGGTGGGGTGTTCACCATTTCATGTATACAAGTTTCTAGGTCTATATATATACACTTGAAAAAATCTTTTTGTTGTGAAAAATCTTTTTGTTGAGCCATTGAAGAGATTTTATGTGTGAGATATGTGTGTCTATACAAGTTTCTAGGTCTATATATATACACTTGAAAAAATCTTGGTTGTCATTTACCATTTCATTTTGAGGTTAACAAACCCTAACAAAAACATTTTATGTCTCGTACTAAATAAATAAAACCATGTCGTGTATGTAGGGTATTAAATTACACGACATTGTCTAGGGCTTTAAATGAGGTTGAAAACTAAGTGAATGTCGTGTATATTTTCTCTCTATACCCAACATTAACATGTGCCCTTTTACTTTATGGTCAATGTCGTGTATATATGGTCAATGTCGTGTATATGTATACACTATATTGATTTGGTAGGCGTGCATAATAATAAAAAAACCATGTCGTGTGTCTTGCATTTTTATACTCGACATTGTCTAGGATTTAATTGCCAAATTCATTCTTGGCCATACACGTCAATGTCGTGTATATAGTGAATATAAATACCCGACATTGATGGGTATTTTTGAGATTGAGGCTAAAAGTGGGTCTGTGCAGACACACCACATCAATAATGGGTAGCACAGTAATTTTCACACTTAATTTCACCTATATGTCTCTATCTTCAAAACACCACAACAAAAGTACAATGAGGTAGCACAATAGACTGGCAGTACTAGCAAGTTTTATACAATATTTATTTTTTTGCCAAGATATGCACCCCACGATTACTGGATGATTATGCCAGATACGGGAGCGGCTATTGCTACAGCTCTTAACCGTCCAATTATATGCATATCCAATAGAGCATCTATTACGTGTCTTTCGCTTAGGTCAGGTCCAGAGATAGCACAACTATTGTCCCCCGTTGTGATTCTTCGTGTGCGGGAAGACCATGCTGCTCACTACGTTCATGCGGTTCTAGATGAAAACTCACCACTCCCGTATACTCACTCACAATGGAGGGCGTTCAAACATAACGTGGCCGCGGGATGAGAAACTCTATTTGCTGAACGACAAAGCATGTTTAGAAGGACGTAGTATAGACATATGTTGCAAACGATTGCCGATTTATAGAAAACAATTACTGATTTGTATTGTAAACGACAAAATATGTATAGACGATTACTGATTTATATTGTAAACGACAAAACATGTATAGAATATTACGGATTACTGATTTATAGTAAACGACTCCTCATCGTTTGTTACAGATTTCTGCTCCTGCTCCGGTTCTTCCTCATCTTTTGTTATAGGAATCGGATGACATTCAGTGGAGGGACATTAAATGTGTCAACAACACACCCGCTCGTGTTAAGAGTCCAAATTATGTGCCTTCTTCTCCATCTTATGTGCGATGAGGAGAATTTTATACAGCCGTCTCGCGTTGACGAGTACGAGCGAGAGATTGCCGGATTGAGGAGACGCATTTAAGAGTTAAGAGTTTCGTGTGGGACAGATGGCAACATCATTGGAGCGACTACGCCTCGGGCGTGATTGATCTTAGTTTCTAGTTATACTGTGATATTGTGAATCATGTATCAATTATTAATCTATAACAAGATTGGTTATTTATGTATTCGAAGCTTCTAATTTTGTAAACCATGATATTACTGATTTATGTTGTGTAAAAAATTATACAAATTCTTTTGGCCAGATGCAACAAGAAAATCATTTCTTGTGTCGTTGTCGACGGAGACTTATAATTGAAAGAACATCCCAAAAGCCCAAAAGTTGTGGTCAGAAGTATTATGCATGTCCTTTATCAAAGGTAAATAATTAAACGTTTGCTTATTTACGCAAATATATCAATAACTTGTTTGTTAAGAATACATTTCTTATAATTGTTTCACCATGTAACAGCCAGCGACTGAAGACTATGGGTGTCGATACTTTATGTGGAAGGATGTATTTCAACAAAAGTACTTTGGTCAAGGCTCTTCTTCAACGCAGTGCTCAAGCTGCGAAACTAAAGATAACACGATCAACATGCTATTGTCTCAAAACAATTTATTGAAGGCAAGAATAAAGACGTTGTAGGCATCACTAGAATTGGCAAGAAATTCAGTTGATCACGCATGTCAATCGAGTGGAATATTCTATGAACTTATAGATGACGTTAATAATCTTCATGTGGAGTAGATTTCGTTGTAGTAGTAGTAGCATTTGTTGTTATACTTATTTAATGTTTTAATGTTTTATTGTTATTGTTTAATTAAATGGAAACAAATACACAATTAAAAAAATATAACGTAAAAAACTACACAAATAAATATACTCTACATATAAAAATACTACACAAATAAATACACTATACATATAAAAACATTACACAATTTTAACAATACTACACAAATTAACTCTACATAATAAAAAAAAAGGACAAAGGACGGTCGTACGGACAGGAGGCCCCACCCTATGGGGTGCATGGGAAGTAATTAATGGGGTGCTTGGTTAGGCAACCCCATCTCATTAACTACTTATAAACTTCAAAGAACTAAGAATGCACTGTTTGTAACCAACTCCCCTGATTCACCCTTAAGGCAACCCTGGATGGTTTAATCCCGTGTACAGTCGACAAGCACAAGGGGCTGCTGGATAATTGGTATTGATTGTTAGGGGCTTAGTATTAAACGAGTGTGGAAACCCGCGCGATGCAGTGTGATTGGCTTAAAAGGACTTACTTTGTAACGACACTTAAACCTTAGGGACTAATTTTGCCAAGTTGCTATAGATAGCAATTAATGGTATAGGACTTACTTTGCATCGTCACTTAAACCTTAAGGACTGTTTTTGCCAAGTTGTGAAACTTTGCATTTAATGTTTGGACTTACTTTGCAACGACACTTGAACCTCAGAGACTATTTTTGCCAAGTTGAAAAAAATTGCATTTAATGCTTGTTCTTTGCATACAAAGTGTACGCCTTTTAGTATTATAAGAAGAATAGTTATTAAAGTTTGGTAAGTCTTTGGGGAGCAAGTAACTTGTTATCCATGATTGGGGCTGTAAACGAACTGAACGTTCAGTGAACATTTCATGAACGGTTCGGTAAAAAGTTCGTTTATGTTCGTTTATTTATTAAATGAACGAACATGAACAATATTTTACGATCGTTTAGTTAAATGAACGAACATGAACAAAAGTCACGTCCGTTTATTTATGTTCGTGAACGTCCGATTATGCGTTCGTTAACGTCCGTTTATGTTCATTTATTTATTTATGTTCGTATATCAAATCTTTTAATTGTATAATTTTTAAATTAGTTTGTTTAAACAAAACGACACTAATAAAACAATATTAGATGCATAATTTAATAAAGTTTATGATTGTTTATCTATGTTCATTTATGTTCGATCGTTTATGTTCGTTTAGGGTTCGTTTAGTGTCTTAATGAACGAACATAAACGAACATGAACAACTCATTTCGTTAATAAACGAACATGAACAAGAAATTTCGTCCATTTAAGCGTTCGTGTTCGTTTATTTGTCCGGTTAAAATTAAATAAACGAACATGAACAAGGCTCCGTTCGTGTTCGTCCGGTTCGTTTACAGCCCTATCCATGATTGCTTACTTTAATAGTATTTGAACTTTGGTAGGTCTCGGAGTGTTTTAGTATTTAAAGAGTTATCTATGATGCGAATGATCGAGTCATAAATTTGGGAGAACACCAGATTTCTCCATTTATTGGCACTATCAGTTTGTTCAAATTTTCCTCTTTTACTTTTAATAATAATTTAGCCCGGTTCTTATCACAACCTCTTAACTGTTTGTAATAGGTTTCATGTCGGACAGCAACTAGATAATTATTTTCACTTGATGGAACTTATATCCAAACAGCAATTATATGATCATTTCCCCTTGATGGAACTTATATCCAGCCAATGGTTTTAATGGTTTCAATATGAAAACAAGGGCGTCAATAAATTCATCTGCCCCAACATATAGATCGTGCCCTCCCCGAAACTCTAAGCAAGGAACCAAGGCTACTCGAGCAAACAACTAACTCATGATTATACATATTTTGATCGATATTTTGCACTAGTAATCACCTTTTCTATTAAACATTCCTACCAAAAGGGCGTCATCACAATTTTGTGCTAATAAAAAATGTCTTATCTATACTACCTATAATGCACGAATGCACCTTACTCTTAATTTTAAGACGTACAAGAAATCAAGCATGGTTTACAACACTTTAATGCACCCAATTTTCATAATTACAATAAAGTAAGCATATTGTACAACAAAATAAAGCGTGGTGTCATTTTAAGACCAAAATTCTATCAAAAATCATCAATGCTATTAAAAACACCCCTTCATCAAAAATTACAACAATTTAAGCACAATGTACAATAGCTGCAACCAATTTTCAGATTTACAACAAAATAAGCATAGTGTACAACAAAATAAGCATGATGTAATTTTCAGACATATTTTCAGACTTACAACATTAATGTTATTAAAGTGATCAATGTTATTAATGACTAATAACTACTATTTACAAGAAAGGAAACATAGTGTACAACACTTTAATACACATAATTTTCAGACGTACAAGACAAGAAACATATTATATAACAAAAACACCACATTAATGCTATTTAATGTAGTCAATTATTTAACTAGTCAATAAATAGAATTAATACATTTATTAAAACACCTCTTACATAAGAAATACAAATTATCAAGCATATTGTACAACTAAATAAAACACAATTCCTGCATTAAATTTCACTACTACAAATAATAAAGCACATTATACAAATATTCAAGCCCGAACGGGCAACGTGCCAAATAGGCTTGAGCCCGAACGGGCGCGGACCAAACGGGCTCGAGCCCGAGCAGACACGGGCCAACGGGTTCGAGCCCGAATGGGCATGGGCTATACGAAATTTTTTGATATCCCGCCGCTGCAACGCGCGGGTACCCTACTAGTAAACTATAAAACTCACGTCTTATAATAGAAGACACAAGCTTCTCCAGGTTTTGTAGATGGGAGCAAGTAGTCGTCAAGTGTTGAGAGTTTGTCATTGCCTTTTGCAGTAAGTTCATCTTCCACTTTTTTTGGAGATTCTTTTATCAAAGCAACATATTGCATTACCACTTGGCGCTGGCCTCTTCTTTAGACTCGATAACTGACAATTTTCTCAGTGATGCTCTTTTTGCACCAACTATTATATCCAACAGAAACCAAGTTTTGCTCACGTGCAGTCAAGTTACGCTCCCTGCATTCAGCTCCATACCCGATTATTAGGTTGCTATGCAACTCTAAGTTCTTGCAAATATAATATGGCTCTTATAGTCAAAGTCAAGAGTAACCTATTAGTGTGCCTATATTGCCTATATTGTATCAGCACTATGAACTCCTATTTGCTTGTGTTGCCCCAAATTTGTTCCATAAAGAATAATCTCGTGGTTTGCTCTTTAGAGCTGTATGTCATACTCTCTTGAAAGGTTATACAATGCAACCAAGTTTGGTGAAGCCATATGTATATATATTTTAATGCTGCTGCCTGCTTGTTGCTCCAATTCTTTAGATACTGCACGCATCACGTTGATGCCGTTGCTTTGTTATTTCTTGCATAAAAAGCACCAAATTAGCATAGTAGTTATTGACCTAAGTAATATTATTATTATGGTAATTACATTTCTGCCATTTTTATTTTAAAAAACAGATATATTCCATAGTGTTATAGTTGTACCTTTATGCATAGGATTAGTAGTATTAGTAGCAGGATTGTAGAATCGTTCACAAATAAAATCGAAAGACCGTTTTGAACTTAGGGCATGTTTGGCAAAAACTAGCTGTAAGCTGCATGCTGTAAGCTGTAAGCTGTAAACTGCAAGGCTGTTAACATGAGCTACAAGCTGTATCTTTTTTTCAATAAAAATGTTTGGTAAATTAGCTGTTAACGGTAATTATAAGCTGTTAACAGTAATTTTATGTTTTAACAGCTCTGAAATATTTTAAAAGCTTCATGAATCAGCTTTTCATTTTGGAGCTACTTGTTTAAAATAAAAGCTTGAAGTTGATGTATCCAAACGGAGCTACTTGTTTTGAAAGAGATTATTTTTGTAACAAAAAGCTTATAGCTCCAAAAAAGCTCCAAATATTAGCCTACCAAACAGGCCCTTAGCAAATTTAACTTTTAGAGTTAATTATATAAATCGTCTATGTGCTTTGTACACATTTTTATCTTTCATCCTAAAACTTACATAATTAAACCAATCATCCTTATACTTGACCTTTTTGTAACCGACTAGTCCTTTAATCAAACGGCCGTTAGTGTTTCTACGTTAAGTCTCGGCAAGTAAGAGTACTTATGTCATTTAATGCAATTTCATTTTCAACCTCCAAGAATCTAACTTTGGAAAGAAAAAAACATGATAAGAGAAAACCCAATTCAACCCATGAGGGGATTCTCGTAACTAATAGAACACTTGTAGTACTAACATATATGTTGCTATATTGGTTAAATTAGTGAAGATTTTCTGGTCGTGCAGTTTATCATCTAGTGATGTAATATACGTTGTCGAATAGAAGAAAAAAAATTAGATACGCGTTAAAAAGGTAAGCAGTTGATATTTCTCTGGTTCACGTTTATATAAAGAAATTTCATTTATTCATAGATGTGATTTACATATTGTTGACGAGAGCAAAGATATCTCAAACTAATTTAGTATCCGATAAACATAGAAATTATTGTGTGTATTATTTAGCAATATATATTCCTTGTATAGCTCCTTAATTTACGGTAATCAGTTAGTTGTATTCCTATATATGTATCATTGTTTATGTTAATGAGATACACAAGAATTATTCCCACAATTCGAATACTCTGTGCCTACCAACTAAAACCCTCGAAATCCCGAATAAAAAAGAAACAATCCCTCGAAGACCATGACAAACACAGAAACAACACCTCCCCCTCCTCCTCCTCAAGAAACCCGATATGTGATTCAGGATGCCCCGTTCCCAACAGGGATCATCCTGGAGGACACGAATTATCAGTTGTGGTCACAACTGATGGAGATGTGAATTGGAGCCCGAAACAAACTAGGATTCCTCACCGAATCCACCGCGAAGCCTGAATCTGGAGAAAAGCAAATCGAAAATTGGTTGACTGAAAACAACCGTGTGAAGAGCTGGCTTATTGACTCCATGAGCCCGACTTTGATTCCAAGATTTATCCGTCTGAAAACAGCAACAGAAATATGGGATGCTGTTGCAAAGACGTTTTATGACGGGACGGACGAAACACAATTGTTTGAACTGAATCGAAAATCATTTAGTACCCGACAGAATGGCCGGCCTCTTGCCACATACTACAATGAACTCATTGGAATTTTCCAAGAAATTGATACTCGACTAAAGTTTCAAGAAGAAACTGTAACTCGGGTAGTTTCATTAAACCAATTCCTCGGACGTCTTCGTGTTCATATTTTTCTAGCAGGACTTGATGTGGAATTCAATCAAGCAAGAGGTGAAATACTAAGGAAAGATCCACCACTCGACATCAAAGCATGCTATGCATTTGTTAGAAAAGATCAAAGCCAAAGATCCGCCATGAATGAAGGAAAACACGAACCAGATAGCTTGGTCAACCTTGCTACTCGAAACAGGCCCATGAAGGAAAGAAACTCAAGCAACAGAAACAATAATCTGATATGTGCGAATTGTGGAGAAGAAGGCCATTCGAAACAACGATGCTACAAGATCATAGGCTACCCGGAATGGTGGGATTTCTTGAAGAAACCACGACGAAAAGTGAGTCAAGCCGCTGCAACCTCAACAAAGGAAGATGAGAACACATCGATGGCTGCCCACACCGAATCAAACAAAAAAATTGGTATGCCAAACAACTCTAAAATCTCGAATAACTCTTGGATTATTGATACAGGGGCAACTGATCATATGACTAATGATTCAAAGAAACTCTCAACTCGGTCACTTCCAAAACGGTCATTGATCAAAACTGCAAATGGAGGAGTTGCAAATGTTACATGTGAAGGAGCGATTCAAGTTTCACACGAAATGAATCTTAATACCGTTCTTGTTGTTCCCTCCTTATCATCAAACCTTCTATCTATTAGCCAAATTATTGATCAATTTAAATGTTACGTAACCTTTTGGCCTACAAATTGTGTTTTTCAGGATCTAGCTACGGATCGGATAATTGGCTATGGTATTAGGAAAGGGAACTTGTACTATCTTGAGGAAGAAGAACATGCTGCAGCCCACAACATGGAAACTATGCATGGAAATAAATCGCCTTGGTTATGGCATCGAAGACTGGGGCATTTATCGTTTAGTTATTTGAAAAAACTGAAACCGGATATTTTCGTTAATAAAAGACTTGTTTTTAATTGTGGTGTTTGTGAAATGGCAAAAGGCCATCGAGTCTCATATGTGTCCAGCGAAAATAAGGCCAATGTTCCGTTCATGAAAATCCATAGTGATGTTTGGGGTCCCGCAAAAATACCTACACCGAGTGGGTTTCGTTATTTCGTTACTTTTATTGACGAATGTACTCGTATGATTTGGATTTCTCTACTTAAACACAAAGGAGAAGTATGTAATGCATTTCAGGAACTGTATGGACTAGTGAAATCACAATACCAAAGTAATATTATGGTGCTCCAATCAGATAACGGAGGCGAGTATATAAATCAAGACATGGAACAATTTTGCAAAGATAAGCTAATTAGACATCAAACGTCATGTGCAAATACACCACAACAAAACGGACTCGCTGAACGAAGAAACAAACAAATTCTGGAGATAGTTAGAGCTTCGTTATTTGACATGCAAGTGCCAAGACAATATTGGGGAGAAGCGGTTCGAGCTGCAGCCTACATCATGAATCGAACACCATCAAGTGTTATTAACTTTAAAACCCCTTTACAACAGTTGCATGAAGTCATGAATGCGCCGATGGCTCCAAACCTTGAACCACGTGTGTTCGGGTGCACCACCTATGTATATCAAAACAATGGGAAGCTAGAACCACGAGCTATTAGATGTGTCTTCCTTGGATATACGGAATTCAAGAAGGGTTATAGGTGTTATGACCCGAAGGAAAAGAAAATGTATATCACTAGAGACGTTAAGTTCCATGAAGATGTATCCTATTTTGAACCCGGATGTTTCCCTCAGGGGGAGATGATAACGTCTAATGATGAAAATATCCGAGAATTGGAAATAGAAAGTGAAATTGAAAATGTAACGGAAGATAATGGGAACATGGATGAAACGACAAAAGACGATACACCTCAAGATAGTACATCGGACCCTTTTCCAACAGCCGTTGAGCCAGATCCGACTCCAATGCAAGATCCGACACCATCCGAAGGTAACTCACCCACTCCGATTATACCTGCTACTCCTCCTATTATTGTTACGCAGGAAGAACATGTTGAAACCAGGTACCCCGTAAGGAAGAATCGAGGAGTTCCCAAGACGCAATACCAACCAGAGCTCTCATCTAGATCGAGGTATCCTATCAACAATTATGTTTCCTCCCATAAACTAGCGCAACCGCAGAGAACCATGATAGATGAACTATCAAAAGTTGGTATTCCAAAGAATATATACGAAGCACTCAAAGACTCAAGATGGAAAAAGGCTGTAAACGAAGAAATGGAAGCGTTGCAACGAAATGGAACTTGGGATGTAGTCTCGAGACCTCAAGGAAAAAAATTGGTCGGATGCCGATGGATCTTTACTGTGAAGTTGAATGCGGAAGGAAGGATCGAAAGATATAAAGCACGACTCGTCGCGAAAGGGTACACACAGAAATACGGAGTTGATTATGAGGATACGTTTGCTCC
Source organism: Chrysanthemum seticuspe (assembly GCA_019973895.1). Lineage (NCBI taxonomy): Eukaryota > Viridiplantae > Streptophyta > Magnoliopsida > Asterales > Asteraceae > Chrysanthemum > Chrysanthemum seticuspe. The sequence goes on from BPTQ01000005.1 coordinate 36,227,604, forward strand.
GGTGGCAAAAATGAATACCATTCGAATTCTTGTATCAATGGCCGCTAATAAAAACTGGCCCTTGCTTCAATTCGACGTAAAAAATGTTTTCCTAAATGGCACAATAGAGGAGGAAGTTTATATGGACGCACCACCCGGATTGAACTGTGAAGATAAAGTATGTAAACTTAATAAGGCATTGTAAGGTCTGAAACAATCCCCTCGGGCTTGGTTCGGACGGTTTTCGAATTTTATGAAAACACTAGGTTACAACCAAAGTGACGCAGACCATACGCTGTTTGTGAAGATACATGAAAGCAAGACAGTTGCTCTAATAGTGTACGTAGACGACATGGTAGTTACCGGCAATGATCCCGATGAAATAAAGCGACTAAAATCAGTTTTAGCTACCGAATTTGAGCTAAAAGATATGGGCCAATTGAGGTATTTTTTGGGTATCGAAGTAGCAAGATCACAACAAGGTATTACTATGTGTCAAAGAAAGTACATTCTCGATCTACTAGCGGAGACCGGCATGCTTGACTGTCAACCAATAGACACTCCAATAGAATTAAACCATGGTTTAACATTACAAACCGATCAAGTACCCGCAAATAGAGAAAGATATCAATGGCTAGTAGGGAAGTTGATTTACTTAGCACACACACGTCCCGACATTGCATACGCTGTGAGTGTAGTAAGTAGATTCATGCATGCACCTAATGAAGATCACATGAAAGCGGTGTATAGAATTCTTCAGTATCTTAAATCAAGTCCAGGAAAGGGATTATTTTTCGGAAGAAATGACAGTCAGGATGTTCATGGGTACACAGATGGCGATTGGGCCAAAGATAAGTCAGACGAAAAATCTACTTCGGGTTACTTCACATACATATGGGGTAATTTGGTTACATGGAGAAGTAAGAAGCAAAAAGTGGTGGCTAGATCGAGTGCTGAAGCGGAGTATCGCGGTATGGTTCACGGAGTATGTGAGCTGTTATGGATTAAACGAATTTTAAGGGATCTTGGAATTGAAGTAAGCGAACCAATGAATTTGTACTGTGATAATCAAGCGGCTGTGAAGATTGCAAATAATCCCGCACAACACGACAGAACGAAACATGTAGAGATCGATCGACATTTCATAAAGGATCATTTGGAAAAGAAGACTATTAAGCTACCATTTGTGAATTCCGAAGAGCAGTTAGCGGATATGTTAACTAAAGTTGTGTGTAAAAACACCTTCTACAGCTCTCTGGACAAGCTGAGAATGACGGATATACATTCTCCACCTTGAGGGGGAGTGTTGACGAGAGCAAAGATATCTCAAACTAATTTAGTATCCGATAAACATAGAAATTATTGTGTGTATTATTTAGCAATATATATTCCTTGTATAGCTCCTTAATTTACGGTAGTCAGTTAGTTGTATTCCTATATATGTATCATTGTTTATGTTAATGAGATACACAAGAATTATTCCCACAATTCGAATACTCTGTTACACATATCTTATATAAATTTAGGGAAAATTGCATAAAAATGTATCATACTTGTCACTTTTTGTCATTGTATGTAGCGAACTATTTTTTTTATCATTGTGACACCAACCTTTTTAGATCGTGCTATTGTGTGTACCGGTGACCTGCTTAACCTGTTGGCCGGTCAAGTTAACGACCGTTAATTTTTTTATTTCACCTTTAGTCTTTTTCGTCTGTTTTTAACGACCGTTATTATATTATTGCACCGTTAGTCTTTTTCGCCCGTTTTTTACACGTTTTCGTCCGTTTTGTTCGTTTTTACACGTTTTTGCACGGTTTCGTCCGTTTTTACACGTTTTCGTTCATTTTTGCACGTTTTTACACGTTTTCGTCTGTTTTTACACGTTTTTTTAGTTTTTGCACGGTTTCGTCAGTTTTTACACGTTTTCGTCCGTTTTTACACGTTTTCGTCCGTTTTTGCACAGTTTCGTCCGTTTTTACACGTTTTCGTTCGTTTTTACACGTTTTCGTCCGTTTTACACTTTTTTTTAGTTTTTGCATGGTTTCGTCCGTTTTTACACGTTTTCGTCTGTTTTTACACGTTTTCGTCTGCTTTTGCACGTTTTCGTCTGTTTTTGCTCGTTTCTACACGTTTTTGTTCGTTTCTACACGTTTTCGTCTGTTTCTACACGTTTTTGTTCGTTTCTACACATTTTTGTTCGTTTTTACATGTTTTCATTCGTTTTTGCATGTTTTCGTCCGTTTTTACACGTTTTCGTTCGTGTTCGGACGCTTTCGTCCGTTTTTACACATTTTCATATGTTTTTACAGGTTTTTGTTCGCTTTTGCATGCTTTCATTCGTTTTACACGTGTAAAAACGGTCGAAAACGTGCAAAAATGAACGCGAATGTGTAACATCAAATGAAAGAATGTAAAAACGTGCAAAAACGGTCGAAAACGTGCAAAAACAGATGAAAACGTGCAAAAGTGGACGAAAAAAGTGCAAAAATGAACGAAAACGTGTAAAAACGGACAAAACTGTGCAAAAACGGACGAAAACGTGTAAAAACGGACGAAAACGTGTAAAAACGGACGAAACCGTGCAAAAACTAAAAAAGTTATAAAAACGGACGAAAACGTGTAAAAACGTGCAAAAACGAGCGAAAACGTATAAAAACGGACGAAACCGTGCAAAAACGAACAAAAACGTGTAAATACGAACAAAAACGTGTAAAAACGGACGAAAACGTGTAAAAACGGACGAAACCGTGCAAAAACTAAAAAAAACTAGTTCGCTACATACAATGACAAAAAGTGGCAAGTATGATGCATTTTTATGCAATTTTCCCATAAATTTATGATTTATAACTTGTATTTCTCTGGTCTCTTAATTTGGATGGTCTTGAGTGCTTTTATCGTGTCTAAACCAAAAGGATAAAATTCAACTCACATCCTATGAATAAAAAGATATCTTTAATACCACAAATAAAGTAAATATATAGGATGTGTTTGGTGAAAGTAGCAGTGAGCTGAGAGCATTAGTGATAGCTCACAGTTCACCGCTCGCAGCTTCTTAAAAAAATATTGAAAAAATGAGTATTCTCAAAAAATAGTAAAGCTCACTTCTCTTTTGTCAAATGAACAACAAAAATCAAAAACCTCATTGCTCACCGCTCATCGTAAAAAAAACTCCAAAAAACTCCGAATCATACATAGCCTATAGACGAAAATGTCTTAGAGCAAAAGTTGTTGTGAAGCACCTCATCTCTTCATTTAGGCCCACCGGTGTCACCTCACTTTAATACTACAACTTCAAAATACCCCTTTATCATAACACAAAATAAACTCTTCATTTGAGCCCTGCTCACCTCTAATTTTACTTTATTTTCCATTTTCAAACAAACAAAATTCATTTCATTCAAATAAAATTACAATACGATAAAAAAATAATACAAAACTCAAGAAATACAAATTAAAAAATACATCAAATCATAAAGAAACTAATTATTTTGTTGATGTTCTAGATGTTGTTGCAAAACATGTTTAATAATATTCCGTTGAAGTCTTGCGTGTGTTTGTTTATCACGGAGTACTTTAGCTTTCATCCGTTGCACTTCGCATCGCTCGATCCATGCCCGTTTAAGTTTTACTCTCGGACAAATGTAAATCTCGCTCATTTCGGATATCGCAAACTTTTTATCTTTCAAAATCATGTTATGCATTATGATGCACATGTACATGACTTTTCGTAACTTGTTGATAGTCTAAGTACGCGTCGGTTGGCTTATAACATGCCAACGTTCTTGGAGGACACCAAAGGCTCTTTCAACGCTTTTTCGAGCACTTTCTTGTTTCCGTTTAAATACAGAATTTTTCTCGAAATTTGCAACCGAAAATGATTTGACAAAAGATGACTACAGCAAGTAAATCCCGTCAGCTAGATAATACCCTTGTTGACAAGTAACTCCGTTAACTTCAAACGGAGCCACGGGGGAGATGTCATCCAGAAGGTCGTTTAATAACGAAGAATTATTCAAAACGGTAAGATTGTTATTCACACCCGCTACCCCAAAAAGTGTACGCCAATTCCACAAATCATATGACGCAACAACTTCAAGCATTATAGTTGGGTATTTTTTAGCACCTCTTGAAAATTGTATGTGCCATTCTTTCGGACAATTAATCCATTCCCAGTGCATACAATCAATGCTTCCAAGCATTCTCGGAAGCCCATGAACCGTGTTATGTGCGTTGTGTAAATTGTGAATGCCATTCAAGTCAGGTTCTCTTAAAAACTCGGGCATAAACAATTCGATAACGCACATAGTAAAATTATCTTGACAATCGTGTGTGCAATGTTCCACCATTTGTAAATACTCATCTAATGCATCAGGTGTTACGCCGTATGCCAAGTGGCGTATGACGGATGTGCATTTCTTGATAATGGTAAAACTCATTATACCCGTAGCATCTGGTCGAACAACAAAGAATTTAAAATAATCGGAAAGAGGATGAACAATTTGAATATATGTTTCAATACCTTGACTATTTTTAAAAAATTTGTTTACGGCTCATACGATGTCGACGCCTAAAATAAGTCTCCGGATGTTTTAGATTATCACCAAGATAGTCGACCATTAAACGTTCTTCATCAACATCACGTTCACGGTAGATGTAATTACGGCGGTTTAAACTTTCAGCTTCTTGCTCTTACAACGATTGCTCATACTGATATTGTTACTTGATCATTTCCATGTCAACTATATCATCTAGATTGGACATACCACCAGAATAAGATGAATTACTCATATTTATTAGTTAAGATGAAGTGTTTTGAAAGAGTAGTTGTGTAAAAGTTTGTTAAAGTAAGGTAATATTTATAGTGTAAAAGTGTGTTTATTTATTTATTTATGTATTTAAAAATAATAATAACTCAAAATTAAACGTTATAAAACGGTAACCTGCAAAACACCCTTGCCCCTTGTCTTTTTGTGCTTTGTTTCACCAGTGAAACTTCAAATGGCGAGTAATGAAAATGAGGGCCGGTGTGGTGGCGAGAAACGACGAGTCTCTACGTAAGAATGTCGAGCAGAGCTTGCTCACCACACCAGTTGCTCTTAGCTACTCAACATGCCCTTTATAAACCTGCTCATATAATTGATAGACAACACTTCTCCAGCCTCTACATAGCAATCATATCAAATGTTGCAAAAATCGGCCGATTAATCGTTAATCGGCTATATACCTTGTCGATTTTTGAAAATCGGTGTAAAAATCAGCCTAGAGAAAAATCGGCCACTAATCAGTCAAAAATCGGTCGAATCGTCCAAATCTGCCAAATTTTAAAAAATAATAATTTAGTTCAGTTACATTTCTTGCAAATTTATCTTCACCACAATTAATCCATAGGCGGAGGGAATGGGGTGGCTAGCGGGTGCTAAGCCCCTAGCTCCCAGCTAGCCCGTTGAATACAATATTACATATCTTGAAAGTCCATTATTTGAAGAAGTTTAAAGGCTAACCCCTCCCAATGCCAACAACCCAAATTTGTATCTAATATGAAAAGATATTATTACGTGTATAAGTATATGACAGAAAATTCAAACAAACTGATAATTGTGTAATCATCTCATCATGTGTTGAATGCTCTAGTTCTTTATATCAATCACATTTGCTATTTTATGTTTTGTATTATTTGAATTGATGATCAATTGGTCACTATTAACTGGTTTTCGACAACAACAATTTGCAAGTACGACATCAATTTTACGGTTTTTGACACTGATGATTTTGAGATTTGCAACGTGGGTTATAGGTTTGTAGACACGAGGATGACGTTGTGGTATTGATGAGATGATATAATGTTTTTGTATCTGTTAGGCTGGCTCCGATAGTACTTCTCGATCGACAAACTCGGTCGATCCTTGGTTGATCGCCTTGATGTAGGTGGAGTCGATCGCCCGAATTCACTCCCCATTCGGTCTTGCCTGCGATCGAATAAAAATTCAGTTTTGTGTGTGTATTGAATAATTATAAAAGGTATATTTGTGTGGTATGTTTTTTGTAGTGTAGGTCGCCTTACTGGGGCACCCAATCGCCTGAAGGTCGCTGGAGCTAGCTGAGGTGGCAGGGAAAATGGGGGGGATTGAGTCTCCTTACTTGAACCAACCTTAAGGATTTTATGAAAATGAAAGTTTGAATGTAAAGATCAAGAAAACCCCAATAGAGGTGGAATGCGGGATGTTTGGGAAAGGAAGTGAGGATGCAAATTTGCGGAGCTCCATTTGTCATCAATGTAATACTTCATCCTTACCAAAATAAAAGTCCATTTTCATATTTCACAGAGTTCTAAAAGTATGACTAAAATACACGGTTGGTCCCTAAACTTGGCAGGACGCTTCGCGATGGGACAAAACTCGGCCTTTTCATCGCCAGAGGTCCAAACCTTGGCCTTTAAATGCCAAAATTATCCCTTGACCAATAATGCCGTTGTCAACGTTATGTTGGTGAGGGCAAAACCGTCTTTCACTGTAGCGTACTAAATAAAAACCGTTGTACAGTGTTTGTAGCTAGTATATGTGTGGGTAACACGGTTTGGTCGACATTTATCATCCATCCCTAAACTATCCTTCAAAACCGGTCTTCTACAAAACGATAATCGTTTCAAGATGGTACGTTGTTGGTGTGGTAAGCAAGCTATTATTCGCACTTCGTGGACCTCTGCCAACCCAGGGCGTCGATTCTTTGGTTTTCCTGTTGAAGTAAGTGCGTCTTAATATTTTTGTGTAAGTTTGTAACAATGGTGGTTGTTTAATGACTTGTCATAATCATCAATATGGGTCTTCTTGTCGGTGGATAAGATGGTATGATCCTGAAATCTGTGCTCGTTCAAGAATGATCATACTGATAACGCTACACGCGTCGTTCGGGGTCAAGGAAACTTCCTTTTCTTCGAGCAAGTTTTATAACACCCTAGGCAGTGAACCTAATCGTTGTAGTGTAGTAATTAGGGTAAGCCACGGGTATTGATATCGTTCTCTAGGGGAATAGGAATGCTAGTAAGGAGTTACTACGCTAAGGTTAAGGTTGAGGAAGATTATTTTTTATCTTTTTATGTTTTATGAAAATGGAAAGGTACGAATCTCGGGTATTGGATTTGGGGGGTTGGTATTTCTACCGATTACTCTACTATTATCTAATTATCTAAACTAAAGTTGTGGGAGTCTATGTCTAATTAATGTGTGCTCGTATGATAGTTTAAAGATGTGTTTACTTAGGTTGTATTACTCCTTAATTATCTCCTATTGATGGTCGAGTTGTCACGTCTTATTCCTAGTTGCGTTGTGTGTCTAAAGTTGTAGGGTATGCGTTTCTCCCTACCTCTTTGAACTTACCAAAGGGTCTTGTCTACAACCCACTAGGGATGATAAACTCCTACTCTAAGGCGCTCTTTGGATGGTTTAGCCTACAACTACTCAGGTAATTATATTCTAATGTTCACAAAGATGAATCAAGCATTAAGTACACAACGAATGACCTATCGCATTACTAGATCATTAATCAACTAAGATAAGAAACAACCAATCAATATTCAATAATTAAGTTTCATACTTTCTAAGCAAACACACAAATAAATTAGCCGGACATGGAGAACATGCAAGCATACACACAAATAATCAAAGACATAATTGAATTAATGAAGCAAAGACTTATCTTGATGTAAGATAGGGTTTAAAACCCTAAAATACTGTACAAGCCACCTTAGGTTCGGTTTTAGGTTTTTACTCCAAAGACTCTCCCCCAAAATACTGAAAAATTCGGATTCTATATATAAGATTACAATTGCGACGACGTCACCTTATGTTTAGTGACGCCGTCGTGTCGCCGTCATTAGGGTTTCGTCTTGGCCACGTTAACCTTGCGACGGCGTCACCTTATGTCCGTGACGCCGTCCTCTTCAGCTTCTGACGTCGTCTGGATTGCATCTAGGCCGTCTGAGTAGCGACGGCCTACTCTTTCAAAACTAGACGTCGTCGCTTGTAAATACGAGTTTTGGGTTCTGGCCCGTCACAAAAATCTTGGGACGGCGTCACCATTAGCACCTGACGCCGTCGCCTTCTAACTTCAGCAACTGTGAGTGTCTCGATTTCGACTTTGGCCATTTTCTTCATATATTCGCGCCTTTTCGTTCAAATAAGTGCCATTCCAGCATTTTGCCTTCATGAGACCTAAAAAGTGAAAAGGAACGATATTAAGCAATAACGGATACAAAAGTGATCAAATAAGGACTAAAACAACCCCTCAAAATGGTACCTTTTAAAACCTTATCAAATATCCCTACACTTGTTATTTGCTTGTCCTCAAGCAAATGTGCTTTTAGCCAATTAATTTATAAGTTAGGGGTCATGAAGCATTAATTCAAAACGGTCCACAACACATATAAGCCCCGCAAAAGTCATAACAAGCACGGAAATTACATACTAGCACCTCACATGGGGTGTTTGGATACTCACATCTCTCTCGGGTGTATATATGAAATATAACAAATAGGAAATGGAAGATAAACACTCATTAACCGGTCCTAGTACATAGATTACCATAGGCTTGAGAATAGATCAAACCTTCATCGCTTTGGCGTAAGCACCTAGGAAAGACTATCAAAGAGGTCTTTTAAAGGGTTGTAACGTTAGGCTTACGGTAGGGAAACAAGAGTTTGGTGGGATAGGCTATTTAGTGGTGGTAAGTCAAAAATCTTTATGTTAACTGCATATGAAGAATGGCGTTGCTAAGCCAAGACTCGACACTCTAAACTCTACATAACTGAAATAAATAAACATAAATTCAAAGGATAGGTGTAGGATGGTAGCCCGTATGTTTTTTTTTTTTTTTTTTTTTTTTTTTTTTCTCCTTTTCTATTTTTTTTTTCGATTTTTTTTTTTTTTTTTTTTTTTTCATACACTTTTACTCTACGATAACATCAAAATAATAGGGATTTATAGGCACATCCCTACACTTGAGTTTTTATTATTCTAACACTAATTTGACCCGATTTGAAAAGATCAAAACACTTGGGGTACATTATTACGCAAACAAAGGGAATTTGAATTTTTAACGTTCCCTTCCCGTCATTTCATAAACTTTAACTTTTCCCATGAATCCCAATCGTCCCAAAACTGTATACAAAGGATATGACTCGACTTAGCAACTTATGCAAGCAACTAGATAATTGAACTAAGGGTTTAGGGTGATAACAAACAGTTGCACTAAAAGTGAGTGCATAAGGGGTAGGCTAAGGCGATTTGGGTGTATATTTGGGGGTGGGGTGTAAACAATGCTCTTCATTGATATTCCGGAAAAACCGAAACATCACGAGAACCGCGAAAAGGATAGGCTCTAAGGGGTTAACTAGGGGTATCGTGTACTAAAGATGAGTACAACGCAAAGGGTGTGGGGGAATTACTCAACCGATGTGGAAGAAGTAATTATATTACGGGTATCAAACAAGGGTTATCCTAATGCCTCTTATCATTTAGTTATTCCTAACTACACAAGTGTAGTCTCACTTGCGTTCTCGGAATGCATCACAAAACAAGTTCTAGAATCTAATATACTACCGGTTCACACTCTAAGCATTGAAGATGAATGCTTTTAATTCCTACTAATCTAAGGGCGATCCTCACATTTTGGGTGGAATTTGGGTGGTAAAGGGTTTTTGTGCTAGTCATGCAACTTCCTATCCGTGAGACACTTTTGTTATGACTAATGGCTCACTCCTATATGTCATGAAAAATTAAAAATTTGGTGCCAAAATTACCCTAACCGACATTTTCTCATGGTTTATTACACAAATACAATTGGACAAAGCAAATAATCAAGGATAAGCATAGTTTCAAAGTTCCCGTTTTGTTTTCCCTCCCTACACTTAAACTGAACATTGTCCCCAATGTTCCCCGAAAGTATCAAAGTTATGATAATGGAAGGTAATTAAAAACGAAAGAAACTAGTACTCCCCTGATTAGCTCGGTAGGATCCGTGTAAAGTGGTGGTTAAATCCTTTTCAAGAAGAATTATTGCGTGAAAAGCTCCTTCCAATCTTATGTAACTTCTTCTTGACAAACTAAACCTGCACACTTGAAGAAAACAAACCTTCGCGTAAAATCGGCGGTAATAATATATATAAGACTCGATTTAAACTAGGATATAATGCTTGTGGAATGGATGTTTACATAATTTCTAAGAAAATTAAGACCTGGAAAATTCCAAAAATTTATAAGTAGCTCAAAAAACGAGAAAAAGTAATCTGATGTTTTTACTCCTTCCTGACACCGTCAGGTTGCAATCCTGACGCCGTCAGGTTATCCTGACAAAAACTGGTCTGCGATTTTCTGGAAAAAATTCTGGAAAATTTACATCTTTAGAATCTGGAAAAATTTCTGCAAAACATCCATTATGACTCGATACAAGTATTTGACTCGAACAAACAAACATAAATATCTTTTAGTTAATTGTTATTCTCAGGTTTACGTTTCTTTTGAAAACGTGTGTAATCCTCCCTACACTTATCCCTTATGTAAAATACCTTTATATGCAATTAAGACGAGGTTAAAAACAAAATAAAGTATTTTTACAAATTTAAACATGAGGATAAACAATTAATAAAAGATATATGACACTAACAAGCAAACAATTAAGCATGGGTTGCTGATGAGTGTCTAAATACTCATCATTTTTATACTGATAGAATGCCAAAAACATCTGAAAACACTCAGAAATGCTTCAAAATGATAAAAATATCACAAACAAGTGTTTTATATGTTTTAAATGCAAAAACATCAAAATCTGATGAAAAACGTATCAAGTTTGCATAATTGGCAGTTTTAGTCCCCCAAGTTACAAAAGTTGTCAAAATCAGTCCCTGGTAATTCAAAAACTTGTAAAATATCATTTTAGGTCCTTGAGATTCAATAGTTGTCAAAATAAACCCTTCAAAGTTTAAAAATCACAAAATGACAACTTTAGTCCCTGAACTTTGAAAATTGTCAAAAATAGTCCTTGGTTAAATTAAAAAGTGAAAATTATCAAGTTTTAACCTTGTACTATTAATAAATGGCAAAAATGGTCCTTATGATAAACTTTTGAGAAAATTACATAATTGGTCCCTCAAGTTTCAAACTTGACAATTTTGGTCCCTAGATTTGTAAAAATGGAAAATTTCAACTATGGTCCTTGTTCTATTATCACTTGGCAGGTTTAGTCCTTATGAGAGCTTGGGAAAATGTTCAAGTCCAGTCCCTTAACTTTGGCTAAATTGCACCATTGGTCCTTGTTGTTTAATTAAACCCATCCGGACCCTTTATTTAATCTAAGCCCAATCCAATCCAAAACACTTGACCCGGCCCAATTATTTAAATTTGAATAAACCGCGGGTACTGTAGACCCGTCTCTCCCAAAGCAGTATTAGCAAAAACCAGTGGTTTTAACCACTGGTTTTCACCTTTCCACCTCACAACACCACTTGATTACTCTTTCCCTTCCACCTCCACACAAATCCAACTCCAATTAATGCAGAAAACCCACTCCTTGAAAAAATGGCGCCAAATTCGACATTTGGCATAGATGATTATCTGGATGATTTCAATGGTCAGGATTTGGTGGGATATTCTCAGAGGTGTCGACATAGTTGAAAATGATCAATAAATATCAAGAGGAAGCAGCAGAGAAAAAAATCTAGTATAATTTTAATTTTTATTGTCGTTTTAGCTTAAACTTTAATATCAGTGTATTTTAAAGCTTTTAAATCTTGTATCTCATGTTTTCAGTGTAATATAAAACTTTTGATATCATCAATTTCAGTATTAAAGTTCTAATCTCAGTTTGATAATTTTCAAATTTCAAAGAAATTTCAATATGTTACAATGTTGTTAGAAGTTGTTATTATGGACTGAGAAGCACATATAAGCTCCTCATAAAGCTTATCAAAGCTTTTAGATATCTTAAAAAGCAGTTTATTAGCCAAAGTCAAAAATTCACAAAAATACCACTTAATTAGTTAAAAATAAAAAAACCATGGTGAGTATGATCAAGAAGCTGGAGCAAGGTAGCTTTTGGATTGCCTTGGTTTAGAGCTCTGAGGAGAGCATATAGGACAGGTTATCAGTCCTTGGTTCTTAGCTTTTACTTGGAATCTCATGTGTAAGCAGTTTTGATCAATTTGGCATTTCACTGTGTGACTTGTTCATTAGCTTAAATATCTGTTTCTTTAAGTTTATTAGTCTCATTTAAGTTAAAATAAACCATAATATCAGTTACTTGTTTTCTCTAAAGTATAGTTAGTTAAAACTTTAATTTAACAGTTAAAATAGTAAACTTGTCATTTCTTAGTTTACTTGAGTTATTATTATTGTTCAAAGTTTATTTAGTTCTAATAATGGATATTATAAGGTCTGTTATAATTTGTATGGATTGAATCAGTGAAATCATTTGAAAAAGTTCCAAGACAGTCTCATTAGGTGTGTTTGGATTTACTCAGTTCACTGTGGAAAAGGTTGAGCAGTCCCTTTGCTTTTGCTTATCTCATGTCTAAATAGGTCCTAATAACTCATACAAGTAATAAAATCAAGTTTTTATTCAGTGAAAAGTCAAACTTACCTTTAATCTCTTGTTACTTGTCACTGTTGGGATTTTAAGTTGCCAAAATCAGTTTACATGCTTAAAAGTTATCACCATAGACATAGACAATCTCATTTCAGCTTATTATATCACAATCAGTCCATAAAATCAGTGGCAAAGTTCAAGAAAGTCAAACTGAGTGTGTCATTAAAAAAGTCAAAAAAGTGCCCTGTGCACAGGATTTCAAACCATTTTCATTAGCTTCTAAAGAGCTTGTTATTTTGTCAAATCTTGTGATTCTTGGTACTTTGGGAAGTCAACCTGGTCCTTTTCAAGTTACAAGTGTAAAATTCCCTTTTGCAGCTTATTTACTTGGCCTGCTTGAGCTTTTCATTTTGTCCCAAGTAACTCAGTATATACTGAGTTTTACTCAGTAATTTCTCAGGTTTTGTATAAGCTTCTCAAAAGCTCATTTTAGCTTGTCTTGATCTCATATCTTGTTTCTAGGTAGTCAACCAGGTCTAAACTAAGTTCTAATTTTTACTTTTCATTTTTAGCTTATTGAGTGTTCTGTGCAATAGCTTAAAGTAACCTACAAATTTCTGTTTTGCTTATTTAGCTTAAACCTCAAATCTGTGTTAAACTTGTAATCAGAGGTTCAAGATTGTTGTTTTTGGTTGCAATAGAGTCATTTTAGCTTAATATAGCTTCTGTATCAAGTTGGTAGCTTTTGGTTATCATTTAGCTTTTTCAAGTGCTTATTTATAAGCAGTTTACATAGCAGTAGCTTATTTCTCCAAACAAGACCATGTTTTTCTATTTTTCATAGATTCAGGATATTAAAATAGACTTTTCCTGAAATTTTCATTATTTTTCATAACTGTTTGCTATTTTTAGTAATTAAAAACAGTTTTTAGGTATTTTTAAATAGCTTTTAATACAAATAAATTATAAAAAGTCCAAAAAAATGATTTTTCAATTTTCTTAGGTTAAGATAAATATAAATAGTCTAAAAAGTATTTTTCCATAATTTTCTTAGTTTAAAAAGTATTTTTTAGCAATTTTATTAGTTTTAAATAGTTTTAAATTAATAATAAATACATAATAAGTCTAAAAAATATATTTTTAGTTTTAAAATAAGTTTTATCATATTTTAGATTTTTCTAAGTTATAATTTCATTTTTCTAGGTTAATTTTGTATTTTCTTGTATTTTAGTGCAATTTAAATACTTAATAAATAGTTTTTAATTAATAATAATTAAATAAATAGTAATAAAAATAATTTTCTTTTTCTAATAATTTTCTTTTATTATTAGGATTGTTAAAACATCATTTTCATATTTATAGGCCTTTTATTTCTTTAAAACTCACTTTTTATTTTATACGTAGACGTAATTTTATTTTAAACGTAAGTTTTAAGTTTTAGGTTTTAAACGTTCATCGCCTTTAAAAATAGTGATAGCGTTTATTTAATAGATTTTAACTTTTTAATCTTTTTAATTTGCATTTAAGTCGCTGTTATTTGTAAATCTTTTCTTTTAGTATAATTTTCCATCGAAAACCCTACTGATTGTTATCCTTAGTGATCATTCTACCATCTGATTAAGTGTTTTAACACCAATTCATCCTCCGTGGGACTTAACGACCCAGGAATTCCCTATATTCCTCTGATCTTAATTGCATTTGTGTTTGAGCAGTTTTAAGTCTATTTGACTTGACTGTTTAGCACCAATCAGTTGCCTCCCACGAAGCGCTTTTCTTTATTTAAGAGTCTTGTAGCTAGACTCATAGTCGTGCTCCTACGTACCGATATACGTAAGTCTATCCTCAACAATGTCGTAAGGATCAAACTTATCATTCAAGTTCCTAGTAGTACGTTCGGTTAAATATGCCTTTTCAAACATCTCACCATCGGGATCATAGATTTGTATCCTAATGTGCCACCTTCCATTACCATCACTAGGCGGTCTATTCCAATCCCACTTGTGTTCAGATTTCTCAACTATCCACTTATTCATGACAAGGTTAACGGGCAAGCTTCCTAGGAACTCGGTCATCTTCCTAAATACTAAGGCGTCCTCGAACGGGTTCACTTCTATGTCCCTAGCCATTTCTTGTTCTTGGAAAGTTGTTGCACTAGCAAAGGCCTTATCTAGGTAAAAAGGTCTTTGGGGGCCTATGATGTTCTTATCAATCCAAGGTCCATATCTAGAAGGCTCTCTATCCAACCCTATCTCTTGTGGGATTTCCTCATCTTTGTAGTATGTATGCTTTTTAACATCGTAAACGGATCTAGCACTCCCCTCTCCTACCACTATTTTGGACATCTTACAATCGATGATGGCACTAGCGGTAGCTAAAAATCCTCTTCCAACTAGTAATGGGCATGTCGGGTCCTTATTCATGTCTAGTACATGAAAGTCGGCCAAAAGAGTCAACTCTCCTACATGTACTACCATGTCCTTTATTATTCCTACCGGACGTGCTATACTACCGTCCGCTAGACCTAAGATGGTTTCCGTTGGTTCAATTTTACCTAGGTTGAGGCTTCTATGGAGGGACAACGGAACGAGATTGATGCATGATCCTAAATCGGCTAGAGCATCGAGTGGCTTGGAAGTTCCAAGTCTACACGGAAGAGTAAATGGCCCGGGATCGTCTAACTTCTTAGGTAAGTTGTTTCGCACAAAGGCAGACCCATGTTTTCCAAGCCTAAGTTCTAACTCATATTTTTCTTTTAAAGCATTATAATAAGGTGCATGAGCTAAGACTTCAAGAATCGGTTTTTCTTGATGGAGTTCCTTGTACTCCTCCTCTAAACTAGGTTTGGATTCTTGGCTGACGGGTTTCTCAAGAGTAGGCTTTACCAAAGGTGTCGGGCCTTGGTATCTCTTGGATGGCTTGGAACCCTTTTTGATAGCATTTACCGAGTGAACCGTTGGGTGAGAGGGGCATGGATGTGCATTCTCCCATGGTGAACTAGAACATGAAGTCGATGCAATCGAATTCACTTTTGGGTTCTTTATGGTATCACTTGGGAGTGCTCCAACTTCCCGCTCATTGAAGGCTTTTAAGAGGGCATCAAGCTTGGTTGTCATCTCGCTTTGTTTTTTGCTTAAAATCGGCTTCAAGCTTATTCAATCGAGTTTCTTGGGATGACAAAAATATAGATGCAATTGCCTCAAGATTAGTGGGGTTCCCGGTATTAGAAGAATTGAACCTAGTAGGCGAACTAGATGAGCTTTGGGGCGTGCTTGAGTTTTGGTTCCACTTAAGGTTAGGGTGATTTCTCCATGAGGGGTTGTATGAGTTTCCTAAGTTGTTTTGTTCGGGTTTGAAAGTGTACCACTTCTCTCCCGCTCCGTCGGTACGTATGGAGGCGTAGTCCGCAAAAGCTTGTTCTGAGAGCCTTGTGCAATCACGAGTGTCATGGGGACCACTGCATAACTCACAAGGTAGAGTGATTTGATTCACTTGTCCTGAGGACTTAGGATTTTTGTAGGAACTCATGAGGAATCTAACTTGATCTTCAAGTTCGATCATCCTACGGTCGGGAGGAGGCAAGGAGATTGCCTTAACGGTTTTGGGCAGCTCACGGGGGTCATCCCAACTTTCGTTGTCATAGAGGGCGAGGTCCTCTATTATTTCCCATGATTCTTCTGCGGTGAGATCACTAAGTTTTCCACCGGCCGCTTGGTCAATGGATCGCTTAGTGGGGAAGTTGACATGATCATAAAAGATTTGGACTTGGAGCCAAAGATCAATGCCGTGATGAGGGACTTTATGAAGTAAGTCCTTGAATCGGGTCCATGCTTCGTAGAGAGATTCACCTTGACGTTGTTGGAACATCAAGATGTCATTCCTAAGCTTAGTGGTTCTCCCCGGTGGGAAAAATTGAGCAAGGAAGCGAGAGGTAAGATCATCCCAACTTGAGATGGAGCCGGCGGGAAGTCGCTCAAGCCAATTACTAGCTTGGTCCCGTAGAGAGAATTGGAAGAGACGCAGGCGCGTGGTCTCCCGAGTAGTAGCATCAAGGTCGATGGAATCGACGATTTTGAGGAAATCCCTCAGATGCTGATTTGGATCTTCGGAACGAAGTCCATGGAATGCACATCTGTTTTGCACCAACCGGATGGTGTCGGATCGCAGGGCCGTAGTTTGGGCTTGGTCGGGAAGCTCAATGGTGTTCCTATAGCCTAGGTGGCTTGGTCTTGAGTATTCACCAAGAGTACGGGCTCTTGGCGAGTCATTTGGTGGTGGGTTGATGAATGGTAGTGGGTTATCACCTTCCATGATGAAAAGTGATAAGATTACGAACAAAAGGTCACGAAGAAGGGGGATAGACTAAGAGAAAGCTAAAAATTGAGAAAAAAGTTTACTTGATAGGAATCAAGCAAAGAAACCTAAACGAGGTGGACTACTAACTAGCTATTCTATTCCCCGGCAGCGGCGCCAAAAACTTGATAACGCTACACGCGTCGTTCGGGGTCAAGGAAACTTCCTTTTCTTCGAGCAAGTTTTATAACACCCTAGGCAGTGAACCTAATCGTTGTAGTGTAGTAATTAGGGTAAGCCACAGGTATTGATATCGTTCTCTAGGGGAATAGGAATGCTAGTAAGGAGTTACTACGCTAAGGTTAAGGTTGAGGAAGATTATTTTTTATCTTTTTATGTTTTATGAAAATGGAAAGGTACGAATCTCGGGTATTGGATTTGGGGGGTTGGTATTTCTACCGATTACTCTACTATTATCTAATTATCTAAACTAAAGTTGTGGGAGTCTATGTCTAATTAATGTGTGCTCGTATGATAGTTTAAAGATGTATTTACTTAGGTTGTATTACTCCTTAATTATCTCCTATTGATGGTTGAGTTGTCACGTCTTATTCCTAGTTGCGTTGTGTGTCTAAAGTTGTAGGGTATGCGTTTCTCCCTAACTCTTTGAACTTACCAAAGGGTCTTGTCTACAAACCCACTAGGGATGATAAACTCCTACTCTAAGGCGCTCTTTGGATGGTTTAGCCTACAACTACTCAGGTAATTATATTCTAAGGTTCACAAAGATGAATCAAGCATTAAGTACACAACGAATGACCTATCGCATTACTAGATCATTAATCAACTAAGATAAGAAACAACCAATCAATATTCAATAATTAAGTTTCATACTTTCTAAGCAAACACACAAATAAATTAGCCGGACATGGAGAACATGCAAGCATACACACAAATAATCAAAGACATAATTGAATTAATGAAGCAAAGACTTATCTTGATGTAAGATAGGGTTTAAAACCCTAAAATACTGTACAAGACACCTTAGGTTCGGTTTTAGGTTTTTACTCCAAAGACTCTCCCCCAAAAGACTGAAAAATTCGGATTCTATATATAAGATTACAATTGCGACGGCGTCACCTTATGTTTAGTGACGCCGTCGTGTCGCCGTCATTAGGGTTTCGTCTTGGCCACGTTAACCTTGCGACGGCGTCACCTTATGTCCGTGACGCCGTCCTCTTCAGCTTCTGACATCGTCTGGATTGCATCTAGGCCGTCTGAGTAGCGACGGCCTACTCTTTCACAACTAGACGTCGTCGCTTGTAAATACGAGTTTTGGGTTCTGGCCCGTCACAAAAATCTTGGGACGGCGTCGCCATTAGCACCTGACGCCGTCGCCTTCTAACTTCAGCAACTGTGAGTGTCTCGATTTTGAATTTGGCCATTTTCTTCATATATTCGCGCCTTTTCATTCAAATAAGTGCCATTCCAGCATTTTGCCTTCACGAGACCTAAAAAGTGAAAAGGAACGATATTAAGCAATAACGGATACAAAAGTGATCAAATAAGGACTAAAACAACCCCTCAAAATGGTACCTTTTAAAACCTTATCACATACCAAGCCTTTTGAGGGGGAGAAATGAGCTTGAGGCAAGATTAGTAGCTGCTCAAGGTGATGTGTGGAAGTGGAAGATTTACCTGGTGCTAAGTTGGATGTTGTTCTTCATTGTTTATGCATTGGGATAACTTTTTTTACCATTTATGTAATGACGCGAGATGGTTAATGTTCTGTATCTTGAATTGTAGTAATCTTGTTATGAAGTATTCAGTTTGGTTTGGGTTCTGATTTTTTTTGAAAGGTGGTTTGGGTTCTGATTTTCAATCCGTTATGGGTATGCAGATGGTTTGCAATTTGTTTAGGGTTAACTTTTAAATGTCAACATTCTTATGAGGTTCTGTTTAGCTTTGGGTTACTTTTGATGGAAATTATTCACACATCAAGCTTAGTCAATCTAAAAAAATACACAATAATGACATGGTTACATAGTTAATGCAAATGGATATAATTCCAAATGCATAAAATTGCATACTTTAGACACACACACACATATGTTTTTAGAGTACATAACTTGTCCATAGGAAATATCCTAGATGAAACATCGTCTAGATAATTAGCATAACAGAATTGACCTATGGTGAGGCCATCATTCTTTCCAGTGCAGCCTGCTGCCTAGCCATTCTTCATGTAGCAGGCTGGGTTAAAGTAGAAACTGCTTGAACATCACTTGACTGCATCTGAGAATCAGACTGGGATTGATCATGCTGCTGGGATTGACACTGGGCTTGCTCATGCATGCTGGGATCGGCAATTTCTTCATCTTGATGTTGCTGGGATTGTGACAGGGATGCATCATGTATGATGGGATCTTCAGTTGATGGATCTTGATTTTCAGATTGAACACCACTTCCTTGAATTGCACTAACTTGGCTTTCAACAACAAGACATGTACCTTCAGCTTCTTTATCTGATGCTACCTTTTTACCTTTAGGATGTCTCTTTTTTCCTGCAGCTTTAGTAGGCACCTGTTTGACATTTCCCTTATTGGCAGTTCCACTACTTTCAGCTCCACCATACCCTAGGCATGTTACCTTGTTGTGTCCAGCAATTCCATAAATACCACACTTAACACTCTTCCAAGCCTTTGACAGCTTACCATCCTTCACAATCTCTTCACTTTCAGGAGCTATCCTAACTCTTTTTCTACCTCTCGCGGTAGGCGGGTTTGTTTCGGATTTCGGTGGAACAATTGTTGTTGGCATAGTTGATTTTTCCCAATGTACACTGCTAGTTATAGGCTGGACATGGTGTTTGTAGGTAGCCTCCCAAGTGAGAAGATAGTAACAAGGATGAGCCCATGTTTTAACAGCTGCTACTTGTTGGCCATTTAAAGCCATATTCCAATTGGTAACAACAACATGTTTACATGGTAAACCTGTTATCTCCCACCTTCTGCAAGTACAAGACTTGTGTACAACATTAACTACACATTGGTCACCCCATGGTCCACTAACCTGAAACTTAGATCCCTCATTCCATAAAACATTATACCTAACAGCCTCATTCTTAATACCCTCTAGCATGTGTTGTGCAGTTGGTGTTAGTGGCCCATCACTCTTCTCAATCACCATAAGAACATGCATTATCCTCTTCATACAGTATTCCCTGATGTATTCTAAGGCTGTAATAATTGGTTTGCTTAAACCCTCTTTTATTTTCTCATGAAACACTTGACACATGTTATTAAGTAACACATCAGAAGTAGCTCTCCCTAAAGATTAAAAGTAATAAACATGTATTAATTATAACTGTTTATACTGCATTTACAAATACAAAGTAACTGAAACATATAGATAACTTACATGAAAAATGTGACCTTGACCAATGGATCGGTGGTATGTTACTTAACCAATCATGGGCTGGTTGATTAAGTTTCTTGAGATCAGCCATAGCTTTCAGAAACTGTACAACAATTGAGGCTGTTGCACATTTCCACAGATGGTCTTTGTAGGCCCTACCTTTCCATTGCAGTTTCATTTTCTCATGAATGCTTCTAATACAGAATATGTGTTTTGCACTTGGAAAAACTTCTGCTAAAGCTCTACTTATATCCTGCACAAAATCAAATATGTTTACTGTCTGTTTCAAAACAGAGAGACTTAAATTCATGAACAGAGTAAGAGAGTACCTTATTCATGTCAGTAATAAAAGTGATGCTTGAAATTGGCCCAAGTGCTATATCATCGGATAAATAATGAAGAAACTAAGTCCATGATCCTATGTTTTCTGAATCAACAAAAGCATAAGCGAAAGGGTATATACCATTGTTGCTATCAATTCCCACATCTGTCATCAGTTGACCATTGAAAGGACCACGAATTGAAAAAGTAGCCAGCCTTAATAGCGATCTCCCACAATCTTTAAATCCTTGCTTCAGTGCACCTAAACAAACATACACTCTCTTGAATTCTCTGGTTGGAAGAGACTCATATGGAGGTCGTTCCACATTCATCACCAGTGCTGTATTAGGGTTAGTCTTCTGCAACTCTTGAACATAATCTCTCAACATGGTAAATTGTAGCTTGAATTGACCCCTGATGGCTGTTATTGCTAGGTTTTTGGCCCTTAAAACCTTCTGCAGGGACACTTGAAGGTCGTATTGGTTGGTATTTTGATTATGCACAGACCTGACAGGAAGCTGGGGATTTGTTTCAACTTGTGCTGTAATTTTCTGCGAGATATAGCGAAGGTCAAAAGCTCTGACTTCCTTTGATTGCAAACAAGTGTGTTGCTCATTATATGTTCTGACTGACCAGATACCTGTCTCACCATTCCTGCCGACAAACAATAGCCAAGGGCAGAGTATTTGTGAAGGGTCTTTTTTTCCAGAAAGCAATGCATTTATACCCCATCTGCTTAATGGACTTCTAGATGGGCCTATATCCAGTCCAGGACCTTCACTTGGGCCTGAAAGTGGAACACAACCCCTACACCTGACCCTTATTCTTGTTTTGTCATTCTTCATAAAAAAACAACTCCCTTCTAGTTTCTATTGAATGCTCTCTTACTAGGTTTTTTACTTCCCCTGCAGTACCAAACTCCTGACCAGCATAGAAAAAAGTGGTATAGACGCCATTAGCAAAGTCTGCATATTGGAAACTAACATAGTCACTGCAAAATACAACATCAACCATCACAGGTAAATCATTTACCAACTGCCTGTCATCACTTATATTACTGGTTGTTCATGCTTCACCTAAATCATTACTCTGACCTACTTGTACCATACCAAGTTGTGCATCATTCTCCTGGCAAGTGTTCTCTTCATTTGGTTCAATTGAATCATCAACTGCATTGCCTAAGTCACTAGTGTCACTCGCTTGTAATAGAGTAACATCAACAACAGGATCCTCTTCCATGTTATCCTGAGTCAATTGAAACAGAGTTACATCCACATCAGGCTCCTCAAACCTGTTATTGACATCAACTAGTGCTCTTCCTGGTTTGTCTAAATGCTTCTCCTTATTCAATTGAAACAGATTAACCTCAAAATTTGCAGGCTCCTCAAAGCTGTTATTGACATCAACTAGTGTTGTTCCAACTTTCTCTAAGTGCTTCCCCTGACTCACTCGAAACAGATTAACCTCAACATTATCAGGCTCCTTTATAGCATTGTCCTCATCAATAACTACTAAAGCACGCTCACTGTTATGAACAAGTTAGCTAGCAAATGAGCAGTCTAAGGTGAAAAATATTGGCTCAATGTTTGGCAAATTGCTAGATTCACCAATATCATTGACGTCCACAGGCAATTGTGTAAGTTGGATAAAAGGATCTAGGGCAGGTTCATTACCTATATCATCTAACACCAACCGTCTACAACAGGATTGAATAACCGCAGTAGCAACTTTTCTCCTATCTTCATCCATCTCCCAAAACACAGTCTTAATTGATTGTGGGGACATTTCAGTAAGTTCTAATCTAGTCTTCCCAATTTCAACATAGACGTCTATCAGCTTATGCTCTATGACAACATCTTTCAACAAGTCTACATTAGCATCTTCACGCAAAGAAAACAAATCGTCGTCTAATGTACAACCAGGCTTAAGAAAGTAGATATAATTGGTTTGTCCAGTCTCATAACCGATTTGGGTCATGAGAGCATCCATTTCATCAACAGATACCTCTTTTATTTCCACAAGATCAACAAGGCATTTCTTGCCTCCTTGATATATCCTACCTGGAAAGTATTCATGCTAAACGATCCAGGTTCACCCGCTGTATAAAAAATATACAAAAACAATGTTAAGCTAAAGTTACCTAATAGGGGAATAACTTAATCAGTCGTACTAACATATGATTGTAATAGGCTCTAATTAAAAAAGACTTACAATATCTCCTGATTGCAGCTCTTTCCTCCGTTTCACGATCATCATATAAAGGATATTCCCTTACTCGCCACAGAGTAAATCCAAGGTGGTTGTTTGTTATTTTCTTACTTATATTATTTGATTTGATGATAGACATTGCATTAGGGTTTTCTGGGTAGGCTTCCAAAACAAGTTTGGGGATGAGCAATGAGTACACAGTTTTGTTATATTGTACATAATGGCGGAAAATTGGACAAGACATCTGCTACAGTAAATAAGCTAAAATGACTATTGTACCCTCAACAGTAACATGATTACGGGTTTTTGTGGCGTATAACGGAACGTTGACAACGCCGTTATTGGTCAATGGACGATTCTGGCATTTAAAGGCCAAGGTTTGGACCTCTGGCGATGTAAAGGCTTGGTTTTGTCCCATCGCGAAGCGTCCTGTCAAATTTAGGGACCAACCATGTATTTTAGTCTAAAAATATTTACTAATAATTTTTCCGCCAATCAAATATTTTCTTTACCCACTAAAATCATTTTTGGTTGTCGAAACACAAAGAGGACGTTTATTTGGTGACATCCAAAAATCTAAAGATGAAGTTAGTATAATTAAACCACTTAAGTTCGTTCTAGTGACAAAAGGGCTTGTGACTATTATTTTAAAATGTGTGAGGTCTCAAGTTCAATTCCTGTTAGGTGCAAACAACCTTAAGTGACCATGGTAACCTTCTGAAAAGGGAAGGCTTTATCTAGTTTAAATATGTGTGGCGGTGGGTTCAAACTCCGTAGATTAGTCGACCAAAAAATCAGAAATCATGATTAAAGAAAACGTTAGTATAATTTTAATGATGTATATTGTTATAATGTAATGCTTAGCGAATGCTTATCCAAGGATGTCACGTAATTTTCCGTAGCGCACTAATGTCTTATATTTTCGAACATATTTGATTCAGAAAATGTGTACGTATGTATCCTTTGGTTACGATTTCTACCATCAGACTCCCACTTGTATAATTGATTTTATGAAGCATCATTTTGCTCAAATTTTTAAACGCACACCATCAATAAGTCAAATATAATATTCACTTATTAAAGGCTCTTTTCACTGGTTAGGGGGATGGCAACGCCTCTCGGCATGAAGTAGGCATGAACCATATCGATCGGGCTTAGCATTGCCACTAAATCGGCATGGATCGGTATCGTCATGATGTGTGGTAAATCGGTATACTTCACCGATTTGGCATGGCCAAAATGTATCCGTTGGACATTTAAAAAATAGACGTTGGGCATTAAATTGTGTAGCCGTTGCATGCTAAAAAAAAAAAAAAACTCTCCCTCTATAAATAAACAAACCCAATTCTATTTTTTACCACAAATTCAATTACATCTCTTTACACTTTTAATAAAATATTATGTTTTTATTAAATTGTTTAATATAATTATAAAAAAAAAATAGATGAGGTATGGGTTAGGCATGGTTGCCACTAAAAATCTATTGTTATGTATGAGATAAGTATGAGATGAGATGAAAGGATATTATTGGTGAGTGATTAGGTATGAAAATTTGAGATTATCATGGTTGACACCCCCTTAAAGTACAAAATGAACATTTATTTTAAAAGGAAAATGATTTGGAGACCTAATTATGTGGTCTAAAAACTTGGCTAAACATATGTGTCATGATCTTGATGGTTTGTAAAAAAATGGGTCCCCTAACTGCAGTCATCAGGATGATGCCACACAGGTTTAAGCATGAGTTTATACATATTTTTTAGGCCTCTCAATCACTACTCATTTTAAAACATCAAAACATAGCAAGTCTAACACTTATTATAAACAAAGTTAATAGCATTGTAGATGATTTTTTTATAGGCATGATTGGAGGGTTTTGGCTAGAAATTACCCTATGGGTTTCTACTATGATATTTCTTCTTTCTTTTACTAAATTGTCGCCGTGTAAACATAGACATGTATAGTTTCCATTCGACAAAAACAATTAAACATCACACCACAAAATAACGCATAAGGCTTGATGATATATGATGAGTGTGTAAATACTCATCATTTTTGTACAAAATAAACTGCAAAATCATCTGAAAACACTCAGAAATGCATCAAAATGATGAAAATACCACAAATCAGTGTTTTATGTGTTTTAAATGCAAAAATATCAAAATCAGATGAAAAACATATCAAATTTGCAAAAATTGCAGTTTTAGTCCCCCAAGTTTCAAAAGTTGTCAAAAACAGTCCCTGAGCACATAATTTCAAAAGCAAAGTCACCAAAGGTCCTTTTAAAATCAAAAGTTGTCAAATTTAGTCCTTTGGTGAATTATATTAAAAGTTTGAGAAAATTACAAGTTTAGTCCTTCAACTTTGAAAATTGGCAGAAATGGCCCCTGAAAAATGGCAAAATGGCAAGTTTGGTCCTTATACTTTTGAAGGTTTTCACTTTTAGTCCTTGGAAGAAACTTTGCAAGATTGGCAGCCTAGGTCCTTGAGCTTTCAGGAGTTACACATTAGGTCCCTATAGTTATTAACCCTTTATCACCATTTTGGACCCTGCCTAACCATGTGACCCCCTGTCAAATTCCATTTTGACCCTTCCCTCTATTATTAACCTTTGGTCAAAAGTCCGGTCAAACCCCAACTTGGCGCCCTTTTTCCCTTCTTCTCAACCACTATCTGCAAACAAGTTATCTCCCATTCCCCTTCCTCTCATCCACTCAACCATGTTCCCCCACCTACAACAAGCCTCCAAGATGCATTTAATGCACCTCCCCCCTCCTCACTCAACCCCATTTGTCAAACACCCATTTTGGCGCCAAAATCTATTTCAATGGCCAAGATCAGTTTTTCCAATCCAAGGGCTGAGAAACATGGTGGGATATATTCAGAATGAGAGAGAAGACACTGGGATATATAAAGAAAGCAAAGAGAAGAAGCAAGGCAGTAGAAGTTTTAGTTTTAATTTACTCTTATGTCGTTTTTTCTAATTATGTCTTAGTTAAACTCAAAAGTTGTAATATTTTGTTCTTAAATATCAAACTCAAGTTACATCTTCAGTTTCATCAAGTTTTAATTATTAATTCCTAGTTTCATTCAGTTTCATGTTTATGTGCCTACTGTTAAAAATTTAAGGTTCCATTTCATAAAACCAAGCTTCACACAGCTTGTTTATCAGTTTTAGTAAGCCTATATAAGCTTTTTATAGCTTTTTATAAGCTTAAAGTCAAGTTTCAATCAAGTTTGGATACTGGTCAACGAAAGTCAACAGGGTGCTCAAATGGCTATGGAAATGGTTAGGGGTTGATGCAGCATTCAAATGGGTTGATTTAGGTTCCTGTGGGTTGGTTTAAATAGGTTAGTGTTCCCTGGTTGTTGTTGCAAGCCATTGTGGCTTAGGACCCTTTGTAAGTAAAATTCAAGTTTTCTTGCATTACCTTAATTTGTAGTTAAACCTTGTTCTATTGTGTTTAAAAAGATGTATTTAGGATATGTAGAAGTAACTGGATCATTGATACAAGTTTGATCAGTGTTTGTCTCTTTAAAAGTGCTAATCAGTTGTAAAAAAGGGTGTTTGGAATAGCTGTTATACCTGTGTTCTAGGCTTGCTCAGTGGATAGAACTTGTTGGTTTAAGATTGTGTAGCATATCTTAGCTCTTATCTGTCTTAATCTTGTGCTTGCTAACACTGAAGGTCAAAATCCCTTGTAACCTGTCCTAATCAGTTAACTGTTGGAATTTGGAAAAGCAAATCACTTGTTTCATGTTCAAAATCCATAGATAAAGCTTTTAGTAACTTCATTGCATTAATAAAAACCAAGATCAGTTGAGAAATTAGGAACAAACTTCATAATAGTCAACATTGCAGTCTTTGTTCTAAAGTCAAAATTGCAAGAAATCTGTTTTGAGCCAAGCTACAAGGAATTTTCATGGGTTCATTTTTAAGCCAAATTAAGTGAATTTTTGGATTTAAAAAGCTCAGCTGGTCTATTTTGTTATTAGCATTTTTATGCAATTTTGTGAATTTTTTACAAGGTCCAAAAGTTCTTGTCAAATTGGTTGAAGGTCCCCTGTGCACACTGCATTGAACTGCACAGGGCTTGTGCAGTTCTTGCAGCCTTTGTGCCAAGCTCATTTGAGCTTAACTTGGGCTCAAATTTGGATTACAAGTTCCCAACCAGGTCTTGATTAAGGTCCTATCTCTGTTTTTCCATTTTAGCTTATCTAGTAACTTGTGAATAAGCTTAAAGTTGGTACCCAAATCTGATTTAGCACATTTACTCAAATAAGCCAAAACTTGCTAGCTTGTATTCCAGAGGTTATGGCTTGTTGAATCTTGTTGTATTTTAGTCCTTTTAGCATAGTGTAACTTCTTCTTTGGTTTGGTAGCTTTTGGTGTCCATTTGCTTAATCAAGTGCTTATTTCAATAAGCACTTTCATAGCAGTTTCAAATTCATCCACATAAGCACTTGTTTTTCCAATTTTCCTAGATTCCTAATATTATTTTAGAGTTTTCCTGAAATTTTCAGATTTTTCCAAGTTGATTTGCTATTTTTCTGTATTTTATTTAGTTTTTAAGCATTTTTAAATAGCATTTAATATAAAATAATTAAGAAAAGCTTCAAAAAAAAATAATTTTTCATTTTTCTTAAGTTAAGATAAATATAAAAAAGTAAAAAATATTTTTCCATAATTTTCTTAGTTTAAAAAGTATTTTCTAGCATTTTAATTAGTTTTAAATAGTAATTAATTAATAATAAATATATAAAAAGTCAAAAAAATATATTTTCAGTTTTAAAATTAGTTTTATCATATTTTAGATTTTTCTAAGTTTTAATTTTATTTTTCTAGTCTTATTTCATATTTTCTTTTATTTTAGAGTATTATTAAATAGTTTAAAATAGTTTTTAATTAATAATAATTAATTAAATAGTTGTAAAAATAATTTTCCTTTTCTAATAAATTTCTTATATAATTAGGATTGTAAAAATGTATTTTTCATATCCGTAGGTATTTTCCTTCTTTATTTTCACGTTTTATTTTGTACGTTACGTAGTTTTTAATTTAAACGTACGTTTTAGGTTTTAAACGTTCATCACTTTAATTATAGTGATAGCGTTTATTTAATAGGTTTTAATTTTTTAATTTCCTTTAATTTGCATTTAAGCCGTTGTAATTTGTTGGCTTTTTCCGTAGTTATAATCATTCCCATATCCTTTTCCCGTTCAAATTCCTCGATCACTAAACGTTTGATAATCCATTGCATAGCTCGCTGGGACATAACGACCCGGGGAGACCCTATACTCCTCAGATCTTCATTGAGTTCGTGTTCAAACTGTTTTAAGGTTCTTACAGTCGGCCATTCACAAGTGGCAGGCTTGTGTGAGAAACCTTGACGGTTTTTGCACAGATCAAATTTTTGGCGCCGCTGCCGGGGAGCTGTGCTAATTGTCTTACGTCTAGCAGATTAGTTGTTTGAATACTCACTCTTTGTTTATATCATCCATATCTATCTATATATATATCCATATTTTCTTATAAAAAATCCAAAAACCCAAAAACAGCCAAAAACGTATAAAACACAAAAATATTTTTCTTTTGTTTATATATATGTATCAAATAATAAAAGTACAAAAAGATTCGTCGTTTTCTTTAATAATAACAACTTAAAAGATTACCACCGCAAACCAAGGCAGTGCACTACCTAACTGGGGGTGCGACCATAATAAGTTCCCGAACTAAAGATTTAAAACTTGCCTTTGTGTCCTTGTGATTGGTGTACCTTTTTCAAAGAAGCCATTCATATTGTGATTATTGGTTAAGTTCACTGTTGTTTTGCCTCGATCTTGTGTTAATTGATTTTGTTGTGATATCGACGTTTCAGAACCAGAAAACCCTAAAGATTCTCCTCACCCCATTTTTATAAAACGTCTTCATAATTCTCATTCTCATCTGAAATATCTTCATAATTCCATTTCTCTCCTTAACTCTGAGAGTCCTTAGAGTTAACTCTAGTGCATGCGCACTCGTTCTTCTAGATCATTGAGTCCTTTGCGTGATCTAGCAGAAATTCCTAGAAGACGTTCTCGTAGGCGTGCTGCCCAAATAGTCGAACCCGAGATTCGTACTATTTCTAAGAACACCATGGCAGACGAACGTACTATGGCGGAAATGCTCCAGGCACCCACCGAGGGTTATGGAGATGCCATCGTTTTACCCGTTATCAATTCTGATCACTTCGAATTGAAGACACATTTGATCCAACTTGTGTCTACAAATCAATTCCGTGGGTCTGATCGAGAAGACCCGTATGCACACATCCGTTGGTTTAACAAGTTAACCTCAACTATCAATTTCAAGGATGTACCTCAAAAAGTCATCAAGTTGATGCTTTTTCCATTCTCTCTTGAGGGGACAGCCCAGATTTGGCTGGAAAAAGAACCCCCTCGATCCATCGAAACTTGGGAGGATCTTGTTCAAAAGTTTGTCAACTATTTCTTTCCTCCATCAAAGACGACTAATCTTAAAAATGAAATTTCTGGATTTCGTCAAAATAGGCATGGGAGAGATTCAAAGATCTCCTCAGGAAATGCCCCCATCATGAATTCACGGAGCTTCAACAAGTCAATATCTTTTACAATGGGTTGAACGGTAATGATCAAGATTCCTTGAATGCAGCCGCAGGCGGCAATATCTTGAATCGTAAACCTAAAGATGTGATTGAGATTTGCGAGCAAAAATCAAAAGTTCCTATTTCTCGCAACAAAGTCAATGTTCCGAACACTCCTGCTTCTTCATCCGGTAACTCTTCTGAGTTAGCAGCTCCGATAGCTGCTCTAACGGACATCATCCATTGTATGATAAAAGAGGTAAAGGAAATCAAAAGCGAAATTCATAAGCCCGAACCAGTCAAAGCCGTAAACAAGGTGTGTGAAACTTGTAGTGGTCCACATGCGTATTATGATTGTCAAGCAACCGATGCTTCCTTTTACCAAGCTCCCGTAGCTTCGGTAAACCACAATCAATACCGATCACAGGCTGATCCTCACTACCGTGCACCTAGCGGTATGACACCACCTGGTTTTCCTCCTGTGCAAAACCATGGCAATCAAAACCATGGCAATCAAAATCGCTTTGTTCCGAATCAAGGACAAAATTTCAACAACTCTCAAAATTTCAATCAAAACCGGAACAATTTCAACCAACCTTATCAAGCTCCTAATCATCAAAGTTATCAACCACCTCCTCAAGCTCCCATGCCAAATGACTTCATGAAAATGACTGAGTCAAACATGCGTTCAATGCAAACTCAAATCAATAACATGAGAGTTGAGCTTAAAAGGGAAATTGATACCACAATGTCTCGGCAGACAAATGAGTTAAAGAATATGATGAGCAGTTTTATGAACATGAATATGAACAAAGCTTCATCATCTTCTGGAGGACTCCCAGGCAATACTATTCCCAATCCCAATGCCGAGTTAAAAGCCGTCACCACTCGTAGTGGTAAGACGCACAATGGACCTAAGACTCCAATGCCCCCTCCTCCTGTGGCATTTAGTCAAGTTACCAAGGAGACAACGGACAAGGTGCATTATTCAAGCCCACGAAGTGCCGCACACGTCCCACCTTCGGTAGTCCAAGTTTTAAGTCTGGAACCCGAAGTTCCGAAGAAAAATCTTGAGCCAGAAAACACTTCCATCCCGGCTCAAAAGTCTAGTCAGCTTCCTTACCCATCAAGAATGAATGATGAGAAGCTCAAAGACAAAAACAAAGAGCAAATGGAAAAATTCTTCCAAATCTTCAATGAGCTTCACTTTGATATAAGCTTCGTTGATGCTCTCGTTCTAATGCCTAAATTTGCATCCACGCTTAAAGGCTTACTCACCAACAAAGATAAGCTATCAGAGATGGCTAACACTCCTCTCAATGAGCAATGCTCAGCAGCCATTCTTAATAAGCTTCCTGAAAAGCTTGAAGACCCTGGCCGGTTCTTAATCCCGTGTGATTTCTTGGGGATGTTTCAATGCTCCGCCTTGGCCGATCTTGGCGCTAGCATTAACCTCATGCCACTCTCAGTATGGAAGAAACTGTCTCTTCCTGAACTTTCATCCACTCGTATGACACTCGAGCTAGCGGACCGTACCGTAACTCGTCCACTTGGGATAGCCGAGGATGTCGTGATGAAAGTGGGAAAATTTCACTTTCATGCTGACTTTGTTGTAGTAGACTTCGATGCAGATCCTAGAGTTCCCCTCATCTTAGGGAGAGCTTTCTTAAGAACGAGTCATGCTCTGATTGATGTGTTTGCTGAAGAGTTGACCATACGGGTTGACAACGAAGAGCTCACGTTAAATATTAACCAAGACTCCAAACCTCTATACAAAAAGAGTGTTGCCACAATTGATCAAAAATCTGAAAGAATCAATGCAACACTCTCAAATTTCACGGTTAAGAGTGTTCACCAAAAACGTGCTGAGCTCAAAGCTTTGAAAATTACCCCTAGTTCAAACAAATGGTTTGAAAGCTGTACCAGGGAAGTCAAGAGTGTTCTTGATGATGATGATGATGATCTAGAATCGGAGACTTCATCGGAAGTGGTGGAAACTGCTAGCTCTAAGAGCACACCACTTGTCCCACCTCCGGCATCAGTTTGTCGCATCGAGTTTGTTAACTCTGTGGATGAAACCAAACTCTCTTCAGTTTCATCTGAGTTGGATGATGATATTTGTGATCCAATGGGAGACATTCTTCCCATTGATGAATTGCTCAAAAATGATCCATCATCTTCTAGTCTTATTCCCGACTCTTCCATCCCTTCTCTCACTCCTGATGAGGAAGATGACAACTTTTGGAATGAAGTCGATGCATTTCTTAGTGATGAGTCAATTCCAACAGGAATTGATAACACTTACCTTGATCCGGAGGGAGACATCCTTTTTCTGGAGAATCTGTTAATTGAAGAACCGTTTCCCACCCTCCCTCCCGGACATCTTCTTGACAATCACCATATAAGCTTCAAGTTTAAGCTTAAAGATGTCAAAACTGGTGATTTGCTTCTCTCTGCTGAGGAATGGACATGCATTCTCATGTACGTCTTTATTCCATTCTTCACAGATGGTGTGGTTGCTCTTTCTTATTTCTCTTTCGGGAATGAGGACACCATCTTTGACCCCGGTATCATCCTTTATAGTTTCTACTATTAACAATACCGAGGTTATATCTCGTCGGTGTGGAACTTTCTGATGTTCATATGTTCATTAACATTGTGAACGAAAGTCCGATCGAGATTGGTTTTCCACGTTACTTTCCCCATGAACAAATGAATACGGGGTCGAGTCAAGCTAGCGACTCGGAAATCAAAAACAGTAGCATGCAATATGGGTTCTCACCCATATTTCTGTCTTCTTACCTCTTTCTACCACCCTAGTGTGGGGGGTTGCCCACATGTTTCAAAAAAAAAAAAAAAAAAAAAAAAAAAAAAAAAAAAAAATCTCATTTCAAATAATGGCCGTAGTATTTCCATTTTACGTTCTTTGTTTCGGCATAACCGCCGGTACTTTGAATATTGAGGGCAATATTCATTTCTAAGTGTGGGGGGGAATTCTCACGAATTTTATCATATAATTATACCGATTCCCCCGTTTTTGGCCAAAATTTTTTTTTGGAGTAAGAGTTTTACACTTTCTCATTTGGTTATCAGTCCGCCTTGTCTAATAAACTAAAGGATTGGCTAATCCAGGAGCAAACGGCTCTTGGTAAAGATTTCTCAAATCCGTTTATATGGCTTGCAATTTGCCCAAAATTGTATGGTTCTCAACTCACCATATCCTAAAAAGTGAAGAGTTGGCTAGCCCGCAAGGTTATGGCTTGTGGTAAAGGCAGTGGAAAATCCATAATTGGTAATCAGCTCACCAAAGATAATTCTGATAATTTATCTAAGAGTTGGCTAGTCCAGAAGGGTACGGCTTCTGGTAAAGACAAATCAAATCCGTTGGAAGCTGGTGGTTTGCTCAAAATCACATGGTTATCGGTGTACCATGGTTCTTACTTGAACTGAAACATTTGGCTACTCCAGAAGTAATGGCTTTTGGTAAAGAGATTAAAATCCATTATGTTTTCTCAAATCATTGCTAGGGACTAGCAATATCTCAGTGTGGGGGATTGATGAGTGTGTAAATACTCATCATTTTTGTACAAAATAAACTGCAAAATCATCTGAAAACACTCAGAAATGCATCAAAATGATGAAAATACCACAAATCAGTGTTTTATGTGTTTTAAATGCAAAAATATCAAAATCAGATGAAAAACATATCAAATTTGCAAAAATTGCAGTTTTAGTCCCCCAAGTTTCAAAAGTTGTCAAAAACAGTCCCTGAGCACATAATTTCAAAAGCAAAGTCACCAAAGGTCCTTTTAAAATCAAAAGTTGTCAAATTTAGTCCTTTGGTGAATTATATTAAAAGTTTGAGAAAATTACAAGTTTAGTCCTTCAACTTTGAAAATTGGCAGAAATGGCCCCTGAAAAATGGCAAAATGGCAAGTTTGGTCCTTATACTTTTGAAGGTTTTCACTTTTAGTCCTTGGAAGAAACTTTGCAAGATTGGCAGCCTAGGTCCTTGAGCTTTCAGGAGTTACACATTAGGTCCCTATAGTTATTAACCCTTTATCACCATTTTGGACCCTGCCTAACCATGTGACCCCCTGTCAAATTCCATTTTGACCCTTCCCTCTATTATTAACCTTTGGTCAAAAGTCCGGTCAAACCCCAACTTGGCGCCCTTTTTCCCTTCTTCTCAACCACTATCTGCAAACAAGTTATCTCCCATTCCCCTTCCTCTCATCCACTCAACCATGTTCCCCCACCTACAACAAGCCTCCAAGATGCATTTAATGCACCTCCCCCCTCCTCACTCAACCCCATTTGTCAAACACCCATTTTGGCGCCAAAATCTATTTCAATGGCCAAGATCAGTTTTTCCAATCCAAGGGCTGAGAAACATGGTGGGATATATTCAGAATGAGAGAGAAGACACTGGGATATATAAAGAAAGCAAAGAGAAGAAGCAAGGCAGTAGAAGTTTTAGTTTTAATTTACTCTTATGTCGTTTTTTCTAATTATGTCTTAGTTAAACTCAAAAGTTGTAATATTTTGTTCTTAAATATCAAACTCAAGTTACATCTTCAGTTTCATCAAGTTTTAATTATTAATTCCTAGTTTCATTCAGTTTCATGTTTATGTGCCTACTGTTAAAAATTTAAGGTTCCATTTCATAAAACCAAGCTTCACACAGCTTGTTTATCAGTTTTAGTAAGCCTATATAAGCTTTTTATAGCTTTTTATAAGCTTAAAGTCAAGTTTTAATCAAGTTTGGATACTGGTCAACGAAAGTCAACAGGGTGCTCAAATGGCTATGGAAATGGTTAGGGGTTGATGCAGCATTCAAATGGGTTGATTTAGGTTCCTGTGGGTTGGTTTAAATAGGTTAGTGTTCCCTGGTTGTTGTTGCAAGCCATTGTGGCTTAGGACCCTTTGTAAGTAAAATTCAAGTTTTCTTGCATTACCTTAATTTGTAGTTAAACCTTGTTCTATTGTGTTTAAAAAGATGTATTTAGGATATGTAGAAGTAACTGGATCATTGATACAAGTTTGATCAGTGTTTGTCTCTTTAAAAGTGCTAATCAGTTGTAAAAAAGGGTGTTTGGAATAGCTGTTATACCTGTGTTCTAGGCTTGCTCAGTGGATAGAACTTGTTGGTTTAAGATTGTGTAGCATATCTTAGCTCTTATCTGTCTTAATCTTGTGCTTGCTAACACTGAAGGTCAAAATCCCTTGTAACCTGTCCTAATCAGTTAACTGTTGGAATTTGGAAAAGCAAATCACTTGTTTCATGTTCAAAATCCATAGATAAAGCTTTTAGTAACTTCATTGCATTAATAAAAACCAATATCAGTTGAGAAATTAGGAACAAACTTCATAATAGTCAACATTGCAGTCTTTGTTCTAAAGTCAAAATTGCAAGAAATTTGTTTTGAGCCAAGCTACAAGGAATTTTCATGGGTTCATTTTTAAGCCAAGTTAAGTGAATTTTTGGATTTAAAAAGCTCAGCTGGTCTATTTTGTTATTAGCATTTTTATGCAATTTTGTGAATTTTTTACAAGGTCCAAAAGTTCTTGTCAAATTGGTTGAAGGTCCCCTGTGCACACTGCATTGAACTGCACAGGGCTTGTGCAGTTCTTGCAGCCTTTGTGCCAAGCTCATTTGAGCTTAACTTGGGCTCAAATTTGGATTACAAGTTCCCAACCAGGTCTTGATTAAGGTCCAATCTATGTTTTTCCATTTTAGCTTATCTAGTAACTTGTGAATAAGCTTAAAGTTGGTACCCAAATCTGATTTAGCACATTTACTCAAATAAGCGAAAACTTGCTAGCTTGTATTCCAGAGGTTATGACTTGTTGAATCTTGTTGTCTTTTAGTCCTTTTAGCATAGTGTAACTTCTTCTTTGGTTTGGTAGCTTTTGGTGTCCATTTGCTTAATCAAGTGCTTATTTCAATAAGCACTTCCATAGCAGTTTCAAATTCATCCACATAAGCACTTGTTTTTCCAATTTTCCTAGATTCCTAATATTATTTTAGAGTTTTCCTGAAATTTTCAGATTTTTCCAAGTTGATTTGCTATTTTTCTGTATTTTATTTAGTTTTTAAGCATTTTTAAATAGCATTTAATATAAAATAATTAAGAAAAGCTTCAAAAAAAAAAAATTTTTTCATTTTTCTTAAGTTAAGATAAATATAAAAAAGCAAAAAATATTTTTCCATAATTTTCTTAGTTTAAAAAGTATTTTCTAGCATTTTAATTAGTTTTAAATAGTAATTAATTAATAATAAATATATAAAAAGTCAAAAAAATATATTTTCAGTTTTAAAATTAGTTTTATCATATTTTAGATTTTTCTAAGTTTTAATTTTATTTTTCTAGTCTTATTTCATATTTTCTTTTATTTTAGAGTATTATTAAATAGTTTAAAATAGTTTTTAATTAATAATAATTAATTAAATAGTTGTAAAAATAATTTTCCTTTTCTAATAAATTTCTTATATAATTAGGATTGTAAAAATGTATTTTTCATATCCGTAGGTATTTTCCTTCTTTATTTTCACGTTTTATTTTGTACGTTACGTAGTTTTTAATTTAATCGTACGTTTTAGGTTTTAAACGTTCATCACTTTAATTATAGTGATAGCGTTTATTTAATATGTTTTATTTTTTTAATTTCCTTTAATTTGCATTTAAGCCGTTGTAATTTGTTGGCTTTTTCCGTAGTTATAATCATTCCCATATCCTTTTCCCGTTCAAATTCCTCGATCACTAAACGTTTGATAATCCATTGCATAGCTCGCTGGGACATAACGACCCGGGGAGACCCTATACTCCTCAGATCTTCATTGAGTTCGTGTTCAAACTGTTTTAAGGTTCTTACAGTCGGCCATTCACAAGTGGCAGGCTTGTGTGAGAAACCTTGACGGTTTTTGCACAGATCAATATACTAATGGAGTTTTTACCCAAGTCCTGATGTTTCAAAAAACTATTTGCCAAATTATAGCGATTTTAAAGATATTATCCAAGTCATGGCAATATTTTAAATAATAGTCATGATTACTGTTATTGGCATGTCGTATTTTGTATTTCCTCCATGATTTCATATATATAACAAAAAAATCGTCAATGCATTTATGTTACATCTGTTGAACTTTTTTTGTAATGTAAATTAAACCTAATCATCTTGCTGTTTATCGAAAACATTTTTTATTTTTCTACTACAAGAAAAAGTATGACGGGCGATGAAGCCTTTGGTAAAGACATGCATGTTCTCGCCAAAGATCGCTAAATGACAAAAAAATAGGCTTCCAAACTCTGACTACGCCAACTATTGAAGGTTGACTAAAACTTTTGGCGATGACACGTTCTCGCCAAAAGGTTGACTGCTTTTAATTTTTTTCCCATTCAATTACGTTATTCATTTCTCTCTATTTTTTTCCGCCAAACCTTTGGAGGGGACGTGTCTTTGCCAAAAGTTTTGATTAAAATATTGACTAGTTAATTATGTGTTTAATTTACGGTTAATGAGTATTTAAGTGAACTTGGTTACCTGGCCTGGCTTTTGGCGAGGACATGACATTTGACGAGAATATTGACCAGTTAATTATGCTAGCTACATATTATATGACTATGGTCGAACTCTATAAATCACGTTTAGTGACCGCATTATAGTGAGCCGAATTTGAGAACAGAAATTAATCAAAGAATTTCATTTCGATTACGTAATTACGAACATGATTTGGCTTAGTATTTGATTTGAAACCTCGACAAACAATAAACGAAATTCAAAAACTGTTATTGAATACAAAGATGGCTAGTTTCAAATTATTTTAAAGAATTATAGACCACCTCACATAATAAATTTGTGTTGTCAAAGTTATATTAGAAAATAATAATTGTTTTAAGATTAATAACTAATACTGAATATTCATAAGTAGTTGAAAAACTATGGGATCAACGAATTAATACGTATAAACTTGCGTTGTTAAATTTTTATTGAATCTTTTTATTGTTTAGGATTAGTAATTAATATTGAACATTTATAAGTAGTTGAAAAAATATTTGATCAACGAAATACTACGTGCTTTACTAATAGTGATACTTTGTAGTAAATGTCATGGCTTAATTGGATTTACCATAATTTGGAAAATATCTTCAACACCTTTATGTTTTGGTAAATACTTTGTAAAAACAGCATGAGTTGGCTAAAAACTCTATACTAATGTGATAAAAGGGACAAACTAATTAGAGCGCCGTGGTGACGACGAAGCAAATTACTCTGACAAACCCATCACAAATCAACGGATTTTTTCAAATATATCTGATGACGTATAGTCCGTATTCGGGTCACGAACCTGACCAATGAACGCCACTAACAAGCCCATTACGAATGGGCTAATCCAATGACGGTTTGGGCTCACGAAAGCCCAAGTCCGGAGTTATTTATGGAATAAGATATCGGATACCTCCTAACTTTGGAGATAATCATTTACCAACCGACTTAGGCGGGATACGCCGAAGGTTGGGGAACACGAAACCAACAAGGATTTCGTGTGTATATAAAGGGGACCCCATCCCTCATTAAAGGTACGATCTAAAACCCTAAATCTCCTATTAACTCTAAAACCGATTACTTACTCTCACGCCGGAGGATAATCGTGGGAGACAATCCCACGATAAGCCTAACGGTGTTTTCTGTTTACTTAGTACGCAGGTCTCAAGCATCAAGATTCAACTGGTACAAGAACCGGTGTCCAAACAAGGAACGCCCAACTTTTGTATCAACAAGTGGCGCCATCCGTGGGACCATCACTAAGAACTAAGAACTAGAATGACAAAGCAAGGAAATCAAAACCAGCGATCGCATAGTGACATACACGGGAAGAAGCAGCCAAGTGGGTCAGTTTCTAAACAAGCCTCTGGGACAACCAGCGCTATTAGAAACCAAGTATTTACCAGAAGTAAAAGCGCGGAAGGGATAACCGACAACCCCCAGTATTTACCAGGATTGGAAGGAGAGTTGAGAATGATGAAGCAGCGGACATGCAACACCTTGGGGAACACGAGGAAGATGGACGACGTACCAATGTCCACGCTAGGCTTGGCAACCGCAGGGTCCATGACAGACTAGGACGACGGTACTCTCCAAGTGAAAGTCCTTCAAGTGGGAACTCTGAGGACAGTCGGCGCAAGCGCCGAAAGAGGGAAAACTCGTCCTCTGGTAACTCCTCGGACAACGAGGATAGCGAAACCGGACACTGGAAATCCAGGAGAAAATATCTCGATCAGGAGGAGGAAGACATATCCCTTCCGTGGCGCCGCCAAAAAGTATATGCATTCACTCGGCGTATCAGCGATTTCTCAGAAAATAAAAGGAGGCGCATGCCCGCTAATGTGAAAACCTCTGATGGAACAGGTGATCTGGACGATCACCTAAAAATTTTTGAATCAGCCGCCACCATTGAAAACTGGCCACAACCTGTGTGGTGCCACATGTTCAATTCCACACTAGTGGGAAACGCGCGAAACTGGTTCAGTAAGCTTCCACGCAGAAGCATTAATGGATTTGAAGAGTTGCGGAAGGCGTTTCGCCTATAATTCACTCAAAGGAAAAAGTGCGCTAAAAACCTTGTCGAACTCGCCAGGATGAAACAGCGTCAGGGGGAATCCACAAGCTCTTATGTGGAGCGCTTCAAAGATGAGTGCATACAGGTTAAGGCATGCCCCGAAGTGCTGAAAATCTCAGGGTTCATGAACGATATCAATAATCCAGAACTCATCAAAAGGTTGAACGACAAGATCCCCCAAACCTTTGATGAACTTATGAAATGCACAAGGTCCTTCATCCAAGAAGAAGCCGCCGCGGCGGATAGCAAGAAAGGCTATTCAAACTATCGGTCATAGGAACAACCTCGGAGACAATCCACTGACCAGAGTAGAAACCGTAACAAGAACTACCGCGGCCAGGGGAGCGGACGGGATAATGATAGATATACCCCGCTAACGAAGACTCCAAAGGAGATATTCGCTACGGAAGGTGCGAACTTCCCAAGACCCCCACCAATGCGCACCTCAGAGGATCGGCGCGTGGGGAGTGGATACTGCGACTATCATGGACAGAAGGGCCATACTACCAATGAATGTGTCCAACAGCGCCAACTCATTGATAAACTAGTAAAAGAAGGCAGATTGGACCATTTGGTTAAAAACATCAAGGAGGGCAAAGATAAGCAAAAAACTGGGAATAAGAAAGAAGTACCCAAGGATAAGGCTGACACCATCTACATGATACAATCATGGCAGCAAATAACTAAGCAGAAGATCAGCCAAAAGTTTTCCCGTGGAAGTGAAATCTCTTTCCCCACCTTGACTGCGGACAACGTAGTGGTAGAGTCGCTCACCATTGAATATTGATGGAGGAGCGTCTGCAGACATAATGTATGAACACTGTTTCAAGCGACTGCGACCTGAGATACGCAGTCAGTTAAGCCCTGTCACGACAGCGCTAACTGGTTTTACAGGAGAAAAGATATGGCTTATGGGACAAATACGCTTACTAGTCAACGTTGGCGATAAGGAACACTCCGCGACAGCCTGGATGAATTTCATGGTGATTAAATCCCCTTCGCCATACAATGGCATTATCGGAAGATCAGGGATATCAACCATACGCGCAGTACCATCTACAGCACATGGGATGCTCAAATTCCCAGTGGAAGGAGGTATTGTTACTCTCTACAATGCCACTGCACCACCTAGAGAATGTAACACGATTACATGTGAGACGGTAGACAGTTCAGAGCAACGCGCACCTAAAGTACCAAACCTAAGGATTGCAATTCATCCTGACTACCCATATCAAGAAGTATCACTTGGGGGATCGTTGTCTGATAAAGGCAGGGCAGCCGTGTGCGCACTCTTGCAAAAGAATCTGGATATCTTTGCATGGGAACCAAAGCACATGACCGGTGTAGCACGCTCAATTACAGAACACAAGTTGAGAATCCGACAAGGATACTCTCCAGTAAGTCATAAGAAGCGCGGCCAGGCTCTGGAGCGCGCACAAGCAATTCTGGCAGAAGTGCACAAACTTGTGGACGCAGGTATCATGCGAGAGGTCTATTACCATGACTGGCTGTCCGATGGTCAAGAAGAGCGATGGTAGTTGGA
Source organism: Chrysanthemum seticuspe (assembly GCA_019973895.1). Lineage (NCBI taxonomy): Eukaryota > Viridiplantae > Streptophyta > Magnoliopsida > Asterales > Asteraceae > Chrysanthemum > Chrysanthemum seticuspe. The sequence goes on from BPTQ01000005.1 coordinate 36,268,165, forward strand.
GGATGTGCGTGGACTTTACATATCTCAACAAGGCATGTCCACAAGACTGCTACCCGCTACCTGAGATAGACTGGAAGATAGAGTCTTTGTGTGGATACCCACTTAAATGCTTCCTATATGCATACAAAGGATACCACCAAATCCAGATGGCTAAGGAAGACGAGGAAAGAACGGCCTTCCACACAAGACAAGGCGTCTATTGCTACACCAAAATGCCCTTTGGCTTGAAGAACGCAGGCGCCACCTACCAACGACTGGTAGATAACGCATTTGAAAAATAGGTGGGCCGCAACCTAGAGGTTTACGTGGATGACCTGGTCATAAAAATCCATGCTGAGGATGAATTGGTGCGTGACATAGAGGAAACATTTAAGACTCTACGAGATATCAACATGAAGCTAAATCCTAATAAATGCACTTTTGGGGCAACAGAAGGCATGTTCCTTGGATATTTGATAGAACCCGATGGCATTAAACCGTGTCCAGAGAAAACTAAGGCCGTCATCCAACTTCCTTCACCACGCACGTTAAAAGAAGTCCAGTCCCTCAATGAAAAACTGGCCGGTCTAAATAGATTCTTGTCCAAATCAGCAGACAAGTCACTCCCTCTCTTCAAAACACTCAAAAGTGCATAAAAAAGGGAGATTTCCGCTGGACTACGGAGGTAGAAGAAGCCTTTATATAGCTTAAACAACACCTGGCAGCGCTCCCCACGCTCGTAGCACCTCGACCAGGGGAAGAGTTAATTATGTACTTATCTGCGACTCATGGAGTAGTCAGCGCGGTGTTACTGACGGATAGGAACTCAGTACAAACACCGGTGTATTTTGTAAGCAAAGCGCTCAAGAAAACGGAGATTAACTATAGCGCCATGGAGAAGTTGGTCATAGCATTGGTATTCGCCGCCAAAAGACTGCGCAGGTATTTCCAAGTGCATCCAATAGCGGTAATTACATATCAACCTATCAAGTAAATCATCTCCAAACCTGACGCATCAGGACGACTACAGAAGTGGAGCGTGTTGCTAGGTGAGCACAACATCTCCTACAGACCACGTACTGCAGTAAAAGGGCAGATACTAGCAGATTTCATCATCGAAAAACCAGATACTGATGATGCACCCGCACAAAGCAAGAAGGAACTACAAGATCCATGGATCTTGTTCACAAATGGATCTTCATGCGTGGATGGGTCAGGAGCAGGCCTCATCTTCAAAAGTCCGGAAGGAATGGAATTCACTTACGCACTGCGTTTTGAATTCACAGCGACAAACAATGAAGCAGAGTATGAAGCCCTAATCGCCGGACTACGCATTGCAGCTCGAATGGGTGTACGCAACCTGGAAGCGAATGTGGAGTCCCGTCTAGTAGCCAACCATGTGTTGGGCGAGTACGTGGCTAAAGAAGAAAACATGATCCAATACCTCGACAAGACCAAGTCACTGATGTGCCCGGTTGGTGCAAGTTTTAAAATTTTATAAACACGATTTAACCGTCTAACCTATTAACACATACGAGCAAGTATACTCGTCCGCAATAGCAAAGTTTGGTAAGTCGAGATCGTCCCAAGGGATTTTGTGTATGAAAGATATTTATTTAAAAAGATTCCAACAAGAAAGCTTGTCAAGGCTTTCCCCAAATAATTATGTTATAGCGAAATTCAATAAGAAATATATATATACTTGTATGTAGACTATAATCAATCATAAATAGTATTCATGAAGGTTTGGTGTATACTCTTTATATGATGCACAAATCATAAGCAAATGATTCCTCAACCATGGTATGTGTTTGTAAAAATCATTCTAAGAACAAAAACATTTAGGTAATCCTTTCGGTCCTTATCCCAATGATTATCCTATAGAAATTCCATTTGTTTGCAACATGTTCTTATTAAAGTTGTTCTTACGAATCTTTCGACCTTTCGTGATGAAAATATTCCTAGTCTTGTTTTAATAAGCAAACATGGTGGTTGTCAATCACCATATCCCCATACTAGTTTGTCACTTCACTTTTTGGAATAAAACACAAGAGAAATCCTTTCGGTCCTTTTTCTTAAAACATGTTTTATCAACAAATCAAACAAAGACTAGTATTTTTCCAACAAACTCATTTAAACAAGATCATATGTACATGCATCACATTTTGAGAACACTAATACGATTAACTACATCCCAACACACAAGTATATCCCAAAATTACTCCATGATAATAATAATAATAACTAAACACAAATAGTAACAAAGTAATTCCAACAATTCAAGAGAATAGAATTCCATAACAGAGTTCATAGAATACCTAAACTTTTGTGATTACAAGAATTAGAATTCGTGGATTGTAGCAACCACGCGCCTCCAATCACCTAGGTTCACCGCGCAACTCCAAGCTACCAAAACAATGGATGAGAATGGTTCCCTCCTTGCTCCTGGATGTTTTTCAGTAAGTACTAAGCTTTTGGGTTGAATCAAATGGTTGGTATTAGTTTAGATGTAAACTAATACAATTTTGGTTGTGTCACCCTTAGTATACTAGTACTAGGTTCATTATATAGCCAAGGGTGCTTGCCTAACTGACCAAAAACGTCCTCAATAAGTAAATATCAAGAAATGATCGGACTCCAATGATTATGGGGAGTTAAGGCAACTATAAATGCGACTTTGTATAACTGCAGTATGAGAAACCGGATCGGTTTCATCTCCGACCGAATCAGTTTTGTCTTGACCATTTGCCCAGCCGGATCCGGTTACGGGTTGTGACCGATCGGCTGGGTTTGTGCTGTTTTGACTTTTTGTTGACTTTTCTCTTATTCGCTTCATTCTTTGCTCTTGCTGATGATTTCCAAGGCAACACTTGATCTTTACTTGCCGTAGATACTTAGAAATCATTGCGTTTCTTAATCATTGAATCCAAAAGCTTCCTAGCTCAACTTCCTTCCTCGAGAATCTTCCAAAATGTGCATAAAAACTTCATTTCTTCGTTATTCGCGATACCTGGCTATATACATACACAATACGCATCTTTGCACTTCTGCAACAGTTATGAGTAAATATAGCCGATTATCATGCACAAAACTAACAATAACGCTACTAAAAACATGTTCATTTTAGGCGTTATCAAATTCCCCCACACTTAAACTCTAACATTTGCAAAGATTGATTTCAATGGTCTTTGACAACATAGTTCTAAAAAAAAGTAACAATTACCCCAAAAGATAACCATCGGTTTGCTTATAATATGTGAAAAAATTTAAAAATGAACAAAAATACTTTAGATAACATGACTAGAACACCTCACGAATGATGTAGAAAAATCACTCAACTCTCATATATTGGTGGGTATATGTAAATCACTCATTGCCTAGTCATGATCAATGCTTTTTACCATAAGCTTGTACAAGTATCAAAACAAAGAAAATAAATTCATCAAAGAGGGCTTTTATTCGGGTTATAACGTTAAGGCTAAGGGTTCATAAAAGGTATGGATAAGGCATGGGATAGTTTATGAAATTGGTGTTAAAATAAAAATAAAATCAAGTCTAAACCTCCATGTTGCTAGCCATCATACAAACCACAATCCTGAAAATGATTATTTCACCTCTTCTCATATCGATCTCCAAATATATATATCACGTCTTAGCACATTGGCTAATCAATATCTCCAACATACTTCATCTTAATATAGCACATTGGCTATAACCATTTTTTTTAGTTCCCCCACACTTAGTGTAAGCATACACCAAAAAAAATTCGAGAAAGACGTCTCTTTCATCCAAGATGGAAAATGGTACACACTATAAACAAAGTGTAGCTTCTTCATAATCATCAAAAACAATCCAATCATTCCAAACAACTAGCAACAAACTAATAGACTTGATAAGGGTTGGCTAAAGCTTGAAAGTGTAAAATATTTTTGTAATTTTTTGAGTTTATCAAAACGAAAAGATTGGCTCGGAAGGGTGTACTAAGGGTATCTAGTGCTAAAGATAAGCACTAACAAATGGGTCCATATGGGTGATTAACTAACCAATGTGGTTAGCTAATATATCATTAGATGTAAATGGAAGGCCATTTGGGTAAATCCTAAGGTGCCTCTTATCATTTGAACATATTTAAATCACTAGAAAGTAAATTTAACCGTAATGCATAACTAGTACAAGTTCTAGAATCGACATAATCACCGGCACACTCATAGCAAATATAAAACAAAAGATGTGTTTTATACAAAAAGAAACCTCACAAAAGTGTGGAAAAAGGCTATTATGCATGCTAGAAAATGCTATCGAATCCAAATTGAATTACTTCCGTAATTTGGTTCAAATCCAAAAAATTTCAAAAACTCTCATTTTACCATTGAAATCCCAAGTTATAAATATCAATTATGCGTGAAAACAACTAGACCAACAAGGGCGAATTTCTTCTAATCACTTGCATCCAAAAGTTATAAAAATGCACATCATTTTCCTATTTTCTTCCCTCCCCCATACTTAAGTTTTGCATTGTCCTCAATGTAATGAAAAATGAACTTCAAAGTAAAGAAAATGGAAAAAAAATAGTTAAAAGATACCACGGGATAGAATATGCAATATGCATATTGGGTCATAAGAAAGCATGTGAGTTATCCAACTCCAAATATTTGACCATCAATAAGAAAGCATGTGAGTACCCCCATAAGAAAGCATCCTGCAAACAAAACTGCAACACGCAATACACAAAACAAACAAACAAATGCAACTAAAAACTAGATAAAATCAAGCAAAACATGCTAATTAATCTAAAAAGATAGAAATAATATTGTTTAACACATCATAACCCATTGTCTTTGAAACCATAATTCACGAATGATCCACAATCACTCTTCATCTTCGCTCATGTCATCTCCTTCTTCATCATCATATTCATCATCATCACTTTCTGTTACGTAGTTTTCGTCCACAATCTCCGAACGAACTCTCCTCTTCTTCTTCTTTCCTCCAACTCCTGATGATGATCCTCCAACATCGTGGCTTGCTCCACCAACTTCAGGTAATCGACCATATGGGGGTACTGGATCAGGAAATGGTGCGTACCCAGGATATGGATACGGATAGGGTCCAGGATAAGAAGTGTAAGGGAAAGGATATGGTGGATTGTAGGGTGGTAACTCATAATTGGCTTCACGAGCCATGTTTTGAAAAATAAGCATGGAATAATCATTGATGTAGTTTTTTCTCAACAGCATCGAGTCTCTCCATATATCCCTACATTGAATCTCATCTAAATGTTTGTTCCACTCTCCCCAACCTGAATCAAAACTACTGGACGTACCCATTTGCACGTTCTCCATTGGTATACTCCCTTGCTGTTGTGGTGGTTGCTGTTGTTGTCTTGGTTCAATCCATAACCCTAAGTTTTTCAATCTCCTATTCAAAGCATTACCAAAACCTTGCGCAGTCCACGTATCACTATACTTTGGCTCTCCACACTTAGCCAATTCCTCATCAACATAATACCCAAGATTCTTCGCCAATTTTGTCACAAAATGTCCTCCACAAATGTTACTGTTGCTCTTGATTCCCGGGCATTACCGTCCTTAGTTTCTTCCAGCAACTTCATAACCCATAAGTGGGGTTTCTGACATTTGTCCCTGCTTCCAAATCTATTAAATGGCCCGTCACTATCAACTTGTGAAGTATCCTCATCAACGGATTCCTGATGGTTGAAGCATTCCTCCTAGCGCAAGTAGGATCTCCCACTTGATTCCAATAAGCGGGAATACTAGGATAGTCTTTTTCAAACCTCCGAAGTCTAGAAAAGTGAGTTTCAAATAATCGATGATTAACCTCACACTAGAACAAAAAGTGGATTTGGCCACACCGAATATGTGTGACGTGCCGCGACCATGGATACTCTATGGTCACGTGTTTGACTTTTTTTAGTCTATATTGCAAAAGAGTAACCAAAACCGTAACATGTGTGACTAATTAGGTACAAATTTTGTTGGATTAATCCGTATTAGTGACCGTAAACACTGTATAGTCACACAAAGCATGTTTTTTTTGGGTATTTAGTCACATACAATTAAGCATAAAGTGGCCAAAAGTGTTAATAAGTGTGACCATATGTTGTTTAAGGTGAAGAAATGTGTCTTTTGTGTGACTATTGATCATCCAATGGACACTTGAATTTTATGTTTGTGTGGCCTTTTGTAACATTTAGTCACACAAAGCATGTTTGTTTTGGGTATTTAGTCACATACAATTAATCATAAAGTGGCTAAAAGTGTTAATAAGTGTGACCATATGGTGTTTAATGTGAAGAAATATGTATTTTGTGTGACTATTGCTCATCCAATGGCCACATGAATTCTATGTTTATGTGGCCTTTTGTAACATTTAGTCACACAAAGCATGTTTCTTTTGGGTATTTAGTCACATACAATTAATCATAAAGTGGCTAAAAATGTTAATAAGTGTGACCATATGGTGTTTAAAGTGAAGAAATGTGTATTTTGTGTGACTATTGATCATCCAATGGCCACATGAATTTTATGTTTTTGTGGCCTTTTCTAACATTTAGTCACACAAAGCATTTTTCTTTTGGGTATTTAGTCACATACAATTAATAATAAAGTGGCTAAAAATGTTAATAAGTGTGACCATATGGTGTTTCAAGTGAAGAAATGTGTATTTTGTGTGACTATTGATCATCCAATGGCCACATGAATTTTATGTTTGTGTGGCCTTTTCTAACATTTAGTCACACAAAGCATGTTTATTTTGGGTATTTAGTCACATACAATTAATCATAAAGTGGCCAAAAGTGTTAATAAGTGTGACCATATGCCGTTTAAAGTGAAGAAATGTGTATTTTATGTAACTATTGATCATCAAATGGTCACATGAATTTTGTTTTTGCGTGGCCTTTTGTAATATTTAGTCACACAAAGCATGTTTGTTTTGGGTATTTAGTCACATACAATTAAGCATAAAGCGGCCAAAAGTATTAATAAGTGTGACCATATGGTGTTTAAAGTGAAGAAATGTGTGTTTTGTGTGACTATTGTTCATCCAATCGCCACTTGAATTTTATGTTTATGTGGCCTTTTGTAATATTTAGTCACACAAAACATGTTTGTTTCGAGTATTTAGTCACATACAATCAAGCATAAAGTGGCCAAAAGTGTTAATAAGTGTGACCATATGTTGCTTAAAGTGAAGAAATGTGTATTTTGTGTGACTATTGCTCATCCAATGGTCACATGAATTTTTAGTTTGTGTGGCATTTTGTAATATTTAGTCACACATCGAATTAAACAAAGAGTGACCAATAATGTTGATAAGCGTGACTAGGTTAGTACTGGTGGAGCAGAGTTAGTACTGCTGGAGGAAGTTATTACTGGTAGTACTATGTTAGTGCTGCTGGAATGAATATATATATATATATATATATATATATATATATATATATATATATATATATATATATATATATATATATATATATATATATATATATATATATATATATATATATATATATATATATATATATATATAACAGAATTAAAAACAAAAAGCAATTTCAAATTGAATAAAACTCGAATGTATATAACTGAACCCAATATAGAATTGTAATGTCGTACATAATCCAATTCTCAACTACCATAATTTAAAGACTTTTGACTCATCGCCGTCCTAGCTTGCCTTTGCATGATTTCCAGCTTGTTCCCGAGGCACGACTTTTGATCCATGCTGTCACGAGCCCACCCTTAGATAAACCGCATTCCTGTACGAGGATAATAACATTATATACGATACACAAACAGTGATCAACTGCATATATCTAGCTACAAGCCATGAATCATTATCCTTGCAGTAGAATACCTTCAGATTTCTATAAACAGGCTTTAGGTAAGAATAGTTGTTCCATTCTCTGAAATTAGAGAAGATAATGAATTTGAGTCACTGAAATGCCAATCTGCAACGTATAAGCCATATGTCAACCCGATGTAGATGGCACACAAGAAAATAACAGCAAACCTACACCACAAATACAACATGGATCAGAAAAGCTACCAAATTGTTTCTGTATTGAAAGACTTACAGTTAAGCTTTTGACGAGCATCTATATTCGCATTTTTTATCTCTCTTTAACACTGAGTTATATTACTTAAACACGAGGTTAGCCTTGGTTTAGTGATATATACATGTTCTCACCAGTGCCAAATATAGTTCCTTAAGAAAGTATTTTTCTTCCAGGCTTGACGGGGAAGCCATATTTCACACACCGCTGCAGCAATGTATTCAATTGACTCTCAAAGGCTTTATAAATCTGTGTTTGTGAACTAACCTAACTAGAGGCATTAGAAATCTAATCATGTGATCTTAAGTAGGCGGACAAGGAATCATCTGTGATGGGAACCTTATAATGCGATTTTCTGAGACTTTTATCATATAAGGAAGACAAGTGACAGTTAACGCCATCAACTATGATTTTTTCAAATCGGACATGTCTCTCCTACACCCATGACTAGAGTTGACGTTTAAAATTAATTTCTCTTAGCCAAAAGATTTAGGGACTTGTACTCTCATCCTACTGACTACTTGGGTGTTGTGATATGCATGTTGTAAGAAATGAAAGTGACCTAGTGCATTACATGTGAGTTACAGACAGCAAACTAACCTTCAGTACTTTTATAAGTAAAGTTGGGCCTGCTTGATCCACCCCAACTGCTAAAAGAAATATAAAATATATGTAAGAAATAAGCCATGGTTAGGGAAAATAATGCAAAACTATCTTTTGACCAATAAGATTTTTGGTACACCAACTAATGTTCCGCTTATAACAATTATTACTCACTTTGTGACCATTTAATTTAATGTCATATAGTGACAGCAGACGCTCCTTGAACAACAATCGTCTGTTGCACCATTGCTCGACAAATTTCGAATTTCTTACCAATTTTCTTCACAATTTGATTATTAAACTTCACCGGTACCAAAATTTAGGCAGAATAAGGTGAAGGTGAAGAAGAAAGACCACAAATTGATGGAACCATAGATTGAATTCAACAAGCCATTGAAGGAAATTACAAACAGTGTGAGATATGACTGAAAATGGATGAACTGTTGAAAGATTGAAGGTTAGGTGGGAATGGACAAGCAAGCATATGGTTGGAGAAAGATTTCAATGAAAGATATACAAATTTTGAAAAATGTACCAACTAATGTCCTAACATGATTTCAATGAAAGATATACAAAAACGATCTGTTGCAATGTAAGTAGACAAACAACACTAACATGGATGAATGAGACTTATGTACAGAGTATCAGGTACAAAGTCTTGATTAAAAACTGCTTGACTAAGCATATTTGTTTGGTTACCCACATATAGACAATAGAAACAAATTTGAGCATTTACATCAGCTATAGCTATGTAGGAATTAACACTTCGCAAAGAAGTTATTTTTTTGCTGGCTTCAATACAAACATAAGTATGCAATTGCAGAACTGCTATAGCTATATGTGATAATATAATTTTGAGCACATATATGACATTGTTCTCCGTATTTGATACCGCAACTAGCAATTCTTAGTTATCACAAACAATATATACTTAGCTAGTTTCGTCATATAAAAATCAGTAGTTACAAAAAGAGCTCATGTATACCTGAGACCAAATCATGACACCGCCTAGAAATGCAAATGTATGATACATTTCATTCTCAGCATCTAAGCCATTGGATTCCAAAATATCACCTGATTTCTGAGATCATTTAGAAAAAATATGATAAGAAGTCGTCAATATAACTACAAGTCAGTTAAAAGAAAATACTGTATTTTATAGAAAAAGCATAGAATCACCGACATTCCAAAACAACGGCAATACAACAAAGAGCAAAATAGCAGAGTCCATCATTATCGTTAAGAACTCATGAATGAAATGGAAGTTACTGGAAAACAAGGAAAAAGAAGACATAATAAGAAGATAACTTAATCAGCGATTTAAGTTATTATATTCAGCAAATCCAATGAGCATGATGCTGACAAAACACGAAACATGTGAAAATAAAAATACCTTTTATCGATACTATAAGCTCTAGATTTTTCAAACTTCTCCTGACTAAAACCCCTTCCAAAGTTTTAGGAAGGTTTGGCAGCTTATGAGCAGCATGTTGTCGCAAATCCAGATATGTCTCGAAAACATACATCAATAATATATAACTATGCTATGATGGTGAATAATATCATGAAGCAATTGTGATCTGGCTGAGCTTATGCCTAACGTTTTCACTAGCCTTCATGACCTTGACCCCAACAAGATCCACAATCGTCTTGTTCACTTTCAGAAATTGTGAAGCAATCTGAGGAAGAAGATAAAAGTTGTTAAGATGCTCTAGTATGTTAGTATTGTAAAGGTGGCTAAATGGTAGTTAAAAGGGTCGTTTAAATAATATGAGAGGGGTTGGTTAAACATCCTAAATATTATCTTCAAGGTACTAAAAATCAACAATTATGCTTCAAACCACAATGTACTATTCAAAATTTTAAGAAAACCGTACATTGTGACGATTAGATAACACAATACTCATAAGCACAGTCAGGTTATTAAAACTTATTTATGAAACATGGACTACAAGTTATGCTTAATCCAAATGATTTTATCTTTGTGTATATTGATTCCTACCTTGCCACTTCCGCCAGTGAGGAGTAATCCCATCTTCATTTTGCACCTGTCAATCCTACAAAAGCAAATTATAATACAAATAACATAATCCTTTCAATGTAAAACAAAGAAGCAGTTGGGTCAAATCTCATAACTACTACTAATACACATCAAACGAAAAAAAACACACCTTATGCAAACTCTCGGGCCACTGAATCGGCACCCGATACCCACTGGGCGCAGGGCCAGACACACTCCCTCAGGTCAACTCCCGGACACTGTCTCTCCCTATAAAAATTCATTTCCCTACTCAACACACTATTCCTAGTGGGATCCTCACACGGCATATAATCCACATCACCATTAACACAAACATCAACAACTTTCCCATACTTTTCGCTCTCGATCAAGGCGATTAACCTGCCGCGCTGTTTGGGATCAGCTAAATTGGTCTTAATTAAAGCTTGGTTTCCTGATGCAGCTAAAGAGTCACCCAATTGAGTGAAAATTAGTAGAAAGAATAGGATTACAATGCCGAAGAAGATTAAGGAGACGAAATCGAGTAGCTGCCATTTTCGGGTGGGGTTTGAGCGTGTTTTGGGGGAAGTTAGGGTTATGTGACCCATTTTTATCAATGGTTTTTTTAAAACAGGTTTTGTTAAAGGGTTTTTGATAGTAATGGATCAGGGTTGTCGCCTTGTCGGTTATGAGTGTTATTTTATGAGATCTGAAACATGGTCACCTCTCAATCTTTCAAGAAGCCTTTCTCTTGCAAGTAATACAAACAAGAGAAACCATGTTCTGATCACTTTGAACATCTCATCTTCAGCCATGGGAGGATATTGTGTTTTTTAATTAGGGTTTGAAAGGGGAGGTTTCTTGTTTGTTTTTTAAAGTTGTGATAGTGAAGAATGAATGCGTTTTTTTGCTGTGAGATACATAGGGTAATTTGATTTTGGGGAAAACAATTAGGCGGGCTTTGTGAAAAGTTAGAATGGAAAATTTCATTTTAGAAAAAAGGATAAAGACGAGCTCAAGCCAACTAGAGTTCGTTTGAGCTGATTCTTATCGAGCTTTGAGCTCAAGCTCAAGCCTATCAAATGAACTCGAAATGTTTAATGAGTTGAGCTCAACCTTGTATAAGTTTGACTCAAGTTATTGTTGAGTTTTCGAGCTTGTAAGTGATATAGCATATGTTTTTTATATATTTTGTATGTAAGTGTACTAAGTGTAAATGCTTATTTATGAATGTATCGAGCTTTTGGAGCTAAAGTCGAACCGAATTTAAAATTTTAATTTGTGTAAGAAAAAACATCTTTACATATAAATTGAGTTTTTTGAGTCAAGCTCAAGCCGAGTTCAAAATTTCTCGATCCCGGATAACATGATCTAGAGGTCCCTGGATACTTGCTTCTTAGTGTCTGTGACAAATGGTATACACCTACCAAGCCGGTGCAACCCATGCATAACCGCCTTTAATAACTTCCAATACAATTCATATAACCTTCACACTATAACTATACACCTACCAAGCCGGTGCAACCCATGCATGACCGGTGATAATGGCTAATTCACATAGGTCAAGGTTCATGTGCTTTAGGTTATCACTGGTCACATTCATTAATGGGTATTTGACATCATATGGGTCATACGCATTGGGTTATAGTTGCTTATAGTGTCATGTTACGACACATCTGTGACTGTTGACAATGGGTAATTAACATGGGTAATGGGTCATGTGCATTGGGTTGTAGTGGCTATATTGTCATGTTATCGACCAATACATGACTCGTGATCGACAATGGGTAATTAACATGGGTCATGGGTCATGTGCATTGGGTTTTGTAAACTAAGACAAATACTATACAACATTTTTATACGTTTTGTATTTTTTTTTACGTTTTCATCCGTTTGTAACGTTTTTCGTCCCCTTTTGACCGTTCAATCGATTTTGACCGATCTCGCTAGTTTTCGACCGATTTTGACAATTTTTGACACATTTCGACGGATATAGACCGTTTTAGACCGACTACGACCACTTGCGACCGTGTTCGAGCGATTTCGACATTTTTGACCGATTTCATCCATTTTTGAACGTTTTGGCAATTTTCTCTCGTTTTCATATGTTTTCAAGCTTTTTATTAACGTTTTCCTCCATATTAAAACGTTATGAAACGTTTATTCCGTTTTCGTATATTTTGTATGATTTTTTCGTTTTCATACGTCCGTCTCCTTTTTTTCTTTGTTTTGCTACGTTGTGTTCGCTTTCGTACATTTTGTACGCCTTCATACCATTTTTTTAAGAAAACGTTAGACAATAGACAAAAACGGTCCCAGACGTATAAAAATGGTCGAAATCAAGAAAAAAATGAACGAAAACGGTTTAAACCGTTATGATATTTTACCCTTTAAACCAAATAAGCTACAACTTATTTAGTTTTGCTAGATTCGAAATTTTAAAAGTGAGACAAATTGAAAATAAGTAGAGGGAGAAAAAGCCACGGTTTAATAAGCAGCTTCTATAAGCACTCTTTAAGCTACTAGCCAAAAACAATGAAGCTTAAACTTCTATATTAAAAAGGGAATGCATTACATTAACGAATATGTTACCCTGGCAAGATGGTAAATCACTTGACTTCCGTAGGGTAGGTCGCAGGTTCGATTCTCGCTGGGGTGTAACATCCTTTTTTATTTTCTTGCTATTTTTATTACTCGTAACATAATTTAGTCACACATTTGTGATATGTATCGAATTGTGACTACATTTAAATAATGTGTGACAAGATATGACTCTATGATTTAGACACCTAAATAAATACTTCATGTGACCATACATAACATCTTGAATTTAGTCACACAAACACTCAATGTGACTAATATCAAGGTTAATGATAAACCGTCGGGGCAGGTTTACGTCGGCCTAGGAAACTCGGTCAACGACGTCGAGGAACCTTAGTTGTTTCGAAATAGGCTCTGTCGTTCTACGTCGGCCTAGGAACCGTCGGGGCACGTTTACGTCGGCCTAGGAAACTTGGTCTACGACGTCGAGGAACCTAGTCGTTTTGGAATAGGCTCCGTCGTTCTACGTCGGCCTAGGAACCGTCGGGGCACGTTTACGTCGGCCTAGAAAACTCGGTCTACGACGTCGAGGAACCTTGGTCGTTTTGGAATAGGCTCCGTCGTTCTACGTCGGTCTAGGAACCGTCGGGGCACGTTTACGTCAGCCTAGGAAACTTGGTCTACGACGTCGAGGAACCTTGGTCGCTTCGGAATAGGCTTCGTCGTTCTACGTGAATTTTATGTTTGTGTGGCCTTTTCTAACATTTAGTCACACAAAGCATGTTTGTTTTGGGTATTTAGTCACATACAATTAATCATAAAGTGGCTAAAAGTTCACATAATTGTGACCATATGGTGTTTCCTTAATTAATAAAAGTTCACATTTGCACCAAAAAAGAAATATTTTGTGTTGTGGTCTGCTTATAAGCAGAAAAGGTTAGTGGTTAAGGCTGCCAGTACAAAGTTAAGTCTGGTAGGTTAGTTTTAGTAGTTAAGGCTGCCAATACAAAGTTAAGTCTGGCAGACCAAAGTTAAGTCTGGCAGACCTAAGTTAAGTCTGTTTAGTATTCGTAGTAGTTTAGTTTATGAAAAACATAATAGTTTTTTGTGTGACTATTGATCATCGAATGGCCACATGAATTTTATGTTTGTGTGGCCTTTTCTAACATTTAGTCACACAAATCATGTTTCTTTTGGGTATTTAGTCACATACAATTAAGCATAAAGTGACCAAAAGTGTTAATAGGTGTGACCATATGGTGTTTAAAGTAAAGAAATGTGTATTTTGTGTGACTATTGATCATCCAATGGCCACATGAATTTTATGTTTGTGTGGCCATTTCTAACATTTAGTCACACAAAGCATGTTTGTTTTGGGTATTTAGTCACATACAATTAGTCATTAAGTGGCTAAAAGTGTTAATAAGTGTGACCATATGGTGTTTAAAGTGAAGAAATGTGTATTTTGAGTGACTATTGATAATGCAATGGCCACATATTAAGTTACGTGACCATATGTACTGGATTTTGGCTACACTTAAATAATATGTGTGACAAAACATTTAGTGTGACCATATATGGCATTTGGTCACAATGTTAGTAGTAAATGTGACTATATAGATTAGCTTTTGGCAAGCTAACACAAACTAAATTTTAAACACACGTATTAACTTACGTGAACATATGTACTGGGTTTTGGCTACACTTAACGAATGTGTGACAAAACATTTAGTGTGACCATATATGGCATTTGGTCACAGTGTTCAAGTGTGTGACATATATTTGTCACTGTATATATGTATATCGTGACTAATGCTTCAACCTTACTTTTCATTTGTCACTCGTTCCAATTTCAGATGTGGCTAAAGAGTTGGCAAAACATATCAGTCACCCTTAAATAATGTGTGACAAAACTTGACTCTATGATTTAGACACACAAAAAATTACTTCATGTGACTAACGCATCAAGGTTACTTGTATTTGTCACGCGTTCCAAATTCATATGTGGCTAAATTGATAGGTCACTAGTTTTACAACACAAGCTTATATGAAAGAGATAGAGAGGAGAGGCGGATGAACAAGCTATCCAAACTCACACAATACGTATGAATAAACACGGTTAAGAGAAAGAGTGTGTGAAAGAAAGAAAACTTGAACAACCAACCCTCAAATGAGGGTTTACAAGAGTATATATAGGCAAGGAGCTAGGGCAACACTCCCTCTCCTTCCCTATTCCTTATTGGGCTTGGATCAAGCTTATGGGCCTTCTACATAAGCTTGACCTTAAACAAACATAAAGGCCATAATAAAGCTACCTATTACATATGAAATATAAATACTTGAAATACTGTTTAGGAGTGATTCCAACAATCTCCCCCTCAAGTATATATGAATGTAAACGGTGAAGGCGTTGATGTAATAGTAGCTGTGACGTCTTCTGACATTCTTCTTTCTTGTGAGAGGAATTGCCTTGATTCGAACAATCTCCCCAGTGTAGAGAGATCGTTATCTTTGAACAGTTATGCTTTGACGTCATCTTTAACTTTGTTCTTTGATCATTGTTCTTTGTGGTGAAAGTGATAGTATGTTGTTGTCTGCATCAGTCTGCCTCAGGTCTGCTTCGCTGCTCCAGTGTCTCCACGTCATTCTTCAACATGCTCACACGCTCTATGACGTTGGAATTCAATACTGATGAAGTTCTTTAAATCTTTATCATTGTAGATTCTTTGGTTTGACGAAGAATCATTCTGACGGTTGTGTTGCTTTTGAATAGAACTTCCATTAGTGTTGATGTTGGCGTGAGCATGAGAAGAATCAGCACGATCATCCCGCTCCAGAGCTTCCATAAGAAGAAAACATTTCAAACGGTTAGTAATAAGCGGTTTCCGGCACTTACAAGTTTGAACTTCGAGAGTGTTAACAGCATAGTGTGAAAACACAACTCTAATTCTTACAAAAGGCCGTTCCTGAACTGGAGTCCCACAAGTGAGATAACGCGATGTACCGAAGTACATCTACAGTTCAGATGAGTCGCTGAGGTACACCGAAGCATCACCTCACGACTGTAGACCGTTTGAGACACACTCCGCGTAATCCACGGGGAGTTACCGAAGTGACCTGCTGTCAGGGCTGTTTGATGTTGACCCTGGCAGGAGTTTCCATTCAATCACTGAGGATCACAGATGTGAACCTCTCATGAATGTTCTCGACAGATTGCAAAGATCTGTTAAGGACTCGATATGAACCACTGATGATCTTATTTGTTGATCTTCAAGTGATTAAATGTCAAGTGTTCCTAAGAGATCTTTTGATGAATCTCATGGCTCTAGACTCAATAGTGCGTTTTGGTTTTCCTGAGCGGAGACTGGGGAGAGGGTCTCCTTCTTCAATACCAGCGATCTCTAAGAGAAAGCCAATAGATTATGTAGGGTTCCCTGTGAGAATGAAACAAGTTTCTGTTGAGAGAAACTTGAGTGGCTAAGAAGGTTTAGTGCATGCGTCACTGGGTCCATGACGACTTTTAATCTTCAATACCGGTGTCACTAAGTGACAACCAGTAGCATATGAATTGAACCCGGTGTCTGCCCTAAGTTGAATAATCTGGAGGGCTATTTCTTTTCACCCTTTACTTTACATTTCTTTTTGATTCTTCAACTCCTTCTTTCTCCGATTCTCATTTTCTCCTTTTTATAATCATTCCTAAGGACTTCTAACACTAACTAATGGTAGTGTCCTTGGGTAGATCCCTCCGGCTCTGGCGGATCATAGGACGGTTATTCCTAACCTTAGTCACCTTATAACTCCATGACTTACCTATGTTTGCCATTATAACCACTGTATGTTAAAACTTCTCTCAAAGGGTTTGTTAACGAAAAACATGTTTGAACCACAGTGAGAGATGAAGTTTTGCATAAATACTCCCCCTCCACATGTGCTTAATAGTTTTAATGGTTAAATGCACAGTGAGGAAAGAGCGCGCACTTTTTGAATTGATCCACTAAAGATAGACAATCTCCCGCGAGACACGGTTACGTTGAATAGTTAAAGAGATACATTGTCAGCTTTTAGGTGACAACTAGCTCTAATAACTACCTTGAAGGTGTAGACAAACCTTGGAAGGTTGTCAAACCCGTCAGAGTTCATGTCTATCAAAAGTTTCTCGAATGGTACTTTCTACTCAGACAAGTCCTTTGCGAGACACGTTTACATCACTAGCGAACTAGCTTGAAATTATTACCCGTCCAGGACAAGTCTTTTCGAGTTACTAACAGTTTAGTACCGTCAAATTCGTTGTTTAAGTCTGAAGTTCACAGATTTATTTGCATTCACCACATATTTCTTATCACACAAATTTTCTCCCCCTCAAAAATGGCATATGAAAATGTTATTTTTGAAACGTTTGAGAATAAATATGACCATTTCGAGTGTTGCGGGAAGACGACCACTATGAACAATTTGTGAACAAAGTTTTAAATCAAATACTCCCCCTCAACTAGTGATATAAACGGTTGAGGTTTTGAAAAAATCATATGGGGAAGTACTTGTCTTTTTGAGCAAAACCTTGAAAAGTGAAAGGTTTGATAGGTTTTACTCAAGAATTAAGGAGCTTTCGCTCCTTTTATAAGGATTGTGGCACTGAGGCGTACCACAGGGTCCTTTCTTGACAATTACGGGTTGTACACTGTTATGTGTGCACAAGCCATATTAGGGAAAAGATGAAATAAGTATGAAACAAATTAACCTTTCCCCAATTGACGATGTTTCAGAAATAGCTCCCCCTCGAACTGACAACTGTCTTTAGCAGATTTGAAACTTTTGATGAAGTCTACATTTCCTCTAACTTTTGACGGTTTCAGTATGCAGCGGAATTTGTAGATGAGCAGTAAACCATACAAAGAAAATCTGACTAATTGCGGAAGATTCGTTCGAGGGAAACATGCCAAAAATCAACAAGATCTTCTCACGTATGTAGACGCATCACATCAAACAAACCACGAAAGACGAAATGAAACGACTTTCCCCTGAATGTTGTGGTCTTTCGGAATACTAGTCACTGTGAATATGCAATAACTCGATACCAAGACCGTGTGTGAGGCATCTTAACATTATATTTGTGTAACTTCACACAATATAACCCGTGAAAGTTGAGACGATAACACTGAATTAAGACGTTTGAACCACAGATCGTCTCATTTCTTCGCCCTTAAGGAAGAAATTTTGGAGAGCATTGGGTTTTCGCAAGGAAGCACATGGAAAAACGAAGAAGGAAAGGGACGCCTACACTCTCTCCCCCTCGATGTTTTCAATGAATCAGAATCATACACCACGTATGTTGATGATGAATTGAAGACATCGAAACCATGTAAATCCAAGCAACCGAACAAGTGTGAATTACCATAAATATCTCGAGAGAATCAACTGCTGACAAAAAAACATCTCAGTTCATTAAGTTGATCATCAGCTGTGACATTGTTGTAGGAAACACATTGTTCTTCTGTTTTCAGAGATTCGATTGGAGGTGCAGCTACAGTAACGGTTGTTGTTGTAGAGTCAGATGTATCAGAAATAAGAGTATTATCGGTTGTGCAGTGGAAACATTCGATACATCTGAAGCACGACTTTTGACAGAATCTTTAACCAGAGGAGCAAGCAATGTTTCCAATTCATGACGATTAAGTACAATGGTGGAACAGCTGATGGATCATGATATGTATGACGGTGAGAAACGGGTCCTATGCTGTATTGCAATAAGAGCCATAGTTGTTGTACCTGCATAGAAAAATAGAAGGGGGGGGGGCAAGGAAGAGAAAGACATGGATCCCCAAGTGTAACTAGGTTCCAGGTGTTAGAGGCATAAAGATGTAGTGTCAATTATCTTCTTGACACCTGAACATGCAATTTTGATGATTTCCTTTCCTGCCTCACGGATGGATGTAGTGGGTATCTCACTTGTTTTGGTGCAACTACTTAGTATCTTGCCTGTAGGAATCCACCTAAGACCAGCAGTTTTGAAAACTCTACCCGTTGGTATCCATCTAAGGTTAGATCTAAGGGATGTTGAAACTTCTTTTAGGAAGAATTTGCATCCTATATTGATCCACCTATTAGGTTTCTGAAATTTTACGTTTAGAGCAACGGGTTTATTTCTAACTGTTTGAGTAAACTTAGGTTTTGGTTTGCTACTACAAGCAGTGTTCAGTAATACACTCGAAGGTGATACACTAGGTCGTGAACCTAAGATTCCATCCTTTTGGAGTAGTGCCCTTTTCCTAGCCTTTTCTAGATCATAGTTCTTGTGCGCGTCATTTGAATCATATGAATTTTTACGATTAATGCTCGGTTTAGACACAGTGTTCGAACTAATCCTAGATTGGCCAGAAGCAGCCACTTGTATAGGTATAACAGAAACAGGTTTAACAGAAACAGATTTAATAGAAACAGAAGCATTATTCATTGGCCCGGAATGTGGGGTGACTGGTTTTGACAAATGATTATTCTCAACAACTTGGGAGGCAAACCGTGGTTTTGACGATTTTGAACGTTCAGATTGAAAAGCAGTTGGTTGTCTAACTACTGATTGTTTTCTGATTGGTTTTAGAGACGATTTCCCCAAGATTGTTGGTTTTGCAAAATTAGTATCCACATTCTTGTCAGTGAATCTTCTCAGTTTGTTTTGTAAAGCAACATGTGCAAGCCCCTTTGCTTGAAGTTGAGCCTTTAAATGCTCATTTTCTTTTACTAATGTATCCACATGATTACTTTGTTCATTTGAAGACTGACCATTGTGTTCTGAAGAAAAAGATTTATTTTGAAGTTTAAGTTCAAGAGAGATGCAATGTGCCTCTAGTTTTGAAAAATCTTTATGAAACTGAGCAATGGTCTTTTTGAGAAGAATGTTTTCAGATTCAAGAGTTTGATTTGACGTTTCAGTTGAATTGTTAACAAGTAAGGGCTCAGACATGAGAAAGTTGTCTGGACATTGTGCAACACACTGGTCAACCTCTCCTTCATTACTGAATTCAGGTTGCTCAGTTTGTTGTATCGCATTTGCAGGCAGAATATGATCAACAGTAGATAGTACCTCGACCATCTGTTCTGTGTCAGTGTCATAGGTGGGTAAAATATCTTTCTCAACCATTTGTTCTTCGTCACAGTTGGGCTCGGTGTCGTAGTTAAGTATGATATCTTCGCCAGATCTGCTGCTGTCATCCTGCTTTTCCAATGCTACAACCTCCTTGTCCGCATTACCGACAGATGCAGTACTCACAACATTCTCAACGTCCATTTGAGCATTCCTTTCATGTACAGCAACTCTTGCACCTTGTACGACTGCGGGATATTGAGAATTAGACGCTGTCTGACGCTTGAATGCCAGAGATATAGCCATGAATCCGTCTTGCAATGCCACAAATGGATCTTTATGATCATAATTCATTTCACTTTCCTGCAGAAGAATCAAAGAGAAGAAAAGGTGCGAAGATGATATAGCACACAGAAGGCCGATATAGTAAATTTCAATTTCCCTTCAAATATGATATTGAAAATTTTGACTCTCAAAATTTGAAATTCACTATAAAATCCAATTCTAAGAATGTAGGAAAAATTTGAGTTATGACAATTTTGACGCCAAATTTTACCCGAAAAATTTGAATTTGGGTCCAAAAATTTGAATTTTTGACCAAAATTTTCACGGTTAAACCAAAATTTGAATCTCGCGTAAAAATTGAACGTTTAGTCTCCTCGAAAAATTAATTTTTTTTTTTTTTTTTTTTTTTTTTTTTTGTTGTTGATAACTTGTGTTGATGGATCTTTGTAGTCGAATGAACCTTTGTTGATGAAGTGTCCTTAGACGTAGAAATCACTTAATACCACTTATGCGTAAAGACACCAAAGTTACGCGTAACAAGAATAGTTACGCGTAGAATTTAGCTTACGCGTAAGCAGGGAAAAAGGACTAAAGTTATGCGTAAACAGTAAGTTAGGCGTAGAAAGTTAGGCGTAGGATTTCCTTATGCGTAGGACTAGGTCTACGCGTAAGATGAATCTTAAGCGTAAGATTTTCTACGCGTAAGCTTTATGCTTAAGCGTAAGATTAGGGTTTTATCCCAAGTGATCTTTTACACTATCACAGTGCAAAAGAAATCCAAAGTCGACGTATTTTCAGACTTATCCAAGTAAGAAAACACGGAATAAACCACGAAACTGAAGATCAAGCCAAGAACAAAGTTACGCGTAGTCCTACTCGTATAACTAGGGTTTTGATACGCGTAATCCTACTCGTAAGAATGATTTTGCCCAAAGATGTTTCTACACCAGTTTTTGTGTGATGAAATAGCTTCAATAACACCAAAATAACACAAAAGTGTGAAATTGGATGATCCAAAGCACCTAAAACAGTTACGCGTAGGATAACACTTTCGTACAAAAACAAGCTTAAAAACAAGGAAATACACGTAAAGTTCCAAACTTTTTGCCAAAAACCAATAGTTTAACACCTAATAACGTTGAAAGTACAAGAATCTTGGATTCAAAAGTGTAAAAAATCAGTTTTTAAGTGTGACCAAGTTTAGGAACCGGTGTTACGCGTAGGACCAAAACCCACTTCAAACACAACGATTCACCCAACTATTTGGCGATTGATACCACTGATAGGTCACTAGTTTTACAACACAAGCTTATATGAAAGAGATAGAGAGGAGAGGCGGATGAACAAGCTATCCAAACTCACACAATACGTATGAATAAACACGGTTAAGAGAAAGAGTGTGTGAAAGAAAGAAAACTTGAACAACCAACCCTCAAATGAGGGTTTACAAGAGTATATATAGGCAAGGATCTAGGGCAACACTCCCTCTCCTTCCCTATTCCTTATTGGGCTTGGATCAAGCTTATGGGCCTTCTACATAAGCTTGACCTTAAACAAACATAAAGGCCATAATAAAGCTACCTATTACATATGAAATATAAATACTTGAAATAATGTTTAGGAGTGATTCCAACATAAATGATCTGAAACTAAATCACCAGATACCTTTAGCCACACAAGGTTCAATTGTGTGGCGATACAGTTCTAATGGTCACACAATCAAAATTTTCATGTGTGACTAATTAGTAAATGTTGTCAATTTTCGTACCTTCAGCCACACAAATATGCGAATGTGTGGCCGTTCCATTTCGACCATGCGTAACCAAATCCCGTTTTTGTACTAGTGTCATGTGGCTCATACAAACCAAGAGCCACGCCAAAAGCTGGCAACGTGTAAGCATGATCCCTTCCACAAAGCCTAAACCAAACACAAATCTCCGTCATCAAGTTCCGAACATCCACCTTTCTTTCAAAATACATGGTTGAAAAGAACTCCATACACCATTCTCGATAGACCTCTTCATTGACGCTAAATGCTCTTTCCCATGACAAATCATTGAACGAATCTCCATCTCCTGGATATACATAAGACGTTCGCATCATTCCTCTTAACTCATCTTCACAATCACATTCCTCAAATAAATCCCAATCAATCACCCTCGGAACCAAACATGTCCTATGTTGTAACTTCGACAACCTTTCCCGAAAAGCATGTTTCTCCCCGTCGGTGAAATTTTTGAATTTTAAATTAGCATTTGCCTCCGTCTTCACACTATACTTAACCTTCTTCTTCTCGTTTCTTTCACAAAACTTCGTAACAAGCGGGTTCATTGGAATTTCCTCCTCACTCGAGCTCCCTACAATAATTCTCTGTAAAAATCACAAATATAAGACCATATGAGAGTGTTAGAACAAACAAGAAGGTTCAAGGAACCCTCTAAGATTCATTTCAAAATTTCAAAAAAATTTAATACAGAAACCACAACCGGATTCGGTTGGATCACCAACCGTTCGGTTGCAATGCGCAACCGAATCGGTTGTGCAGACTGCATAAGGCTTTTGCCTCCCAATCCTCTTAAACTCGAATTTCTAATTCCCAAACCACTCTTAGATCGCATTCTATTATCCACAATGATTTCCACATCCTTGAATTATTCTTAACTCGCTTCTCAAAACATCAAACATCATCAATCATCATCTTAGAATTCAACTTGATAAACCTATTTCCTTCATTCATTAGTTCCAATAATGTGGCATCTATCACTTAATAAAAAAACGCATCATCTATCATTAGGAACCACCAATTGCAACTTATCTTTATTCAAAAGCACAACCCAAATAAAATCCGAAAATTCAATCATTTATTATTCATCCTATGTTGAATCAATCAATCCAATCCTTCTTGCAATGCACTCCTATATCAATTACCCACTCAATCTTAAAATATTACAACTTAATTCGAATTATAACAAAAACCCCCAAATTGGTGACCTAATATCCAATTCGAATCAAATGCTCTAATAAAACCTTAATTGAGTTAATTGACTGTAGATGCTTACTTGTTTAGGTGCCATGATGTTTTCCTACAACTTAAACAACCTCCAATCTGCTTCTCTTGGACGAATTTTTGCAAAACCACCTGGAGAATTAGTGTGTGTGTGTGTGTGTGTTTTTTTTTTCTGGAAAAGTGAATTTTTTTGTTTTATACTCAATTGCAACCGGTTCAGTCAAGGACACAACCGTTTCGGTATGCATTTCACCAAATTTTGCATTTTTACATGTTACTTAGGCATTTACCTTCCAAGCAACAATTTTACTCAAAAATTCTACTAAAGATTCACACAACATTCACCCACCATATGAAATTTTGAACAATCATCCAATCTAAAAAAAAAACTCAATCTCAACTCATCATACTAATGAACTAAACCAAATTCATCTCAAAACTCAAAGTTATAATGCATTAACCAAATCACTCAATCATAAAAAAAAATACATAAGAAACAAAAATCCTAAATGCATCAAATCAAAAAGATATAGTTCATGAAATTCAAGCAATAATTGCTTGTTTATTACGGCCTCTTGTCTTCTCCTCAAAATTCCTCAAAATACTCTTGTCTTAGAATATCCTCGCTTTGAAAATTTCCGGTCAACTCACGGAACGTTTCAAAAGTTTTGAATTTTCTCATGAATCTTCGTCCGTCCGGACATAGTATATCAAACTTAAC
Organism: Chrysanthemum seticuspe; assembly: GCA_019973895.1. Lineage (NCBI taxonomy): Eukaryota > Viridiplantae > Streptophyta > Magnoliopsida > Asterales > Asteraceae > Chrysanthemum > Chrysanthemum seticuspe. The sequence goes on from BPTQ01000005.1 coordinate 36,292,461, forward strand.
ATGCCATGCTCCATCTCCGGTTTGTCTCTTGTAAGTCCCCGACCCTTCGGGTCTCCACTTCAAATTCTTAAATTGCACCGGTAAAGAACCTAAAAAGTCGGTCAACTTTTTGTAAACTAGTATGTTTTTGAATGGGTTATAGAAAGCTTCTACCGCTAATGCACGTTCCATTTCGTCCTCTATATCAAAATAAGGCGGAGCTAACGGTCCGTACATTGGGTTACCTTGGACATCACGTCCTACTTCAAAACATGTTAAATCATCACCTGCTTCCATCCATTCCAAATCCTCCATAAATTCCAAAGTTGGCCCTCTTGGTTTTGGGTAGTATGTTTGCATCGAAATCCCATCATCAATAGTCAAAGTGCCTCTTCCCATGTCTATAATCGCACCACAAGTTCGTAAGAATGGTCTCCCCAATAGTAATGGTAAACTCTTGTCCACCGGAATATCTAGGACAAGGAAATCTGCCAAATACGGTTGATATCCAATTTGCACTCTCACATTCTTCACCTCTCCCATTGCCTTCGCTTGAGAGTTATCCGCCATAGTAAGCTTAGAATGATTAGGCTGCGGATTACTTAGTCCCAAAGTTTTAAACAATGGATACGGCATCACATTAACACTCGACCCCGTATCGGCTAAAGCATAGACAGGTGTTGTTCCATTTACTTCGATTGGCAACACAAAATTACCCGGATCCTTTTTCTTCCTCGGCATGCCTTTAAACAAAATTCGATCTCGCTCCTCCTCCGTGAGATTCTTTCCTTCCAACCTAGCTCTTGCTAGCATCAATGCATCCAACTTCTTACGGTAAAGCACATAATCATGGAGTACTTCTATCACCGGTTTCTTTTCATTAAGCTCAAGAAACTTTTGTTCTAGATTCTCTAAAATAGCTTCTTTTTGCTTATCGGTTAAGGGTTTGAGAGTAGTAGTCGGTGATGATGGTGTGGAATCATTTTTGGTAGTAGAGGTTGTTGTTGGGGTTAGTTTGTTTGATGTCGGTTTCTTCTGATTTGCTTTTCCCATCTTAACCACTTCCACCTCTTTCTCTTCCATGTTTGCACAAACTTCCACTAACATCTCGTTTACTCCTTTTCCTTCTTCCAGATCAGTTATATTAATTCTCATCTCTCCCATTGCAAAATCCACTTGACACTTGGTCGTGACAAGAAAATCTCGACCAAAACACACATTAGGTTCATCCGCATTCCCTTCTTCTACTACAACAAAATCAGTTTCAAAAATATGTCCATGAATATTGACCTTCAGATTTTTGACCATCTTTCTTCCATATGCTTCATAGTCCAATCGTACATGACCAATTTCGTCAAGAACCTTCTCCAAAATATAGTTTTCTCCATAAGCCATATTAAGCTGCGCATCCCAAGCACTTATTCCTTCCACACTGCAAGGCGTTCCAAACCTCATGAGCGGTGAATCATACACCGTTAAAGGTGCTTGTGTGAACACTACGACTCTTCCTTTCTTGGGTAGTTGAACCTTATTTTCACCAATTTCCTCCATATTACCCGTATCAATTCCCAATTCTTTCTTACTTTCTTCCAAGATACCTCCAATCTTTTCCAATGAACTTCCAGTATCCTTGAACATTTCATCCAAAGTACGAACGTATTCCGAGATTCCACTCAAACTATCCATATTACTAGACAACTTGACAAAACAAAACAAAACACGAATATTAACGTTAGAGTTAGTAAAAACAAGAACAAACTATAGAAACATAAAATAAACAATGTAAGACACTTAACAAAACTAAAAACACAAGTTAAAACTCAAGACCTAAAAATAATAAAAATCAACTCAGAAACACCAACCGGATTCGGTTGGTTAATCGACCGAATCGGTTAGTTGAAAAATAATTCAGACAGAAACTGTAACCGGATCCGGTTGCGGGTTGCAACCGATCGGTTTGATCGATTTTTTTTTTTTTTAATAAATAAATAAAATTAAATGCAATTAAGGAATCATTAATATGTACTAAATTCTAGTTAATAAAGAAAACTCTTCATAAACTAACAATTTAATAACATAATAAATCACATTAAACTAAAACTAAAAAAAATTAACAATTAAAATCTATCATAAAAATAATTAAACTAATAACTGAAAAATATAACTATCTAATCATTAACCATAAAAACTATAATTAACTAAAACCAAATAAATAAATAACAAATGTAAAGAAAATAAAAATAAATCTAGGAATAATTAAACTACAAGACATAATCTGCAAAGAGAATATAAAATTACCAGAATTATTCTAAGAATCATAAGACAAATAACTAAGAAGTCTAGAACAAATAAAATCGCAAATAAAATCAACACAGAAGGTCTAACCGGATTCGGTTGGATAACCAACCGAATCGGTTAGTTTGTAACCAAAACTTTTTTTTTTTTTTTTTTTTTTATTTATTTATAAATAAATACTTCCAATACTATCAATTTTACAGAAAATCAAAGAAAATTAAAGAAAATCCCCGGCAGCGGCGCCAAAAACTTGATGTGCCCGGTTGGTGCAAGTTTTAAAAATTTATATACACGATTTAACCGTCTAACCTATTAACTCATATGAGCAAGTATACTCGTCCGCAATAGCAAAGTTTGGTAAGTCGAGATCGTCCCAAAGGATTTTGTGTATGAAAGATATTTGTTTAAAAAGATTCCAACAAGAAAGCTTGTCAAGGCTTTCCCCAAATAATTATGTTATAGCGAAATTCAATAAGAAATATATATATATACTTGTGTGTAGACTATAATCAATCATAAATAGTATTCATGAAGGTTTGGTGTATACTCTTTATATGATGCACAAATCATAAGCAAATGATTCCTCAACCATGGTATGTGTTTGTAAAAATCATTCTAAGAACAAAAACATTTAGGTAATCCTTTCGGTCCTTATCCCATTGATAATCCTATAGAAATTCCATTTATTTGCAAGATGTTCTTATTAAAGTTGTTCTTACGAATCTTTCGACCTTTCGTGATGAAAATATTCCTAGTCTTGTTTTAATAAGCAAACATGGTGGTTGTCAATCACCATATCCCCATACTAGTTTGTCACTTCACTTTTTGGAATAAAACACAAGAGAAATCCTTTCGGTCCTTTTTCTTAAAACATGTTTTATCAACAAATCAAACCAAGACTAGTATTTTTCCAACAAACTCATTTAAACAAGATCATATGTACATGCATCTTATTTTGAGAACACTAATACGATTAACTACATCCCAACACACAAGTATATCCCAAAATTACTCCATGATAATAATAATAATAACTAAACACAAATAGTAACAAAGTAATTCCAACAATTCAAGAGAATAGAATTCCATAACAAAGTTCATAGAATACCTAAACTTTTGTGATTACAAGAATTAGAATTCGTGGATTGTAGCAACCACGCGCCTCCAATCACCTAGGTTCACCGCGCAACTCCAAACTACCAAAACAATGGATGAGAATGGTTCCCTCCTTGCTCGTGGACGTTTTTCAGTAAGTACTAAGCTTTTGGGTTGAATAAAATGGTTGGTATTAGTTTAGATGTAAACTAATACAATTTTGGTTGTGTCACCCTTAGTATACTAGTACTAGGTTCATTATATAGCCAAGGGTGCTTGCCTAACTGACCAAAAACGTCCTCAACAAGTAAATATCAAGAAATGATCGGACTCCAATGATTATGGGGAGTTAAGGCAACTATAAATGCGACTTTGTGTAACTGCAGTATGAGAAACCGGATCGGTTTCATCTCCGACCGAATCGGTTTTGTCTTGACCATTTGCCCAGCCGGATCCGGTTACGGGTTGTGACCGATCGGCTGGGTTTGTGCTGTTTTGACTTTTTGTTGACTTTTCGCTTATTCGCTTCATTCTTTGCTCTCGCTGATGATTTCCAAGGCAACATTTGATCTTTCCTTGCCGTGGATACTTAGAAATCATTGCGTTTCTTAATCATTGAATCCAAAAGCTTCCTAGCTCAACTTCCTTCCTCGAGAATCTTCCAAAATGTGCATAAAAACTTCATTTCTTTGTTATTCGCAATACTTGGCTACATATACATACACAATACGCATCTTTGCACTTCTGCAACAGTTATGAGTAAATATAGCCGATTATCATGCACAAAACTAACAATAACGCTACTAAAAACATGTTTATTTTAGGCGTTATCAGTCACTAATCCAAAGTTTCGACAGGTTTACAATCAAGCAGGTTCCTAGAGGGGAAAATCGAAAGGCGGATGCACTAAGCAAGATTGCATCCACAAGCTTTGCCCACCTGTCAAAACAAGTGTTGCTGGAAACGTTGAAGAGCAAGTCCATCTCAGAGATGGAAATATCCACGGTAATAGAGGAAGGTCCTACTTGGATGACACCAATAATGGAATTCATAAGCAAGGGCGTATTATCCCAAGAGCAAAAGGAAGCCCGAAGAATACGGCGCACAACACAGAGGTTTGAACTTCGAGACGGTATATTATATCGACGCTCCTTCCTGCAACTATGGATCCGCTGTGTCGGCCCCCTGCAAGCAAATTATGTACTCCGGGAAATTCACAGCGGATCATGCAGCATGCATTCGGGACCACGGTCCGTGGTGGCGCGCGCTTTACGGTCAGGACACTATTGGCCCACCATGCACCGTGATGCGCGAGACTTAATAAGAAATTGCGGTGACTGCCAGGTTCACAGACCCGTTCCACGCCAACCACAACAGGAGCTAACACCTATCACGGCGCCATGGCCATTCTATAAGTGGGGTATCGACATTGCAGGTCTCTTCCCCGTTGCAGCAGGAGGATTGAAGTTCCTCATAGTGGCCATAGACTACTTCACCAAATGGATAGAAGCAAAGGCGGTGGTAACAATCACGGGCAATCAGGTGAAACGCTTCGTTTGGGAAAATATTGTATGCCGCTTCGGATTACCTGGGGAAATCATCTCGGACAACGGGAAACAATTTTGTGACAACCCCTTCAAGGACTGGTGCGAAAAGTTGAAAATCACGCAGCACTTTGCGTCGGTTAAACACCCACAAACCAACGGCTTGGTCAAACGCGCAAATCGAAGTCTGGGTGAAGGAATGAAGGCGCGACTGGACAAGCATAAAGGAAGGTGGGTGGAGGAATTATCGCATGTTCTGTGGGCACACCGTACTTCAATCAAGGTTAGCACGGGAGACACTCCATTTTCTTTGGTCTATGGGACAGAAGCCGTCATACCAGCTGAAATTGGGATGCCAACTATTCGCACTGCCGAAGTCAATGTTGCAACCAATGACAATGAATGGCGTATCGACTTGGACCTATTGGAGGAAAGACGCGAACGCACGGCTATATGTGAAGCAAGAGCTAAGTCAAAAATGAAGGGATACTATGACGCTAAAGTACGAAGTGTTTCATTCAGACCAGGCGACTTCGTATACCGCGTCAATGATGCGAGCCACGCAGAAGATACAGGGAAGCTTGGACCGAAATGGGAAGGACCCTATGAGATCGTTGAAGCATTAGGAAAAGGCGCGTACAAGTTGCGTGACATGGATGGTCGTGAGCTACCACACACATGGAATATCTGCAATCTCAAACGATGCTATCTCTAGGAAAGGCCACGGCCCAACGCACGGACACTCTCGCACTTTAATATAGGGCTCAAATAAAAATCCGTGTATTTACATTTCGTTTTACTTAGGAAAATGTCTTATTTATTTACTTTCACAAAAACTTGCAAGTATTAATAAAACGTTGCGGTTTCTAGCTAACTCCGTGACATATTTCAACTTGTTATTTCCATATATTTATGTCTTAACATTTTTTATCTTTTTCCTACATGGCGTGCATGCACTTAATAAACCCACGATGGTAAAAGGATGAGTAAACCTACTAAATAACTCGTTGAGTAAGAGGGTTGCAAACCCATCAACGGTGGATCATGTATCCTTGTTAAACACCTTATTCTCAAGACGTTGGAATAAGCTAGGTGCGCATCCCACGATGGATGCGCAACAATGCATACTATGCGCGTTTAACAAATTCGGAATCAAGACACTTGGCTGCTTACTATGATATTTGCAGTACGCTGCGGATAATAACATACACGTCTATGTTAGAAATACTTGAAATTTTATAAGTATGATAGTTCACAAATAATTATGAACAACAAAGATTAATCGCGCTTATACAACAGTTTGCTTCTTAGACAATACGCATGTTTTTCATGGAAAGACAAGTAACTAAGTACAAATATTTTAAGTCGCAACAACAATCAACAAAAGTAATATTTCATTAAGTACCATGCGTTCTTACAAAATGATATTTACAATAAAAGTTACTATCTACATACTCCTACAACATCTAAGAGACGAACTCCCCACACAGCTTGCAGCATCCCCAATCTCGTTCAGCTTCTTCAATAGGTCGGAGTCTTGGCAAGATACCGTGGCAACACTAACCGGTATCCCGTCAGATCTGGGGAGATGAGCTGCGCCAATACCGCACAAAATGGCCTTACCTTTAATCCCTTCCTTTTTGGCAAGTCTTGTAGCATGCGCTTCCAACACTTGCTTTAAAGGCACTTCCTTCTCCAGGGCGAAGGGATTCAAGATATCCTTGGGGCGAGCAAACACAGACACTTGAAGTTGGGATTCGTCGGGTTTCAAAAAATAGTCAAGCTGCTCTTCTGCATTTTCAGCGCTATGCCGAGCTAAGGTCAACCCCTCCATAATGACCCCTATGGGATAATCCTGGTCGCGCTCTAACTCAGTTATCAGAGGAAGCTCCAATAACTTCATCTTCTCCATAGCAGCCACCAGATCATCGTATGAATGCGCATTATAACCGGGCACCTTATCCGCAAACACCTTCAACAAATCAGCCTCTTGAAGCTCCTCAACAGCTTCTGCCTTACCCCGCGCCAACGCACACTGAACAACTCCGCCAAAAGCGTCCACTACTTCCTGCGACTCCAAGGTGCTGAGGGCAGCAAGTCGCAGACCATGGCCGATGAGCCACCTGTGCTCAGCGATAGTAGACAGGAGTTGGGGATATAACTCCTCATCATACTCCAGGCTGAGCTTGCGCAACTTCATCTCCTGCGCTTCCAATGAACTGCTCACAGTGGCACCAAAATTTTCCAACTGCGAGACCAACTCTTCCTTGCCCTTCTCAAGATACTTCAGCGCCCAGAGACACGAAGCCTTATACCCCTATGACGCAGCACGCTCCTGATTTATTTGACCCAGCAGCGCCATCTTTTCTTCAGCAAGCTTTTGGGCGTACGAGCTCAGGCCCTCTGCTTCAACCTTGGCACTAGCCAACTGCGCCTCCAGCAACGCAATTTGTTGATCCTTTTGAGCGCTCTGGCTGTTTTCTCCAGAGTACTTGGCCTTTAGCTTCTCCACCAGTGAAGCTTGATGCCCAGCCGCCAGTACCAACTCTTCAACAAGCTGATCCATTGGCTCATCTCCAGCCGCCAATGGCTCAGCGCTTTGGCTGTGTGGCTCAGAAAACGCAAAGCGTACAGGACTATCCCTGGGGGGCGAATCCGCAGAGTGTTCAAACCTGCACATAAGAAAGGGAATTAGTAATTGTTTCTCACATAAACAGGGGATGCGCAAAAAACTTTGATGATATTACTTACTGTGGACCAGTGGTATCAGCCGAAGGGGGAGGCGACGCAACGTCACTCGATGACGATTCCACCACCAGGATAACGGGGCGTTTCTTTCTCGATGAGCTCGCGCCGTCACCTTCAGGCGATCTTTTGCGTTTCAACCCTTGGTCATCCTCCTCCTCCTCTTCTTCCATGTGCTCCGCCACTCCTACTTGTGACGGCTGCATTAATGGGGTAGGCGCCCTAGGGCTCGGGATGCTTTGTAGTGGGGTCGCTTCCAGTGCGACAGATGAGCTAGCCCCCGCTTCTCCCATTTCCATTTCCAGGGTACGCCCTGCTGTAGCCTCTAGAATGGGCTCTTCCCCCTCTCTCAGCAAGCGCGTCCCTACATTACTTGGCGCGACTTCGCCAGTTGCACGACTCTGAATAGGTCCATTTCTGCACAACAAAAAACAAACAACAAAACAGATTACAACAAGTACAAAGAAGAAAGGAAAAAGCTCACAGTAATATAGCACAACGGAATGCAAAAGGACGAGCACCCACCCTGGCCATCCGCGCCTAAGAATATTGGAACCTCATCAGGTCTACCAAAATAATTGCGGCTAATGCCTATGTGCACCAAAAATTCCTCGGGGTAGGAACTGATGGGGATGCGATTGGTGTTTATTGTATCTGCATCCTCCGCACTGTACGATCCAGGGAGGGGCGCTTATCCTTTGGCAATGAACCCTGTGTGAAGAAGTCAAAGTGCCATGGGAAGCACGCTTCATCGACCCAGAAAAATGTATCTCTCCAATTCCTAAGCGCGTCTAATTTTTCAGTATAGCACTGAAGTCGCCCAGCGCGCTTAGCGAATGATACCCACCCGTTTGACCACGTTGTGTGGTAAAATGCGCGGAACAGGTGGATAGTTGGATTAATTGCCAGTAAGCGGCAATTAACCTCAAAGTTGGTGATTTTAGTTGCACCTATGCAGTGCAGCTGGGATATATGCAGACGGTAGTAGTTTAACACGTCGCTCAGGAATAAAGATATGGGCACACGTTGATTTGCGAACTCGAAAAAACACGTGTATACCCCTAATTTCCCTTCGGGGAAGTCCGCAATTGACGCTTTCGCACCCGGAACTTCCATATGCACCGCGAGGGGAATATAATAATCAGAAGCGAACTCTAGAAGTTCGTCCTCCGTTATGTCGGACGTGAAGTCAGTTAAACCACGAACCATGGTATAGTTTTTTTATGGCGCACGCGCGATTACCTTTGGTATAATAAGAGTGTTCTGGGTTGCAAGTTGAAGGTTTGTTCACAATGGCGGAATTTTTTTTTTACTGTGATAATCACAGTAAAAGGAAGGTAGACGGTTATATAGTTTTTGTTATCCACGCGATGCACGACACGTGGATCCCACTAACTCTGAATAAGTGGTTAGGATATGTTGAGATGACAAGGGGCAGTTACTTTCCCCCGAATTCCGAGGCATTCGTTTGAAGATATCTGGACTAGATTCACCGTATATTCTTCAAAGGCGGGAAACTTCTCCGCTACGCTATGAGGAATTTAAATGCTACAATTCTTAGTCTAGCATCCGAAGTTAGTCACTGCGCAAACTAGACTGGCGGGACATGATGACGTATAGTCCGTATTCGGGTCACGAACCCGACCAATGAACGCTACTAACAAGCCTATTACGAATGGGCTAATCCAATGACGGTTTGGGCTCACGAAAGCCCAAGTCCGGAGTTATTTATGGAATAAGATATCGGATACCTCCTAACTTTGGAGATAATCATTTACCAACCGACTTAGGCGGGATACGCCGAAGGTTGGGGAACACGAAACCAACAAGGATTTCGTGTGTATATAAAGGGGACCCCATATCTCATTAAAGGTACGATCTAAAACCCTAAATCTCCTATTAACTCTAAAACCGATTACTTACTCTCACGCCGGAGGATAATCGTGGGAGACAATCTAACGATAAGCCTAACGGTGTTTTCTGTTTACTTAGTACGCAGGTCTCAAGCATCAAGATTCAATTGGTACAAGAATCGGAGTTCAAACAAGGAACGCCCAACTTTTGTATCAACAATATCCGTCATTAAACGGATACTTTTTTTTTTTTTTTTATTTATAAAAGAACTCACCACCCCTATAAATAACATATCATATCCACCATTTTTATCATATTCATCTCCTTCATCTTCCTCAACTCTCTATACCTTTATTCAAAAAAAAATCTCACAATGTCTCAAAACCCAAATGACGGAGGGTATTTCACAAACTTACTTAACTCAAACTCGCCACATTACGGGGGTTCTTCAAACCTGTCTACTCCCTCCTAGCAAAATTCCAACCAGTCTCCACAAGAAATTTTTCTTAACCAACAATATGCGTTTCAACAAGGATTCGCAACTTACCCTGCCTGATTTCAATCACCACAGTTTTTTAACCCGTCACAACCTCCACAGTTTTTTAACCCGTCACAACCTCCACAGTTTCCCCAAATGGAATCACAACCGTCCGGTTCACAATTCAAAGTTTCAAAACCACATGAACCGGCTAAAGGTAGGGGAAAAAGACGAAGGCAAAAAAACAAGTTGTGGATGTGGACGCAGACGACGACGAAGATGTGGAAGTCATAGCCTAGGCAAACAGGAGGAAGTGGAGCAAGTCTGAAGAAAGGTTACTTGCGCAATGTTACTTGCGCAATGTTGGATAGAAATTTCCTAAGATCGAGATATGGGAAATGACAGTTCCAAAGATTTCTTTTGGAACGACATTCTCGACATGTTCAATGCTCAGATCAGCAATGACCAGCGTGGCAAAAATATGATAACTGGTAAACGGTGAGGATTAACGGTGATTGCCAAAACTTCAACGCTATTTACAAACATCCGCAGCGTCAAAGTGGTGAAAATGACCACGATCATGTCGAGAATGCGAAAGTTAGCTTTGCGCAACGTTATGGTGGGAAGGAGTTCGTGTATGAAAAATGTTTGGAGATTTCTAAAAATTACCCAAAGTGGGATGCCGAAGATTCTATTGACATTACATGTCTCGAGGATATATTCGGCCCGGACAGACGAGCTCGTCCTGAAAGAGATGGCGGCAAACGAGCCGCAAAGAAACAAAAGTCGACTTCAACGTCGAGTGCTGCGAGCTCCGGGGGGAGTCAATCGAGTACTTTTTCGGGACATATCCGATATATATGCTCAAAAAGCCGATTCTCAAAGGGCTTGTTACGAGGCGAGGCAGGAGAAGGAACAAGCTATCCTAGAGAAGATCGAGATGGAGTTTCTGATGATAGATCCCAATTTGAATCCTGATCCGGTAAAAGCAGAGATCATCCGAAAGAGGCAGGAACGACTAATAAAGAAATATCACGCGAGAGATGACTAGGTTTTTTATTATTAGTATGTGTTGTATTTTTTTTTACCCGTGTCTTTTTTTTGTTTTTTTTTTTTTTTTTTTATTTTATGTATTGTATATTTTTTTATGAAATAAATTTAGTTTATTTGGAAATTTAAATTAAAAAAATAAAGTCGTAGTGGTGGGCCCTAAATGAAGATGTTGAGATTTGTTATGGGGTGGGGGGGGGAGTTTGTTGTGGTTAGTTGTGCAAGTTTGTTATGTTGATGTGACGATGAGGTGACGGTGATGAAAAGCCGTGATAGAGCTCCCACACCGACCCCTCTTATACAACAAACTAATCATCACTCACGGAAAAATAACTGAATTAAATGATCGCCCAAAGCAATATTACATTGACTATGTCATTTTAGTAAGTTTATTTAATCAACCATATGGTTAACTCATTAGACTCATTGTGCTTTCTTTACTTTAGTAATAACGATGATCTTGGCTATAAGTTATTGAATTAAATAACCCAAAACATGTTCTTGTAACGAACATTGAAACACAAATACAAGTATCACTAAATCAAACATTTTAGTGACACGTTTTAAAATGTGTGAGAAAAGCATATAATTTTGAGATTTTTTTTTGAAAGGTGAATTTCTTATTAAGTGCTTCGTGTCGCGGTTCGACAGCGGAAGGTCTAGACTACGTTGTCTAAACCGGGTCCGCGCTAGAGAGCTCCCTCGAAGCGGAAATGCCTATTTCAAATACCCGATGGGGGGAAAAACCCCCAACTAATCCGCCCGAAGGCACGACAATTAATAGAGGTAAACCCTTGCCTTTTCCAAGATTCGAACCTGGGGTTACCAGGCCCAAACCCGTTCATTAAAGGACTACCTTGAAGGAAAATCCCTCATTCAAACCTCTTGCAGGATTTGAACTCAAGACCTCCTCCCCCAAGAGCCCCTAAGGACTCCAAGGTGGCCAACTGAGCTAAGCCAGTTGGTTATATAATTTTGAGATTTAATAACACTTTTATAAACAAAGTGTGTTACAAAAGTAAAAAAAAAAAAAAAAAAAAAAAAAAAAAAAAAAAAAAAAAAAAAAAATTGTACTTATATTTTTCTGGTCACTATAAATAGATTTTCACCTAAACATTTTTAAATGTGGGAAAAGCAAATTAAATTTTTAGATACACTAGTTTTCTTACTTTTAGTGACATATTTATTACTTTTGGTGATATTTTCGTTTTCGCCGAATAACTATTTTTATTTTTTTTAGTAAAAGGGTGAATATACCTAAGGGTAAAAGCAGTTAGTGTACTTTATCCATCTTAAAATCAGGGTGTCATAAAACCCGACTCGACCCAAACTTAACCTGAACCCGAACCCAGATATGGCTTTTCGGGTTGGGTTAGGGTCCAAAATTATATTCGGGTCAATCGGATCAACTCGAAATGATGCGAATTCTAAATAAGGTCGAGTTCGGGTATAATATATGTCTCTTACTCGGGTTCGGGTAAATCCGAATGACCTGAGTTTTATTTATTTTTTTCTTTCTAATTTGTATGTAAACACTAACATTGTATTATTTTTAAACACCCTAGACACGAACCCGAATTGACCTAACCCGTGTGACCCGAGTTCTAAACAAGGTCGGGTTCGGGTATTTTATTTTTACTCTTGACTCGAATCGACTCGGCCTGAATTGATCCGAACCCAACCAGGTCAACCAGAATAACACATTTATTTAAAATTATTATCAGGATCAGAAAATCACACAGTTTAATAGAATTATGATCACCATAATTTTTAACAATTCAAATAAAATATTTTCTTCCTAAATTTATTTTTTATTACTTAAAATGAAAAATAATCAATTATTTTGAAATATACTAAAAAAATATATAAATATTAATTCTGAGACGAAAAAAGCAATACTTTGTCATGTATTATGAGTTTTTTTTTTTTTTTTTTTTTTTTTTAAGTTGAGCAAAATGAGTTTTTTATGATAGTACATATGGTATTTTAACCTTGAGGCAATTGCATATATACCCACTAAAACTTACATATATGCATATGTACCCAAAACATGCTTAACATGCATTCTACATCATTCATTAAAAACTTGTATTTTGAGAAAATATGCAAGCTTTTAAGTTTTAGTGGGTATATATGCAATTCTCCCATTAACTTTTAACATTAATCGTTTAATGGCAACATCGCGTATTACAATAACAACGTACCCTAACTTGTCGGGGTTGGGTATGGGAAAGATGTAAAATATAAACAGATTTTACTTTTTTGTTATGATAAACTTAAAGTTAAAGAGACTACTTTTAAAAAATAGCAACATCCCGTATTACCGATGTATAATATTTTCTCTTTTTTTTCGTTAAGAAAAGTTGAAACAAAAATGTATTACTCAAAAAAGTTTAAAGTTGGAAAAAGTAGTCTAGTCAAATCAAAAATCACTGTGGCTATAGTGAAAGTAATGAATGCCTTGAAAATCAGAAATTTTGCTGTGCGTTTACTGTTGGATGTGATCATACGTGACTTGTGTGTATTGGAACTCTTGAAAACTTTTTTGACAAAGCTTTTTTTATTTTTACCGTTTGAAATTATCTAACGTGTTATATAAACTAGGGATATTTTCGTACATCTTCATATCTCAACCAATATTTACATATATCCTCAAACACAAGTTTTTAATGCATGATTTACAATGCTCTTAAAGCAAGATTTGAGAAAATATGTAAATATTGGTTGGGATATGGGGATGTATGTAAATGCCCCTATAAACTACTTCGGGATACATGTTAAGCACATAAAAGGAAACGGCGGGATACACGAAAAAAGACGTCTCGACAAAAAAAAAAAAAAAATACAATTTTCAAATAAAAATATGTAGGTCCGGACGTCCTTTCTCATGGTCCCACCGTCTTTTTTGTGTGCTTAACATGTGCCCCGGGGCACATGTTAGAAAAACCTATTTTTAAATGGGGATAGCTTAGTTATAATTTTGTGACCAATTAGCTACAATACTTCATAAATACAGTAATACACTAGCAATGATTCAGGGTCTCACAGAAAAGAATCAGGACCCACATAAATAATCAGGGACCTACATTTTTAGTACAAAATTGTAGCTAATTGGCTGCAATTAATTGTAGCAAATATATTCCTTCTTTAAATATCCGTTTCCTAACTTTGTCTAACGTTTCAAATTATCTAACGTTTTAATATTTAACGTTAGAAACTGATACTTTTAGCCTTTCCTTTTTGTTGATTATCAAAATATATATATATATATATATATATATATATATATATATATATAAGCTCTAACAATTTATGTGGACTTTTTTTTTATAATATATTTTATTTTTTTTACATCAAATCAAAATTCAAATGTAACACCAAATCTAAATTATAATATAACTTTAAATCCAAATTTTAAACTCGCTTACAAACCGAACAAACCCTTACTTTTACTCTCATCCTCTTAACCCAACATCCCATATATACGGGCCCTAAGATTCTTCTAGCAAACCAACCATTTTCGTGGTTCCAAACAAGATTCATGTTTTCCTTTTGGTATTTTTTAACAATATTTGAGCACCCGCAATGAGTTAAATGGAGAAAAACTTTTCCCTATTGTAGAAAGCTTTTTAGTAGTGTTTTTGACATTGCATCAATAGCTTTTTCAAAAGATTTTTATAAAGACTTCACACACATCAAGTCTTTCACAAAAGATATAATTAATATTAAATGAATTAAATGATTCGAGTCATTAAAGTTCGATACTCTTATAGATTTGCTTTGGATTTTATAATGAAAATATACGTTTACATGGGTTTATAATTGTAAGAAGAAAAAAGGGACGTCCCCATGTCTTTTTTTGTAAATCAGTCGTTACTTGGTGAAAAGAGAGAAAATAATTTAAATTTATACGTAGTAATAGAAAAAGTTATGAACTTTTAATCTCCATTTTTAATTAAGTATAATAATTGTTATTAACCTAACATAACTTGTAATGTTTAGCTAACTTGAGAAGATTCTTAAACTTTTTTTTTTTTTTCTATGAATTTATTTTTGTTTACACCTTTTTTAAGTGTGGAAAAATCAAATTAAATTTTGAGCATTGATTGGCATGCCTAATTCATGTGCCTAATTATATGCCTAATCTTATGTGGCATCATTCTATTGGTGACAGTAGATGGGCCCGCTACATCACAAACCAATAAAACACTTCCACATCCCTTTAGGCCTAAAATTAGGCACACATTTAGGCCTCCAAATCATTTTCCTTAAATTTTTAGTGTCACTTTTGATGACATTTTTTACGTTTGACATATGTTTAAAGTGTGGTGACAGTTTGTTTGTGTTTCACCAAATGACTAGTATCTCCATCTCAAAAGAAATGTCAGGTTTGACTTTTTGTTTTCTTTTCAACTTTGATCGTAAATAACTTTTATTTGTTTATTATAATATTTGAAGCAAAGTATATAAATAAATTGAGTTTTATATACATTTTAATTAATATAATTTTTATCAATTATTATATAACATAAATAAAAATATTTAAAGATAAAATATATGAATCTAACATTTGTTTTAAAAAGGAAGTATTTAATTTTAGTGGAAAGGGCGAATAATACTTAAATTCTTAAAGGGTAAAAGACAATTGATATATCTTTTTTCCAAAGTAGAGAAAGCAATTAAACAAAATGAGTTTCGTATACAGTATTTTAACTTTTACCATTAATCGTTTAATGGCGTGTTACCGATGTATAGTTTCTTTCTTTTTTCATTTTGAAAAGCAAAACTAAATTAAAATGAAGTACTCGAAAAGAGTAGTGTAAAGTTGGAATAGTCAAATCAGTATATAAACTAAACTAGTTTTCTTGAAAATTCATACATTTCCTATCTCTGGCTCAACGCAACTCTTTTTAAACTACAATACATCTCCTACTTTTCTTCTCTAGTGATATTTATCGCTATCATTATATTATATTATCATTTAAGAGTCGAATTGAAGTTGTGAAGATATAGCAAGTATGATTTTGATAATCTGTCATCATCCACCCCGGCATATCACTGGTACCCGTGGAGGGGTTTTTTGTTTGCAAGGTGGTTTAGACTACTTTCATAAAAGAGTGGCCGGTAAGTTTCTTTTTACAATTAACAAAGAGACTCATTATTCCGAAAAGTAGTTGTTCAAGTTTTTATTAATATTATTTATTGTGCTAATGTTAAATGTTCCCAAAAATGTTCAAGCAACATGCATGTATAGTTTTAGTTACTCATATTAAATGGAATGCAGAATTTGTTTGGTGTATGGGCCTAATTTTATAGATTAAATTATGTATTAGATTATGTCTGTGGTGCCATAAACGCATGAACAAATAACAATGACTAGCTTTAAACGTTGGGTTTATGATATTACCATGAGACCAAATTGGTGACTTTAGTTGTTGCGATAGAATATTGTTTTAATAACAAAAAGAAAATAAGCTGGCTCGCCTTCTTGTTTTCCTAGTTTAGTAGGTTGATGTTGTTATGTTACTTGGAACATCATTAGTTCATTACCACTACAGTCCTCTAATAAACAAATTACGGAGTACATGTAATGGAAAAAAAGATAAAAAAGCATAGAGCAGTCTTGGCAGTTTCATGCACTATTTCATTGTTTTAAGAGTAATGGGTGTCGCGAGTGGAGACTGAAATAGTCCCGTAATCGAGAGCATATTT
Source organism: Chrysanthemum seticuspe (assembly GCA_019973895.1). Classification (NCBI taxonomy): domain Eukaryota; kingdom Viridiplantae; phylum Streptophyta; class Magnoliopsida; order Asterales; family Asteraceae; genus Chrysanthemum; species Chrysanthemum seticuspe. The sequence goes on from BPTQ01000005.1 coordinate 36,309,213, forward strand.
GAGAAATTTGGAGATGGTATCAACTTCAATGAAAATAACTCTTTTCCCAATGATGAATTTCTTGAACCAAGAAATGAAGTTACTCAATGTCCTAGCAACGCTATTGTGATAAGATTGTATACGCGGTTAGTTAAATATAGAAAAGATTTTGTGTATATCTTAAACGATTAGAAAAGATTTTCCTAGGGTGTTACAATAACCTCCTTTGGAATTCATCATCCTCGAAGAGGTTTGTCTCATCATCCCTAACACGCCATTTTCATTCTAAGGAGAATGTTATCTTATGAACCCAAAAAGCTCATTAGTTTTTTACCTAGGGTGTTACAAGTAGTATCTCTAGGTATTGTCATAATTATGTTTTTGTATGTTATATCAAAATCTAATCTTAAATACTCACACCGATGAAATATGGATAATGGGGTAAATTTGTTACACCCCAAATCAGTTGTAGCAAGTAAAATATAACAAAATTAGTTGTAGCAAGTACAAATGTTTTCCAATCGTTATCATTGTCAAATCAAAATTTTATACCATCCATTTGTCTTCACTCACACATTCTCTCTCTCTCTCTCACACACATACATCATGTGTGTTTTGACACTCTCTTTGTTATGATCTTCGGTAGGAAAAAAACATAAATTAATCATGTTAGTACCTTCTTACTTCGAAATTATCATTTTTTAACCATCTTATATACATACCTGTTCCACTTTATGTGCCCTAAAATTGATACTCACCGTGTGAAATAGTGTAAAATTTTGACAGTAACTTTGCATGACTTTCTTCTTTAATTTTAATAGTCAGTATCGCCATTGAGTTCTGCAAACCCCATTTTCGATACCCTTTAATTTATCGGGTGTTTTTTGTGAGTTCTTTTTAACCACTTATTTTGTTGGTCAATATGAGTAAAACCTTAAACTTGTGGTTGTTTGGGTGTTCTTATTTTTTTAAAAGATACCCACTCTGTCAAATGTCAAAAATACCCTTATTAATCAAATGACTAATATTAGTGATGTTCCCCAACCATTTCGCAAACAACATCAAGTAAAAGTGTTCTTAAAGCAGAATCCAGGAAGACACAGGTAACGAAGATGTTCATAAATAAAAAAACGTCATTTTATGATTAGTAATAGTTGTCCATTAATAAAAGACATTGTTTATCAACAAATTTCCAAAATACCACTGAACGTGTTTTGATATACATAAATCTGGACCGAAATACCAGCGGAGGACCGATATTTAAGGACCTAAATTTTTTATAATTAAGGACCAAATTTCCAAATTTGGTCCGGAATTTCGGATATCGGTGCCATTTTAATAATTAAGGACCAAATTTCCAAAATTTGGTTCGGTCCAGATTTTGGTATTTCGGTATTTTAATAAACATAAATCTGGATCTAAATACCAGCGGAGGACCAATATCCGAAACACCACTTGTATACCACTGAAATACCACCGAAATTGACTACATAGTCAATATGTGAGTTCATGGGCTGCTAAAAATATACATCTTTTGTGATTTGCAGACTGGTGCGGATATGTACACACATCCTGTGATTGAGAATGATCGGTTTCGTGCTTTGCTTAGAAGATGCTATTTTCAGGAGCTAAAGCCGATAAAAGTCCCAAGATGTTTGACAAACAACCCAAGTAGAAGAAGCAGGCGAACAACCAGTGGTCGCAGTGGTTCCCTGTCAGTTGATCAAGCACCAACGGACAATGATGCATCAATGGAGTTGCGGTTAACCAATGCTCTTTCGCACCTACTCCGCCTCCATCGAGATCAGTTCAATTCGAACACATTAACGTTGTTTAGCCGCTACTTGGACAACAATACTAGAGGAGCTAGTGTGTTTTTGACATTGGGGCATGAGGACCAGCTCTTATATATAGAAGCACTTGATCTGCAACATTATAGGGACCCATGGCCACGAAATTAATGATGTAAGTTCATTTGCTCTTTAAGCCCCTCAGATGGTATTACTTGTTTATGTGATTTGACGATAAAAGATTTAAATTATGTTGGTATATTGCTAGAATGCAATTAAGAGCTGAAATTGATACGTTGATTGGTTTAATAATCTTGATTAGAAATTTCTAGCAATTTTTGCATAATATGATAAAATGAGTTCATGAGATCATTTGCCTAGATATTGAGCTAGGTTACGATGATGCTAGGAACTTGTAATATTGGTTTTGTTGGATCTTGTAATATTGGTTTTGTTGGATTAAGATGTATGTTTAGATTGAAAAACGGACTAAATGAATTAACTGGTATTAAAAAGGCATGAATTGGGTTGTAAATGAGTAGATGAATTAAATAAACCATTTGGCTAGATATTGAGCTAGGTTATGATGATTCTAGGTACTTGTAATATTGGTTTTGTTGGATTAAGATGTATGTTTAGATTGGAAAACGGACTAAATGAGTTAAGTGGTATTAAAAGGCATGAATTGAGTTGTAAACGAGTAGATGAATTAAATAAACCATTTGGCATGTATTAAAAGTATCCATTTGGTGAATGGGCTAAGTTCGACTCAAACGGGTCAAACAAGTCATAATGTGCAAATTGACCTCAACATACTTCATGAACGTCTAATTGAGTTGCCCCTAATGAAAATGTATGTATTTTTGGTTGAAAAGATGGATAATATGTGGAATTAGGCTAGTAAGTGCTTGGGTTTGATTTGTTCGAAATGCTTGGTTTCTACAGACTATTTTTATTTCTACTGACTATTTTTATGCATAAAACTAACCCTGTGTTTGAATTGGTTTTGTAGGATAGATGACTATCTTGACTGTATATGTTTCACGCTCATTGCTACCATTATCATCACAGCCGTAGGCTTATTCGGATCCATGATTAAGAGGACATAATACTTTACACTCTACGTTCTTGGTGGTAGCGTTGTTTCGCTTATCTTGCTCATCCTTGTCCCTGTCTCTTTTTACATCTCCAAATCTCGATGCAAGATGAGAGACGAGAGCTAAGGGAGATCGTCTAAATCATTACCTCTGAAGGAAATGGTAATTCATGGACGTGTCAAAGGCAGGGAGTGGGTAGGGGATGAGGAACCGAGTCCAGAAGAGGGGGTGACAGCAATCTCGGTGCAAGTCCATGCTACCTCAGTGATGGTGCGGCTAGTGGCCGTTTTGGAGACATTGAACAAGACATGACTCTCCCTCCCTACAATTGGCGGCGATTTCTAAAACCTCGCGAATATAAAAAGTGGGGTGAAACATGTATTTACACCGTTAGTGAAGGGTCGAGTGCGTCAAATGATGAACCTACATTTTTGGACATTGGGATGAATTCCGTCTACGTGGCATTGAACCACCCATTCACCAATGAGTATTATAACTCTACTCCTTGACAATATGGTAGAGAATCATATGTATGGTTAGAACATAGCTCAAACAAAGAGCTCTTATGACTGTATTTTGGTGATGGCTCTTATGGACATGTATGGTTGAACATAGCTCTTCCAAAGAGCTCTTATGACTTTATGGGTGTTTTTTTTCCTTAGCTAAGGGTTCATGTGGGTCCCACTTCTATATAAGCCGCTTAATTGGAAGGACATGATAATTTAAGTCTTGTGGATATAAACCAAATAAGAGATTTTTATGAGCCTCACCTAAAAAGTAATAATATCAAATGGTATCCCTTAGCTAAGAGAAAAGAAGAAACAGTAATGTTTGTTGTTGTTTCCACATTTCTTGGCTTGAAAAGCCTAGTGGGTTGGAGTTTGAAGATGAACCAGCGTTCGGGTTAGATGATGAACCCGGGTTTGAGGGATTCCACCCATCATTGAGAAGATTGAAGAAAGTATCGTCGTTGCCTCCCGACATTGTTTTTTTTTTTGCAGTTAATTGAAGTTGAAAGATTGAGAGTATTGAGAGGATTTAGAAGTGGAAGTGTGAATAAAAATGGTGTTTTGATTGTGTATTTATAGTGGTAAAAAAAGGTTTTTGAATTTTTTTTTTTTTTTTTTTTTTTTTTATCAATTCTAGTCGTTAGGGACTAAAAATGAATTTTTTTTAAAAGTTAACGGCTAGTAGCCGTTAGAGGGACTAAAACTGAAATTTTTTTGACATATGCTTTGGGCTAATTCAATCACTTACATATCTCTGATGTATGTTCCAAGCATGTAGTGCTTGTGTGTTATTCTTGATGAAATTGTTATTATGTTGAAGTTTAATGGTAGTAATATTGGTGGTGGATGAAACACTACATAAAGTAGTCTACTGTGAGACATAGGTTAACAATGCTCCAACAACTCATATTAATATGTTTACAACTTAACTAGCTCATTCTAAGATCAACTATCCATTCTATGCTTTAGGCAATTTTAGCCAATTATTAGCCATTTTACTGCATGAGGTACAAATTGTGTAACTTATAAATTGTGTAAAGCATCTGTAAAGCATGCAGGTACAATCTCTATTGCATGAGGTACAAATCTCTATTGCAAGATCATTTACTTCTTGATACATTTCAAATAATCGAACAACAGTTCCAAGTAGCAAAATACGTTATTAAGAAATAATTTATTAAGAAAGATGTAATCTCCAAGCATCTTATATAATTTTTGAGGAGCCAATAAAAAATCTTACTTAATTCTGACTAACTTTTGTAATTTTAATTATAAAGTGAAAACATAAGCCCAAACTATCAATCAATATTTTAAAACCTGGTTTTTTATCGACCCGGTTTAGTCGCCGGTTTACCGGGTCACCGTTTCAACCAGTTGAACCGCTGGGTCGAACCGGTTCTGTACATACATATACTTTTTCTATATTTAATAATGAGCTAATTCTTTGAAAATGAATTATACTTGTCAAAAAATCATCTTTATTGTAGCGAACTAAAAAAATACTCTTTTGATCACTAATGTTGACACTTTTGTCTTCATATATGTAATAAAGATAAATAAATATTTTGCGAAGACTGTTTTACCTTTGAAATTTTGAAAATTGCATCAACCATCCTTAGGGTAAATTATATAATGGTCCATGTGGTTTAGCGAAAATTGCATCAATTGTCCCTAGTTTATTAGAAAAAAATCAAATTTATTAGAAAATATTACGAAAATATCGAAAAAAAATTATTAAAAATATTGCGAAAAAAATTTCATTTTTTTTTCACATACCACAAAAACAAAAATTTCTAGAAAAACGTTATTTCAGAAAAAAAATTTGAGAAAAAAAGAATTTCGAAAAAAAATTCAGAAGAAAAAAAAGAATTGTGAAAAAAAAATTAGCGATTTTTTTTTTTCGAAAAGAAATTATTTTCTAAAAAAACATATTTTCTATAAAAATATTATTTTATAGAAAATATTATTTTCGAAAAAAATATTATTTTCGAAGAAAAATTATTTTCTAAAAAAGATTATCGTTGAAAAAAAATTTCTGGAAAAAAAATTTTGAAAAAAAAAATTGGAAAAAAAAATTCTGAAAATTAAATTGGGACGGTGGACACAATTTTTTCCAAACGACAGGGACCACTTATGGAATTTAGCCTAGGGATGGTGAATGCAATTTTCGCAAACCCTCAAGGCACCGTTTATGTAATTTAAAAGGGTAAAATGGTCATACTACATACAGAAAGACAAAAGTGTCTCAAAAGAGTTTTTTTAGTTCGTTAAATTGAAGATGCTTTTTTGACCAAGTATACTGCATTTTCAAAGAATTAGCCTTTAATAATTAGTATTGTATGATCTCATAATTTATCCGCATTTATTTATACATTCGATTAAACCAATGAAAAAGATTAAGACTATACCGATAAGTTTTGCTTTTTAATTCTATATTTATAATAATATAGCAAAAGATTCAACAAGTGATTCTAAATTACAATGGCATATAGTAAAACTATATTAATTGATGATTCTAAGATAGTGTAACTCTAATTTACTGTTTTATAAATTTTTAACAAACATTAGCCATTATCACTTCAACTTTTTAATTAAACTTAGAAAAGTTAATGGAAGAAAATATCATACTGTTAAACTTTTTAATAAAAAATCAAAAAACCATATTGTTAAATTTTTTAATAAAAAATCATGACCTGACCGGGTTTATCAAACCGGGTCAACAAAAAACCGGCGATTCAATCCGATTCTCAAACAAGCAAAAACCCGGTTCAACCGGGCGGGTCAACCCGTGTTTAAAAACATAACTATCAATCATATTACCGACAAGTACGCTCATAAGTATTACTATTATTTTTTTGTTTATTGCTGTAATTTTAAATCATTAACTTTTTGTTATGAGTATCACTTTATTATTTCAATTACATTTTTATGTTTTCACGTTCTATTCTGAATGTTAAACGAAACACTTGTCACAATATTTCATATCGTTAATTGTCTACCACTTGGAACCGATGTCATCAGACGCTGATACTCGACTAGTATAACTGAAAACACAATTTGATGACGTATAGTCTACATCCGGGTCATGAATCCGGCTAGAGTCCAACACTAACTTAGCCCGGTACGAGTCGGGCTACACCGATTAAAGGTTTGGGCTCACGAAGGCCCAAGCCCAAAGCTATTCACGGAATAGATATCCGATATCTTCTAAATAAGAGGATTATCATTCCCAACCGACTTAGGCGGGATACGCCGAAGGTTGAGGAACACGGAACCAACAAGGATTCCGTGCGTATATAAAGTGAATCATATCCCTCGTTTAAGGTACGATCTCAAACCCTAATTCTCCTTAAACCCTAAACCGATTACTTACTCTCACGCCGGAGGATAATCGTGGGAGACAATCCCACGGTAAGCCTAACGGTGTCTTTTGTCTCTTAGTGCGCAGGTCTCAAGCAGCAATTCTCAATTGATACGAGAACCGGAGCTCCAAACTAGGAACGCCCAACTTTTATATCAACAAGTGGCGCCATCCGTGGGACCCTACACTAAGAACCAACACTAGAATGACAAAGCATGGTAATCAGCGATCGCAGTCAGACCTTATGGGAAAGAAGTCGCAAAGTGGACTAACTCCTAAGCAGACCCCTGAGACAACCAGCGCTGCTAAAAATAAGGGATCAAGCCAAGACTTGATCTTCCCTCTGGTGGAACCGCACTCGGGAACAACCCAAGCCACTACAACCACCACGAGTGGAGTAGACCCACTGCGCACCGTCTTTACTACTCCTTTCCAATCGATGCTAGAAACTGACCCGACAAAGGCACCAGACGCACCTGACCGAAATAAGGATGTAGTGAATGAAACAAACACACTTGCTCTGGAGGGGGTCGCACCAGAGCTAACACCAGAAGTTTTCGTATCCCAGAACTACGAAACATTAGCTACCCTCATGCAAGAGGAAGAGAAAAAGAGATCAGGTCGGAACTTGAAAGCCCGACTCAATTTCGATTCTGAATACGAAGCTTCCCCACTGCGCCATCAGAAAGAGAAGCGCGGGAGAGATAGCCGCCGACCCCCAGTATTCAACCGAATCGGGAGAAGAGTTGAGGAGGATGAGACATCTCACTCGCATCATCTGAGTGAGAATGATGAAGATGAAAAGCGTACCAATGTCCACACTAGACTTGGTAGCCTCAGGATCCAAGACAGATTGGGACGACACTATTCCCCAAGTGAAAGCCCTCCGAGTACAAACTCAGAGGACAGTCGGCGCAAGCGCCGAAAGAGGAAAAATTCATCCTCTGAAAATTTCTCGGACAACGAGGATACTGAAACTGGACACTGGAAGTCCAGAAACAGATATGATGACCAGGAGGATGAAGATATATCCCTCCCTTGGCGTCGCCAGAAGGTAGATGCATTCACTCGGCGCATCAGTGACTTTTCAGATAGTAAAAGAAGGCGCATGCCCGCCAACGTAAAGACCTATGATGGAACAGGTGACCCTGATGATCACCTCAAAATTTTTGAGTCAGCTGCGACAATTGAAAATTGGCCGCAGCCTGTGTGGTGCCACATGTTCAACTCCACACTAGTGGGAAATGCGCGGAACTGGTTCAGCAAGCTTCCACGCAGAAGCATCAACGGATTTGAGGAATTGAGAAAGGCGTTTCGCCTAAACTTTACTCAAAGGAAGAAGTGCGCTAAAAATCCTGTCGAACTCGCCAGGGTAAAGCAGCGCCAAGGAGAGTCTACAAGCGTATTCATGGAGCGCTTCAAGGACGAATGCATGCAAGTCAAAGCATGCCCAGAAGTATTGAAGATCTCTGGTTTCATGAACGGGATTAACAATCCAGAACTCATCAAGAGGTTGAACGACAAGATTCCTGAAACCTTTGATGAACTCATGAAACGCTCTCGGTCCTTTGTCCAGGGAGAAGCCGCTGCGGCGGATAGCAAAAGGAGCTACTCAAACTACCGGTCACAGGAACAACCTGGGAGACAATCCAATGACGGGGGTAGTAACCGTAATAGGAGCTACCGCAACCAGGGGAGCGGGAGGGATAATGACAAATACACCCCGCTAACCAAGACCCCGAAGGAAATACTCGCAACAGAAGGTGCAAATTTTCCAATACCGACGCAGATGCGCACTCCAGAAGATCGGCGCACTGGGAATGGATACTGTGATTACCATGCACAGAAGGGCCATACCACCAATGGATGCGTCCAACTACGCCAACTCATCGACAAGATGGTTAAAGAAGGTAGATTGGACCACCTGGTCAAGAACATTAAAGAGGGAAAGGATAGACAAAAAAGTGGAAACAAGAAGGAAACACCAAAAGACAAGGCTGACACAATCTACATGATACAATCATGGCAGCGAATCACTAGGCAGAAGGTCAGCCAAGATTTTTCACGTGGAAAGGAAATCTCCTTCCCTACCTTAACTGCGGACAACGCAGAGGTGGAACCACTCACTATAGAGATAAGCGCGGGGGGTCAAGACATCCACCGCATGTATGTCGACGGTGGAGCCTCTGCAAACATAATGTATGAGCATTGCTTCAAGCGGCTGCGCCCTGAAATACGCAGTCAGTTAAGCTCGGCCAGCACGGCGTTGACTGGTTTTACAGGTGAAAAAATATGGCCGATGGGGCAAATAAGACTACTAGTCAGCATCGGAAACGAACAACATTCCGCGACGGCCTGGATGGAATTCATGGTGATCAAATCTCCATCGCCATATAATGGCATTATCGGGAGACCTGGGATATCAGCTATGCGCGCAGTACCATCAACAGCGCATGGGATGCTTAAATTCCCAGTGGAAGGAGGCATTGTTACTCTCTACAGTGCCACTATCCCACATAGAGAATGTAACACGGTTACATGCGAAACGGCGCAGATCCCAGAACAACGCACAACCAGAACTCCAAATATGAAGGTTGCAATTCACCCTGAATACCCAGACCAGGAAATATCCATCGGAGGGTCATTGTCGGACAACGGCAAAGCGGCTGTGTGCGCGCTCTTACAAAAGAACTTGGACATTTTCGCATGGGAGCCAAAACACATGACCGGAGTACCACGCTCCATAACAGAGCATAGACTGAAAATCCGACAAGGGTACTCACCAATACGCCCGAAGAAGCGCGGGCAAGCTCCAGAGCGCGCACAAGCAATCCTGGCGGAAGTACACAAACTTGTGGATGCAGGGATCATGCGGGAAGTCTATTACCATGACTGGCTTTCCAATCCAGTCATGGTAAAGAAGAGCGACGGTAGCTGGCGTATGTGTGTAGACTACACGGACCTTAACAAAGCATGTCCACAAGACTGCTATCCATTGCCAGAGATAGACTGGAAAGTAGAGTCTTTGTGCGGATACCCATTAAAGTGTTTCCTCGATGCATACAAAGGATACCATCAAATACAGATGGCCAAAGAAGACGAGGAAAAAACAGCCTTCCACACAAGCCAAGGCATTTATTGTTACACAAAAATGCCCTTTGGTTTGAAGAACGCGGGCGCCACCTACCAGCGGTTAGTAGATAACGCTTTCGAAAAGCAGGTGGGCCGCAATCTAGAGGTCTATGTTGATGACCTAGTCATAAAGAGCCATACTGAAGGCGAATTAGTACGCGACATTGAGGAAACGTTCAAAACTCTACGAAAGATCAACATGAAGCTGAATCAAAAAAAGTGTACCTTCGGAGCTACTGAAGGCATGTTTCTTGGATACCTTATCGAACCTGACGGTATAAAACCATGCCCAGAAAAAACAAAGGCGGTCATCGATCTTCCCTCACCGCGCACGTTGAAGGAGGTCCAATCTCTCAATGGAAAGTTGGCCGGCCTAAACAGGTTCCCATCCAAGTCAGCAGAAAAATCGCTACCCCTTTTCAAGACACTCAAGAAGTGCATAAAGAAGGGTGACTTCAGCTGGACTACGGAGGCAGAAGTAGCCTTCACTCAGCTCAAACAGCATTTGGCTACGCTCCCAACACTTGTTGCACCCCGACAAGGGGAAGAGCTGATCATGTACTTGTCTGCAACTGATGGAGCAGTCAGCGCAGTGCTACTTACAGATAGGGATTCAGTACAAACCCCAATCTACTTTGTGAGCAAAGCACTCAAGAAGACGGAAATGAATTATAGTGCAATGGAAAAGTTAGTTCTAGCATTGGTATTTGCTGCCAAACGACTGCGCAGGTACTTCCAAGCGCACCCGATAGCAGTAATCACAGACCAACCAATCAAACAGATCATCTCCAAACCTGATGCATCAGGCCGACTCCAAAAGTGGAGCGTATTGCTCGGGGAACACAACATTTCTTACAGACCGCGTACCGCGATTAAAGGACAAATCCTGGCAGACTTCATCATCGAGAAGCCAGATACCGACGAGGTTCCCACACCAAGTACGAAGGTACTATTAGATCCATGGATCTTATTTACAGATGGATCCTCGTGCGTGGACGGGTCAGGAGCTGGCCTCATTCTCACAAATCCAGAAGGAATGGAATTCACTTACGCACTACGTTTTGAATTCACAGCAACAAACAATGAGGCAGAATATGAAGCTCTAATCGCCGGACTACGCATTGCAACCCGAATGGGTGTACGCAACCTAGAAGCAAATGTAGATTCCCGGCTAGTGGCCAACCACGTGTTGGGTGAATATGTGGCTAAAGAAAAAAATATGATTCAATATCTCGACAAGACCAAGACATTGATCAAAGGCTTCGATAGATTCACCATCAAGCAAGTTCCTAGAGGAGAAAACCGCAAAGCGGACGCACTAAGCAAGATCGCTTCGACAAGCTTCGCACATCTGTCGAAACAAGTGCTAGTAGAAACACTGAAAAGCAAATCCATATCGGAGATGGAAGTTTCCACAGTCATAGAGGAGGAAGGTCCTACATGGATGACACCGATTACGGACTTCCTAGACAAAAGAGTGTTACCCCAAGAGCAGAAGGAAGCGCGCAGAATACGGCGCACGGCGCAAAGATTCGAACTTCGAGACAACATACTGTACCGACGCTCTTTCCTTCAACCATGGCTCCGCTGTGTAGGCCCACTACAGGCAAATTACGTGCTGCGAGAAATCCATGAAGGTTCATGCAGCATGCACTCAGGACCACGGTCCGTTGTAGCGCGCGCCATGCGATCAGGGTACTACTGGCCAACCATGCACCGCGATGCGCGAGACCTAATAAGGAAGTGCAACGACTGCCAAGTACATCGACCTGTCCCGCGCAAACCACAGCACGAGCTAACACCAATCACATCCCCATGGCCATTCTATAAGTGGGGTATTGACATTGCAGGACCTTTTCCAGTCGATGCGGGAGAATTGAAATTCCTCATAGTCGCCATAGACTATTTCACTAAGTGGATCGAAGCAAAGGCAGTAATAACAATCACTGGCAACCAGGTAAAACGCTTCGTCTGGGAAAACATTGTATGTCGCTTCGGTTTACCTGGCGACATCATCTCGGATAACGGGAAACAATTCTGCGATAATCCTTTCAAAGATTGGTGCGAGAAGTTGAACATCACACAGTACTTCGCATCAGTTAAACACCCACAAACTAATGGCTTAGTAGAGCGCGCAAATCGCAGCCTGGGCGAAGGAATTAAAGCGCGCCTGGACAGACACAAAGGACGATGGGTGGAAGAGCTCTCGCATGTTTTGTGGGCGCACTGCACCTCAATCAAAACTAGCACGGGCGACACCCCCTTTTCACTAGTCTATGGGACAGAAGCCGTCATACCGGCCGAAATTGGAATGCCAACTATTCGCACTACTGAGGTTAACATGGCAACTAACGACGACGAACGGCGTCTTGATTTGGACCTACTGGAAGAAAGGCGTGAACGCGCATCTATCAGGGAGGAAAAGTCAAAATCAAGGATGAAAGGATACTATGACGCCAAAGTACGCAGTGTCTCCTTCAGACCAGGTGATTTCGTCTACCGCGCTAATGATGCAAGCCACGCAGAGGACATGGGCAAGCTCGGACCAAAATGGGAAGGACCCTACGAGGTTACTGAAGCATCAGGAACGGGCTCGTACAAGTTACGAGGCTTGGATGGTCGCGAACTGCCACGCACATGGAACATCTGCAACCTCAAGAGGTGCTACCTATAGGAAGGGCTACGGCCCAGCGCACAGACGCTCTTGCACTTTCAGTGCCCAATAAACATCTGTGTAGTCACTCTTTCTTTTACTTAGTATAATTGTCTCATTTACTTATCATCAAAACTTGCAAGTATCAATAAAACGCCGCGGTTTCTAGCTAACTTCGCGACATATTTTAATTTGTTATTTCCATATACTGTATGTCTTAACAATTTCTTTATTTTTTGCCCACGATGGCGTGCATGCACCATAATATACCCACGATGGTAAAAGGATAAGTTCACCTACTAAACAACTTGTTGAGTAAGAGGGTTGCAAACCCATCAACACTGGATCACGCATCCTTGTTAAACACCTTGTTCTCAAGACGTTGGAATAAGTCCTGTGCGCATCTCACGACGGGTGCGCAACATTGCACATGTGCACGTTTAACAACTTTGGAACCAAGATACTTGCTTCCTTAATTTTATATTTACAGTACGTTGAATATTATTAGCATACACGACTATGATAATACTTGAAATTTTTGGGTTCTTCATACACGATTATGGCTTTCCTGCATTATTCACACGTGCACATACTTGTCACAATGCATACATCTTTTACGTAAAGACAAGCAGACAAACACCGCATGACAAATTGCAACAATATCCAACGTGAACTCACCAACAAGGATTTTTTTAAATAACCAAGAGTTATTACAAAAAGATTGTTATCCTGCAACACATAACCTACCAACTCTTACAACGCTCAATAGATGAGCCACCCACGCGGTTCGAGGTATCTTTGACCTCGTTAAGCCTCTTCAACAGATCTGCATCCTGCTGAGACACAGTGGCAACACTTACCGGCACCCCATCAGATCTTGGCTGGTGCGCCGCACCAACCCCGCACAAGATTGCCTTCCCCTTGATACCTTTCTTTTGGGCAAGTCTCGTCGCATGCGCTTCTAGTACTTCCTTCAAAGGCACCTCTTTCTCTAAAGCAAACGGATTCAAAATATCCTTTGGACGCATGAAAACAGGTACCTGAAGCAGTGAGTCATGGGGTCTCAAGTTGTAATCTGGTTGGGCTTCTGCACCTTCGGCACGATGTCGCGCAAGAGTCAACCCTGCCATGATGACGTCTATAGGATAATCCTGATCACGCTCAAGATCGGCAATCATAGGGATTTCTAACTCTTTCATCCTTTGCATTGCAGCAACCAGGTGCTCATAAGCTTTAGCATCATAATTTGGTACCTCATTAACAGGTACCTTCAGCAATTCCGATTCATGCAGCGCCTCCACAGCTTCTGCCTTGCCGCGCTCAAGAGCGCACTGAACTAGTTCCCCGAAGGCATTACGCACTTATGGTGACTCCAGGGTGTTAAGGGCGGCAAGACGCAGACCATGCCCTACGAGCCACCTGCGCTCAGCTATAGTCGACATCAGCTGAGGATACAACTCCTCGTCGTACTCAATGCTAAGTTTGCGCAGTTTTGCCTCTTGCACCTCCAGTGCTTCTTTCACAGTGGCACAAAATCCCTCAAGTTGGGAGGTCATTGCAACTTTGCCCTTTTCAAGATATTTAAGTACCCAGTGGCACGTAGACTTGTACTTGGCAACATCCGCACGCTCTTGATTTATTTGGCACATTAGCGCCATTTTGCCTTCGGCCTGTTTTTGAGCGTACGCGCTCAGATCCTTTACCTCCGCTTGGGCGCTATCCAGCTGCGCCCGAGTGTTTGCCAGTTGCGCCTCCAACAACGCTATTGTTTGGTCCTTTTGTGAATCTTGACCTTCCCCACCAGATACTCGGTCTTTCAGCTTCACGATTAGCGAAGCCTGATGTGCGGAGACCTGCACCAATTCTTCAACCAATTGCTCCATGGGCGCATCTGCATCAGACAGGTCTTCATTGTTCTGACTCTGTGGCTCAGAATGTGCTGAACGTACAGGACTGGCCTTGGGGGGTGACTCTATAACCTGCTCCACCCTGCGCATGTTCACCAGAGAAATGTTAGATTCAAAACTGGTACATCAACCAACAAAGGAAATTATACATATACGGCTTTACTTACTGCGGTCCCGCAATATTAGCAGAACGGTGCGAAGATGCTTCATCAGTGGATGATAACTCCACAGTCTGGACCACGGGGCGTTTTTTCCTTGATGTGCCTGCACCATCATCCCTTCGGGTCCTTTTGCGACTGAGCCCAGATTCTTCTTCTTCCTCCTCCTCCATAGGGTGAGCCACAGCTACGGGCGGTGGCTGTGCCACAAGAGAAGGTACTTCGAGATTAGGGCGGCTTTGCAGGGGTGTTGCCTCCACTGCGACTGAGGAACTGGTCCCTGTATCCCCTGCATTCAGCTCTATGACGCGCCCTGCGGTAGCAGCTAGAATCGGCTCCACATTCTCCTTCAAGGGCCGTGCTCCTGTCCTTACCTCTACGGGCTTTGCTAGCTGTACTACGGTAAAGAGATCCATCTCTGCGCAACACAAAACAACATATACACACAGGTTATATAATGCGCGAAGTATAAGGAAGAATGCTCTTACATTATTTACACACAGAGATACGGAGGAATAAGTACCCACCCTGGCCATGTGCGTCTAAGAAGATTGGGATCTCATCTTCAGGACCAAAATAATTACGGCTGATTCCCATGTGCACCAAAAATCCCTCAGGATAGGCACTAATGGGGATGCGGTTAGCATTTATCAGTTCCGCATCCTCGGCGACATAAGACCCAGGCAACGGGCACTCATCCCTCTCTAATGTACCTCGGGTATAGAAATCATAATTCCAGGGAAAGCATGTATCATCTACCCAGAAGAAATACTCCCTCCAATTCCTAAGT
Organism: Chrysanthemum seticuspe; assembly: GCA_019973895.1. Taxonomy (NCBI): domain Eukaryota; kingdom Viridiplantae; phylum Streptophyta; class Magnoliopsida; order Asterales; family Asteraceae; genus Chrysanthemum; species Chrysanthemum seticuspe. Next base: position 36,324,589 of record BPTQ01000005.1, read on the forward strand.
GAATCTAATTTATCCATATAACACTAAAGTCTACCAGCGCGCTTCGCAAAGGACACCCACCCATGCGCCCATGTGGGGTGATAAAACGCGCGGAATAGGTGGATGGTGGGGTTGATCGCCAACAAACGGCAATTTACCTCAAAGTTGGTTATTTTAGCCGCACCAATACAGTGCAACTGCGATATGTGTAGATTATAATAGTTTAACACATCGCACAGAAAGCGTGACAGGGGCACACGTTGATTCGCGAATTCGAATAATCGTGTATATACTCCCACTTTCCCTTCGGGGAAATCCGCAATCGTGGCTCGCGCATCCGGAACAAATGGATGCACATCCCGGGGTATAAAGTACTCTGAGGTGAATTCCATCAGATCGATCACGGTGAGGTCGGAGGTGAAGTCAGACAACTGTTTAACCATAGTGTTATTATTTTTGGATAAAGCGCACACGCGGTTACCTTTGTGGTTGGCTAATTTCTGGATTACAACTCTTAGAACGCTTTAGAAATGGTGGATGAAGTTTTACTGTGAGATATCTGGTGAAAATGGAACGATAGGTTATATAGTTTTTCTCATCCACACGATAAGCGACACGTGGACTCCACCAACCTTAACTGTGTGGTTGAGATTGCTTGATGGGACATAGGTGCAGTAACTTTCCCCCGAGTTACGAGGCGCCAATTTTTTAAATTTACGGCCGGATACAATGTATCTAGCGTATATTTCTTTGGCTTCTTTGTTACGTTTGGTCTATTTTTTATTAACAAGGTTATTAGTCTAGCATCCGCAGTTATGCACTGCGCATACTAGACTGGGGGGACATGATGACGTATAGTCTACATCCGGGTCATGAACCCGGCTAGAGTCTAACACTAACTTAGCCCGGTACGAGTCGGGCTACACCGATTAAAGGTTTGGGCTCACGAAGGCCCAAGCCCAAAGCTATTCATGGAATAGATATCCAATATCTTCTAAATAAGAGGATTATCATTCCCAACCGACTTAGGCGGGATACGCCGAAGGTTGAGGAACACGGAACCAACAAGGATTCCGTGCGTATATAAAGGGAATCATATCCCTCGTTTAAGGTACGATCTCAAACCCTAATTCTCCTTAAACCCTAAACCGATTACTTACTCTCACGCCGGAGGATAATCGTGGGAGACAATCCCACGGTAAGCCTAACGATGTCTTTTGTCTCTTAGTGCGCAGGTCTCAAGCAGCAATTCTCAATTGATACGAGAACCGGAGCTCCAAACTAGGAACGCCCAGCTTTTGTATCAACACAATTACTTTTTCATTTATCGTAAACATCCACTAAAAGAACCATCTTACAAATTAACAAATCATATCACCCGCACATCCCCCAATCATTTCCAGAGCTTTGCTTTGTCAATAGTCTCCTCTACAGCATTTCGAGATTCTTGTATGCATGACCTTTTAGAAGAAAGAAGTCTTAATTTAAAAAGATATTGGTCGCTAAATACCTATATTCTTAAGATAATATAAAGACAATCATAAAAGGGCTAAAAAATTACGGAGTAGTTAGTTATTGAAAAAGGAAACGAAGTTGCCTAAAAGGACGCTGTCAAAATCAAATGAAGTACTGAATCAACAAACACTTATGAAATGATCATGATAGGTTTGAAAATTTATAATCAGTAACTTGAGAAGTAGTTTACTTAGGGAGGGAGGAGTGGAACTTTCATACCCTAATACCCTGAGGGTGTCACATCACATCTATCCAATAAAAACCTTTCAACTCAAAACTACCATAATACTACCCTAACACTACCCTACGTGGACGGAGTGGTACCCTAGTACCCGAATTTCATTTTTTTTTAATACATAAAACGCAAACACAAACAAATTCGCAAACACAAGACCTGCAAAAAAAACTTCACATCTTCTTCTTCTTCTTCGCTTAGTCTTCTTCCTCTTCCAAGACCTGCAAAAAAAAAAAAAAAAAAGAAAAAAGAAAAAACCGCAAACACAAACACAAGGACACAGATACTCGCTCGGTAGTTTCATCCTCCCACCTTCTTCCTTATCAAACCAAAAAAGAAGCACGGGTAGCTGCAAAACCAAACCACCTTCTTCCTCCCACCTGCAAAACCAAACCAAAAAAGAAGACAAAAGAAAAAAAAAATACAAACACAAGCACGGGTACTCGATCGAGTTCCGAGCTCGAAAATACTACCCGCCCCCCTAACCCGCACTACACGGAATGGTGTAGCCGAGCGGGTTCACGAGCTCGATTTGCAACCCGACGTCCACTCCGTCTGCCCTTACCTTTCTTCTAATTTTATCTTCACCACAAGCGATCCATAGGCAGAGGGAATGGGGTGGCTAGCGGGTGCTAAGCATCTAGCTCCCAGCTAGCCCGTTGATTACAATATTACATAGCTTGAAAGCCCATTATTTGAAGAAGATTAATGGCTAACCCAGTCAACAACCCAAATTTGTATTTTTAATATGAAAAGATATTATTACGTGTATATAAGTATATGACGGAAAATTCAAACAAACTGATAATTGTGTAATCATCTCATCATGTGTTGAATGCTCTAGTTCTTTATTTCTCATTATTCACATTTGCTATATTATGTTTTGTATTATTAGAATTGATGATCAATTGGTCACTATTAACTAATTTTCGGCAACAACGATTTGCAAGTACGGAATCTTTTTTACGGTTTTTTACACTGATGATTTTGAGGTTTGCGACGTGGGTTATAGGTTTGTAGAGACGAGGATGACGTTTTGGTATTGATGAGATGATATAATGTTTTTGTATCTATCAAGGATTTTAAGAAGATGAAAGTTTGAATGTAAAGATCAAGAAAACCCCAATAGAGGTGGAAATGCGGGAAAGGAAGTGAGGTTGCAAATTTGCGTCGGAACTCCATTTGTCATCAAAGTAATACTTACCAAAATAAAAGTTCATTTTCATATTTCACAAAGTTTTAAAAATATTTGCTAATTATTTTTCCGCCAATCAAATATTTTCTTTACCCACTAAAATCATTTTTGGATTGTCGAACCACAAAGAGGATGTTTATTTGGTGACATCCAAAAATATAAAGATGAAGTTAGTATAATTTAACCACTTTAGGTTTTTCTCGCGACAAAAGGGCTTGTGACTATCATTTTAAAATGTGTGAGGTTTCAAGTTCAATTCTTGCTAGTGCAAACAACTTTAAGTGGCCACGGTAACCTCCTGAAAATGGAGGGTTTTACATTGTTTGAGTCTGTGTGACGGTAGGTAGGGCTGTAAATGAACTAACCGTTCAACGAACATTTCATGAACCGTTCGGTAAAAAGTTCGTTTATTTATTAAATGAACGAACTTGAATAATATTTTACGTTCGTTTAGTTGAATAAACGAACATGAACAAAAGTCGCGTCCGTTCATTTATGTTAGTGAACGTCCGATTATGCGTTCGTTTATTTTCATTTATTTATTTATGTTCTTATATCATATCTTTTGATTGTATAATTTTAAAATTGGTTTGCTTAAGCAAAACAACAATTAAAAAACAATATATTGTGCATAATTTCATCAAGTTTATGTTTGTATGTCTTTGTTCATTTATGTTCGATCGTTTATATTCGTTTAGCGTTCGTTTAGTGTCTTAAACGAACATTAACAACTCATTTTCTTAATAAACGAACATGAACAATAAAGTTCGTCCGTTTATTTGTCTGGTTAAAACTAAACGAACAAACATGAACAAAGCTTTGATCATGTTCGTCGGATTCGTTTACAACCTTAACGGTAGGTTCTAACTCTGAGAATTAATCGGCTAAAAAATCAAAAGTCAAGGTTACCAAAAAAAAGTTAGTATAATTTTAATGAATTTGTATCGTTACAAAGTACTCCCTCCGTCTCAAAATTATTGTCACTAGACAAGATTCACACAATTTAATAAAAGTGGTGCCACTTTAATTTTCAACCATTCAAAAGAAATATTCCTCCACTAAATTCTTTTTCTTTTACTATAAAAGGAAAGTGGACAATAATTTTGAGACATCCAAAAAATAAAATGTGGACAATTATATTGAGACGGAGGGAGTAATGTTTAGTGAATTTTTAAACGCGCACTATCAATAAATCAAATATAATATTCACTTATTAAAAGGCTCTTCTCACTAGTTAGAGTACAAAATGAGCATTTATTTTAAAACATCAAAACATAGCAAGTCGACACTTATTATGAACAAAGTTAATATCATTGTAGATGATTTTTTTATAGGCATGATTGGAGGGTTATGGCTAGAAATTAGCCTATGTGTTTCTACTATGATATTTCTTAGTTTCTTTTACTAAATTGTCGCCATGTAAACATAGACATGTAGAGTTTCCGTTCAACAAAAACAATTAAACATCACTCCACAAAATAAAGCATAAGGCTCGATGATGTACTCATGTGATAAAGGGACAAACTAATCATACGACAAACTAATCATCACTCACGGAAAAATAACTGAATTAAATGATCGCCCAAAGCAATGGTATTACATTGCCTATGTCATTTTAGTTAGTTTATTTAATCAACCATGTGGTTAACTCATTACTCATTATGCTTTCTCTATTTTAGTAAATGATGATCTTGGTTATAAGTTATTGAATTAAATAACCCAAAACATGTTCTTGTAACGAATATTGAAACACAAATACAAGAGAGGGCTTAGCAAGAAGTGATGGTGGCATTGGTGGTTGAAGGTGGTGGTGATGGATGGTAAAATGACAAAGGGTAATAAAATACTTTTATAAAATTGTATTATTTTTAAACGACTTAGACTCGAATCCGAATTGACCTAACACGAGTGACCCGAGTTTTAAACAAGGTCGGGTTCGGGTATTTTATTTTTAGCCTTGACTCGAATTGACTCGGCCTGAATTGACCCGAACCCGACCGGGTCAACCAGAATAACACCCTTATTGAAAATTATTATCAAAGCCAAAAATCACACAGTTTAATAAAAATATGATCACCATAATTTTTAAAATTTTAAATAAAATATTTCTTTACTAAATTCAATTACTTAAAATGAAAAATAAACAATTACAGAGTATTTTAAAATATCTTAAAAAATATATATAAATTATAATTTTGAGACGAAAAAAGCAATACTTTGTCATGTATTATGAGTTTTTTTTTTTTTTTTTTTTTTTTTTTTTCCCTCGAAGTTGAGCAAAATGAGTTTTTTATGATAGTACATATGATATTTTAACTTTTACCATTAATTGTTTATTGGCAACATCGAGTATTACAATAACAACATACCCTAACTTGTCAGGGTGGGGTATGGGAGATATGTAAAATGTAAACAGATCATATTTTTTTTGTTAAGATAAACTTAAAAGTAAAGAGACTATTTTTAAAATGGTTTTTTTAACTTTTGACAAAAGGGCATAAGTTAAGCATATCATAAATACATCCAAAGTACATAAGGACCCACATAAAAGTACACATGTTTGTACTTTTATGTGAATCTTCGTGTATTTTTTTGTGGACCCCTTTTTACATATGATGTGTTTAGCTTGTGCCCAAAACCTTTTTTAAAAAAATAGCAACATCCCGTATTACCGATGTATAATATTTCTTTTTTTTTTTCGTAAATCAAAGTTGAAAAAAAAATGAACTACTCAACAAAAGTTTAAAGTTCGAAAAGTAGTCTCGTCAAATCAAAAATCACTGTAGCTATAGTGAAAGTAATGAATGTCTTGAAAATCAGAAATTTTGCTGTGCGTTTACTGTTGGATGTGATCATACTTGACTCTGTGTATTGGAACTCTTGAAAACTTTTTTAACAGAGCTTTTTTTATTTTTGTCGTTTGAAATTATCTAACGTTTTATATAAACAAATTTTTAAATATCCATTTCCTAACTTTGTCTAACGTTTCAAATTATCTAACGTTTCATATATTTAACGTTTGAAACTGATACTTTTTTTTTTAAAAAACGGCGACAATTTATTAAGAACTAGCAAAAGCTAGAGAGGAAATTACATTGAAGAAATACACATAACAGGGTTTTGCAACCAATCTAACCAACTAAACTTAAGCTTAGGATTTCTAGATGAAATCCGTAAGAAAGATTGCGAAACAATTGAATCCCAAAGCAACGCCTTTTTAGGAGGTGAGCTTGAAAAGACCAAATGATTGCGAAAGCTCCAAATAGACCATAAGAGCGTACCTCCAACCCCTTCAAGAAACAAGCGCACATTGGAAGAAACATGAAGAGAAGAGTACCACTCCAAAATATTTGCGCAAACCGGAATGTCTAACTCCCACCATTTAGCCAATAAATCCCACAAATCTTTAGCCATCTCACAAGAAAAGAAAATATGGTTAACCGATTCAACATCGTCTTGACAGATGCGGCATAAGACCGAACCAACGTCAATGCCTTTTCTATCAAGATTGACTCTTGAAGGAAGTTTATTAAGCGACAATCTCCACAAGAAAACGTTAATTTTTATAGGAACACACCTATTCCAACGAGTAGCAATTTGATCAACCACAAGAAAACTAGAAACAACCAAATGTCTCACATAAGCAACTGAAAAGCCTGTTGAAACATCTAACAACCATTTCCAAGAGTCACGCCGATCTGAAAGCACAACATCTTTGAGAATGGCTTGCAAGGCTTTAAACTGAGATAATTCAACACCACCCCTCGGACACCGTCTAAGAACCGCTTGCCAACTAGGAATAGAAATCCGATTTGCGATAGAACAATCTCTATCAGTATCAAGCATAAAAATACGCTGAAATTGAGCTTTTAATAGCTTATCTCTGTGCCAAAGATCAGCCCAAAACTTAGTAGACTCACCATTCCCAATAGAACGAGAGCAAAAAGAAAGGAGATCGATGCCTTTTCGTTTCAGACAATATACAGACTTCAGAATAGATCCCCATGGGCTCAAGCTGGAACTATGAATCTTTTCATCGAAAATACCTCCATGCGTCCCATAAATACTAAAAAAAGCATGAGTCCAAATATCAGAGGGGTTACACAAAAATCTCCATATGCATTTGAAAAGGAGGCCTATATTGAGACCATAGATACTACCGATCCCGAGGCCCCCAAACTTCTTGATCGCCAAGCACTTCTTCCATTTCAACCATGTTATCTTTTTCTCTCCTTGATCAACGCCCATAAAGAAATTATTACGAAGCGACTCAAGCTTATTTTGAACATGATAAGGCATCTTGTAAATCGACATGTAGTATGTAGGAAGGTTTCCAAGAATGACCTTGATTAGAGTGAGACGACCGCCAACCGAAAGCAACCGAGCTTTCCATAGCGAGAGCTTATTAGAGAATTTCTGAATAATGGCATTCCAGCAAGAACCCCTTGCCATATTACACCCAACCGGAACACCAGGATATTTCAAGGGAAATTTAGCCACCCCACACCCAATAAGCTTCGCCACATTGGAGACTTCCATATAAGAAACACCAACGCCTAGAACATTGCTTTTATGAACATTAATTTTTAACCCGGAGATCAAGAAAAAACATCTAAGCATACAGATCAAATTATGAGCGTTTGTCTCTTACCATTCTCCTAAGAAGACAACATCATCAGCATACATTAGGTGGGAAACATTCATGTTATCACAACCAAAGGAAACACCTTTGAATAGGCCCAAATCCTCAGCCTTACATGATAAAGCATGTAACCCTTCCATGGCTAGAATAAAAAGAAACGGAGAAAGGGTATCACATTGTCTAAGCCCCCTATGTAAATCGAATTAAGAGGTAGGAGACCCATTTACCAATACTGAAGAACGAGCATTAGAAAAGCAACCATGAATCCATGAACGCCACTTAGTACCAAAGCCAATCTTTTCCATAACTGAATCCAAGAAATCCCACCTCACGGAGTCAAAGGCTTTTTCAAAATCAACTTTGAAAACCATAATCCCCTTCTTACGATTACGATACCACGCTAAAATTTCGTTTAGGATGAAAGGCGCATCAAGAATGTTTCTCCCTTTGATGTAAGCCGACTGCTCAGCACTAATGCAACTTCCAATCACCGTGCTAAGCCTATTGGCTAATATTTTTCCAATAATTTTATATTGACACCCTATTAGGCTAATAGGGCGAAAATCCGAAACAAACTTGGCGTTAGAAACTTTCGGGATCAAAGTAATAAAAGATGAGTTGCAACCTTTGGGAAAGGAACGAGATAAGAAGAACTCATTAACAAAACGAACCACATCATCTTCAACAAGATCCCAAAAAGTAGTGAAAAACTTGAAGCTAAATCCATCTGGACCTGGGGCACGGTCACCACCACAATCCCAAACAGCTCTCTTAATTTCATCGCGAGAACAGATTCGTTCCAGGTGTGCACTTTGCGTGATAGAAAGAGGATTAGCAAAAGTGAAATCAAAATATGTTGGAACAGTAAGGGGCTCCTGAAATCTTTTACTAAAGTGAGAAAAAAATTCAGATTTGACAAGAGCAGGATCATCAATCCAATCACCATCCTTTAAAATGCCTCGAATAACAGGAAAACGCCTCTTAGCCTTTAACGATCCATGAAAAAATTGCGTGTTTTCATCTCCTTATATATCCCACTTAATTTTGGCTTTTTGGGCTAAGTCTAAGGAGTCCTTACGAATTATATCACTTAGAGCTATTGTAGTGTCTTTACGAATACGAAGATCTTCATCACTAGCACAACCTTGATCAACTTTAGCATCAATAGAAGAAACCTGCTCTTGATAAACTTTCTTTAGTTCATAAGAATCGGCTTTTTTCAAGGCTGCCCATTCACGGATAACACGTTTAAGATTTCGCAACTTTTTCTTAAAAGAAATCAATCCATTAACCTCCGTTGTGCCATCATTTTTCCAAGTAGTGATGATTAAATTATGAAACCCATCCATTTCTAACCACGAGTGAAAGAATCGAAAAGGAGTAGGGCCGTAGTCCACCACGTTTTCACGAAGGAGCCTATGATCAGGAATGCCCTTAACCAAGACAACACCAGAAATATGAGGAAAGTTTCGAAGAAACTTTCCGAAACCAAAAACCGATCAAGTTTACTCATCTTAGAACCCCACTTATCCGTCCAAGTGTAGTTGAAACCATCTAAAGGAATATCGATAAGAGAAGAGTTACTAATAAACTCGTTAAAAATATCAGCTTGCTTCTCTTTAAAAACTGAACCATATCTTTCCCCCGCTTCACGAACTTCATTGAAATCTCCCATCATCATTAAAATACCGTCCCAATCAGCAATCAAATTAGCCAACGAGGACCACAAGGCAACCTTACAAGATAAATTTTGTGGAGCTTAAACAACAATCCATCTAATTTGAATATCATCCGGAGCCCATAAGCCGTCAATAACCACATAATTATCATTACATATAATTCTGGGCTTGCGAAAAACCAAACAGTTCCATAGACATAAAATACCACCTGACTTACCCTTAGCAGAAGAGGATGCAAAATCAAAATGAGTGTTACCCCAAACTTGTCGAAGCATCCATAAATCAACTTGAAGCATTTTAGTCTCCTGAATAGCTAGAAAATTAACTTTATGAATGTTGCATAAATCGCGAACCCATATCCTTTTATTGAGGTCTCCAAAACCTTGAGCATTAATAGAAAGAGCATTCATTTATTAACAACAAGATCTCCATTTTCAGCAAGTAAAGAATCAAGGGTATTTTCACAGCCCTCCATATTGAGACCCAATGCAGTACCAACCTTAATCGTTTCCTCTAATCGATGAATCATAGAAAAACCAGCTTGTTTGAGAGAATTGTCATCCGAAATCTGATGAAAGGATTGGGATACTTGATGTTCTCCTGTAGAATTTGGCGTAAATCCAGGAGGGTATTTGGGAGTTTCTGAACGTTCTTCTCCAACCTCTTTAACACACTTCTTATTGATAAGAGAGGCTAACCCAAATGGATCGCTATTAGTGTCATTAATGCAAGGTTCCACAGGTAACTCCTTATTGTTACAATCTTCAACCTGATCAACATCTATCTGATGATGGTTAGAAACTATGTTATCACCTGTTTCCAAATCAGCAAATATGTCTGCCACGGATTCAGCGTCACTATCCACTGAGTTTTTCTCCTTATCAGGATCAAGTCTATCCTTAGAAGCTGATACTTTTAGCCTTTCCTTTTTGTTGATTTTCACAAAAAAAATTTTATTTAAGCTCTAACTATTTATGTGGACTTTTTTCTAATAATATATTTTATTCTTTTTACATCAAATCAAAAATCAAATATAACACCAAATCTAAATTCTAATATAAATCTAAATCCAAATTTTAAACCCGCTTACAAACCGAACAAACCCTTACTTTTACTCTCATCCTCTTAACCCAACATCCCATAACAAACGGGCCCTAAGATTCTTCTAGCAAACCATTTTCGTAGTTCCAAACAAGATTCATGTTTTCCTTTATGTATTTTTTAACAATATTAGAGCACTCGCAATTGGTCAAATGGAGAAAAGCTTTTCCCTATTCTAAAAAGTTTTTTAGTATTTTTTTTACATTGCATCAATAGCTTTTTCAAAAGCTTTTTATAAAGACTTGACACACATCAAGTTTTTCTCAAAAGATATAGTTAACTTTAAATGTATTAAATGCTTGAAGTCATTGAAGGCTTGAAGTATTGTGGATTCTCTTATAGATTTGCTTTAGATTTTAAAATAAAAATATACGTTTACATCGGTTTATAATTGTAAGAATAAAAAAGGGACGTCCCCACTCGTTACTTGGTGAAAAGAGAGAAAATAATTTAAATTTATACGTAGTAATAGAGAAAGTTATGAACTTTTAATTAAGTATAATAATTGTTATTAACCTAGAGGCACTTTATTTTGCTTACTTAAAAATACATGCTTACCAAGGGTAGTTTTTTTGTCTTTCTTTTTTATTCATATTTTTCTTTTCTTTTTTTCTTTTTTTTGTCTTTTTTATTAATTTCCGTTTTTTTTATGAATTAACGTTTTTCTTTTTAAATTCGCGTTATTCACGTTTTTTTCTTCGCTTTCATACGTTTTCGTCCGTTTTCATCTGTTTCGTCCGTTTTCCAACGTTTTCGTCCATTTTCTTACGTTTTCGTCTATTTTCTTACTTTTTCATTCGTTTTCATACGTTTTCGTCCGTTTTCATACGTTTTCGTACATTTTCTTACGTTTTCATGTATTTTCGTCCGTTTTTATACGTTTTCGTCTGTTTTCTGACGTTTTCGCCCGTTTTTATACGTTTTCATCCGTTTTCATAGGTTTATATACGTTTTAGTCCGTTTTCATACGTTTTCGTCCGTTTTTAGACGTTTTCTTATGTTTTTGTCCGTTTTCATACGTTTTCGTCCGTTTTCTTAGGTTTTCGTTTGTTTTTTTACGATTTCATACGTTTTCGTCCATTTTTATACGTTTTCGTTTGTTTTTTTACGTTTTCATGTACTTTCATCCGTTTCTATACGTTTTCTTCGTTTTCAGACGTTTTCGGCCACTTCTATACATTTTCATCGGTTTTCATAGGTTTATATACGTTTTCGTCCATTTTTAGACGCTTTCGTCTGTTTTCAGACGTTTTCATCCGTTTTCATACGTTTTTGTCCGTTTTTATACGTTTTCGTCCGTTTTGAGACGTATTTGTCCGTTTTCATACGTTTTTATACGCTTTTCATTCATTCTTTTAAGTTTTTTTTTCCGTTTTCAGACGTTTTCGTCCGTTTTTTGAAGTTTTTTTTACACGTTTTCGTCTATTTTCATACGTTTTCGTGCTTATTATAAAACTCTATTATATTACATGTCTAATATCAATTGTGATATTTTATAAGAAAAAGTTAATGTCTAATATCACTTGTGATATTTGATAAACAAATAAGTATGTTTTTTAACCTTTAATATCACCTGGGATATTTCATTGCTCTGTATATTTTTATATATTATCACCTATGTGTTTTCTAATATTTTTATAATTTTTAGTTACATGATAGTTTTTGTACCTTTCATCGCAATTGACAAGCGTATATTTTTTTAATGCAACCAGTGTTATTTATCACTTGTGATATTATACTCTTAGTAGAAATAAAATGGTTAAAATCTCTTTAGGTGAATTCTTATTTTGTTCAAAAAAATGCTAATTTAATGCAACACTTGTTTATTTTGAGAATATGTCAAGTCTCTATTTTAATAGTTTGCTTCCTTTTTATTCATTTTGATATTTTTAAGTGGCACTTATTTATCTCTTGTGATATAACACTGTAAGAAAGATGAAGAGTATTATATTTTCATCATGTATGTGTTATCAGTTGTGATACTCAACTAAGAATGTGAAATATTACATTCTTACCAAATGTGATAAGAATTTAGTATTTTACCAAGTATATATGAAAAAATAATAATAAACATCACTTATTATATTATTGTGATGATTCTGTTCATTTTTTTATTTGTGTTTTTGAAAATATTTAGGAAGATTTTTGTGTTTTATGATAATATGAAATATTAAAAAAGGTGTTTAACTGAAAACAAGAGATGTTATGATACTTTGGTTAGACTTGTGCATGTTTCGATAGGTTTTATAGAGGGATTTAAAAATATCTATCGTTGAATCAACAAACTAAAGATGCTATGGTTGAAGAAAGCACATTTCTTTATAAACAAACTGAGCAACATCAAACACCTGTGATATCACCTCGCTTGTGATATCACATGATATCACAAATGATATAGGGTGTGTTTGGCAAAAGTAGTTGTGAGCAGTAGTAGTGAGCAGTAGCTGTGAGCTGTAGTTGTGCAGCTCACCGCTCAAAGCTTCTTAAAGAAGCATTGGAAAATTGAGCATTCCGAAAAAATAAGAAAGCTTACCGCTCCTTTGCCAAATGACTACTAAAAATCTAAATGCTCAATGTTCACCGCTCATCGCTCCAAAAAGCTTCACACCGCTCCGTGCCAAACATAGCCATAAACTATGATATCACACATGCTACCACCGGTGATATCACACATGATATCACAGGTGATATCAACGGTGTTATCACACATGATATCACGTGTGATATCATGTGATATTACAAGTGAGGTGATATCACCTGTGATATCACAGGTGTTTGAGCTTCCTCAGTTTGTTTATAAAGATGTGTGCTTTCTTCAACCATAGCTTCTTTAGTTTGCTGGTTCAACCATAGATATTTTAAAATCCCGCTATAAAACCTATTGAAACATGCACAATGTATCAATTAAATAGAAAAATCCACCATAAGTCTAACAAAAATATCATAACATCTCTTGTTTTCAGTTGAAAAAATTTTCTAATATTTCATAATATAATAAAACACAAAAATCTTCCTAAATATTTTCAAAAACACAAATAAAAATAAATAAAAATCATTAGAATCATCACATTCTTAGTTGAGTATCACAACTGATAACACATACATGATAAAGAATGTAATACTCTTCATCTTTCTTACAGTGTTATATCACAAGAGATAAATAAGTGTCACTTACAAATATCAAAATGAAAACGTCTGAAAACGGACAAAAAAGTATAAAAATGTCTGAAAACGGACAAAAACGTCAGAAAACGGACAAAAACTTATAAAAACGGATGAAAATGTATGAAAACGGATGAGAACGTATGAAAATAAACGAAAACGTCTAAAAATGAAAGAAAACCTAAAAAACGGACGAAAATACATGAAAACATAAATATAAATACAGACGAAAACGTCTAAAAACGGACGAAAATACATGAAAACCTAAAAAACAGACGAAAACGTATGAAAACGGACGAAAACGTATGAAAACGAACGAAAACGTAAAAAAACGGGCGAAAACGTCTAAAAATGGAAGAAAATATAAAAACCGGACGAAAACATATGAAAACGGACGAAATCGTATATAAACCTATGAAAACGGATTAAAACGTATAAAAACGGACGAACGCATATAAAAAAAGACGAAAAACTTGAAAACATAAAAAAAACATACGAAAACGTATGAAATGGATGAAAACGTATGAAAACGGTCAAAAACGGGCGAAAACGTAAGAAAATGGAGGAAAACGGACTAAAACGTATATAAACCTATGAAAACGGATGAAAACGTACAAAAACGGGCGAAAACGTATGAAAACGGACGAAAATACATGAAAACGTAAGAAAACGGATGAAAACGTATGAAAACGGACGAAAACGTATGAAAACGGACGAAAACGTATGAAAACGAATGAAAAAGTAAGAAAATAGACGAAAACATATGAAAATGGACGAAAACTTAAGAAAATGGACGAAAACGTTGGAAAACGGACGAAACAGATGAAAACGTATGAAAACGTATGAAAGAGAAGAAAAAACGTGAATAACGCGAATTTAATAAAAAAAAAACGTTAATTCATTAAAAAAACGGAAATTAAAAAAAAAAAAAAAAAAGGGAATTAATTAAAAATAAATAAAGTAAAAATAAAACAAAAAATAGGGGACTAAAAAAGGAAGACAAGGAAAAAAACATGGACTTATGTTTAAGTATTAAATCTTAGGTTAATCCCCACCATTAAATTAAAATAGATGGATGGTGAGAATTTGTGGTAAGCACCAAAATAATGGTAAGCAAAAGAAAATTCCTCTATTAACCTAACATAACTAGTACGGAGTAATGTTTAGCTAACTTGAGAAGATTCTTAATTTTTTTTTTCTATGAATTTATTCTTGTTTACACCTTTTTTAAGTGTGGAAAAATCAAATTAAAATTTTAGTGTCACTTTTAATGACATTTTTTTACGTTTGACATATGTTTAAAGTGTGGTGACATTTTGTTTAGACTAAAATACACCGTTGGTCCCTAAACTTGTAGCGGAGGATCGCGATGGGACGAAACCGGGCATATTCATTGTCGGGGGTCCCTATTTCAAGGTTTTCACTCGCTACAAGTCCCTTTGACCATTTGCCGTTAGTCAACGTCCCGTTATATATTGTTAAATCCCGTTATTCTAGTTAAATGACCATTTTGCCCATTTATATATAAAAATTCCAACAAATCTTTATTTCATCACCTCTCCTGCCTTCACCTTCACCCTAACCCTAACCCTAACCATAAATCCCCAAATTAAAAACCCTAATCCTAAATAAAAAGTATAAGAGGATGATGCCTGGAAGGATTATTGGTGTTATTGTTGATTCTGAGGGTAAGCTTGCTTTACGTATGGATATGCAGACGAGAGACCACTCCACATACTCACCAACGACGACATTTCACAAGTCACTCGCGAATAGTGTCGCCGTTTCCTCACTCTCAAAGGTATAATATTTGTGTGTTTTTTTAGGTGTTTTTAGTGCGTGTTTTTGTTTTTATAGATATTTGATTGATGAATTGTGCATATGTAAAAAACAGGTATGAGACGACCGTCGTGGAATAAGTCTCAGGTTTGTGGACTTCTTAAGTGGATTGGGAAGAAGTAAGTACCTTTAACATCAACTAGTGACTTGCCCATTTGGTCTCCACTAAACTTGTATAAGCTCGAAATCAAATAAGCTTAAACAAACACTCACATAGTATGATTTGTGGTTTTTTTGTTAGTTTTTGAAGTGTTACTATGTTGTTTTTGACTTTTTATGTGATTAAAGGTTGATTTATTTGATGATGATGATGCAAAGATTCTTCATGTGTTTTATGTTTTTGATCATTTTTTACGCTTTTTGTATGAGGGGTGTATGGTGTGACATACTTTTTTATGGCTTTTGATTGATCTGTATTGTTTGTTTTAGGTGATTTGTCGATTTCTTGGACTATTTGGGTTACGAGTTTGTTAAGAAGGATTTAGTGAAGTATGTCGTCGAGATCGCCTAAAGCGTTAGAGCTACAAATGGGAAGGGGCGCGTTACCTCCACAAGTGACATTTGCTAGGAGGACTAGTTCGGGTCGATATGTGAACTACTCACGAGAAGATCTCGATAGTGAAATAGGAAGTACTGAGTTTGCGAAGGATGTCCTCAAAGATGGATAGGCGCTTACAGATCAACTCTAGTTAGGAGTCAAACAGGGGAGTTTGATCATAACCGTTAGTTATTTGAGACAAAGGGGACTTACAGTTATGGTAATGCTTTATGGCCAAAAGATGAAGACTTAAGTGACGATAATAAAGCAGGTGTGACTGGAGCTGAACAACTTGAGCTTCTTAATAAGCCTTGGAGGCCCCTTACTCGTAAACTCAATATACCTGCTGCTATTATAAGTCCTTATCGGTATGTACATTGCAACCTAATTTTTAGTATTTTGTTATGAACTGACTTATTGATATGGTATACATCTTTTGAGGCACTATATATTGCCTTTTTGTGCAGCGTTTATATTCTGTTAGCATAGTTATGCAGTAAATGTATGCCATCTGCTGCTTTATATTAGGCATGGTCAATATAATTTTCCGTCTATTACAATTCCTAGTATTAGAGGTGGTGAAATGGATGGATTGTGTAACATTTTACTTTGCCTAAAATCCTACTTTTTTAGAATATAAATAGTGTGTAAATTGTTTTTAAAAAAAGAATCGATGAAGTTTACTCTAGTACTTTTAAGACATTCGGCTTCTCATAAATCATATTTAATGCATGAGTCTGTTTAAACATTTTCCATGTATATTTCGGAAATTATGTTTTTATGATCGACTTCCATGTCTAATTGCTATATCATGTATGCAGGCTCTTTGCCTTGATTCATTTAGTGGTTCTTAGACTATTTCTTCATTGGAGAATTACTCACCCTAATGAAGATGCAATATGGCTCTGGTATATGTCTTTGTTGATGTCTTTGTTTCTACGGCAGATCCAGAAAAGGAACCACCTTTGGTCACCGCAAACACCATTTTGTCGATTCTTGCTGCTGATTACCCTGATGATAAGCTGTCTTGTTATGTTTCTGATGATGGCGGTGCTCTTTTAACCTTTGAAGCAATGGCAGAAGCAGCAAGTTTTGCTAATTTGTGGGTGCCGTTTTGTAGTAAACATAAAATTGAGCCTAGAAATCCTGAATCATACTTTAGTTTGAAAAAAGATCCGTTTAAGAACAAGGGGGTGAGACAGGATTTTGTTTAGGATCGGAGACGCGTTAAGCGTGAATATGATGAGTTTAAGGTTCGGATTAATGGGCTTCCTGATTCGATTAGGAGACGTTCTGATGCTTATAATGCTCGAGAAGAAATTAAAGCTAATAAGCTTCAAAAGGAGACTGCTGGTGATTAACTTTTGCAACCCGTGAAGATCCCAAAGGCAACGTGGATGGCTGATGCTACTCATTGGCCGGGCACTTGGATGATACCGTCCCCTGAACACTCGAAAGGTGATCATGCTGGCATCATACAGGTTAGTTATTATGAAATTTTGTTTTTTTTGTGATATTGATTTCAAATTTTAAGTTGAGACTATTGTGTTTGACTGGGTGGCTGTTCTGATCAATTTTCTTATGAACGGGCTCGCTTTAAAATTGCTCAATGTTTAGATTATTACAAAAATAATGAATCTAAAAAAAAATCATGTTTGACACACTATCTAATAAACAATTGATAGTTTGAAACACCGTCTTTTGGGTCGACGTAAGCTACCCCCATTGACGCTTATTGAAATGACCCATTTGATGTAAACTTGTTTCTGTCTACTTGGTTCCAAATAGCAGGTGATTGATATTAATGCTTGCTCTGTAACTTGCAGGTGATGCTGAAACCACCTAGTGATGATCCACTACACGGCACAGATGATGCGGGCTCTCGATGGTCTGCAAGGCCCAATTTATGTTGGGACTAGGACCTTATTTCGCGGAACTGCACTTTATGGGTTCGACCCGCCTCGATCCAAAGACTACGAGACGGGTTGCAGTTGTTATTTTGGTAAGCGCAAGAAAAGCTCAGTTTCTTCTGCACCTGATGATAACAGGGCTTTGAGAAGGGGAGACTCAGATGATGATGAAATGGATCTATACTCATTCCCTAAGAAGTTTGTTACTGCTTCTCTCGACAGCTCATGGTGCTTTTATGACCTACCATCTGGCAACAAATAACTGCTTAGAGTTTTAGCCGATATCGGATAGGTAGTAGTATGTTGATTGTATCTCTGATTGGGATTGTCCAATTCAGTAGTATGTTTATGTGATTGTAATATGTTTGGTATTAATATATAATCAATTTTCCAGGTTTTGTTGAAATTTATTTTTTGCAATTGTCTACTTGATAATATTGCATATTAGTTCATTCTTTCATTCTATGATGATGGTTAATTTTAGAGAGAGAAGCAGAAATTTAGAGAGAGAAGCAGGAAAAAGAGATAAAGGGAGGGTGGTGGTGGTGATGGTATAATTTTATTGATTAAATACACCGTTAGTCCCTAAGGTTGTACCAGCCTTACCATCAAAATAATTAACCAAAACAATGAAATGACAAATTTACCCTCATGTGCAAGGCACATGGGGAAAATAACGGTCCTTGACTAACGGCAAATGGTCAAAGGGACTTGTAGCGAGTGAAAACCTTGAAATAGGGACCCCCGACGATGAATATGCCCGGTTTCGTCCCATCGCGATCCTTCGCTACAAGTTTAGGGACCAACGGTGTATTTTAGTCTTTTGTTTATGTTTCACCAAATGACTACTATCTCCGTCTCAAAATCAGGTTTGACTTTTTTTTTTTTTTTTTTTCAACTTTGATCGTAAATAACTTTTATTTGTTTATTATAATACTTGATGCGAAATATATAAATAGATTAAGTTACAAATACATTTTAATTAGTATAATATTAATTATTATATAACACAAATAAAAATATTTAAAGATAAAGTTAAAAAAAAAACTTTAAAAAATCAAATCTAGCATTTGTTTTAAAACAGAAGAAGTATTTAATTTTAGTGGAAAGGGCGAATAATACTTAAACGGTAAAAGACAATTGATATATCTTTTTTCCGAAGTAGAGAACGCAATTAAGCAAAATGAGTTTGGTATGATAGTACATACAGTATTTTAACTTTTACCATTAATCGTTTCATGGCGTGTTACCGATGTATAGTTTCTTTCTTTTTTCATTTTGAAAACCAAAACTAAATTAAAATGAAGTACTCGACAAGAGTGGTGTAAAGTTGGAATAGTCAAATCAGTATGGCTAAAGTAATTTATGAATATCTTGGAAATCCACAATTTTGTTGTGCATTTACTGTCCGATGTGACCAAACTTTACTTTTCTTTTTTTTTTCTTTTTTTTTTTTCATTTAAAATCAGCTAGGGTTTTTACGGTAAAATCAGCTAGGGGTGCGTTTGATATGCTTTCATGAATCACAATCGGTATGACTTTGGGTATAAAGTGAGCCCCTCAGATATGATAGTTTTCATTCCTTGCCTATTTGAGTGGTATGTAATATAAAATAAATCCACCTATCATAGTCATATTTGATATCACAATTTTTCAAACAAACACTATTATTTGGAATGAAACTCATACCATCATTCCCATAGGCATCAACCAAACGCACCATAAACTAGTTTTCTTGAAAATTCATACATTTCCTATCTCTGGCTCAACGCAACTCTTTTAAAACTACAATACGTCTCCTACTTTTCTTCTCTAGTGATATTTATCGCTATCATCATATTATATTATCATTTAAGAATCAAACTTGTGAAGATACATCAAGTATTATGTTGTTAATCTGTCATCATCCACCTCGACATATCACTAGTACCCACAGGGCTGGTCGTGAGTCATGTGATGCTTTCGGTGAGATGAAAAAAAAATGTCCTTAATTTGTAAACTAATAAAGAAGTTTGGCTATAAACAAAACACACATCTAAGCTCAACAAAATATGGGCAACTATCTAATTTAATTTAGATCATACAATTGATTATTTGCAGCCTGATTTACTGTTTCAACCAGTTTCGATGGAGTAACGAAAGCTCCATGATACTGTAATTAAGTCAGATTTTTAAAGAACAAAAGAAAAGACACCCACGCATCAACTTAATGCAGTATTCGTTGATACTTAATGCAATATCCGTTGATACGTACAGGGCATTAATTTTTTGAGAGCCTCAAAATATATACTTTCGTTATATGTTCGATGCCTCAAAATTCACTTAAACAAAATTGTGAAAGATACACAATTTTATGTTGTAATATCTGTTAAAACTTAAGGCATATCATTAAAATACCATGTTTTTGCATTAGTTGGTATGATATATTTTTGTAATCGTATTTATTTATTGTATAAGATTTCGCACAAATGTATCCGTCGATACATAAAAAAAAATAATTAAAAAAAAGAAAAAGAAAAAAGTAACCACGTTATAGTGTAATCATCTTTCTTAATTAGACACACCAATGCTTTTAAAATTTAATGTTTCAATTTTGCATTAAGATATTCTTTTAAATAATTTTGATTATAGTAACAAGACCTCTTAGAAAAATAAGTCAAAAGATAAAAGTACTATTTCATATTTTAAGTAGTTTACTAGTATTTCCTAGTGCACAAATAATAAAGTACTTCTATTTCCCAATAAAGTATTCGTCTTCTCCATTTTACCATCATATCCCTACATCTTTTTCTTTCTCTGTAACTGCAAGTTCCAGACTTCCAGCTCCGACGTCCAAACTAGTTTTAATAAACAGGCCCATTAAAAGCAAGGTTTCTTAATCATCTCTACACAAACTTCATCGCATAAATCCTATTCATAACACCAAAAATTTGATGCCCCTATGTTGTTTGATGCCCTGGGCCATCGCCCAGCTCGCCCATGGCCAGGGCCGGCTCTGGGTACCCGTGGAGGGGTTTCTGGTTTGCAACGTGGTTTAGACTACTTTCATTAAAGAGTGACTGGTAAGTTTCTATTTAGTATTAATAAAGACTGATTATTTTGAAGACTATCTGAAGCTTCAAGTATTCCTTTTGCTGCTTTAGACTGTGGGTTCTGTAGACTTCTTCGAGACATCTTTCAAAGTTACTCGGTGAGTTTTTATCCAAATTTTTCACCAGATTCCACGACAATATGTAATTAGACAATGCTTTGATAAAATGAGCTAGAAACACTAAACTCACATCAAACTTTGATAAAATCACCAAATAATTATGACAATATTCATAAAAAGCAGAAAAAAAAAAAAAAAAAAAAACAAAAACAACTTCAATGATATCATTAATCAGATTAGTTGAAGTTCTTGAACCCATCAGTTATCTATTGTGCCCAATTATATTAACAAATTAATTAAGCTTCCTGGCGATGATCAAGGTATGATTCACTTGTCATTGTGATGTAATGATAATGTATATGTAGAATCAGGAGACATGTTTTGTGGATAACTCTAAATTTGAAAATTTGAAGTAAAAGATAAGATAGTGCTTTATGAGAATCAGGCGTGTATCCGAATTTGATTTAGAAAAGTAACGATAATTGACTATAGAATTTGATGTGATGATAATGTATAGTAGTTGCTCATGTGCTGGAATAGCTCATCTAGCACATGTTAAAGTAATCAAAACGAAGCAGCCCTATGAGTTGCTCATGTGCTGTTAGTGTATTAAGTTTCCCAAAAGGCTACCGACTTCAGGCAGAAGCTCAAAAGATACACATAATTGACTACTTGTAACTTCTTGGATAGACCTAATAGTTTATCATATTCATTTAAAAAGCGCATATGCAAATCTGCTTCATTAACAAGTCTGATACATGATGGTCTATGCTACATGTAAAAGGGATTTTTATAAAGCCTGAGCTTGTGCATGGGTTTCGCTAAGGATTCAATCGAGTAAGCCAATCGCAAGATGCTAGAGTCATATTTGAAAATAGTGTCAATAGTTAATACTGTCCTTGATTAATTATAATCTATTACAATAATAAGGATAATTGACTCTATTTCATCAAGCTTGAGTCCAATCTTAAGTTTTACAAGTCTCTAAACCAACGATCCATCAAAGGGCTAAATAGTGGTCAACACGAGACCTAGTAATCGCCAATTACTTGCTACTAGATCAAAACTCAGTCAAAACTTGGGTAATTCGGCCAAAACTAGTATCTAAACATTTGTGTTTACATAACATATTTCTATGGTCTTATGAACAGTTCTATGGTCCTAGGTAAGGTTAGTTGGAAAGAAAAACTACCTAGCAACATTGGCCAATATAAAAGGATTTGGTGTAATGTCCAGAACATCATATTTAACAAGTAAACTCAGCCACTTCATATTATGTTCATGTTATTAGTAGAATGAAAAGTGCCACTATGTAACTAGTCATATCTAGACCTAATATATGAATTGGCCTAGTTGCAGACAAGAAAAACTAAAAATAAACATCTTTTGTGATTTGCAGGAGGATAGAGGTACTCATACTGTGATGACTCCTGAGCGATTTCAGTTTCTGCTTAGAAGATGCTTTTATCAAGAGGTTAGGCTGGTCCAGGTCCCAAGAAGCTTGTCAACCAACCCAAATGGTTTCCGACGATCAACCCGTGGTGGTGGTGGTTCCAGTGGTGGTGGTTGCAGTGGCGGCAGTCGCGACAGTGGCAGTTCCTCGCGTTCAGTATGCCAATGATCTGCAGATACGCAGTCACTTTCCGCTGTTCTTGCGCATCAATTATAGAGAGCGGGTTGATGCACATCAATTTTACCCGCTTATTGGACGCCAATCCTTCAATTATCCCTCTTTTTATGGATTTGGTAACTCATGAGGAACGGCTCCAATATTTAGAAGGCCTTGATCTGGACCCTTATGTCCCAAGGATACAAAATTAATTATGTAAGTTCATTTGCTCTTTAAGCCCCTCAGATGGTATTACTTGTTTATGTTTTTGGTTTGATTCTCATTATTTTTGTTTTGTTTTGATCTTCAGGATCTGCCATCACTGGACCTATTGGAAAGGAGGCGTGCTGACTTGTGGCCTAGGATTGGCCAATTTATGTAGTTTTATCAGTTGGTTTTATTTTCATGAATCAGATGGTTGACGATTTTATTTGATATTTCTTGCCTAAAACTTCTTATTCCAGCGTGCAAACATGTTTAATCAATGGTATTTGTGTTGTTTTGATTATCTTTGACTGTCTATTTGCTTGTTTGCGCTTATATTTGATTTGCTATTGTTGGAGTTACATTATTCGGTTTGTAGTTGTTTATCTGAACTATTTAGTTTCCCTTCAGTAGTTATCTTTTCCTCTAGAAAACTTAGGAACAAAACTCACGAAAACAGTTGCAGTTTTCACCTAAAGGTACCAACTTTCGAAAGCAAGCTTGCTTTTGAAAACCTAATAGGGTAGCTTGGACTGCTCTTAAGCCCCATAAAGCATAGAATGGTTCGTTGGTATTTTGAATGCTTACTATTTGGTATTGTATTTCTCCCTTGTTCGCTTTTGGGGTATTGATTTGTTAAGCGCACATTTGATAGTAAACATAATTTTATACTCCCTAACTAATATTTCATAATTAGAAGACCATAAAACTTAGTAAAGTATTTTAAGTCATCGAGCCATCTAACTCTAATGACCAAAGAAATGCATTATATAAAAAGTCTAGGAAGATTTAAAGTAAAATAACCATTCCTGCAACAAAGCAAAGATTGTTGATGAAGGGGAGTAAGGGGCTGTTTGATAAAACTGAGTAATTTAACACTGAATGATTAAATGCTCTGAATGATTTTGAGGTTCTGAATGAAATTGGTTCTAAACGAAAACATACTGTTTGACAAATGTTATATGGAAAAAACTATCAACCTATCTTGTTGAGTAATCTACTTTTTTGAATGTTATTAATCAATATTTGTATTTAATAAGCATGCTATTTGTTGACATATTATTTTCTTGAAATATATTAATGATAAATAATTTGTTAATAATAGTAAAGTTTTGTATAGTTAGACGAGAAATTTTGTTATTGTTGAAATTTATCTATAACTCGTTAGAACATTTTATTTTATCTCATGAATAAAATAGATAAAAAGAAATATGAATACAAGAAACACAACAATAAACTACATATTTACAAGTTTAATAACATTGGGTAAACCAAAATGTATATTTTATATTTTTCTTGTAATGAGTAGATTAGCTTCGAAATCTTCAAAATGGTTTATCAAAGATGACAATTATAAAGTATCTACATGCTAAATCATTTTGCATGTCACATACCCTGGCCCATTCAATACTTAGTGGAATGACTAAGAGAGAAACAAAAATGTTACCAAACAAATTTTGATGCTGACCGAATAAGCATATGGCCCAATAAGAGGCTATCAAACACGCCCTAACTCATACCTTCCACTAACTGGCAAACGTTATGTGGCGTTGATCCCTCTCCAGCACAGACTCACTAAGGCAAGAAACGCAACTTTATACAGAATAACTTAGAGAAGATGGACACTTGATATGGCCAACCTAGATGTTTGCATAACAGATGCAACATTGACACTTGGTACACAAAACCGACTTTGTATAGCAGCAATATGTTACTCATTACATTCTATGTGTTAATGCAAGCAAGCTGTAGTTTATACTTTTTTGGCATTGAGTTTTCAAGGAAGTGCATGGATGCACTATAATACAACTGTACTACTCTATTGAGAGCCTTCCCAAAGTTACATTGGGTGCCCCTTCCCAAAGTCATACCATTTCCATGGTCAAGATTCTCACGGTATGAATACGCATAATACAAATAACGTTGCAAAATAAACGCACAACATGTCCAAATAAGAAGAAAAGCGACAACATAGAAGTATTTAAAGAAGAACTTTGACGGAGAACAGTGGCAGATTTTAGTTATTTTTCTTCTTGTTTTTAGGTATTCTTGTCGCATGTGCTTTTCTTTTCCCTCCTGGAGGAGAAAATAAGCTCTTTGGTGTTTTCTGCTCACGACCTCCAGCAATATTGACAGTTAGACATGGTCGTACTCTTATAGCACGCTTTTTGAGTACAATCGACCTAGAAGAACCGGCTCTATTCCCGATATCGTTGTTCATGGAAGCATCATTCATAGAGCCCGTCTGATTATTTGCATAGTATAAGAAAAGTGAGATATGCTTGCAAATAAAATCGTTGACTGGGCATCTTTCTTACCATTAGAAATATCGGCAATCATGAATGCAAAGTATAAGAAAAGTGAGATACGCTTGCAAAGAAAATCGTTGACTGCAGTTGTCTTACCATTACAAAATTCGGGACTTTCTAGGTCTTCCAGATCTTCTTGTGGAATGGATTGATTTCTAATCTTGCTGTTCATGGAAGCATCGTTCATAGAGCCCATCTGATTATCTGCAAAAGTATAAGAAAAGTGAGATATGCTTGAAAATAAAATCGTTGACTGGGCATGTCTCTTACCACTAGAAATATCGGCAATCATGAATGAAAAGTATAAGAAAAGTGAGATACGCTTGCAAAGAAAATCGTTGACTAGTAGTTGTCTTACCATTACAAAAGTCGGGACTTTCTAGGTCTTCAAGATCTCCTTGTTAATAAAATTCTGTATTAATATTATTTAGGGAATTTTAACTTGTGCCACTGTGGTAGAGGTTAAAGCATGTTAATTGAACTCAAATTATCATATTTACATGTTCGTTGATATTAATAATTTTCTAAATTTATGATGTCTTCTAAAATTTCTCATATTTTATATGGAAATTTAGTTATTTAAAGAAACAGTTGTCTTCAGTAAACACTTATAAGCTTGTGTCACCATGACACAAGTTAGAAACACCCTATTATCTATTGTGCTAATGTTAAATTTCCAAAAATGTTCAAGCAACATGCATATATAGTTTTAGTTACTCATATATATATATATATATGGGTCCCTGAGCCTTTCCTATGTAGTTTATGTGGAAGATTGTAGCCAATTGACTACAACAATTGTAGCCAAGTTATCCCTTATATATATATATATATATATATATATATATATATATATATATATATATATATATATATATATTATATATAACAGGAGGCATTTGACATTAATGCCACCTAAGCATTATATGTCCACCTAAGCAATTTAATAATTAAACTATTAATCCAACTATTTTTTCCGGTTTTAATGTATAATTTATATTAATTTTTAATATTATTTTTTCAAAATTCGTTTTTATAAAAAATGTCATTAGTGAGATTTGAACTTGGGTTGTTTTTAAGAGTAGCATTAATAACTTGTGTGTTTACCAATTAGGCTACAAGTTATTTTGATAATTATGTTGCATTCTATAATATATAATTAGCTCTATAAATTTCGAATTTAATAAAATATTTAGGAATCTGTATTGTTTTAGGATTGTGTTTGTGTGTTGATATTTACTTAAAATAAGATTATGATAAGTTTGGTATGAAATCATTGTTATCTTAAGTTTTTCCTTATTTTATCATAATTGACAATGATCTACAAAAATTATAATCCATAACCATTATTAAAAACAAACATACGTATATATATATTTTTTTTCACAAAGAAAAACCCTAATCATCAAATCTCTCTCGAAGAAGAAAACTCCATCACTAGGGTTTTAACGATTTTTAATGTGTTTTTGTGCAGGTTTTACTGTTCTTGGAACTTTGATAATGTATCTAATATGGAGGATATTTAGGTTAGTTATTGTTTTTATTTGTCAACACCTGTTTTGATATTTGTTATTCATATTATGTTTGTATATGATTGTTTTTCCTATTTTCAGTTGTACTTATTTTCATTCTATTAGCTGATAATAATTTCTATAAATTTTGTTCCATTCTTACTATTTACCTTTCTTATTGATAGGCAGGGCTCACATCCTCAAAGACAGCAGATGATAAAGGAGATCCACCTGTCCATAAGGATTCACAGCTGTTGGCTCAGTTGGACCTCTACGCACCGGATACTATGGATCCATTCGTAGGTTTCTGTTTTCCATATTGTTACCAGCTGTTACCATGCCATATCTCACGTAAAAAATTCATTCATAATATACTTTTCTTATAACCCTAATATCATGAATTTCTCAGCCATCTCCTCTTAAGATCATGACTTTTGTAAGCGTGGATTGAATTTAAAGGTACTTAATTTTTGGTTAAACCATCATATAGTATTTGAAATCATCAGTATTTTTGAAATTGCATATGGTATAGCGATTTGAGATATAGACCGTACGATTTACAGATGGTTACGTAAAAAAAAACTATCAAGTTTGTGAGCAGCTGGAAACGGAACCTTCAACAACGAATTATAGGCCATAGTGTACACCTTTAAAATAGAATAAAATTATTGCTTACCGTTTATTTGTGATTTCTTACTTGGCTGCATGATAACCATTTAGGATGGAAAAGTTTGATGTAAGAAAATCTACAAGCCAAGCAAAAGCA
This sequence comes from Chrysanthemum seticuspe, assembly GCA_019973895.1. Taxonomy (NCBI): domain Eukaryota; kingdom Viridiplantae; phylum Streptophyta; class Magnoliopsida; order Asterales; family Asteraceae; genus Chrysanthemum; species Chrysanthemum seticuspe. Next base: position 36,351,934 of record BPTQ01000005.1, read on the forward strand.
TTAGGTACCATCGTGGCTATAGCAGGAGCATCCATAATGACTTTTTATCAAGGTCCAGCTTTATTCAAGATGATTCTTGGTTATGATTCACACAGAAATTTACTTTCGTCACAAGAGTAAAATTGGATACTCGGGGCTTTACTTCTTACAATCACTTGCATTTGCTCTTCATCATGGAATGTTTTCAGGTGAGACATTTATTGATTCCTGTTTCTTTAGACCACTTGCCCTTTTAGTTTTTATATTTTTTAATCTTATTTTACTCCAGACGGCGACTGTAAAGAAATACCCAGATGAAGTTACTATAGTGTTTCTCTTTTGCTGCTTTGAAACAATCCAAAGTGCAGTTTTTACTATTCTGTTAGAACGAAATACTTACGTTTGGATTCTGGACACTCGCACTGAGTGGGTATCTATTGTTTTTGCCGTAAGCAAATACTACAAGGTCGGTATGTACTGCAGACCCTTTACCTATTTATTAGTATTATTGATTGTTGAATTAACTGGTGTTAGTTATTTGTCAGGCTGGCGACATTGATCATCTTGCTGTTGCATTTCTTACAACTCATAACATTGCACACGAGATCAATCTGAGAAAGCCTAACAGATAAGTATCTCTAATAAGTAATAAATAATCACTGAGCATAGATTTTATGAAAGTCCTCGATTGAGTTCATATGAGCAGATTTATGAAAACAATATTGCTAACTGGTAGTGTCTGGCACTATGTGAATGGCCAAACCTTTAAAGTATAAATTTACACATCGAGATGAAGAAAGATCCGATTGTCTTGGTTAGTGAATATGGTCATGTTTCACTGATGAGAAGAAAGGAATGAATGATCATATAGAGTGTATAAGCATGGTAAGTAAGCGAGGTGGTCACAGGACAAATCAGAATGAGGATGCGACCCTGGCCATGTAAAGTCTTCACCACGTAACTGCTAAAGATTATGGCTGAAACAAGTGCCTATTACATCCTCTCTTTTTGGCGATTATGAAGTTTTGTTCGTGAAGTATCCAGGTACCTTTATACTAAGAGATCGAGATATGGCTGGGTCGGGATAGTTTGGGCAATACCAACAGCCCCATGTATATTAACATTAGAAGCCATAGGACCACTTGTATCTTGAGGAGGTTTCGAATAACCGATAGCAGAAAGCATCTCCTCAAGCTCCTTCTGTGATTGCGGCACCTTAAGATGCTCAAACGGATTAGCCCCAGTAGAAGTAGTAACATCCACTGTTCTGGTTGGTTTTAATGGTTGCCCATCGTCACCCACAAGAACAAGTTTTTCCTCTAAGATTTGTTTTTCAATAGCACGAATTTTCAGTAAAGTATCATAACCCTCAGGCGTGTCATGACTGGGGCTTGAAACAAGTGAAACCGGCTTCACTTGTCCATCAGAACGAGAATCAGAACTACCAGACAGGAAATCGGTAGCATGAAACCTAGTCGCATTATCATCAGATTCCAACTCATTAGCTTTACGTGGCTGCTGAACACCGGCATTTACAGCCTCTTGACCCTTCAATTCAGCAACATTAACCACAAGCCGTGGCATACCAAGAATCTCCTCTCCCGAATTCGACATCACAACAATCAGAAACCCAAAAACAAGAAGAAAAGAATGTCTGGTCTTCAAACAAAACAATTAAAACCCTAGTTAACAACTAGGGTTTATAAGCCATGAAGCACAATCACAATTACATGATATAATAATGATGACCGGAATCAGTTTAATGATAAAATCAAACCGACTGATTAAACCCTTAAGTAGCGATTAAGAATTATACCCTGATGGACCAAGGTTTCAACACCTTGTGGTCCATATTGGTATGTTTAACCCTTAACTGCAAAGTTTAAGGGGAGGCATAGGCCTCAGGGGAGGCATATGCCTCAGGGGAGGATTTGTGTACACTTTGCATATTTTTATGTAACTTTGTTTGATTTTTGTGTATATTTTTGTTTACTAACACTAACCAGCTAATGTAATTTAAGTTTATTTGTCCTTGTTTGGTTTGTGTGTTTCTCTGTCTGTTTTGTTTTGCAGATTGCATAACTAAGATGAAGTTCATCATGATGGGTCAAATGGAAATTGGTCAAGTAAGCGTTAAAGCTTGTTTCTACTGAAATCAAAGTACTGAAGTTAAGCTATTTGTTTCCACTTAAGAGAAAGTACTGAAGTTAATTGTTCATTCATTCATTCAAGAAACAGTTTACAGCTTACAGCTTACATATTACAATCAACTTCAAATGGAAATACCAGATGAACATATTTACATGATCTACTAAATCTATTCTAACTCCTATCATCGACTAGCTCATATCATCTATTTCAGCTGTTGGATATGCATGACCGCTCATATCTTCTATTCCAGCTGCTGGATATGCATGACCATGATATGCATGACCAGTATGACGAGCTAAGGATCAAAATGGGAAAGATGGATTAAGGAAACCGTAGATGATGAAGATGAATACACATTGTCCTTTGTGCTTCATCTACTGGTTTTACCAAAAACAATTAATCCATCTTCCTTATGCCCTTCCCTTGTACGATATGAGATGAAGCACCAGACCATGGCACAGGAAGAGCGAACACCACCTGTTTAGGTTGAGGTGGTGGAGGTTGAGGGTGTGAAGTTATCTCCTTAGTGGAGTCATAAGAGTCATCAGAAGACTCACCTGGATCCACTACACTATCATCTTCAGAAGAAGGGAGAAAGGGGGACTTTTTTGGTCGTGGTATTTGTGGAGGAATATAAAGACGCCAAAGGATAATATCATCACTTGATGATGATGATGAAGGAGAAGAGGTTGGATCAATAACCTCAGGTTTGGTATTCATGGCTGATTGTGGTTGATTGGGGTTTGTGATGAAATTAGGGTTTGTGATGAAAATTGGGGGAAAATGATATGTGTTAAGTGTGCATTGGGATTGTTTTATAGACGGATTCGAGGGTTAATGTAATTTAATGCGAGTTGGGTGGCACAGTAACGCTCCAGATATTTTACTAATGATATCTTTATCTTGGGTGGTTTCTGCTGAAGTTAATTACTTCAGCAGATTGACCATGTTTATGCTGAAGTGTTACTTTGTTGTTGGTTAATGTTGAAGTACACGTAGGATATAGTCAACAAAAGTTCCGATATTTTTGACTATATTTTGGGCAACTTCTACCAATCCATTATTCGCATATCTTTACTTCAAATTAAATGATTCCCTCTTCACGTACGTTCAAAACACTTCCAGTTGTGTGATTCTTAACCCTAATTTACAATCTTACACATGGCGTTTCAATTGAAGAAAGATCATAACAAAGTTGCTTTTCTGGGTAAAGCAAAGGGTGATGATTTGTATGTGCCAATGGTGGAATTCTTGAAGAGATCCAAGATTCATTATGCTTTAACACATTCTCCTGATGTGATATATGAATCATTGGTTACACAGTTCTGGGCATCTGCTACAAAAAGAAGTGAAACAGAGATCGTGGCAATGGTTGATGAAGTAGAGCATGTTGTAACAGAGGAGGTGATAAGAAGACAACTTCGTTTGGATGATGAGAATGGGGTTTATCATTCTAATGCTGCAGTGATACTTGATGGGCTGAGAGCGATTGGATATCAAGGTACAAGGACTGACATATGGTTAAAAAATCAGCTTTGCCCGATGTGGAGGTTTTTAGTTCATACATTGCTTCAGTGTATAAGCAATAAATCAGGAGGATGGGACCAGGTTTCAACTCAATTGGGATGTGGTATTCTATGTCTATCTCAGGGTTTGACTTATAATTTTTCTAAGTTTATTTTTGATAATATGGTTGAAAATATTCATAGGAAAAAGCATAAGTTTTTGATGTACCCTAGGTTTTTACAAATGATCTTAGACGTTACAACCCAAGCCCAAGCATTCTTTCCTATAGGAACTTTATCTTCTAAACTATTTGCTTCAATGAGAACTAATTATGAGGGGACACGTCATCCTCTGCTAGCAGCCATGTTGCCTCAAGGCAATGAGGATGCTGATGAGGATAATGTTGTTAATGATCCTCCTTTTACCAATGTTACTGCTGATGGTCATCCTTCAGTTGCCATTGATGAGGGCCCTTCTACAACTGCTGAAGCATCTAATGTTTCTCCTGACCAACCTCTATCTACACCTTCACCTAGTCCTAGTCCACCAACTACTCATGTTACTTCTGATAAGGTTGAACATGAAGAGTTAGGGATAAACGCATACCCTACAACTTTAGAGATTTTGTAGTCATTAACCTTTGGTAGCTTCAAAGAGTTAGGGATAAACGCATACCCTACAACTTTAGAGACACAACTCGATTAAGAATAAGGACGTGACAATTCAACCATCAATAGGAGATAACTAGGGAGTAATAAAGCCTAAGCAAATACATTTTTAATCATCATACGAGCACACAACAATAGACATAAACTACATACACCTTAGCTTAGATAATTAGAATAGTTAGTAGAAGTAATTGGTAGAAATACCAAACCCCCAAATCCAATACCCCGTGATTCGTAATTTCAATTTTCAAAAAAATATAAAAAGATAAAAAAATAATCTTCCTCAACCCCAACCTTAGTATAGTAACTTCTCACTAGCATTCCTATTCCCCTAGAGAACGATATCAATACCCGTGGCTTACCCTAATACTACACTACAACGATTAGGTTCACTGCCTAGGGTGTTGAAAAACTTGCTCGACGAAAAAGAAGTTCCTTTGACCCCGAACGTGCTGTGTAAGCGTATCACCGAGTAAATTTAAAGCTGAAAGTCCCTTCAGCTGACTTTCGACTCGATATTACAGATGACAATGAGGTTAACTTTTTTGTTCAGTGTGCTTTAGAGTCTCCTGCTGAACTTGTACACTTGTATGTTTCTCAGTCTAAAAAAATGGAAGAAATAACAACTTTTGGGTCAACCCAGCAAGTGCTAGAGTTTATAATTTTTTCCCTCCAATACTAGATGAAAACATCGGCCCATCTAATGATGGTACATCCCTGAATGTCGACACAAATGATTTTCAAAACAATGACTCTGGTTATAAACATGAGGCAAATTTCACAAAACCAGGGTGATAACGAACAGGAAGATGATGAAAATGATTGTTTTGACGACTTAAATAAAAACCTAAACCCCCTTAACAATAAATGGACAATTTTTTTAACCATATGCCTGAAGTTCCTGAACCACCACTTTACACGTCAAAACTTATGCCTACAAAGTATTATAATAAAAGAACTGAAGTAAAAGTCAATAATGTATTTTTAACTAGGGCTGATTTAGACTTGGCGTATAGGTTGGAAACTTTAGAAGATGGTTATGAATTTATTTTGAAAAAAACTAATCCGATAACTTATAACATAAAATGCGTCCATTATGAACAATGTGCATGGTTTATTAATGTCAGACGTTGGCCAAATTCATATGTTTTTCAAATTACAAAGATGAATGATATTCACACGTGTCCTAGAACTCAAACATATCCTAACCATCGAAATGCAAATAAAAAAGTTATTGCTCACATTATAAATGATAAATTAGAAGATGGTAGCCGTGATTTGAAAAGGAGAGATATGCAAAAAGATATCATGGCATAATGTAAAACATCTATATCTTACCAACAAGCATGGAGAGGGAAGGGTTATGGGTTACAAATATTAAGAGGTTCACCATCAGAATCGTTTGAAATGCTACGGTATTACTGTCACAACTTAGAAAAAAAAACCCAGGGACGGTCACGCGAATCAAGACAAACAATGAAAGGGTTTTGAAATTTTATTCATTGCCATTAGTGCATCGGTAAGTCTTATTCAATTTTTTTTTATAAGTACATGCAAAAACACGTTTGCTATTATAATTTTAAAAATTGTTTATATGCAGTTGCGCACGTTTGTGAACCATATTCGCCCAGTACTTATAGTGGACGCGGCGCATTTAAAGGGTATTTACAAGGGTACAAATTTGCAAGCTGCAGGCATGGACGGAAACAACCAAATTGTGCCTATTGCTTACGGTATATGCAGAGGGGAGACTGAAGATTGTTGGTCAAGGTGGATGTGAGTACTTAAAGAGTGCAGCGGCGATAACCCCAATATGGTTATAATATCTGATAGGCATCGTGCAATAGCTTCGACAGTAAGGAATGAGTTCCGTCGGCATTTCATGGTATATGTTGTCGCCATCTAATGATGAACCTTTCATTGAAAAACAAAAAAATTAAAGGTCTATGTGACTAGTTAGCAACTATGGTATGTTATGATTGTGTTGTAGCATCATGCTTTTCATTTTCCATTATTCAAGTGATGTTTGTATTGTTTGTGTGTTTAAGCTTTATCAATAAAGATTGAAGTGACAATTCAGCTTTTCTTTAAAATGAATAAAGCTGAAACTATGACTCACTAACCATTTATGAAAAATAAATGCCTTATCAACATTGTTGTACCTACTTATAATTGATCTAAAAAGTACATGACACGTGCTACCTCTAGATTTTCATTTATATACCCCCAATAAGTTACAATACACACTACCTCATACACACACAAATACTTTCAAGTTCGAAAACTATGGCTAATTCTGCAAATGAATTGCGTCAAACAATTGTAGAAGACTACGAAGCGAATTAGAAGCTGAGGTCACACTTGCAAATAACTTACTGATCGAGTTGACTCGTTATGTTGAGCAACTTCGTAGCCGTGAATCAGAAATAACGATGGTGCATTCTATGCCAATAATGAGCCTTAATAGCTACGGTTTACATACTCTTCTGATGACTCAAGAAGCGGATATACGTACCGCAAACAACTTAAGGGCAACAAGAGAAGAATTGTTGAGAATGATTGCTGAGAAACAAGAATTCATTAACCATTATAGAGCAATATAGAATTTAGAATCATGTTGCTAAAAATCACATTGCTAAACATGTGAGTTGTAGTTTTTATGTTTTCAAATCGTCTAAATAAAGTTGACAATCTACTCTATTACATGTGGTGTTTTCTTTGTTATAATACTTTCAAGTGAAAATCAATTTAAAACATTATATCTTATTCATATTAAATCAATTTTAGACATTATTTACTACGTTGAAAAACTCGGTTCAAGTAGAACGCAATCTGACTAACTAAAAAAAATATTTACAACATAGACATATCAATTTTGTGGATCATTTCTCACACATTGAGACACAATATTACATTCATGTTAAATCTATTTTTAACATTTTTGAGTTCGCTGGGAAGATCTCATCAAGGACAACACAAAGGAGAAAATAAATAAAGTTTTATACAACATTTACATTTCCAATAACGTGAACAAAGACTGAAATTATCGTTAACCTTATTACAAACAAAACCCTAAAACAAAACTAAAATAATCAAACACGATTTCCTAGGCCACTAGTGATATTAATTTTTTTTAAGGAAATCGCTGCAAAGTAGCAGAGAAATGGTTATAGGGTTTCTTTAATGCTTGCGTGACAGAGGTGGGTCCCATTTATTTTCTATTCTCAACCTATTAGCAGCGAAATGGTAGGAATAGTTTTCTTTTTCAGCTTGCGAGCCCCAGATTTGCAGAAATCGCTGCTAAGTAGCAGCGAATAGTCCCTTATCTTTTTTTTCTTTTCTGATTAAAGCTAATGTGACACGTGTTGAGTAAACAAATTGCTGCTAATAAGCAGCGAGGAAAGTAGCCTTTTTGGATATTGCAAAAAAGTAGGACTTCTGCGTGAGAAGACTCTTTGAAAGGAGTCTCTGCAGTAATTTTCGCATTTAATAACAAAAAGAAAATAAGCTGGCTCGCCTTTCTTGTTTTCCTAGTTTAGTAGGTTGATGTTGTTATGTTACTTGGAATGCCGAAACACACAGCCCAATATCGCCCAATTTGTTCGATACCAAAAAAGCATGTTACTGTGTGACTAAAAATGAAACAAAATTTTACCTTTTGGTTTGATGGGTGATAAATTTGTGTCTTGAAAACTATTTTAATAAAACATTTTCTTATAGAAAAATAAAAGCTTGCACCGAACAAGCAAACAAGCGTCTATGACTTTGAAAAAGTTGTTGTCCATTTCCACTTTACTTTCGTACTTCCAAACGCCATTGTATATACATACTAAAACACAAAAGATTCCAAGGGAATATTCCCTTTTTTTGGGCCTCCACCGTTTTAGCCTCTTTTTTTTTGTCCAGCCCACTAACATTGCCTGATACTTTGTGTGTACTTTCGGTTTCTAAAAGGTTCGAGATAACCTTCACCGCCTCACGTCATTCTTATCCTTCACTTTTACAGATGTATCTAAACCGACTGACATCGGGTTCGTGTGATTTCAGTAAGCAAAAGGTTAGGATTTCATTTTCTATTATTGTGTTGTTGTGATTCTCATCAAGTTAACCTTCATTTTTAAAAGTACAGTTCGTCAGGTTCTATTATTGATTGAGTTTCATCAGTTTAACCTTAATTTCAGATGTATCTTTAAAATTTTTAATGTTGAGAGCACAAGCAATAATAGAACCTTAATTTTTTGCGTTGTTGTGTTTCTCCCTTTTCATTTTTTGAATGCATGTTACATCAATTATTTGATGTATGTTGGTGATTGGTTTTTGGGCTTTTGGCTAAGTGGATCTTACAAAGTTTAGAGACTATTAGCACTTATATTTCAGTGACACTAATAATAGATTCGTTACGACTTGCAATAATATATGACAAAACAACAATATTTGAATATGATATCTTATGTTTTGGCTAAGTTAAAGATGCTCAGTTTTTGTGAAATTATTCATAGCATGTGGTGGAATATACTAGGATGCAACAGATTATGATTTCGGTATGAAGGTTGCGGGTTTGGAGGTATGTCTTTTATGGTAATTTCTGCTTTTGGTATACGAGGAAGTAGTTGTTGTTCTTCACGTTCCTCCTCTCAGTTAAAAAAACATTTAACAACACGTTTCTTCAGATTATAGCACGCCATAAAATGTATAAAGTGCATAACTCGATGTATAAGGTTGATTTAATTAATGTTGTATTTTTTGACATAATCAAGTTTTATGTTTTGAGTGTCTGTAATTAGTGCTTCGATTGAAGTTGGCATTTGTTTGCAGTCGAGTTTACTAGAATTGAAGATCTTCTTTGAGACGAGAGCATAAAGTTATCAAGGTTAGTGTTCTTCTTATCAAATGTTTACGGACTTCATATTGAAAATCTATTAGATGTTGCTGTAAGAATTAGCCGTTCTTCTTATTAGATTTTGCTATAAGAATTAACGATTCGGCCTGTGTGTTTACATGGTTGCTAACTAATAAGCAGTTATATAACTTGAAAGGTGCGTACCAGTGGAGCAGACCAACGCTGCTGAATCATTGTAATCGTTGTACATGTTGAAATGGCAGGCACTTTGAGTCATGCGAGGTTATTCGCTTATTTCTTCTTAGTCGCATTTCTTTCTAATAATCAGTAAAAGACTTCTTCAAATACATGTTTGATTACTTAAGATTTGCCTAAACATATCATAATTAACTTCAAAGATTGTTATTATGTTATTTTTAATAGTTATTTTTCAGATTCGTTGAGACTTCAAGCGAAATATTGATGAAACTTGGTTATTAGTCATAAAAATTAGCATTTGAGAAATATCTACGTAGTAATAAGACATCTTTTATGACGAGGCCAAAGAAAGTAAAAAGTTTTAGATTGAAATTTTTAACATTGGAGTAATTGGCCGATGTTGTGCTAAAATTTTTACGATGTTGTCCATTCTTCCTTTTCACTTATATGCACACATAGGTTGTTTCGGTGCGTTTGAATTTTTTTTTTAATTAATGTTGTCCTTTTATGACCTCAGTTACCATTAGTTTTTACAGTTGAAGTTGTTTGGTTATGCGGGAGTCGTTTTGATGGATTAAAGGTTCCGTTCTTAGGATTTTGAAGTTGATTTTTTTGGTGTTATTTTCAGCTGTGATTGCTCCACAAGTCAGGTGTGCCAGGATGGAACAAATGACGTTGTGCTCCACAAGTCAGGTGAGTGAGCTTTGTTTTTATATATATTTTGCCTTAATAATTGCGGTCATTTATAATTACATGTTGGATGTACTGACAATTATAAATTTGCCCCTTTACTAGATTAACACGGTCAACTACGGTATATATCAAGTAAAAGCAATTGTTTTTAACTCGGTTTTCTTTCTTTATTATGTATGTGTAGGTGTGTCATAAGTAGATCGTTGAATGGCAAACCCATATGTACCCATTATTCATGAAGGGATGTTGTCCAATTTCAGGCAACCTGCCTGCAAGGATTACACGGTTATAAATGGGTGGCTTAAAATATTTTGCGTCACTAAAAATTCTGCACTTTTTCATGTATGTTATGTTTTTTTTTTTCATTGACTGATATATTATACTGTTTTGTCAATATATAATTATTATATTTACTAATTGAGGAGCGAAACGACGCCGTTTCGGCCTTTGCAAAAAATGTTTGAAACGACAATTTCGTCCCAAACTTAAAGGGTAAAACGACAATATCGAAACGACGTCGTTTCGATAGTTTGGGAAAATGGCAAAAAATACCCCTCAACTCAACTAGGCCTTGCAAAAGGAATCCTTATCTTGGTCCGGTTCACATTTTTTTATATGAGATGTATATGCCGACATATTGAAGCTTCTACACTTTTCTCCTCACATCTCCACAACTTCAGAAAATGGACATCAGTGAAGAGCAGAGACCAATTAACAGGATCCCTTTAAAGGTGTTGATCGGACTCGCCGGAACCCTGACCTCCGATCACCTCCACTTTTTCGATACACAAGGTACCATCATACTCATCTTATACTAATACCCATTTATTTGACTCATTTTTATAAAATAAAAAACTGAATTGTTTTCTACAGCGTATTTGCTTATTGAATCATTTTCAAGTAATGAGGAAGTTGAGGGATTAAGAAAAAGAATGGATGAATTGCTTCTTGGTTTTGATCCTTCTTCTTCTGCTTCTGTTTTTTCCACCAAGAATCAGGTTTCTTTATTTTATAAAGATTAGTTTTTGGTTAAAGTTTTCATTTTTATATATTGTTTTGATATGATTTTGAGAAAGTAAGAAGCTTTTTGTGAGTTGATACAGCAGATGAATAAGCAGTTTCAGGCTGCTTCTTTTAAACATCTTTATTTGATAAACAATTAATCCGATAAGCAGTTTTTGGATAAGTAAATCACAAACACCCCCAAAACTGCTTATCTGCTGTATGAAAACGCAGATAATGGAATTGAGTGACTAAGTGAGATTATGGAATTGAGTGACTAAGTCAGATTATGGGGTCTAACGTGAATTAAGAACTGTATCCTTTTTATGTCTAAAGTGTACAAACTTGACAACTTCATGTATAAATATTGATTGGGTTAATGTTGTTGTTTGTTTTCATTGAATGTAGATTGTTGCGGCTTATTTGTCGGCTTCATTGGGAGGTGACACTTCTCCAGTTGCTGTGTAAACAGTGACAAAGCAGCTAACGAGGCAACAAAAGCCATGGATGCACAGGTTAGAAAAAAATATCAGTCAACACCTTTTTAATTGCACACCATCAGTTGAGAATTTGGTTAAATTTAAGGAAGAGAGGTGGTTATCGAATTAGCATTTCCTTATGTTTTATTAACATTTGAGATCATTAGTATCTTCAACTTTTATAAATGTGGGACATTTGAAATTACCAGCTCAAAAGTTCACCAAAAGCGGCGTTCAAATTGTTTTATTTTGGCCCTTGAAGGACACCTAGGGCCTAACCAAAACTATGTAGGATGATTTACACCAACAATTCTAAGCGTGACAAAATTGTATAGCCAATGCAAGGTTAATCAAAGATTTTGACGATTTGATAACAACATCTGAAGTCCACACACAGGAGCAACAGACTATATTGGTTTTTACTGTGAAATTTTGAAAAAGCCCAGATATTAAAACCTTTTACTGGTACAATGGCTTTTACTCATATACCCAACGATCAGGCCACATGCGAATTGAATTGCCAATCATTTGTATACAGAATGCTGAAAATGGTTATGGATCATAAGTTGCCTTTCATGGCCCACTTCAAAACTGCTTATTAGGTTATAGTGCTTCTAAGTTTTTGGACTAAGCGAAGTGTTCTTCAGGTGGCAATAACAACTCTTTTATATGAAAATAGGTCAATCTGGGGTGACATCCAACCAAATTGACCTACTTAAAAAAGTTATATATTTAGTTTCATAATATAGCTTTTCCAGTTTTCTGTAATAAGCAATTGTTTTGGAAATTAATGGCAAAAAAATGTCGACAGGTAACTTAACTAAGTCATGCATTATCGGTAGTGAACCCCTTACGACATCCCATCTACAACAAGCTTGCTACAAAATCGACCCATAATGATTTACCACGACCCGTTTATCTGTTTTGTGTTCCCACAACCATAATAATAGTTTTATAACTAAATTATATGCTACAATGTCAACAGGGATCCTGCTTTGGTTAACAAGATTGCCAGTGCAACTGCCCAACATTGCATCTGTCCTACTTGGTCTATATAGGAGAATCATGTAGATCATCACTTTTATTTTATCAATATATTGTCATCACTGTTAATAGGCATTAGCCAAACAATGTACCTTAACATAGAATTTTGTCTTGCTGAAAAAGCTATCCATTTTGGTTCGTTACCCATTTTGCCTTATCGACATGTCTGCATCCATCTTTAAGAAAACACACCGTGGAAACTATCGTTATCTGTCTAAGTATAAATAACCTATTATCTTCTTCTACATTTCTGCATCCATCTTTTTTCTACTATCTCTTACAGTGCAGATAACTATTGCATCCCACAAACACTAGATCTGCACTATGACAGCAGCTTTTGTAAAACTGTGATAACCTTTTGGGGATGAATATAATGTTATCTCAATCTACCATTATATCAAAACAAAAGAAAATAACCCGCAGCAACGCGCGGGTTCCTAATCTCGTTATGTTTAAGACAATAAGACTATCCATTTAATCTGGCAAAACTTAAAAAAAAGATTGTTGTTATAAATTATCCGTTATCATCTTTGATGTCTAATCAGACGCTATTGTTGATGTCTAATGAGACGCTTATTTTGGATAGTAGTCTTTTATATCTTAGCTTGCCACCGGTGTACATCTATTACTGTAATGTATCAACCACATTTGAAATAAGTCTATAAATTATGTAATTAAACCTTACGGAGTTTTGATGGATGTATGTAGGTAATTCAAATCCATTTTGTGTTTCTGAAATCATTGCACCTGGACATGTCCTAAATAGGTAAGCACCAAAAACTTGGTACTGAATTGCTCATGTAATTTGTGGAATTTTTTTGCCTATGCATCGTGATATATAGTGAACACATATATTCGTAGCGACTTTTATATTAAGTTTACCTAAAAGCATATTATTTTAGCCTAAAATAACAGTTAAGAGTTCCCGCCATTGATACCTACTTACTGTATACATGTGATGTAACTGCGATTGTGATTCTTTATTGTTTTTAAGCTTCTTTGTTATTCTTTTTTGTCTTGCTGAATTTTTTCCCTCGGACCTCAATCATGATTATCTTGAAGGAGAAGATTAATGGACCGTAATCAAGTGTACGACATCTGCCGTGCTTAGGCCCCTTCTTCCCTTCCCTAATCACTGACATAGAAAGTACAAAACATAGTACACGTATATCAACAGCCACGGAAGTTAGTGGGTCAGATGGAATGGGTCGAGAGTTTAAGAGCCCAGATGAGATGTGGCAACAACAAACTGGTGATGACCAAAAGAAGGGTGACTGGTATCAAAATGGTGTTGCTTACTGGCAAGTGAGTAACCAATACTTTAAAAAAAAAAAAAAAAAAAAAAAAAACTTTTTCAGTTTATAAAATAATCCACGTTGTAGAATTTCTAAAAGGTGTGTAACTTTTGCTAAACAGGAGTTGTTTACCTGTTTTGGTAAATAGTTTTTAGCCTTTTTGGTTATGTGAGTTGTTTTTAAATATTCTTTGTAAAACTACTCAAAATTGAAAGTTAGTCATCTATTGCATGTGAAAGACATCTATTGTTCAAAATGAATTATTGTTTCTTATCTTTTATCATTATTTTTTTTTTTCTAAAAAATTCTCCGCCTAAACTCAAACTCTGAAAAGAAAATATAATACCCGCTGCATCGCAGCGGGCTATTATCCTTGTTATACCTCTAAAGACATATAATCATTTTCAAAAATCAAACCGGAATACACAACTGCTCCAAAATTCATTACAACCAAATTGAATTAAGTCAAAATACCAAAAAGTCAAAACCATAATATGTAACCCATAAATTTCTCCGAAAAATGAAACCACTTATTCTCTCTTACTAAATTCTCATATATCTTTTGGACTTCATATTGGAACTCCTCGCCACTATGATTTTCCATGGCAAAGGCACGGTGTTGTTATTATCTAGTTGAGTCCATCTCTTTGAAAAGGTTGTCGGAAAATGGAAGCCATGTCACTCTTGAAATTATCTGACGACTGTCACAATTTCCCTCATGTCGCACCATTGGCCAGGCTGATTACAAAACATATATTTTAATAAGTTTACCCCTTTTTAATGATTACAAAACATATATTTTAATAACTTTTTAAATGAGTTTCGTTTCACTTCTCCTCTTTTTTGTAGAATAGAAAAGGTGCCGCCGATAATTAGAGAGGAAAAAAATTGACGATGAGAATGCTCTCCTTTGTTGAGGGCACAAAGGGAATCGAGCTATGGTGTCTTACTACAAACATAAGTTTGTGGACAAAAGTAAGATCATATATCGATATATATATATGGGACTAAGCATGACACGTCACTATTGCTTACTAGGCATATTAATGGTGACATGGAGCATCATATGGTGACATGGAAATGCCAACTTGGCACAAGATCCGGCTACTTATTTAAAAAAAATTGTAACTTGCAAGATTCGAACTCAGGTTTATACATCCACATGAATGCGTCTTAACCAGTGGAGCAATCCATAATTTGTATCATAAGATGCATTCCCAAATTGATATAACTCCCTCTTCAAAACAATCTTCACCCAAAACAAGGTATCATAACAGACCCTCCTGAAGAATCGCTCCTAAATAACTCCCTCTTCAATGCAAGTCAAACAAAATCTCATCCCTCCCCCATTTCACATGCGTTTCCAAATTCAAATCCCTCCCCATTTCACTGAAGCTAGAGAATTCAAAAAAACCCTAAGCACACTGACCATGTCCACAATATTAGGCTATGCTTATAATCATTATTGGAGAATTAATCACTATTCTTGATTTCAACTTTTAAATCATTGTCGTATATCCTGTTTATATGATTTCTATTAACAATTTTTAATCATATGAGTATCATTACACTTGCGGTTTTTGTAGATCGGATTGAGGATTCACATTACACTATCAACAATTATTATAAGGTATGTTCGATTTTATAAGGTGCACATCCAATCATGTTTCCATAATTTGCTCTTATGATATGGTTTATTCATGTGATTGATTAAATTGATTGAGTGTGATATTTGTATTTGAATTTTGTAATCATTTAAATCGTTTATGAAGGTTTTCTCTTATGTGATTTACCAGGTATCCATCATACATTGTTTATCCTTTGTGAAGAAATCATTTATTGTTAATATTAATTTCAGTAGGTATGTGTTGTTCTTTGCCCCTAACTTTTATATTTGTTCTTTACCTGTTTGAAAGCATATCAATAGTGGATGGATTGTTTTACCTAACAAAGTTGTGCATGCACTTTTACATAATTTAATTATCCCTGTCAAATACAAATTCTTTTATCTCCTTACCCTTTTTTTAGTTCTATGTCATTTAGCTATTGCAAAAAATGTTTTTTTGTCAAGCACTTAATGAAACTGAACTAACAAGTACAACTTACGTCTTCAACTAACTAAATTGACACACCCATCTATACAAGTATACAACAAATTTAACACTTGCAACTCACGACGTTATTGTGATCCCAAGCACCTCCTGCCCTTGGTTGCACTGATTACTTATTTGATAGTTGTACCACTTTGTAAGTAAATATACTTGATTGATGTCGATTGGTGATCAAATGATAGTTTTTTGGTAGTTTGGGTTCAGCTTAAGTATATAATGGACGAATTGTCGGTCGTTTAATGGCTTTTTCTAGCTCTTTTATACCACAATCACTGTACATAAGAAGGTAAATATTCACTGTCAACTAAGATCACAACTAAGGAAGAAAGGATGTAGGTTTTTTTATGATTTATTTGATGTTCTCTATATAAATGGGATATACGTATGCTTATATTTATTCTAATAGTATTACGATTAACATGCCTTGTATTACAGGTTGGCTAGATCAAAACACTAAAATGGTGCTAATATCGTTCTTATTCAGTTTGGATGAACAAAGTACTCTACGTGGTAGATCTCAAATACCGAATAACAACATGGAAGTGGAATCAGTTGGATACTATGAAATATAATTACATATTAATTGTATGGAAGTTTTAAATAGAGCTTTAAACAAAAGAAGACAATACATCAGGTATGAACATATCTACTGAAGTTCTTATTGTTTTTTTGTTGATGTGACTATATTCTTTCTTATAGTGTTGCAGACATCCACATTTGAGCATAGATGAAAATTTGATTCTAATAGTATGACCAGGTATGATATTACATACATTAACCATTTGTTATTTCTGTATGACATATCTACAGATATAGTTACAGGCATGAATTTTAGTTAAAGAACCAAAAAATAAATGTGGTGTCAGATAATATTGTTGTTTAGGATTTACCTAAATGCTTCAAAGGTTAACACTAACATCATTATAATTGCAGCAAATTTTTTATCCAGCTTAGCTCTTTGTTTTTATATATATCTGTCTATTTTATTAATACGCTATCCAAAATGACCATTTCTTAAATCTATTAATTTGTATTTTAGAAGAACCATTGACGATCCTCTTTGCAGCTGCCGTGTCACACCACATGGATAGAGTATAAATACATATGGAGTTTGATTCTTAGTAGTTTACAACTTTTAAACAGTTTTAATGCTATATTACATCTTTTTATTATGCCATGTGGGAATCTTATAATGGTGTGCATATTAAACTTAAATATAGGCAATGACATGCAATGTATTTTGTGTTTTGTTAACTACATATACTTATATATTGTCATTGATGTGCAGATTAATGTTTAAAAATTGGTCCTAGGCTGCAAGTACTAATGATGGGAACTAATATAATTGAAGCTTAGATAATATTTGGTACGATAGTTGGTAGTATTTACGCAATAGTTGGAATGATCATTAGCCCTTCAGACAATAAGATGTCAATTAAGTTAAACCATGATTCTGTGTGTTTCGCTATGACCATTAATAAAAGTCAAGGGCAAACATTATCTGTAACTATCATAAGAAAGATTTTCATGATGTCACCAATAAAGTTAAGAGATATCCATAACCTATAAAAATTAAGATCATGGTCTGTTTAAATAGGATTTTTTTTTAAGATGGCAATAGTGTGTATAGTTGGAGAAATAGGTTATATAGGTGTTACTGAAAACTAGGCAATATGTTGTATAGTTGGAGGCTTGGAGCAATAGAAATGGCTTCAACTTGATTATTCCTATGCTATTTATGATTTCCCTTAATCATCTTAATACATTACGATATGTCTTAGGTTGCATTATTTATGTTTGTGTTAATCTGTTCATTAACATCTCTGAGATAATAAATTCTGCCCATTGATAAGAAGACTAGCTAGAGGCGCAAAACTTTACTGATTGATATTGAGTGATGGAAAAAGGTATTTGCTTCCTGTGACATTATTTCTAACTAAGTAATATAGTTCCACATATATAGATTTCAAATTTTTTTAATTTGACAGGCTTTTGCATGCACTGATGGCATGTTCTGTTTTATATTGCAGACACATAAATCTGAAATAAAAGTGTGATTTGTCTTTCAAATTGATTGGTATAGATGTAGCTAAAGCCTACTATTTGGTATGCCGTTAGAGGTTGTGACAAATCCCTTATTTTGTTTATATCAGATGATGCAAGAAAGAAGTTACAACACCACAAAGACTACACAAGCCGATACTTAACATAGCTTTTGCTATAAATACCAATGTACTCACTGAAATGGAGATGCCAAATTCTTACTTGGAAAATTGCCTACGGTATGGTTTCGATTGTTTGATTTTCCTCACCTTTATGTTAATATGCCAACTATTATAAAAATATATAAAAAAAGCTATACAGTTTGTGCTCGAAACTACCCAACATGGCACTTGCTGATTGCTCCAAATCGACCCAGTTTGACATGTTATTGTTATTGTCTACTTGATAATGTAGGTCACAAGGGATCGAGCATTGTGAACTAGGGACTAGGCTATGTATTCTTTCCCGATTAATCATGTTACTAGATTTTGATTGTTAAGGTATTTCTAACATTAAATTAAGAGTTAACTATTTCTTTATATTCATTTGGGACCATGAAAAGTGTGAAGTAATATGATTGTCACATTTGCTTGATTACATGCTACACAAATTATTAACACTAATATGTATACTAATAAAAATCTATTCTTAGAAGCTATAATATTTATGTTTGCTAGATATTTTTCAAAGACCCATGCATGGTCTCTTGCGATTATAAGCTATGATGGATTTAAAAGTTAATAACTTTAATGTATATACAATTAATGTTAAACACATTTCATCAAAACACCTTATTTTATTTTATTGTGGTGTTAATAGGGTTACAAGGAGAAGATTGTGGACATTTGGGAGGAGATATTACTTAAAAGAAGAGCTGGGGAACGGCCAGGTGACACCACTTTTGTTTTGAAGTCGCGGTGGCAATCACATGCCAAATGGCCGTATCATACGTGTAGCTAAAATTTTCAAATTTTGACTTATTTGACCCGTTGTAGTAGAAATATTCAAATAAACCATTCAAAGGTAAATTGATTGAAATTGTCCCCTCTAAGTTACTAAAGATGCATTCTTATTTGGTATCATTAGAAAATCTAAATGTTATCCCTCTAAATGTTAATGTAATACTTATGTTACTTTCTATTTAAAAAAAGATGGTTAGTCTACAATAACTATAGGTTTATAAAATATTTTATTAGTTTGAGACCATGTAATGTTATTATCATAACATGCCAACTCAAGTTGATACATGTATTAGTTAATGGTTAAAAGTTTTCTCCCTTTTATTGTGTATATATTATGCGCGGTAGTTTACTACTTTACTTTGCAATCAAAGTAATCTCTAATTTGATTCAATAACACCCACACCCTTGCAAATGCAGGAACTTAGGAAACATCAGGACAAATCACATGCTTGGTTAAGGTTTGATCATGGGAAAGAAGTCAGTTCTATAGTCAGACAAGAAATCAGCAGTCTTCATCTTATCAAGACATCCTTCGAACTATGGTTCTTTTATATCTGGGATCAAATTATATTTTGTTTCAAGATCCAGGAAATACCATCAAGAGTGGAAAGCACGAGCCGGAAACATATGTGTAGCATCATTTGACTAGACTTGCAGTGGGATTTGTTGGTCTGTAGACTTAAGGAAGTCCACAGACAATGTGGACTTCCTGATAATGTTGTTTGGTCGATGTACATAAATTACATAACCACTTTTCATTCTTCTTTTTACATTAAGTTACATGAGCACTTTCCTTTTTGTTTCCAATTTTTGTGTCTAAGGTATTTACCGTTATTCACTATTTATTTATGTCCAATTAAACTTCGTTAAAGAATATTATGAAGCTAGCCCGCCCATCCGGGCGGGCTATGAAGCTAGTATAGATATATGGAGATGAGAAAAGAAATAAATAAACTAAGAAGTGGATTAGATGATAAGAAGAGATTAAATAAGAAAGAGAGATAGCAAATCAGAGAAGAAATCAGATAAGCAGCAAATAAGTTGGGATGATCCCAAATATAGGGGGCGGTCCTTTAAAGTTATGGGGTTGTCCTTTTGATATAAGACCGCCACCAGTGCGTGTGTTATTGGCTTAAAATTGTGACTTTGGTGTTTTGTCATGTTAAAGTTGGTTGAGATTATTTTTACACATACATTTAAGACAAAAATCATAAAAATAAAGAGTCATATTTTATTAAACAAGCCACGGATAAAAACAGACAAAACGTACGAAAAATTATAAAATGGACAAAAACTTATAAAACATATAAAAACGAACGAAAACGTATAAAAACGGACAAAAACATACAAAAACGTACGAAAACGGACAAAAACGGATAAAGAAGTATGAAAACGTATAAAAACGGACAAAAGGCGTATAATAAACGTAAAACAGACACAAACGTAAGAAAACGGGAAAAAAACGTACTAAAACGTACTGTAAGACGCTGGTGGTGGTGGTTTTTGATGGATGTCGTAGTTTATGTATCGACGTTGCTAGTGCTTGTTGATGGTGGTGGTGGTTGGTAGTGGTTAGTTGTTGACTTGTTGGTGAAGGTGTTGATGGATGTTGGTGTTGGTGTTGGTATTGGTTGTGGTTGGTGGCGGCTGTTGGTGGTGTCGGTGATTATGGAGACTGTTGGTGATGGTGGTTGGTGTGGGCTGTTCATGGTGAGTTTTGTTTGAGTTATTTTCATATATTTAGACTCTTTCTAATCTACAGGTAAAATATTTCTTGTGTTTGATTATTATTGTTAAGTTCTTGATTATTATTATTGATTATTTAAGATAAATTGATTAATTGATAGATCTTAATGACTATGAATGTTGTTGTGTCTAACTTTGATGTAATATAATTTTTCTATCATAACGTTTTAGCATATTATCCAGAGTCATATTATTAATAGCTTTGGAACATCAATTCTAAGCTTGACTTTTATTGATAAAGTTAATTTTATATCTTAGATTTTAAAGTTTATTGTTGGTTAAATGAGCGTTAAAAAGAAGTATTGCTAAAGTTGATTTAATTGTATAGTTTTGTTACTATATGTTTTAAGGATGATTATAGTTGCATCTTAATTGGTTTTGTCACTCATAACACGTGACTCATATTATAACTTATAAAACCTCTCATATAAATGGATTTTGATACTTATTCTAAGTGATTATATCTTCCTATGTGAGCATGTTTCTTTTGCGAATCTAGCTTAACCGGTTTTAATTTATGTAGAGTTTTGACATGTGTATACTAAACTAAGTAATTCACTCCAACCTATTATGATTTGTTCAATATTTGATAATATGCTTTCATATAACATGGTTTTAATTATTATGATATCAAATTGTATGTAGAATTTATATATTGCTTTATATGTATTATCACATGTTTGAATTATCTTATGTTTGTGACTTATCACGTTATAGTATCATAAAGTCCTAATTAACTTAAACAACAACTATACTTGTACTATGTGTTTTGTTTTGAAAATGGATACATGAGAAACTATATTTTATATTGTCAGTGGTGTTCAATTCCTAGCTATCAAATGGTAGTGGACATTAATCAAATTTGCATTAGTTAACCATGTTATTTTTAAGTTACAAAATTTGGTTTGGAATTTATTTTTTTATTTTTATTTTTTTATTATTATTATTATTTTTTTTTTAATCTATCTATCTTGATGTAAAACCTAAGGAACTACACAATTAGACCATATAATCATGCATAGAAAACACTAGTTATAATACCCGTGCACGCACGAGGTTTTGACAAAAAGAAATTATTCTGTATTAATACTGAATATTGTGTCTTTAAAGGTAATTGCATATAGTTATATAGTTATAAGTTTCGTGCACGAACGAAGTTTACACATAAATCAAATTTATTTTAACATTTTTGTTCAGTATATACACATATAAAAATTTGCCCATGAAAATTGTGATATAAGTACAACTAATACTTATGCACGAGTTTTTCATTATGCATTAATATCCATTCGAATTTGATAAAATATTTGAAAATTTTTTTTTCGGTAATTCAAGATTTAATTTTATTTAGCTGACAAAGATGTTGATGTTGTTATTTAAATTTCACTATTGATATTATGTTGTACACATGATGCAGGTTTAATAGCACATAATGAACATTGATAAAGTTAAAGTATACCCCTTAAAGTTTAAAAAAAAAAATGTTATTCTAGATATACTTATATAAATAAATAATAATTACATGAGTCATTGTTATAAGTACAATCGTGTATATTTATTTTTATATTAAATAATTAACCCGTGCTTACAATTTGATAACTATATTCCCGTTTTCAGTAATTTAGCCGTATTTAAAATGTAAACTCGTGTCTACATAGGTTAAACTTTTAAAAATGAAATAAATGAGTCCTTATTGAACGTATATAGTAAAAAAAAACTTGATACTTATAATTTTATGCAAATTTATATGTTGTTATTTTAAAACAACATATACATTGTATTTTTTTTAAGATATAAAGAATAAGGGGTATTTGTTTATAATCCAAAGTTATTAAAAAACATGGAGGCTTATAATATTACAAATTTAACTCTATATAATTTTTAAAAATTCAACCACTAAACTTTTATTAATTGCCTCCTCTTTTTTTAAGTTTTTATTTTCACAAATTTGACACCTATATTTTTATGTGTTTTTTTAATCAACAAAATTTCTCCACCAAATTTATTAAAGTTTGATCAAAATCAATTTAATTTTGAGTTTTATTAACCAATCACATCACACGATTTTGCTTACGTGGTGAAATCGAGCTCTCCTATTGGCCCAATTATTTTTTCAATGAGAATGGTTTTACAAAAACACTCCGAAATAATGTAATTTTTTTATTATATAAAAGATGTACGAATTGAAATGTTTACCTGCAACATATTATATACTTGCATGATTAAGTAATCTTATGGTTTGATTTGTCTATGTTGCGCTTTGTACGTTAATCCACAAGTTTAATACCCCTAACATGAAAATACAAAGTTAAGGTTTAAGTTACAATATTTGATTTGGATATACATTGTAGTTATTTTGTTTTTAAATTGTCCTAGTTTTGAATTTGATGGCACATCTAAGTTTTCATGCAATAATTTTGTAACAATATAATGTAAAGTTGTTCTCTCGTTGCATGTGGTTGATAAAAAATAATTGAGCTCCATATCTATTTTTATTAAGAGTAATGATACAACTGTTGATGCAAAAGTTAGACGTTCCTTGTTTGGAGCTTCAGTTCCCGCACCAATTGAGAATCGTTGCTAAAGACATGCGCACTAAGAGACAAAAGACACCGTTAGGCTTATCGTGGGATTGTTTCCCACGATTATCCTCCGGCGTGAGAGTAAGTAATCGGTTTAGGGTTTAAGGAGAATTAGGGTTCTGAGATCATACCTTAAACGAGGGATGTGATTCCCTTTATATACGCACAGAATCCTTGTTGGTTCCGTGTTCCTCAACCTTCGGCGTATCCCGCCTTAATCGGTTGGGAATGATTATCTATCTATTTAAAAGATATCGGATATCTATTCTATCAATAGATCCGGCTTGGGCCTTCATGAGCCCAAACGTTTAATCTGCTTAGCCCAGTTCGTACCGGGCCAAGCTAGTATTGGACTTTAGTCGGGTCCACGACCCGGATATAAACTATACGTCATCAACAACCACAAATAAACTTTCACAAAAACATCCACAAAATGACGTGTTAGTGGATAAAACAACTAGTGAATCATTCCTCTTTTATTAGTATGATATAGGGGTGAGCAAAACCGCCCGAGTCCTGACAACCGAACCGATCCCGACATAACCCGATAATCCCGAAACTGACTAATAGCTTCTCGGGTCGGGACTCGGTTTTCAGTTTAAGCACTTTCGGGTTTCGGGTCGGGACGAGCCAAAAACCCAAAAAAAAACAAGCAAAGTTGCCCGAAACCGATTATCCCGACACCCGACTGGACCGGCTAGTTTCTGGCCGATATTCGGTTTAGGAATAAAGTGTCTTTCGGGATCGGGCTTTGTCGGGTCGGGTCGGGATCCGGCCCGATGCTCAGTCATAGTATGATATGATAATAAAACAACTAGTGATGTAGTTAGTGTAACTAATATGATGTTTATTATAAGTGATGATATGTCATTGACTAAGGTAAAGTGATAAAGAGTAAATAAAAGTGATAGCGTGAAAAAGATAAACTTGTCATGAAAAATATACATTTTATAGATATAAATATGAGAATTATTTTTGCGTCAATGTTAAAATTTACTGACTATCAATCATGACTAAAGGAAAAGATATACGGACAAAGCTATTGTGAATTGCAAAATCTTTTTGAGGGTTGCTTATTTTTTTATGGACGTTTAAATATATAAGAATAAAAATAAAATGTATTAGTTGACTGTAATTGTGTCATGAGTTTGTTACATGTGTCATGTGTGCATTATTTATTGGGTCCTACTAATGTTGCACCTCTTAGAAAAATATTAGGGGGTGCCTGCGTTTCCTCTCTCCTCCCAAATGATTGGGACATTGGTTTCCGTGCCTTGTCACTTTCACCATTTGTTTTTTTTGCAAGTTATATTTTTTTTTTTGTTTACAAGTTTCAGTTTTTTTTTTACTTATACACTTTTTTTTCTTTACAAGTTTTTAAGTTCCAGTTGTTTACAAAAATCAGTTTTTACTTAATACAAGTTTTTTTTTTACAAGTTCCAGTTGTTTAACAAGAATCAGTTTTAAAGCTTAAAAAAAAACGTAGTCGGAGATTTTTTGAGGCTCAGTTCGAAGGTTGCAAAAGTGAGATTTTATCTCACTTTGCCGTCCATTCGGTTTTCATCATCGCCTCTGAAAATTTTTAGGCTCAAAAATCATCATCGCCTCGAAAAATTTTTAGGCTCAAACCCGAAGGTTGCAAAGTGAGATTTGATCTCACTTTACCGTCCATTCGGTTTTTGTCATCATCGCCTCGGAAAATTTTTAAGTCACAACTGCAAAGTCACAATCCCACAGGAAACAATCTAATCTTGCACCCCAATATTTCCTTCCCATGCACAAGGACAAAGTCCCACAAGCCTCACAAGCAGGCAGGCATTCACGAGAAAGGAACAAAGATTCTCAAACTGCAAACAGTATAGCAGTCATTCACGAGAAAGTAACAAAGATTCTCAAAGGGGTACCAGCATAGCAGGCATTCACAAGCTTATAATGCCACATGAAAGCAACATCACCACAACACCAACAAAGAAAGCTACAACACAAGCTACACCATCAGCACCAACACCACAACACCACAGAAAGCAACAACACCAACATAAGGCTACAACACAACAACACCAAACAGCAAAGCAACAACAAAATGCAACAACAGCAACAACAAACAACCATGTCTGGGACACCATTTTACACCAATGAGGTAACAAATTTTACATTTTAATACGCTCAGATTATTATGTTTTATCATTTTGGCTGCAAATTTGAAGGTTGCAAAATGGAAAAAAAACTCATTTTACCGTCCATTCGATTATGTCACGCCAAATCATTTTGCCATGCCAAATCATTTTGGCTGCAAATCAACAAAAGTTTTTTTTTTTTTTTTTTTTTTTTATTTTTTTTTTATTTTTTTTATCATCATCGCCATTAGAAACTGCTTATTAGAAACTGTTTCAGATAAGCAACCAAAATTTGAAAACTTTATGAACCTGCAATATATTAGACCCACGGTATCAACATTAATCAAATTTATGAACCTGAAAACTTTATGAACCAAAAGTTGAAAAAAAATTAATCAACCTTTAATCAAGTTTATAAACCCTTATAAGTCGCCGGATCAACTTAATATTCAATCTA
Organism: Chrysanthemum seticuspe; assembly: GCA_019973895.1. Taxonomy (NCBI): domain Eukaryota; kingdom Viridiplantae; phylum Streptophyta; class Magnoliopsida; order Asterales; family Asteraceae; genus Chrysanthemum; species Chrysanthemum seticuspe. The sequence goes on from BPTQ01000005.1 coordinate 36,377,807, forward strand.
AGTAGTATAAAATCAAATCAAGACTAAGTCAACTTTTTTACTAATATTTTAAAATGTTGTTTATTTATTTTAACGCATGGTTTATTTGTAAAAGGCTTAAGATATCAAAATCTTTGATAAGTATGTAAATGACAAATAGATAATAACATATTCCATCTTTTTTTTTTTTTGCTACCTTGCCGTCATTTGTTAATTTGCTCATCGAACACTTTACCAGATAAGCAACACAAAACAGCTCAACTTTAGATTGAATATTAAGTTGATCCGCCATTTGTTGATTTGCTCATCCATCTTTTTTTTTTTTTGCTACCTTGCCTTCACACTCACAAAACAACTCAACTCTACCTTTCTATCACACTCTCATCATGTAAGGAATCTTTCACACTTTTATCATCACGAATCATCACGAATACAACCAAAAACGAACCATCACGAATCTAAAACTTTAGATGTAGGGCGCGTCGGTGAGAAATACCGCGCGTGCCCTATGTTAAAATGATCACCTTTTCCCGATCTATCGTTTGGTATATGAGGTGAAAATTTCCGGTGGTGCGTGGCCAGAATATTGGCCGGAAAGTTTTAAGGTCGCCGATTTAGTGAGAGAGTGAGAGAAAACTTTGTATTATTGAGTGAGAGAGGGTGAGAGATAATTATGAGTGAGAGAGGGTGAGAGGTAACTATTGAGTGAGATAGTCAAGTGGTTGGATATTGAGCTGGGTAAAAGCCAAACGGGGGGCGCACACGGTTTTGCCAAAACCGGTTTTGTATTTTTTTTATTTTTTATTTTTTTTTAAGTATTTGTAAACGTTAAAAAAAGTTATGTAAGGTTTGTAAACGTAAAAAAAAGTTATGTAAGGTTTGTAAAGTATTTGCATAACTTTTTTTTTTTTTTTTTTTTTTTTTTGTAAAGTATTTGTAAACGTAAAAAAAAGTTATGTAAGGTTTGTAAAGTAGTTAAAAAAAAGTATTTGTAAAGAAAATGTAAAAAAAAAAAGTTATTTGTAAAGTAGTTAAAAAAAAGTTATTTCAAAAGTAAACGTAAATTTGCGTAAGGTTTGTAAATTTATGTAAGGTTTGTTAAAAATAAAAGTTCTTGTGTTTTTTATTTTTTAGGTGTTCGGTAATGAAGATGCTTTAATTGATTGGGTGAAATCTACTGCTGAATCGATTGGTTTTCTTATTGTTAAAGGAAGAAGTAAAACAGATAGGGGCTATAAGTACTCTATCGAATTGTTGTGTTCTAGATATGGGACGTCTGCACGTGAAGGTTTAGAAGATGAACTTGAACGGCAGACTAGTACCGCTAAAATTAATTGCCCATTCAGATTACTAGCGAAATTTCATAAACGTAAAAATGGTTGGATATTGAATGTCAAGTGTCTGAGGCATAATCATGTATTCGTAGACTCGTTCCATGGTTTTTCACAAGCCATGCGATTAAAAGAAAATGAGTTCGTTTTTGTGAAGCAGTTGACAGAACAGCATGTAGCACCACGAATTATACTTTCTGCAATAAAAGAGAGCGATCCGAATAACGTGTCTGGCATTAAAACGATATACAATGCACAAGACAAGATACGTCGCGCCAATCGTGGTGATTTGACTCCGATACAACTCCTGTTAGTACATTTGCAACGTCAAGGTTATACATATTACCCTAGGATAAATGACTACACAAATGAACTGGATGAAATATTTTTTGTTCACCCGACGTCATATGCTTTGTGGACAACATATCCGGAAATCATGCTGATGGACTCCACATACAACACCACGATGTTTAAACTGCCATTCTTTATAATTGTTGGGGTTACTCCAACAAACACAACATTCTCAATGGCGTTTAGCTTTTTGGACAAGGAAAAAAAGCCAAATTTCAAATGGGTGTTGGAATGTGTTAAGTTGGTGATACAAGAACAATATTAACCGCGGGTTATCGTCACCGACAGAGATTTAGCGTTGCTTGGGGCATGAGCAGAAGAATTCCCAAACGCTAACAGATTACTCTGCCGATGGCATATCAATCAAAATGTGCTAAAGCATTGCAGACACAGATTCGATTCGTTAAAGGATTATGAGTCCGTTAGATGGACATGGGAATTGATGGTTACAACTCCGACCGAAGATGTGTTCACGCATTATTACGAGCACCTACAAGATTTATTAGCCCAAAAACCGGGTACTTAACCATTAATTCTTTGTTTTATTATTTAATAAGTAACTACTCGAATTGTTTTCTCACTTTGTTAATTCTTTGTTTTATCAGATGTTTTTCGGTATTTCCGTAACTGGCTGCAAGATTACGACAACATGTTTGTGTCATACATTACCGATCAATATCGCAGCTTCGGCCAGATAACAACATGTAGAGTTGAGAGTCAACACGCGCTGTTGAAGTTATACTTGGGCAACACACAGTCCAGCTTAGATACGTTGTTGTGTTCGGTCGACAAGATTATAGCTGCGCAAGAAACTGCGATACGAGCCTCTTTGAATACAAGCAAAATCAAGAAACTGCAACTGTTACTCGTAGAAAGTCAACGGGATGTCGACCCACATCAATGTGATCATCAGTTGCGGTCAATTTATGGTTTACCATGCTATCACCAACTATATTACCTTAAAGCAAACGGTATGTATTTCAAATTTATGCCTATCAAGTTATTCTCCCCGTCGATACCGATAATTTTAACTAGTTCCTTTTATCGAATACAGGATTGCCTATTCCGCTTGGTTTTGTTGATAATTTTTGGAGAACCTTAAGCGTTCCCTGGCCAGTTGTCCGAAATACTCAAGAGTCTGAAGAGCCTCAAGGGCCTGAAGAGCCTGAATATTTTTCTTGTCAAGATGACGTACAAAAATTCCAAAGTGTTTATACCAGAGCATCGTCGTTTGTCAAAAAAAAATATGTTAAACAGGCTCAGAGGTATATACGCTCCTGAATCTGTGTCAGCCCAACAACCTGCTGTTAAAGAAAGTAATTGTGGACGTCCGAGCGCAAAGGACAACAAATCCAAGTCTAAACCAAATATCCCGGATTTGAACGAAGGACTTAACGAAGAACCCCCCACAAGGCACCGCAGAAGCTACACAAAACCTAAAAAAGTCCCAGAAGTAAATAAAGAATCTGCGAGACACAGTTCTTATGTGGGAGAGCCTTCTAACGTCCTAGACTTTAACGAAGGACCTAACGAAGGACCTAGGGAGGGCGACTTAAGACACCACTTGTACGTTCCAGATTACTTTAGCGAATATTGTATGACTGAAATTCCAGCTCTTTTCCGACGCTGGATCATGGGGATCTTTAACGTGGAGGGTGATGGAAATTGTGGCTATCGAGCTCTTGCCGTAGGTCTTGGCCATCATCAAGAAATGTGGCCCAGAATTCGAGCTCTTGCCAGGGAAGAGGTAGACAATAACGAGGAAGTTTACAGGGAACTGTGGGGTGATTCTTTTACATCTATACGTAACTAAATGAATTGGTTTAGGGGTGCAGCACCCCAGCGTTATTGGATGACTATGCCAGAACTGGGAGTGGCTATTGCTACATCTATTAACCGTCCTATTGTATGTATAACCAATTCACAATCTCTTTTGTGTCTTCCGCTAAGAGGTTCTCCCGATTCAGCAGAAATATTGTCTCCGGTTGTGATTCTTCGTGTGGGGAACAACGAATGTGCTCACTTCGTTCTTGCGTTTCTTGATGAAGACTCACCACTCCCGTATAATCACCCACAATGGAGACATTTTAGAAATGCCGAGGCCGCGCCATGGGAACATGTGTTTGCTCAACGACAGAGGATGTTTAGATATACGTAGAAAACAGTTATTGATTTATATTGTAAATGACACAACATGTATAGACGATTACTGATTTATATTGTAAATGAAAAAACATGTATAGACGATTACTGATTTATATTGTAAATGACAAAACATGTATAGACGATTACTGATTTATAGCAAACGACTCGTCATTTTTTGTTACAGATTTCTTAGTTTCTAGTTATATTGTAATTTTGTGAACCATGTATCAACTATTAATCTATAACAAGATTGGTTCTTGTGAACCATGATATTACTAATTTATGTTGTGAATAATTATACAAATTCTTTTGGCCAGATGCAACAACAAAATCCTTACTTGTGTCGTTGTCAACGTGGATTAATAATTGAAAGAACATCCCACAAGCCCAAAACTTGTGGTCTGAAGTATTATGCATGTCCTTTCTCAAAGGTAAATAATTAAACGTTTGCTTATTTGCGTAAATATATCAATAACTTGTTTGTTTAGAATACATTTCTTATAATTGTTTCGTCATGTAACAGCCAGGGATTAAAGACTATGGGTGTCGATACTTCATGTGGAAGGAAATATTTCAACAAAAGTACTTTGGTGAAGCCTCTTCTTCAACGCAGTGCTCAAACTGCGAAACTAAAGATACAACGATCAACATGCTATTGGCTGAAAATAATTTGTTGCAGGCAAAAATAAAGGCGTTGGAGGCATCACTGGAATTGGCAAGAAATCCAGTTGATCACGCATGTCAGCCGAGTGGAATACTCTATGAGCTTATACATGACATTAATAATCTTCATGTGGAGTAGATTTCGTTGTAATATTGAAAACATTGTTGTTTTACTTGTTTAATGTTTTATTGTTATTGTTTAATTAAATGGAAACAAACACATAATTAAAAAGCATAACGTAAAATAAATGTCATATAAAAACACTACACAATTAAATACACTATACATATAAAAACACTACACAAATAAATACACACTATATATACTCTACAAATAAAAACACTATATATATATACATTACACAAATAAATAAATAAAAAAAAATAATAAATAAATAAAGAAAAGAAGACAAACCATTCATTGGGCCAATGATTGGCCTAGTATGAGGTGCAAGGGAAAGAAAAATGGGGGTGCAAGTTTAGATCGCCCCTATTTATTATGTTGTTTATGAGACATATATGGTTAATGATATACTGTGTATATATGTGTTTGGAAAATTGTGCATATTATATAGAACTATTATAACCCATCTCATATAAATTTGGTTCGAGACATATAACTTTAAATGCGATGAAGTGCAATGTTCTCCATATTATTTGATTTCTGAATAAAATCAAGTATAATCGAAGCACATGTGGTCATAAACTAGTGTTTATGAGCCAATATTATTAACTGACATGACCGGTTGGACCATCCCGGGTTAACAATGATGCGAAATGTATAAAAAAACCATGGGTTCTTCAAGGTTGATTTGTTTGTCCTTATTGTTATCAATGGAAGTTAATTGTTCTTCTATCACCGCCAAACTAAAATAAGGACTTTGTCGTATGAAATTTTGAAAAAGAATAAAGGGGTGTACATAGGCCTAATACATCCGACATATGGATCATTTTGAGTTTTAAAATCGATGCATCGTCAAAATGATCATCAAAGACGCAACTTAAGGTTAGCGTGATTAATGGCTCGGCATATAAAATGCGAGCATGGTTTTCCATATTATATCTATCGAAATGGTGGTGAATACTTCCAAGTATTGGGCGATTATTGGAATAAGTGTTGAACATTATGTAGCCCATGTTCATACGCAAATTGCTTTTGTTGAAACGTTTATAAAAAGTCTTCAGTTGATTGCAAAGCCAATAATTATGAGAACAAAAGTCTTAGTTTTTGGGGCATGTTATAAAACAAATAAACAAATAATTCGCATCTTGCCAACAAATTATAATGAATCCTCCCCATTAGATTGATTTTTGGTCACAAACCATATTTCCCAAGTGCAAATTGATTTATTCCATGTAGCCCATGTTCATACGCAAATTGATTTTGTAATTGTGCAACCTTTCTTATAGTAAATCCATCACAATGCACAACAATGTGATGTTGAAATTGATAATTCATTCAGGGGGAAAATGAGCAGCAAGAACCGTTGGAATTAACTAATATATTATAAATGTTGATCCTCACGATAATGTATTTGAACTTGAAGTTTAAGAGACAATTAATATTCCAGATCTAGTAATTGTCAGACAGGTTTAGTGACCTAAATAAGTGACTAGATCATATATATGTTGCTAGTGCTCCAATTATATTGTATGTCACAACATGACAATCAATGATTGGTAGTGAGTTTATGGCATGACTGGAACATGATAGACTAATCGATTCCAAGTAAAAGTCCTCAAATAAATAAATGAAATGCAGCAAAAAAATTAAGATGGTTTAATTGAGGCAATAAAGATCCCATAGTCTTCTAAAGAGACACTAGACATAAAGGTAATTGGAAAAAATTTCGGGTACGTGAAAAGCTATGAGATCTCAATAAATGATATAATGCAATGTCTAGTAAAGTGTGGAATCGAAAATATAAATGAATCGACGTCGATGAAGATATTATATACAATAATGTGCATGATAATGATTATGTAAATAAATAAGATATCGCTATAATCATGGTGAGGATCATGGAAGCATACCTGCACGAATTGCAGTTATATAAATGAATATCCAAAAGATATAAAGACGCAAAGAAGAAGTTAAAGAGTAATGTCTCTTGTGACTAGACATGGTTACTGGGACTTGAAGTCCATATATATGAATGTGTAAATTATTGGATATGCATTGGTCTTTAGGAGAAAGTGAAATTAAAGTATTGAAATTTTCGTATATAAGGCATAACTAATGGCACTCAATACTTTTATAAAGACATGGAAATGATCATAAGGAGATGTGTTCTCATGTGGTGGCTCCAATAATGTATATAATATTTATAAGTCTGGCAATGTAATAAATAATCGACATGCGTCTAAAAGATAAATGAATAGAGCTCATGTAATGTTGAAATTTTATTATAAGATATAAAATGCAAGAAGCATGCTAGTGATTTTCAATGCTTAGAGCATATAAGAAAAGTTCTCGAGAACCTTATTTGATTATACTGAATCAATAATATTATTAGGCATATATGTTATAATCGCCTTAGAATATACTCACTGAAAATTGTGCCATAAAACTATGTTTGCCCATGTTATTTATAAGAAGACTTGGTCTTCAATATGATGTAAGTTTCATATAGTCTGATAATATGAATATTGATGGAACTCCGACATAGCTTCAAAGGCGGTTGAATGCTTAGAAATTGAACCTTGAAAGAAAAGATAGTTTGTCTGATTTTACGAATTGAATATCTTAAGGATGAAATCCTTCAACATAATGAAAGCTATATAAAGATGCTAAATAACTATATATAGATAAATGATGCTCATGTTTATGAGGTCACGTGATGCTGAAAATACATCCTTGATTTATAAAGATGATGATCACAATATATATTTAAAGTGTGATACTAAAATGCGTATGAAACGATTGAAGTTCTTGCTAGTGGTTATACATGATATAATATATCATTCACTTTGAATTTGTTGGCAATGAATAACTATAAAGTATGATGATATACTTGCATGAGATGTATGACATATGGTAATGCGAACAACACGTAGAAAATATTTATTCATGTGATTCTATAAAGACACTTTAATGTGCATTTCACTGACTCATGAGTTTAAGTGATGTGATCATTAGGGGGAGAGAAGATACGCGTTGCACTCTTTTTCCCTTGACCACGGTTTTGTCCCCACCGGGTTTTCCGGCAAGGTTTTTAATGAGGCAACATCAAGTATGTACTCTTTTTCGTTCACTAGATTTTTGTCCAACTGGGTTTTTTCTAGTAAGGTTTTAACGAGGCATAATCCTTAAATGGACATCTAAGGGGGAGTGTTTTGGATAAATATAGAGTGAATGTCCATATCTCTTAGTATTTGTAGTTATCTTATTTAGAGTATTGTATCTTGTGGAATACTCCACCTTGTAATTATATATACATGCCTCCATAGAGAGATGAATAATACAATTCTTTTATGTTTCAATCTTTATTCTTGTTCTGTGTTCTCTTCTTAATTATTTGTTTCACAACAATAAACAAATTGTCATATATGGGTTGTACATTTACATGTATACCCTAAGAATATAATATACCATTAAATGTGCACAAAAGTCAACATAGAACTGAATTGTCAAAAAATCCATGAGGTGCTAATGGGTTTTGTGAAAAGGCATATTTAAGGGTGTTGATCACTGTGTCAAATCCGAAAACTTAAAACAAACAATTTATAAATGTCACATCATATGTAAACCCAAAGTAAAGTAGCAAACCAAACTGCACCTGAATCTAGTTATAAAAAATTTATAGATCAAATAATTATACATCAAGAGAGAGAGAAAACTAGGATGGTGTTTACACCATTGTTATTTGTCACATTTTGATTATGGGATAGGATATTCCTATCTTTAAAATGATTGTAATATATCATCTAATTTTTTTATTTTTATAATTTTGTTTTATTTTAAAACAACGAAATAGAAAGTACGAAACAAAATAAAGTTCTTTAGCTATCTAACACAGTACAAGTTAAAGAAGGTAGAAATAATTTGTAAACCGGAAGAAAAATATGAAAATCTATGGCCTTTTGAGGCCGCTATAATGTTTTCTTGCGGTAGACACAACATGAAATTGAAGCATACCAGTTTACTCTAATGGTCAATGAGTAAATCGTCAACATAATATACTGTTGGATACGTTACAATATAATTCTTTTTGTAGTAAGCGTAAGTGAACCATAGTCCAAAAACGTTGTGATTTCATTATTTTCACTTTCCATTAAACCACAAGAACTTGTCTTAATTCATCAAGGATAACATATTCTGTAATCGTAGCAAACTAGCAACCATTTATATCTGATACCTTTAAAATGCTAATGAAATTTGCTTTGGCGTTATAAGTTGATACTGATGACGTATAGTCTGGAGTCGGGTCATGAACCCGACCACAGTCCACTACTTTCAAGCCCGGCACGAACCGGGCCAATATCAATAAGCGTTTGGGCTCACGAAAGCCCAAGCCCAAATCTATTTACGGAATAGATATCCGATATCTTCTAAAATAAGGAGATAATCATTCCCAACCGACTTAGGCGGGATACGCCGAAGGTTGGGGAACACGGAACCAACAAGGATTCCGTGCGTATATAAAGGGAATTATATCCCTCGTTTAAGGTACGATCTCATAACCCTAAAACTCCTTAAACCCTAAACCGATTACTCACTCTCACGCCGGAGGATAATCGTGGGAGACAATCCCACGGTAAGCCTAACGGTGTTTCTTGTCTCTTAGTGCGCAGGTCTCAAGCAGCAATTCTCAATTGGTACGAGAACCGGAGCTCCAAATCAGGAACGTCCAACTTTTGTATCAACAAGTGGCGCCATCCGTGGGACCCTACACTAAGAATCGACACTAGAATGACAAAACACGGCAATCAGCGATCGCAGTCAGATCTTATGGGGAAGAAGTCGCAGAGTGGACTAACCCCTAAGCAGACCTCTGGGACAACCAGCGCTGCTAAAAACAAGGGGTCAGGTCAAGACTTGATCTTCCCTCTGGTAGAACCGCACTCGGGAACAACCCAAGTCACTACAACCACCACGAGTGGAGTAGACCCACTGCGCACCGTCTTTACTACTCCTTTTCAATCGGTGCTAGAAACTGACCTGACAAAGGTACCAGCGGCACCAGGTCGGGATAAGAATGCAGCGGTAGAAACAAACGCACTCACTCTCGAGGGAGTCGCGCCAGAATTAGCACCAGAAGCTTTCGTATCCCAAAACTACGAAGCATTGGCTGCCCTCATGCAAGAGGAAGAGAAGAATAGATCAGGGCGGAACCTGAAAGCCCGACTCAATTTCGATTCGGAATACGATACTTCTCCACTGCGCCACCAGAAGGAAAAGCGCAGAGGAAGCGGTCATAAACCCCCAGTATTCAACAGAATCGGGAGGAGGATCGAGGGTGATGAGACATCTCACTCGCAACACTTGAGTGATAGTGATAGAGAAGAACGGCGTACCAGTGTCTACGCCAGACTGGGTAGCCGCAGAGTACATGATAGACTGGGGCGAAAGTATTCCCCAAGTGAAAGCCCTTCAGATCCAGACTATGAGTCAGATTCTGAGGATGGCCGGCGCAAGCGCCGTAAGAAGGTAAATTCATCTTCTGACAACTCCTCGGACAACGAGGATAGTGATACAGGGCATTGGAAATCCAGAAGCAGACGCGATAGCCAAGATGAAGACATGTCTCTCCCATGGCGCCGTCAGAAAGTGGATGCGTTCACCAGACGCATTAGTGATTTCTCTGAGAACAAGAAAAGGCGCATGCCTGCAAATGTTAAAACCTATGATGGGACAGGTGATCCTGACGATCACCTAAAAATTTTTGAATCAGCCGCGACCATCGAAAACTGGCCACAACCGGTTTGGTGCCACATGTTTAATTCCACACTAGTGGGAAGCGCGCGGAACTGGTTCAACAAACTCCCACGAAGGAGCGTGAATGGTTTTGAAGAGTTGAGAAAGGCGTTCCGCCTAAATTTTACTCAACGCAAAAAGTGTGCTAAAAATCCTGTCGAACTCGCCAGGGTAAAACAGAACCAGGGAGAATCCACGAGCGCATTCATGGAACGCTTCAAAGATGAATGCATGCAGGTTAAAGCATGCCCTGAAGTCTTAAAGATCTCGGGCTTCATGAATGGGATTAATAACCCAGAACTCATCAAGAGGTTAAACGACAAGATCCCTGAGACCTTTGATGAACTCATGAAGCGCTCTCGGTCTTTTGTCCAGGGAGAAGCCGCTGCGGCGGATAGCAAAAAGAACCATTCTAGTTACCGGTCACAGGAACAACCTGGGAGACAATCCAACGACCGAGGTAACAACCGTAACAGGAGCTACCGCAGCCAGAGGAGCGGCAGAGACAGGGATAATGACAGGTATACTCCCCTGATCAAAACCCCAAAGGAAATACTCGCAGCAGAAGGAGCGAATTTCCCAAGACCGCCGCAGATGCGCACACCAGAAGATCGACGCACTGGCAATGGATACTGTGACTACCACGCGCAAAAAGGTCACACCACTAACTAGTGTGTCCAGCTGCGCCAACTCATCGACAAGATGGTCAAGGAGGGCAGACTAGACCACCTAGTTAAAAACATTAAGGAGGGAAGAGATAAGCAAAAGAATGGAAGCAAGAAGGAGACACCCAAAGATAAGGCCGACACAATCTACATGATACAGATGTGGCAACGAACCACTAGAAAAAAGGTCAGCCAGGAGTTTTCCCGAAGAAGTGAAATCTCTTTCCCTACTTTAACTGCGGACAACGCAGCAGCAGAGCCCCTCACCATTGAAATCAGTGCGGGTGGTCACGACATACACCGCATGTACATCGATGGTGGAGCATCGGCAAATATCATGTATGAGCATTGCTTTAGAAGACTACGACCTGAAATACGTAGTCAGCTAAATCCGGTCAACACAGCACTCACCGGTTTCACAGGTGAAAAAATATGGCCCATGGGACAGCTGCGATTACTAGTCAGCGTTGGCAACGCAGACCACTCTACGACAACCTGGATGGATTTCATGGTGATCAAATCCCCCTCATCATACAATGGCATTATTGGGAGACCAGGGATATCAGCCATGCGCGCGGTGCCATCAACAGCGCACGGGATGCTTAAATTCCCAGTAGAAGGGGGCATTGTCACTCTCTACAATGCCACGGTACCAAACAGAGAATGTAACACGGTTACATGCGAAATGGAACCAATCCCGAAACAGTGCGCGGCCAAAGTCCCCAACGTGAAGGTCGCAATTCACCCAGAATACCCAGACCAGGAAATAACCATTGGAGGGTCATTGTCGGACAACGGCAAAGCAGCTGTGTGTGCGCTCCTACAAAAGAACGTGGATATTTTCGCGTGGGAGCCAAAACACATGACTGGAGTACCACGCTCGATCACAGAGCATAAACTCAGAATCCGACAAGGATACTCGCCGATACGCCAGAAGAAGCGTGGCCAAGCTCCAGAGAGGGCGCAGGCAATCCTGGCAGAGGTACAGAAATTGGTAAAGGCGGGAATTATGCGTGAAGTCTATTACCACGACTGGCTTTCTAATCCAGTAATGGTCAAAAAAAGCGATGGTAGCTGGCGAATGTGTGTAGACTTCACCGACCTTAATAAAGCATGCCCGCAGGACTGCTATCCATTACCAGAGATAGATTGGAAAATAGAGTCCTTGTGTGGATACCCGTTGAAGTGTTTTCTTGATGCGTACAAGGGGTATCACCAGATACAAATGGCCCAGGAAGACGAGGAAAAGACAGCTTTCCACACAAGCCAAGGCGTGTACTGTTACACAAAAATGCCGTTTGGCTTGAAGAATGCGGGTGCGACCTATCAGCGGTTGGTAGACAATGCCTTTGAAAAACAGGTGGGCCGCAACCTGGAAGTCTATGTGGATGACTTGGTCATAAAAAGTCATACTGAAAATGAACTTGTGCGCGACATAGAAGAAACATTCAAGACTCTACGAGAAATCAACATGAAGCTAAATCCTAAGAAATGCACCTTCGGCGCTACTGAAGGCATGTTCTTAGGGTACTTGATAGAACCTGATGGCATAAAACCTTGTCCGGAAAAGACAAAGGCAGTAATAGAGCTTCCCTCACCACGCACGCTGAAGGAAGTTCAATCCCTCAATGGAAAACTGGCTGGCCTCAACAGGTTCCTATCTAAATCAGCAGAAAAGTCATTGCCTCTTTTCAAAACACTCAAGAAGTGTATAAAAAAGGGTGACTTTCGGTGGACGACGGAGGCGGAAGAAGCCTTCACCACACTCAAACAGCATCTAGCAACACTCCCAACACTCGTGGCACCCCGACCAGGGGAAGAGCTGATCATGTATTTATCAGCAACTCATGGGGCAGTCAGCGCAGTGCTACTAACAGATAGGGACTCGGTGCAAACCCCTATCTACTTTGTAAGCAAAGCGCTTAAGAAGACGGAGGTGAACTATAGTGCCATGGAAAAGCTGGTCTTGGCATTAGTGTTTGCCGCCAAGCGACTGCGCCGGTACTTCCAAGCGCACCCGATAGCGGTAATCACAGATCAAGCCATCAAGCAGATCATCTCCAAACCCGATGCGTCAGGACGACTCCAGAAGTGGAGTGTATTGCTAGGCGAACATAATATCTCTTACAGACCACGCACCGCAATAAAAGGACAAGTTCTGGCGGACTTCATCATCGAGAAGCCAGATACCGACGAGGTACCTACACCAAGCGAGAAAGAACTACAAGATCCATGGATTTTGTTTACAGACGGGTCCTCATGCGTGGATGGCTCAGGAGCTGGCCTTATTCTCACAAACCCAGAGGGAATGGAATTCACTTACGCACTGCGTTTTGAATTTACCTCGACAAACAATGAGGCAGAATATGAAGCTCTGATCGCCGGACTACGCATTGCAGCTCGAATGGGTGTACGTAACTTGGAAGCAAATGTGGACTCCCGGCTAGTGGCCAACCATGTGTTGGGTGAATACGTGGCCAAAGAAGAAAATATGATTCAGTATCTTGAGAAGACTAAGACACTGATCAAAGGCTTTGACAGATTTACTATCAAGCAAGTCCCTAGAGGAGAAAATCGCAAAGCAGATGCACTAAGCAAAATCGCCTCGACAAGCTTCGCACACTTATCAAAGCAAGTGCTGGTGGAAACACTGAAAAGCAAGTCAATATCGAAGATGGAAGTCTCCGCAGTCATAGAGGAGGATGGTCCTACATGGATGACACCGATTGCAGAATTCTTAAGCAAAGGTACATTACCCCAAGAACAGACAGAAGCTCGCAGAATACGGCGCACAGCGCAGAGATTCGAATTGCGCGACAACATACTGTATCGACGTTCTTTCCTCCAACCATGGCTTCGATGCGTCGGCCCCTTACAAGCAAATTATGTGCTGCGAGAAATCCATAAAGGTTCATGTAGCATGCACGCAGGACCACGGTCCGTTGTAGCACGCGCCATGCGATCGGGATACTACTGGCCAACCATGCATAAAGATGCGCGAGATTTGATAAGGAAGTGCAATGATTGCCAAGTCCACAGACCCGTACCGCGCCAACCACAGCATGAGTTAACGCCAATCACGGCGCCGTGGCCATTTTACAAATGGGGCATTGATATCGCAGGACCTTTTCCAATAGCAGCAGGCGGTCTCAAGTTTCTCATAGTAGCTATAGACTACTTCACCAAGTGGATCGAGGCAAAAGCAGTGGCGACAATTACTGGCAACCAGGTGAAACGCTTTGTCTGGGACAACATAGTATGCCGCTTCGGATTACCTGGAGAAATCATCTCGGATAATGGGAAACAATTCTGTGACAACCCCTTCAAAGATTGGTGCGAAAAGTTAAACATCACCCAACACTTTGCGTCAGTTACGCACCCACAAACCAACGGTTTAGTCGAGCGCGCAAATCGAAGTCTGGGTGAAGGAATCAAAGCACGCTTGGACAAGCACAAAGGAAGGTGGGTCGAAGAACTTTCACATGTATTATGGGCGCACCGCACCTCAGTTAAAACCAGCACGGGGGATACCCCCTTCTCTCTAGTATACGGGACAGAAGCCGTTATACCAACTGAGATCGGCATGCCAACTATCCGCACTGCGGAGATCAATGTGACTACAAATGACGACGAAAGACGTGTCGACTTGGACCTACTGGAAGAAAGACGCGAACGCGCGGCCATACGGGAGGCAAGGTCAAAGTCAAAAATGAAAGGATACTATGATGCCAAGGTACGCAGTGTTTCATTCAGACCAGGCGACTTTGTCTACCGCGCCAATGAGGCAAGCCACGCTGAAGATACAGGTAAGCTGGGACCAAAGTGGGAAGGACCTTATGAGGTTACTGAAGCAACAGGCACAGGCGCGTACCGGCTACGAGGTTTGGATGGTCGTGACCTACCGCGCACATGGAATATCAGCAACCTCAAGAGGTGCTACCTATAAGAATAGCTACGGCCCAGCGCGCAGATGCTCCGCACTTTCAGTGCTCAATAAACATTCATGTACTCAGTTTTTATTTTTCATATTTACTGTTTCTTTGTTATTTCTTGATAAACTTGCAAGTATTAATAAAAACGTCGCGGTTTCTAGCTAACTCCGCGACACATTTTAAGTTGTTATCTCCATATACTGTATGTCTTAACAATTTTTTATTTCTTGCCCACGATAGCGTGCATGCACTACAAATAAACCCACGATGGTAAAAGGATAAGTTGACCTACTAACTAACTTGTTGAGTAAGAGGGTTGCAAACCCATCAATACTGGATCACGCATCCTTGTTAAACACCTTGTTCTCAAGACGTTGGAATAAGATATGTGCGCACCCCACGACGGGTGCACAGCAATGCACACGTGCATGTTTAACAACTTTGGAGCCAAGACACTTGCTTCCTTCATACGATATTTATAGTACGCTGTGAATAATAACATACACGATTATGATTAAAAACTTAGAATTATTTTCCAAGTATACTATAATTTTCATACACGACTATGAATTTCCTACATTTGCAGTGGCTTACATGTTTGTTTCTTCGGCAACACATACATCTTCCACACAAAGACAAACAGATAAGCTTACATTACACTTTTTAGTTATATCCACAGCGGCAAAAAGACCTTTATTTATAACTACGAGTTATTACAAAAGATAGCAAACATATCCTCTACAAGCTATTACAACGCCTAAGTGACGAAGTGCCAACATGACTTGTCGCATCTTTCACTTCGCTGATACTCTTCAACACATCTGCATCTTGATGCGACACGGTGGCCACACTGACTGGCACTCCATCAGACCTTGGCAAATGGGCTGCACCAACACCACACAAGATAGCTTTACCCGCAATACCTTTTTTCTTAGCAAGACGGGTCGCATGCGCTTCCAAGACCTCCTGCAAAGATACCTCTTTTTCTAAAGCAAAGGGATTCTGACTATCCCTCGGTCGTGCAAACACAGGTACCTGAAGCTGCGACTCATGGGGTTTCAAAAAATAGTCCGGCTGTGTGTCGGCATCCTCAGCACGATGACGCGCCAATGTCAACCCTGCCATAATAACACTTATCGGATAATCTTGGTCGCGCTCAAGCTCCGAAATCATTGGGAGCTCTAAGTCTTTCATTCTCTGCATGGCAGCGACCAAATGATCATATGATTCCGCATCATAACCCGGTACCTTATCAAGAGGTGCTTTCAACAGTTCTGCATCATGGAGTTGTTCAACTGCCTCTGATTTACCACGCTCTAGAGCGCACTGCACAACCTCTCCGAAAGCATTCACCACCTCTGGCGATTCCAGGGTGCTAAGGGCAGCTAGGCGAAGACCGTGGCCTATGAGCCACCTGCGCTCCGCTATGGTGGACATGAGCTGAGGATACAGCTCCTCGTCGTACTCGATGCTCATCTTGCGCAGTTTAGCCTCCTGCACCTCCAATGACCAGCTCACAGTGGCCCCAAGCTCCCCCAACTGTGCAAACAAACTTTCCTTGCCCTGCTCTAGATGTTTAAGGGCCCAGCGGCACACAGACTTGTACCTGGCAGCCTCAGCGCGATCCTGACTTATTTGACACATTAGTGCCATCTTGTCCTCGGCCTGTTTTTGCGCATATGCGCTGAGCTCACTAGCCTCTGCACGGGCGCCATCCAGTTGCACTTGGGTACTTGCCAGCTGCGCCTCCAACAGAGCTATTGTTTGGTCCTTCTTTGAACTTTGGTCCTCCCCACCAGATACTCGATCTTTCAGCTTCACAATCAACGAAGCCTGATGCGCGGAGACTTGAACCAATTCTTCAACTAATTGATCCAGGGGCACATCTGCATCAGCTTGGTTTTCATTATCCTGGCTCTGCGGCTCAGAATGTGCTGACTGTATCGGACTCGCCTTGGGAGGTGACTCTATGACCTGCTCCACCCTGCGAATGATGACCAGTGCAATGTTAGAATTACACCTAGCACGTTCACCAACTAATGGAAATCACACATGTATGGTTTTACTTACTTTGGCTCCGCGTCCTCAGCAGACGGGTGTGACGACGCTTCATCAGTGGAGGACAACTCCACAGTTTGAATCACGGGACGTTTCTTCCTTGACGGACCCGCACTATCATCTCTTCGGGTCCTTTTGCGACTAAGCGCAGCCTCTTCTTCTTCTTCCTCTTCAGGATGAGCCACAGCAACGGGCGCTGACTGCGCTACCAGCGACGTTACTTCAGGATTGGGACGGCTCTGCAGAGGCGTTGCCTCCACTGCAACTGAGGAACTGGTCCCTGTTTCCCCCGCATTCAGCTCCATAGTGCGCCCTGCTGTAGCAGCTAAGATAGGCTCCTCATCATCTCTCAATGGTCTAACCCCTGTCCTTACTGCAACAGGCTTTGCTAGCTGTACGACAGTGAACAGATCCATCTCTGCGCAAGACAAAAACATATATACAAACAGGTAATATAGTGCGCGACATGTACGGAAGATTGTTCTTACAATATTTACACACTGAAGTACGGAGGAATAAGTACCCACCCTGGCCATTGGCGTCTAAGAAGATAGGGATCTCATCTTCAGGGCCATAATAATTACGGCTGATTCCCATGTGCACCAAAAATCCCTCTGGATATGCACTGATGGGGATGCGGTTTGCATTTATCAGTTCCGCATCCTCGATGTTATAAGACCCAGGCACTGGGTACTCATCCCTCTGTAACGTTCCCCTGGTATAAAAATCATAATTCCAGGGAAAACACGTATCATCTACCCAGAAGAAGTATTCCCTCCAATTCCTAAGTGCATCTAACTTATCTGTATAGCACTGTAATCTACCCGCGCGTTTTGAAAAGGAAACCCACCCATGCGCCCAGGTAGTGTGATAAAAGGCGCGGAATAGGTGGATGGTGGGGTTAATCCCCAACAGACGGCAATTTACCTCAAAATTGGTTATTTTAGCCGCGCCGATACAATGCAGCTGCGATATGTGTAGCGTATAATAGTTTAACACATCGCACAGAAAGCGTGACAGGGGCACACGTTGATTCGCAAATTCGAATAACCGTGTGTATACACCCACTTTCCCTTCGGGGAAATCCGCAATCGTGGCACGCGCATCCGGAACCACTGGATGCACGTCCCGGGGTATAAAGTAATCTGAGGTAAATTCCATCAGATCGATCAAATTAAGGTCGGAGGTGAAGTCAGACAACTGTTTAACCATGATGATATACTTTTTTGCTATATCGCACGCGCGGTTACCTTTGTGGTTGGTTACTTTTGGGGATTATAGCTCTTAAACTGCTTTAGAAATGGTGGATGGCATTTTTTACTGTGAGGAATCCGGTGAAAATGACTCGCCAAGTTATATACTTCTCTTCTTTCACACGATTGGCGACACGTGGATTCCACTAGTCTTCATTGTGTGGTCGAGATGGCTTGATGTGACAATGGGGCAGTAACTTTCCCCCGATTAACGAGGTATTGACTATTCATATAGATGTCTCGATACATTGCACCTACGGGTAGATGTATGGTTTCTTTCGTACGTTTCGTACGTTTTTATTTTTATGATTACGGTCATTAGTCTAGCACCCGCAGTTACGCACTGCGCATACTAGACTGGGGGGACATGATGACGTATAGTCTGGAGTCGGGTCATGAACCCGACCACAGTCCACTACTTTCAAGCCCGGCACGAACCGGGCCAATATCAATAAGCGTTTGGGCTCACGAAAGCCCAAGCCCAAATCTATTTACGGAATAGATATCCGATATCTTCTAAAATAAGGAGATAATCATTCCCAACCGACTTAGGCGGGATACGCCGAAGGTTGGGGAACACGGAACCAACAAGGATTCCGTGCGTATATAAAGGGAATTATATCCCTCGTTTAAGGTACGATCTCATAACCCTAAAACTCCTTAAACCCTAAACCGATTACTCACTCTCACGCCGGAGGATAATCGTGGGAGACAATCCCACGGTAAGCCTAACGGTGTTTCTTGTCTCTTAGTGCGCAGGTCTCAAGCAGCAATTCTCAATTGGTACGAGAACCGGAGCTCCAAATCAGGAACGTCCAACTTTTGTATCAACAGATACAAATGCTCGAATATGATGTTAAGGGCTATGTTAATTTCGGTGCTTAGTATTTTTTTTGCGCAAAATTGAAGTTAAATTGTCTCAGTTGTTCTAAACTTTCAGAAAATAACAAAATGACGTCTTCAAATAACTAAAACTAGTAAGACTTAAAAGGTAAAAACTTGAAGTGTTAATTACCTGTGCCCCTTGTGTTATGATATTTACTTGATTGGACTTGTTTGATAAATGAAATACACAAGGTCATAAATCTAAATTCTAGTAGATGGGCTAGAACATTATTAGCCCAGTTAAAGTCCGATTCAAAATTAGGTTTTCTCTAAACCAAAGTGTCATCTACTTAACTTGTTATCTGTTATCTGTTCTTAGCCACCAACAGATCTCAAAAACCATCAAATGATTATATACTCCCAAAATGATGATGACAATTTGTCATCAACTTCTTCTACACAACAATTTCACTTTTTATTCTCTTGCATAGATCCAATATGCGCAGGGAATTAAAGTGATGCAAGTGGCTTAGACTACTTTCATAAAAGTGTAGATACCTATTCAAGGCACCTACCATCGTGATGTGAAGAGCTCAAACGTTTCTTAAAATTAAGAAAATGGATTTGGGAAGGTCTATAAATATTTAGAAGCGATGGTTCAGTGGATTTGGTAAGGTCTACAAACGATGAGAAAATAATGTTTACGAGATGATCCTCGTTTACGAGTAAATTTTAGGTTGATTATTGTATAGATTGTAGTTGTTTCATAAAGACTAAACTACCATGATATACAAATCATGCATCGTGATATAAAGAGCTGAGAGATGGAGCAGAATTACATCAAATTGCTTATTCTAATATAGGCGAAATGATTGTTTTTTGTTTTGCTTTTCTGGTTCAAATACTAGTGTACTGTTTTCATGTTGTTGCAAGGCTTTGGCCAATCTTGTTTTTGCTACTAAAGATATTCCATGTACACAAACTTGTTATTAGTTCCATGTGCATACGTATATTCATATTTGTTTATCTTGGACACTGATTATTTAGCTTATTCCAACACATAGACACTACTATAAGCTATGTAAAGCCTAAGATCATGAGCTTATTTAGGAAACCAATATGTGACTGTATTGGTCTACTGGTGTTCCTAATACCTTTGAACTGACTTGAACTATACAAGAATCAAGCTTAAGCCTGAGCCGTTATGAACGTAGCAAAAATGGTAAAACCAAAGGGACTCAAGAATGCTCTCTAAGGTCTTAGGTTTAAGAGCGACCAAACCTTATGATCGATGAAGCCAAACGATGTGGCTACAATGTTTGTACAATGGTGCTGGTTCTAGTTTCCTTGTAATTTTGATTTGCTTCATGTTTCATTGCTTTGCTAGTTGTCATAAAATGAGATTATTCTGGAGTGTTTAATTGCCTTTCTAGAAAAACTAAGTTCGGCATAGTTCGGTCGTGTAGTACCCATAATTTTTTCTCTTTGAAAAAGTTACGCCTCTAATTAAATGTCGTATAAAACACGAAATTCATGTTGAATTGTTGAAAATTTAACACACTAAAATTATTGAACTAACTCTAATGTTGAAATTTAACCCAAAAGTATTTATTAAAAGGTTTTCTAAGTTAACACACTTTAGCAAAAGGGTGGTGATTTGCACACTCCTTTCATTGATTGAAAAACTCTAATTTAGAGTGTATTGACATTTATGAACTCACATAATGTTTACTCATTTTGTAAGGGTATAAATGTTTAGACATTCTAAATTAAAGTGTCCAAACCTATTTGAAAAGTGTGCAAATCATCTCTCTTTAATTCTTGATTTTAATCAAAAATTGTTTTAGAATAAATTGTATTATATTACTAACTTGTGTACTATGTATGTATACAAGCGTATTATTTTGAGCTTGTAATGTGTGACTTTTAAACATGACAAGTAATCAAGCGATAGACCATTTTGTTTATCTATCTTGTAGTTTGAAATGAGGCGGAAAGAGATGAAAATTGGAATTCGAACATAACTCCTAACTCTTGTTTTTGTTGTCACACAAAAAGATGCTCTAATATGTTTATTTAACATCCTATTATGATGAATTTTTTTTAAGAAATTGATTCGCACTCCTTTTTATTGGGATACATTATGTTTTACAAAGTTATACAATATTCACAATTTCATATCATGTTTTGTCAGCTTGTAGAGCAATATGTGCAAATCAAAAAATAAAGTGCGCAAACCTCTCATATTTTGTTACTACGTTTAATCTATTCATATTGCGTGTATGAATTAAGCATGCAGAACGCAAAGAGCAAAAAAAAAGATTTTTAATTTAAAGCGCAAAGATAAGAAAAAAGTGAGCAAAATTGTTGATGAAGACGTATTTAAGTATGTTTTGGATGATGATAAATGTGTTATTACTACTTTATAAATACTTTATAATATGAAAATAATATTATCGTTGTTGAAAGTTTAATTAAGCTTTGTTCTAAATAATATGAAAAATTATGTAGAATGATTGGAACATTTGTAATAATATGTTACTTAATAAATCAATTATACATATAATCATTGATAACATACATATGTACGGTATACTATATTTTAGTTGGCAATGGCATTTTTATTTTAATATTCATATTCGTAAAATTATAGTTATGTTTATGTCGTAACAATCTTCGCACAACATTTTAATCGCAAATAAATTAAATTACAAGATACCCGCCACTCTAACGTTCAAGTACTATACTAGTTAGAAAATGATTATTTAAGTGTTAAATCATCATAAGAAATATATGTATGCATAGTGAGTTACGACATATTTTTTTCGATGGTGTGTTTTGCTTTATGGAGTTAGCTTGGGCATCATAAGTTGCTACAACGCCTAAGAATAATATTAAAGGATATGTTGATCGTTGAGCTTATCTCAACCATGAGAATCAATTTACTCTAATGAGTCAACTAACTTCACAACTCAAATATACCTCACAACAACTCACACACACAAGCAACATACAAGTCGGTCACCACAAAAAACGACTCCCCTTAAAGGTTGCTGGACGACGCATTGGGGGAGGGGGCATGGTAATGGGCAGCACGCGTCTTGGAGGAAGGTCGGACTTCCATTACACCTAGTCTTAGTACCTAATAACCTATAGTTATTGTTGTATTAAAAAAAGAACAAAGTATATTAGTACGCATTAGTGTATTACATTGATCGAAATTTATTGTTGTCTTATTTGTTTGGATTCTATGTAAATTGCACAGGCTTGTTTGAACTATATATGTACGGGACTATATAGAGTTTATATCTGTATCTCCAAGTCCATGAGAATGATGACATAAACTTGATTGGGCTTGTTTGTAAAATTAAATAGACCAAGTGACCAACCTAGATTACCTTATGGCCCACATGAAGAGTCAAAAAAACCCAACCAGATTTTGCTTATAGAAACCCTAATTGAAAGAGCATCTTCTTTATTGTTATATGTTACTTAGATCTCAAAATTTTCATCTCAAAAACCCCACCATGATCATATGTTCTGAACTTGGCGACGGTGCCTCTCTGTCATCATGGCCTTCACCAGAACCATTTCACCCTGTGTTCTCTTGTCGACATCGAATCTTCATAGGGATCGGAAGTACTAGTAGTGGGTTAGACTACCTTCATAAAAAGTGTTTTACATGTCAATAAATCTTTGTTGGGGATCTGATGCGCACAAGCGAAATTGTCGTGAAAACGATGACATGATTCTTGTCTATGAATATAAGTCCTCATGACGCTTATAAAGATTGTAGTAAGTACTGGAGGACTCAACTACCTCCATATATATAATGAAAGGGCTAGGTTTGGTTGCGAATCATACATCGTGATATAAAGAGTTTAGAGAGGATTAGGCAGCTGAGATTTATGGATTTGGGTTGCCTGATGTGAGCTAACTAGTTATTGTTATGTCAATGTTTTATCAATATATTTGTTTCTAATTTTGTTCTAATGTGTATCTTGGTTCTTGTAATTCCTTTTTTAAATTGATTAAAGTTCAACCGTTATTTATGTTTTATGTAATGTAAATGGAGAATGTGGATTTGGTTTTTTATTATGTTAATGGTTATCATCTGTAAGCTACTGTCACAGTTTACTATCTATGTGTTCTTTTTAGTTACTAGTATTGGAATATTGGATTGCATACTTGAACCAAGAAAAGAAGCCACAACAAACCATGCCCATTTAGTTTACATGAATATTAGCGCATCACAAGTGATTTGGTGATGTTAAAACTTCGAAAATAAAAGCCACTGTCCAAGATTCAGATCTATATGGAAAACGATAATCAACAAAACAATCAATCATCAATACCAGGTAACAAATTGTCATCTATAGTTATGTCAGCTAGTTTACGCTGACCTTATGCAAAAGACACAAGGAAAGGAACCATGATTTAGCCACTAGCACGGGTTTGGGGCGGGGCGGGGCGGCCATCCCCAAACCCGATTACAAAAATCATCCCCAAACCCGACCCAATCCCTATTGGGGATCTTATCGGGGCGCCCCATTGGGGTGAGAAGCTCCCCCAAACCCGCTCCATTCCCCATTGGGGTCTTATCGGGTTTTCTTTTTTGAGCGCGATCCTCCACCATACTAATGTCTTTCCCCGTTTATTCTTATTTTTAAGCTATTAACAATATGATTTTACGGAATAACTTAAAGAATCGATAACCTACTAATAATGTATTAGGCATTGGAACAAATTACAACTTTTTTAGAATATTATGACACAAAACAAGATTTTATGATCACACTTTGAAATATTATAAAGATAAAAATTAACAAAAATTAGAGAATTATATTTAATACATAAATAGTAGCATAATATTTAAGGTATATAGATATATGTATATGTTTCGGGGCGGGGCGGGGCGGGGATAGTGTGCCCCGTCCACGCCCCAAACCCGATAAGAATCCCCGTTAAGGCCCCAAAACCCACCCCGAAACCCGATAAGCATGCCCCGCCCGGCCCCAATAAGTTCGGGTTTCGGGTTTCCTCATTGGGTTCGAGTTTTTTTGCCATCCCTACTTGTTGCTAGTCCTATGGCCTTGACCACCATACATTAGATGCTTTGAACTGTAGTAACAAAACGAGCGGGGTAGCCCGCGCGTTGCGGCGGGACTGTTATTATTTTGTTTTTTTTTTACGTTGTAATAGTATACATTTTTTTAATAAGTTTTTTTTTTTTTTAACTTATCGGGTTTTTAACGTATATGGGCTTATTTTTTTTAACATATTGGGTTCGGAATTTTAATTTACCACATGGGTTGGTTTTTATTTTGTTTTTCATTACATTTTAATAGTGTATATTTTTTTAAGAAGTTTTTTTAAAGTTATTGGGTTTCTCTAGGCATTTGGGCTTAATTTTTTAAACAAATTGGGTTGGTAGTAAAGAAAAAATAAAAAACCCAAGTGGCTAGAGAAACCCAATACTATTTTATACCTTTTCGCGCTAGCAAGATAGGGTTTGTCCATAGTCGTTTTCCATCTTCTTTTCAAATCGAGATTAAATGAATCGGTGAGTTAAACAGGTTAATTAGCCACTGTTAGGTTTTGATGTTTTCTTTACTTAACTAAGAATTTACATATGATACCATGCATCTGTTGTTAGATTATGATCTTGTATAATTTAGGTCTATGAAATTGGAAGTGTATGTTATGACTTTGTGTATGTTAAATGAAGAAAAAGTAATTATCAGTTTTTTTTTTTTTTTTTACTTTGATGTTTTGAATATGTGGTGTGGATGGTTTGTGAATATGATTTAATTAAGCTACACAGTATTTGGTCGTTTCTTTTTTTCTTTTAGGTTGTGTTGGTTGTATAGAGTCACAGCCTTTTTTAGCACTATAGGATTTTATTATTATTTATTT
Source organism: Chrysanthemum seticuspe (assembly GCA_019973895.1). Classification (NCBI taxonomy): domain Eukaryota; kingdom Viridiplantae; phylum Streptophyta; class Magnoliopsida; order Asterales; family Asteraceae; genus Chrysanthemum; species Chrysanthemum seticuspe. The sequence continues at coordinate 36,402,842 of BPTQ01000005.1, forward strand.
TTTATTTTTTTGGAATCTGTCATTGGAAAGAGAACCCAATGAGATACTGTTGTCATTTGGTTAAGGTAACTAGGTGTAACTGTTTATTTTGCCTATAAAAGCAGCTCTTATGTTGTTAGTATATGATAACGCTACACGCGTCGTTCGGGGTCAAGGAAACTTCCTTTTCTTCGAGCAAGTTTTATAACACCCTAGGCAGTGAACCTAATCGTTGTAGTGTAGTAATTAGGGTAAGCCACGGGTATTGATATCGTTCTCTAGGGGAATAGGAATGCTAGTAGGGAGTTACTACGCTAAGGTTAAGGTTGAGGAAGATTATTTTTTTATCTTTTTATATTTTATGAAAATGGAAAAGTACGAATCTCGGGTATTGGATTTGGGGGGTTGGTATTTCTACCGATTACTCTACTATTATCTAATTATCTAAACTAAGGTTGTGGGAGTCTATGTCTAATTAATGTGTGCTCGTATGATAGTTTAAAGATGTGTTTACTTAGTTTGTATTACTCCTTAATTATCTCCTATTGATGGTTGAGTGTCACGTCTTATTCCTAGTTGCGTTGTGTTTCTAAAGTTGTAGGGTATGCGTTTCTCCCTAACTCTTTGAAATTACCAAAGGGTCTTGTCTACAAATCCACGTAGAGATTATAGACTCCTACTCTAAGGCACTCTTCGGATGTTTTAGCCTACAATCACTCAGGTAATCATACTCTAAGGTTCACAAAGATGAATCAAGCATTAAGTACACAACGAATGACCTATCGCATTACTAGATCATTAGTCAACTAAGATAAGAAACAACCAATCAATATTCAATAATTAAGTTTCATACTTCCTAAGCAAACACACAAATAAATTAGCCGGACATGGAGAACATGCAAGCATACACACAAATAATCAAAGACATAATTGAATTAATGAAGCAAAGACTTATCTTGGTGTAAGATAGGGTTAAAAACCCTAAAATACTGTACAAGACACCTTAGGTTCGGTTTTAGGTTTTTACTCCAAAGACTCTCCACACTAATACTGAAAAATTCGGATTCTATATATAAGATTACAATTGCGACGGCGTCACCTTATGTTTAGTGACGCCGTCGTGTCGCCGCCATTAGGGTTTCGTCTTGGCCACGTTAACCTTGCGACGGCGTCACCTTATGTCCGTGACGCCGTCCTCTTCAGCTTCTGACGTCGTCTGGATCGCATCTAGGCCGTCTGAGTAGCGACGGCCTACTCTTTCACAACTAGACGCCGTCTCTTGAAAACACGAGTTTTGCGTTCTGACCCGTCACAATAATTCTCCGACGGCGTCGCAAATAGAACCTGACGCCGTCGCCTTCTACATTCAGCGACTGTGAGTGTCTGATTTCGACTTTGGCCATTTTCTTCATATATTCGCGCCTTTCTGTCCAAATAAGCGTCATTCCAGCATTTTGCCTTCACGAGACCTAAAAAGTGAAAAGGAACGATATTAAGTAATAACGGATACAAAAGTGGTCAAATAAGGACTTAAACGACCCCTCAAAATGGTACCTTTTAAAACCTTATCAGTATATTTGCTTGTATCATGTATAATTTCTTTTAAAACTGTGTTAAAAAAAATGGTTTCAACTCCAAACTTTGATCAACTAAAAGAGGCGTGTGAATCTTATGAGCTACATCACTGCTTCAAATTCATGTTTGTCCAAGAATAGGGAGAGAATGAAGGGTTCATTGTGCTGCTAGGTGAAAAGTGTGATGATGTTCGTCGCAGGATTGATAAAAAAACCGAATTGCTTGAAGAGGGTTAGAGGTTTAGTCCCTTTGATGATGTTGTTGGTGATGGTCTTCAATGTTTAGAGGAAGCGCAGGATAGGGATCGCCAGATTTTGGCTGGGTTGATTGCAGTCCTGGATCTGGTACGTAAAGGGGGGTCGAGAAGAACCGTCATGTGTTCATGATGGATATGTATGATTAGGTTGTCGTCATGTGTCTGTCGTTGCTGGTCTGTTTGTAAGTTGGAGTTATGTTGTGATGTTGCATGTTTGGTTAACAGTATGCTGTTAATCTTTGTGGTTGTCTTTGTAACTTATGTGATCTATGAATAAAAGTTATCGGTTGTCTGTTTTTTAATAGTGTTGGATATTTTTTTTTTGTTATTGTATGTTTCTGTATTGTTTTCTTTTTATGCTTTATTATGTTTTGATGGGATGTATACATTTGGATGTTATAGTTTGGATAGTATCAGTTAGTGTTTTTCTGTTGAGTGGAATTTGTATTATGGTGTAAAAGGAGCATATTAGACTGTATTATCTTATTTTTTAAGGGGTGATTGTCTTAGCTTATTTAGTAACCTTATGAGCTAATGTAACTTTTGAAATGCTAATGAGCCCATAAGTAAACTCATTCCCTATTTTGTTTCAGGCTGCGTATGGAAAGAGGAATGCGGTGAGCAGTATTCGGCCAAGAAAAAAAAAAGACTTCTGGTACTAGTGTATTGGGATCATTTTTCTTGGTCGAATACTGATCACCACTTATGATTTTTTCTTATCTTTCTATGGATGTCGCAACATGCATCCACTGAGACTAGCTAAGTAATGGGACATATATGCAGTTAAGTAACATCTTGCAATAGACAAGGTTGTTTATTCAAGGACTTTGGCATAACTTGTGTGTGCCTTATGTGTGTGTGTTTTTAGTTGCGTTGTATTGTGTCTTTCCTTATGATCAGCGTTGATGTAATTTGTGGTTTTGGTTTGCGTTTATGTAATAAAAGATATTTTGTTGAATAAATGCTTAAGTTTGTATCGAATAAATTTAGATGTGTTTATTTCAGTTTTTTATCAGATTTGGCTAATGCACAAAAGATGTTCCGTGGATAACATACATTGCCTTTTTACATAAGTTTTGCCTTATGTGTGTGTGTTTTTAGTTGAGTTGTATTGTGTCTTTCCTTATGATCAGCGTTGATGTAATTTCAGTGTTTTTATACCAGTGGGTTTTGTAGAACCCCACAAATCAAAGTAACTTTTTTTTTTCACTTAATTACTCTACCAAATGTTTTTTTTTTTCTTTTTTCGGTTAACTGATTTTCAACTCGACATTGCGAGCCGACTAATCTCAGAGCGACTATCGTTTTTGATAGCCCGAAGTCTGTTGCAAGTGAACCTCATTGGTCACAAGGGAATTAATTTTCCATGTTAGAATCGAACCCTTAACATTCTCTTTAAAAGACTAGTATTCTTACCAATGGGGTCACCCCCTTGTCGGTTTCTCAACCACATGTTACTCGATTCTTATCTCTTACTTTTCATATTTTATTTCAACAAAAGGCACTTTAACTCAATTTACTTACTAAATAAATTAATTTTAAACATAATAATTAATTTTCTCTCTTCTCATTTTCTATGAAACCAAATCTAAATCCAATGCTACCTACATACCAAAAGACCCTAAAGCTCATTACACTCCGGGTATGTTCGGCGCAATGGCTGGGGCTGGGGCTTAAATTAAAAGTCGAAAGCTGAAGATTATATTTTTATAAAGCTGTTTGACAAATTAGTTGGAGTTGAAATTTATTAATGTAAAATCGTATAAAGATACATCAAATTAAATTTACATATATTTTCAGCTTTTACGTGATAATTCATTATATTTTGAAGGGTATTTAAGTAGTTTAACTAGCCATAAGTCTCTAGAAGCCCTTTTTATGAGCCTGGGCTTATGAAGACTTATGACTTATTTTATAAGCCATAAGCCTCCATAAACATGTGTAACAAACAAGCCTTATTATATAAACCGCTTATTTTAAAAGTCCAAGCCCCGATAAGCCCTTTGATAAACATAGCCTCCATCTAATAAATATGTTAAATTGTTTCATGTGGTATACTGTTACCCAAACATGATGACACTCCATATAATAAGAGTGCTTAATGTGGTAATGACGTTATTCGTCTGTCACCTCATCACCCTCCCAATAACATACCAATAACTAAAATATCTTCCCAAAAAAAACCAATAACACTTTACACGTCCCACATAGCACCCCACGAAAAATACCAATTCACTCCCAAAAAACGAAAAAAAGGAAAAAAAAAAGTAAAAGAAAAAGTGATTGGAATAGCTAAAAGCCGAACGGCGGACGAATAACACGAGGCACGGTGCAACACAACGTGCTATTCGTGCGTTATTGGGTCAATTGCGGACAAACAACATGCCAAACACCTAGCTCTCCAAATATGCTAAATTTTTTGTAACATCTTCTCACAATTGCCACACTTTTAAGAACCATCAAAACTGAATTCACACCACATTTCATAACCATATTATAGTTTTGCTACAACACAATTAATGATAATAGTGATACATATTTTTCGTACTCAAACGCAAATATAACTTCAAAAATAAAGAGGTTGTTCTATAGTTCAAAGGGAGTTGAGTAGCACAGTCGGATTCAAATGCAATTGCCTCGACACAAGCCAAAGATATATATGATAAATGACCGATGGTGATCACTTTATTTTACACCATGTCAAAATAAACTGAGTTCGGGAAAGCATTTTCCTCATCTTCGAGTCATCTAGTACACAACATAAGCCGGTGCCAACTTTTCATTTGTTGATAAAAAAAAAAGAGGATAAAAACTAAGAACAAAGCTAAAAATAACAGTTACATGAATTTCCAATTGTTAAACTAACTTTTTTAGAAAATTACGAAACAAGACTATTTAGATACCCTTTTTACGAAAACAAACTATTTTTATGCATCTTAAGAAAATGGACCATGGCGTGTTCTAGTGTGGTACTCGTGCGTGCGCTCCTCAACAAAGCCAATCCCGATTTGAGACCTGTGTTAGCGCGCTTATCGGCACGAGCGCTGCACGCACGGGTTTCTTGGTACTCTAGCAATTGGTTGACTTTTTATTTTATTACTTCATATTTGTTACTTCATTCTTTATAATTACCCCACCTCCATATTTTTCACTATGCAAAACAAGTTTCATACTAAAAAAAGATCCTCATCAACACACGCTTCAACTAAGATTCAAAAACAAACACACCACATCGATAGATTCCCCGGCAGCGGCGCCAAAATTTGATTCGTTGTTTGTGAGTGGTGAAAATAAACACAATATCAATTTATCAAATTAATCGTGAAATTCGACAAATCAACCTTTTAGGAAAAGGGTTAACGTGCCAAATCTCACGAATGTGAATAAAGTGATACCGGGAAAGTGAATTCCCCGGGTCGTGTCCCAACGAGGTGTGAAATTGACGGAGTCGTTGAGTTTCGTGATTAGGACTTGAATTGGTTTAATGATTTTTGGATTGGAATTACGCTAATCTACAAAATAAAGAACGAGAGTGAAAATGAAGTACGTAAAACAAAGTAAACTCTAAATAAACTACTACTAATCCTAAGGAACAATAAAACGTTGCTAACTACATCCTAGGGTGCTAAAATGCAAAAACGCGAGAACCCAAGCTAATCCCGAGCCTCAAAAGTGAAAAATATGAAATTTAATTCCTAAGAGCGCAAAAACAATTTTCCTACATTCTAAATGACTAAAAATAGTTTTAGGAAAAAGCCGGGTATTTTTTCGACTTTTAAATTATTTAATACGAATTAAAAACGGATTTACACTAATTAAATGATAAAAAATACTAAACAAATTTAGAAAAATTTGAAAAATTCACTAAAAATACTTCTAATATTACTGAATCTACGAAAAATAAAATACTACACTAGTGCTTAATGAAATAAGCTGTTAAAAAATGAAATAAGCTAAGTAGTATAAAACTGCGAAATACCCTTAAATGATTAATTGTGCAAAGTAAAACCAGAAAAAGACCGAAGGGCAGTTGGACTTGAGTGCGGTGTTGTGGTCGTGTGCTTTGGCAGAAGGTACTTGGTTCGAATCCCACTTCCTTCCCTTTATAACTTTTTTTTTTTTTTTTTTTTCTTTTGGAAACTGAAAGAAGTAATTAAGAGGAAGCTTTTTTGTAAAAACTTTTGTTGTGAAACTCAACCAATCAGCTGTATAAACAGCTTATATGGTGATGTTTTGGACAGAACACAACCCAACCAATACCCTTTGGACAGTTTGCAAACAAAAAGCACTAAGATAAGCAGTTAAAAAAAACAAGGTATCAATGCAAGTGATTCGATCGTTGTGAGTGGTGATTAATAAACACAATATCAATATATCAAAATAACCGTAAAACCCGACAAATTAACCTTTTAGGAAAAGGGTTAACGTGCCAAATCTTACGGGTGTGATAAAAGTGATACCGGGAAAGTGATTTCCCCGGGTCGTGTCCCAACGAGGTGTGAAATTGACGATGTCGTTTAGTTTCGTGATTAGGACTTGAATTGGTTTAACAAATTTGGATTTTGATATCGCTAATCTACAAATTAAAGAACGGGAATGCAAATAAAGCAAGTAAAACAATGTAAACGCTAAACAAACTATTACTAAGCCTAAGAAACAATTAAATGACACTAAACTACATCCTAGGGTGCTAAAATGTAAAAACGCTAAAAACCGGGAACACACCGAGCCCCGAAAGTGAAAAAGATGCAATTTAAGGGCTACGAGTGTGAAAACAATTTTCCTACATTCTAAATGACTAAAAATAATTTTAGGAAAAAGCCGGGAATTTTTTTGACTTTTATTTTATTTTCTACGAATTAAAAACTAAATAATACTTAATTAATTATTAAAAAATACTAAACTAATTTATAAAAATTTAAGAAATTTACAGAAAATACTTTTAACATTACTGAATCTAAGAAAAATATAAAAACCTACCACTGCTTAAGGAAATAAGCTGTTAAAAAAGGGAATAAGCACTAAAGCTCAAAACTAAAAAGGTCCTTAAATGCTAAATGTTGCAAACAATAACAGAAAAAGGCCCAAGGGCAAGTTGGTGCTGAGGTGTGGTGTTGGGTCGTGGGGAGGAGACCAGTAGGTCCAGTGTTCGAATCCCTCTACCTCCCCTTTTTCCACTTATTTTTCTTTTTAATTTTTTCTTCTTTTACAAAACAGAACAAGAATAACTACACCCTTTTAACTTAATTTAAAACTTGGGTCAAGCATAAACAAGCTGTAACAGCTTGTTAACAGCAAAATGAGAGAAAAAAAAAAAGTGATGAAAGGGGCTGTTTGGGACAGTGGGCTAGAAGTATACAAAAGCTGTCAAAAAGCTTGTAAAAAGCTACGACTAATTAGGCATAAGATGAGCTACCTTCTAAACTTACACAATCTGAAAATAAGCTGAGAGAAACCACCCAAAAAAAAAAAAGAGCAGAAGCTAAAAGAAATATGCTAGGGGCTGTTTGGATGGCGGGGTAGTCAAGGGCATAAAAAATGCTACAAAAACCAACTTATAGCTACATTAACTAACCACCCGATCTAACTATCCTAGATGGCACTAAGGGGGACCTAAAATAAGCCAATATGGAACATCAAAAGCTAAAAAAAAGAGAGCAAGCTGTAGTTTTAGCTGCTGTTTGGACAGAACACAACCCAACCAACATCCTTTTGCAATTTTAGAGCTTAATCAAGCATACTCAACAATGAAATAAGTAAACACATGATGGAACAAGCATTAAAGATTGAAAATGAACTAAGTTTAAGTAAAATAAGCAAAAAAAGAAGGGAGAAGCAGTTGGGTAAAAGTGCTACACTAGGGAGATTCCTAAGCTAAGAACATGGAAAATAAGCAACCAAAAGTGTTCTAATAAGCACTAAAAGCTGAAATAAGCTAAGAGTAGTTAAACCTAATCTAATGCACTAATAAGCACCTAAGTAAATTTGGATAAGCTAAAACCCAAATAAGCACTTGAGAAAGGTTGCTACTGATATGATGTACCAGTGGGCTGCTTAAGACTAAAAGGCAGGAAGATAAATTTTCAAATAATAAAAAAAACTACCTAAGCCAATTTTTACCATATGAAAACTAATAACAACTTTAAACTACTAAATTTGCACTTGCCTAAAACTAATTCAAACTTCAAAAACGGGTCAAAAGGGCCTCATGACCCACAGAAAGGCTTATTCCGAACACTCTTTTAAGGGGGAGAAAACTTTTCTTTTAAACTGTTATGGTTCTTGATGCTATAGAAACAAATTTGTGAGCTTAACAAAAACTCACATGAGCTTTAGCAATCTTATAAAAACTATGTAATCAGAGGAAAGACTGGAAATTATGGCAGACATGAAAGCGATGAACAAATTAAACTGAAATTGCATAAACTTTGAAAGATGACTTACAAACTAAACTGGGATTTGACTGAAACATAAAAGGTACAATGAAAGTGAATGACAATTAAAATAAATGGACTAGAACAATTTTTCTAGACAAAAATAACACTAATCCTACAATGCCCATTTATACATCAAAATAAAAAAGGTATCTCTTTCTCTTTCTTGTGTTTCTGCTTTCTTTGTGAGATGAACCAAGCAAAGTACCAAGTTTGTGCTTTCTTTAGATAATCCCAGCCATCCATTTAGTAGGTACCATTGAGAAGACAATCTAAGCCGTCTGATGGGACTTTTTGACATGGATTGCCATGGTGGAATGGGTAACCCGTGATTTGTTCTTGGGGTTGGGATTTAGTGGGATTGGGAAATGGGGTAAAGTGGGTTTTAGGGTTTTGGTTGTGTACTGGGTAAAAGAGAGAGCAGGGATGTGGAGGGAAAAAGAAGAGAGGGAAAGGTTATGGGTCGTTTGTGGGTTTTTGAGATGGGTTGGGTAAAAAGGAAAGGAATGAACGGGTTGATTGGATAGCAGCTTTTGGGTTTTAGATAGGATTAGATTTGAGTCCAATGTGTATTTAAGGGACCAAACGTGTATAATTCGAAACTGCAGGGACCAAAGCTGTAACTTTCCAAAGATTATTATAAGGACCATAAATGACAAACTTTATTAACCAAGGGCCATAAATAATATTTTCCATTTTTGAAAATCCCGGGGACTTGTTTTGCCATTTTTGATAGTTGGGGGACTGAAACTGCCAATTATGCAAACTTTATTCGTTTTTCATTTGTTTTCAATAATTTTGCATCTGAAACATATAAAACACAATTTTGAGATATTTTCAGTATTTTGATGCATTTCTGAGTGTTTTTAAATGTTTTGCAGTTCAGACTTGACCAAAAATGATGAGTTTTTACACACTCATCAGCAAGCTTTACAAAACTCAAGTAAGCTAATTGTGACATGAAGTAAGCTAAAAAAAAGGGAATAAGCAAATAAGGGGATTAAGCTTAATTAAGGGGAATCCTACTATAAGGCACAAAGAAGCAAGGGGAACTACAAGTAAGCACTAAATAAGCAATAACAATGATCTAATCTAATCTACTTGTACTATTGAACACTGATAAGCCCAAATAAGCCTAATAAAACACTTAATAAGCACTAAAAAACGGAAACAAAGTGGTTTGCTGTTGTGGTTGCTGCTGTTGCAGTGGCAAAACAGAAAAGGCAGCTAGTGAGTGCTTTTGAAGACAAAAATTAAGCAACCTAATAAGCTCTAATCCTAAAAAAAAAACTAAAACAGATTATGCCATCCTACAAACTAACAATATACACAAAATTAAGTCCTACTTCTAAGTCTAATCTACTTTAAATGAAGCTAAAAAGGGGATGACTTGGGCTGTTGGAACAACAAAACAGAACAGATTGATACAAAAAATAAAATTACCAAGCTCGTTTTACATCTGAAGATATGACTTGCTCTTTCACCAAATGACTTGCAAAAGACTTCGCCACTGTTTTCAGAACCAAAATGGGTAAAAAATATGACTTTTACCCAAGCACAATTCAAATCCACTCACTGCCTTATGGCAGAACCATAAAATTATTTTCACAAATCTTTGCTTGAGATTTTAAAAACTTAACTTGCACTACTTATCAGAAACTCAAAGTGATTTCTAAACAACTAAGCAACACTTTTTAACACTCAAAATATTCGAGACAGATAAAAAAATTAAAGTTCCTGCTGGAATCTTAAAAAAGATGGAATCTATTCGTAGGGATTTCTTCAATGGAGTCGAAAGGTCAGAAAAGAAAATGGTTTGGACTCAATGGGAAAAAATTTTGGCTTCAAAGAACAATGGAGGGCTTGGCATCTCTAGTTTTTATTCTACAAACCGAGCTCTTTTATTCAAGTGGATGTGGCGGTTTACTACTCAAGGTTCCTCTTTATGGTCTAGATTTATCAAAGCCATTCACGGAGTTAGAGGTGCTATTGATAAACCAAATTCTTCGATTAGACACTCAATTTGGCTCGATATGATTCGTAAATTCTGATGAGTGTATAAATACTCATCATTTTTGGTCAAATCTGAACTGCAAAACATTTAAAAACACTCAGAAATGCATCAAAATACTGAAAATATCTCAAAATTGTGTTTTACATGTTTCAGATGCAAAATTATTGAAAACAAATGAAAAACGAACAAAATTTGCATAATTGGCAGTTTCAGTCCCCCAACTTTCAAAAATGTCAAAACAAGTCCCCGGGATTTTTAAAAATGAAAAAATATTATTTATGGCCCTTGGTTAATAAAGTTTGTCATTTATGGTCCTTATAATAATTTTTGGAAAATTACACATTTGGCCCCTGGAGTTTCGAATTGTGCAGCTTAGGTCCCTAAACTACTCATTGGATCCATTTTACATCCTAAGCCTAAGCCTAAACTACCCAAGCCCATATTTAATATCCCAAGCCCACCAATCCAAATCCAATACCCGGTCCAGTCCCTTTGACCCGGTCAATTATTAAACCCCGCTCCTTCTTCTTCCCCGTTTTCCCGCCCAAAACACAAACACAAAACCCCACACACACAAAAAAAAAAAAAAAAAAAAAAAAAAAAAAAAAACTGACAACCCTCACACGCTTACCCTGACAAACCTTATCACTCCCACACCCTGCTACCCAGCTTTTCCAGCGAAGAAAAAGAAAAAAAAAATAAAAAGAAAGAAAAAGAGAAAAAATAGCAACGAGAAGACAGGGAGGATACTTGCTTTTGTCTCAGAGGAATCAGAAGCATCACGTGAAGACAGAGAGGAGAGAGGAGACCCTGAGGAGTATAAGAGTTATTGTGTAACTTTTGTAAAAAAGTCAGTTTTAGTTTTTAGTTAGTTCTTAGTTAGTGTTTAGTTTTAATTTTAGTTTTCTAGTTTTAAACTCCTTAGCTCTAGCTCCATTTGAATTTTCATTGTAATCTTTAAATTGGAACGCAAGATTATTTTCAGTTGTTAATTCTATTTTAGCAAGTTTATTCAGTTTTTTTTATTGCTTTATGTTCGTAAAAATCTGTCTCAAGTGAAGTCTAATTTGCATAAGTTGTTACGAGTTCGTAACAACTAACTTGATTACGGTTTTTAAGTTCGCAAAACAGCTCTTTTTCCAGTTTCATTGTGGGAAATCTGCCTTCAAAAGTAGTGTTTGGATTGGTTAGTTTGGTGGGTCAATAACCCACCTTGACCCATTTTTACTCTTGACTCGATCATAGTTAGTGTTTTTAACAAGTCTTTCAAGTTGTTATGGTTTCATGTCTGTACAACTGCTTCTGTTCATGTGCTAAATTTTCAGCTTATTTGAAGTTTAAAAGAGTAAAATTTGGTTTTTCTTGAGTCTCGGTGTTCCCAGCTCACCCTGGTTTCAGTTATATGCACCAAAGAGTCTTCTAGCTTGGTTGATTTGAAGTCCAAATCTGCCCTGTGCAGTGTTTTTGATTCAGCATTAGTGAAAAGAATGTCCAAAGCCACTTCTGTACAGCTTATTTATAAGCTGTGCATTGTTCATCTTTCCCATCAATTAGTGCTTTTAAGATATTTGCTAAGCTAACTTTGATCTCTTGTAGCTTATCCTTGTTTTGGAAGCCTTTTGGTAGCTTAATAATTAGCTCCAAGTAGCCACACTAGGCTGTTTTGCAGCCTGCTCAGCAGGTACCTTTTTTGTGTGCTTTTTAGTGTTTAAATCTTAGCTTATTAGCTTCCCTAGGTTCTTATTAGCTAAATTAAGTTAGGAGTGTTAATTAGTGCTTAATGGTAGTTTTTATTGCTTATTTTCCTTTTCTAGTCTTAAGGATCTCCTAGATTAGCCCAATATGCCAATTGTTTTTCCTCTTATTTAAGTTGTCTATAGCTTATTTCAGTTAGATTTCTTACATGTTAGCTTATTTTTGCTTTTAACTTTGCTTTTCCATTGCTTCTCTAGTGCTTATTTGGGCTATGAACTGTTAAGGAGTGTTTGGTAGGTTGCTTATTGTGATTTCAAGTTTAAAAAGAAGGGTGCTTGTGTAATCTGTTATAAACAGTGCTGAATAAGCAGTCACACTGCTTATTCAGAAGACTTGGCTTAAAAAGTTTTCACAAAAGTTCTTTAGTTTAGTTGTATCTTCAAATTTCAAAAAGAAAAGTTCACTTAAGGGGTGTTTGTTTTTGTCGCCCGCAGCAACCAAACAGCCCCCTTAGTAACTAGCTCATCCAAACAGTCCCTTAGTTTTTTTTTCTGATTCACTGCTGCTGTACATAAGCTGTTTACAGCTTATTATAGTTTTTCCATGTTTGGTTTTTGTAGAAACAAGCTTAATTTGTTTTAGCATTAGTTTGTTAAGAGAAAACTTGAAAAAAAAAATGTTAACAGAAAGGGAGGAAGTGGGAATTGAACCCACGACCTCCTGGTCTCCCTGCACGCACACAGCACAAACCCACCTTACCATCTGTGCTAGAGCCACTTTTGTTTAAGTTTCCCTTAGTCAATAATTTATACACACTTAGCAGTTTTTCCCTTATTAGCTTATTAGGCCTTTTTGAATGCTTATTTCAAAAGCAGTCCGTATATTTTTCATTCGTCTTTAGTTCAATTTCATTTAAAGTAGTTTTTGTGATTTTTTCAGATTTTTCTCAAAATGTTTAGTATTTTTAATTAATTAATTAGTTAAAAATCGTTTTTAATTCGTAATAAATAAAATAAAACTCAAAAAAATATTCCGCTTTTTCCTAAAATTATTTTTAGTCAATTAGGACGTAGGTAAATTGTTTTTACATTCATAGGACTTTTATTTCACAAATTTTACGTTTTTGCTTGCGCACTCGCGTAATTTTTATAAATAACGCTCGTTTTCATTTTAAGTCACGTTTTTAGATAATTTAAGCTTACGTTTTAATTAAAATAGTTTATTTAAGTCATTTTGTTTTATAAAATCACAAAACATCATTTTGTAAAAATAGTGATAGCGTTTATTTAATACTTTTTATCTTTTTAATTTCCTTTAATTTGCATTTAAGCCCCTTTAGTTTATGAGCTTTTCCTGTAGTTATAATCATTCAAATCTCATTTTCCGTTCAAATCTCTCGATCACTATTCGTTTGGTGATTCTTCGCATAGCTCGCTGGGACATAACGACCCGGGGAAACACTATACTCCCCAGATCTTCATTGCATTCGTGCTTGAGCCGTTTTAAGTTTGTTACGGTCGGCCATTCACAAGTGGCCGGCTTGAGTGATAAAACTTGACGGTTTGGCACAGATCAAATTTTTGGCGCCGCTGCCGGGGAGCTGTGCTGATTATCTTCCGTTTAGCAGATTAGTGATTTGGATATTCACTCCTTGTTCATACCATCTATCTATATCTATATCTATATATATTCTTATAAAAAATCCAAAAATCCAAAAACATTTTTTTTTTTTATTATTATTCAAGTTTTCAACAAACACAAAAAACCAAAAAGATTTTCTTTCTTATTTTTACAATATGTTTATCCAAAAATCCAAAAATATCCATCTTTACCCTCTCACATCTTTGATTCTTCATCCCTACCCCTCTGAAAACCTTTGATTCTTTCTATGTCTTATCCTCACCCTCTTGGTTGTCAATGGTGTGGTGGTCCTTATAATGGTGGCAATTGCCCCAGTTGTGGCATGGTGGAGTCAGGAAACGGGTCTGTCTATAACCAGGATCCCTATTCCTACCATAACACAACTGATTTATTCCATCAGCTACCACACTGTGAGACTCAGCAGTTTTACTGTTGTGAGTACTGTGGTGGTTCACACTACAGTTCTGATTGTCAATCGGGAAACACGCTTGTCTATGAGCAGGTTCCTGATAACAATTATAACTACAACACAAATGACTCACAGCCACATCAGTTCTACTGTTGTGAGTATTGTGGAGGTCCACACTCTAGCTCGGATTGTCAAACAGGGAACCCATTTCCTTGCAACAATTACGACTATTCGTTTCAAGACCAACCTCCACAATACCAAATGATTCAAGCAACTCCTCATGACACTACGACAGACCTTCTACTGAAGAGTCTGGAGTTATTAAAAGAACTTAAGGAGGAGTCGGCTATGTCATTTCAAAACTCTCATGAGAAATCCATGGAAGTTTTGTTAGCCGAAGAGCGGGCTGCTAAAATAAATTCCCAAATTGCCTTTGAAAAATCTATTAGGGAATCAATTGCAAAAGAAAAAGCAGCCAGATCTAGCTCTCATTTTCGTTTTATTCCTGATGACAGTGATGATGAGGATACACTTGATATCCTCCAATTCTATAAAAATTCATCAAGTTCATCAGTTGATATCCCAGCAGTTGAGATTCATTCTCAAGCAACTGCTATCACACCCGAAGCTCCCACTCACTCTCTAAACATGGGGGACGAGCATCTTGACACTGTTCCTGAAAAGGAATCGGACGAATTCATAAAGTCCAGTGTTGAGAACCTTATCCCGATCCCAAGTGAGTCTGAGGGAATTCTTGACCATGAGTGTGATATGTCTTCTCCTCTTACAAATGATCTTGTTGAGACTTTCTCCGATTTTGACAGTGATTATAGTGATGCCGATTCTTTATATTCTAAAGACATAGAATTTATTGATGCATCACTTCCACATTCCGAGATCGTCAACTTAGAAGAGGATGTTGACCATGTTGTTTCCACAACAGTTAATACGACTATCACTAATCCCTTATTCGAATTCGATTCTGAATTTACTCTAAATTCAGTTAATCCAATCTTTGATAGTGATGAGTCTGACACGGAGACTATAATGGACAAGGTGCATATTTATAGCCCACGAAGTACCGCACATGTCCCACCTCCGTATACTCTTCATGAGGAGTTCGCCGGTGAACCCACTCATATCATGACTCCGCCGGAGTATGATCGCTTGGATGGCAAAATTCATGATCAGGGGGAAAAGTTCTCAATCATGAGAGTTTGTATTTCTATGACAAATTTTCCAACCCTCCCTCCCGAGATGCTTTCCAAACCAACGAGCTCAACCAATAAAATCCAAATAAGTGCAACTGCACTTAATCCCGAGGAAGAAGATCTAGTCATGATTGTTATCATGATTTTCCTTCTTTTCTTCACCTACTCGGTGACTTCTTTTCTTCTTCACTCCTTCGGGAATGAAGACACTATCTTTGACCCCGGCATTTTCATTTATCATTTGTGAGCCGGGTCTTTCTCTCTTTATCTCATCGGTGTGGAACTTTCACGTGCTTCAAATGTTTATCCAAACATCTTGAATGAAAGTCCGATGGAGATTGTTTCTTCCACTTTGCTTCCCCATGAACCAATGAATGCGGGGTCGAGTCAAGCTAGCGACTAGGAAAACAAAAACAGTAGCACATAACATGGGTTTTCACCCATGTGCGCCACCCTAGTGTGGGGGAGATGCCCCACATGTTATATATATATATATAGCTAAAAAAAAAAAAAAAAATTAAAATAATAGCCGTAGTATTTCCCTTTTACGTTCTCAGTTTCGGTTTAACCGCCGGTACTTTGAATATTGAGGGCAATATTCATTTCTAGTGTGGGGGGGAATTCTCACGAATTTTATCATGTAATTATACCGCATAATTCCCCCATTTTTGGCCAAAATTTTTTTTTGGAGTAAGTGTTTTGCACTTACTCAGCTTATGGTTATCAGTCCGCCATGTCTAATAAACAAAAGGATTGGCTAATCCAGGAGCAAACGGCTCTTGGTAAAGATATCTCAAATCCGTTGACGGCTTGCAATTTGCCCAAAATTGTATGGTATTCAGCTCACCATATCCTTAAAAGTGAAGAGTTGGCTAGCCCGCAAGTTTATGGCTTGTGGTAAAGGCTGTGGAAAAACCATAAATGGTAATCGGCTCACCAAAGATAATATTGATAAATTATCTAAGAGTTGGCTAGTCCAAAAGCAAACGGCTTCTGGTAAAGACAAATCAAATCCGTTGGAAGCTGGTGATTTGCTCAAAATCATATGGTTATTAGTGTACCATAGTTCTTACTTGAACTGAAACATTTGGCTACTCCAGAAGTGGTGGCTTTTGGTAAAGAGATTCAAATCCATTAAGTTTTCTCAAAAGATTGCTAGGGACTAGCAATATCTTAGTGTGGGGGATTGATGAGTGTATAAATACTCATCATTTTTGGTCAAATCTGAACTGCAAAACATTTAAAAACACTCAGAAATGCATCAAAATACTGAAAATATCTCAAAATTGTGTTTTACATGTTTCAGATGCAAAATTATTGAAAACAAATGAAAAACGAACAAAATTTGCATAATTGGCAGTTTCAGTCCCCCAACTTTCAAAAATGTCAAAACAAGTCCCCGGGATTTTTAAAAATGAAAAAAATATTATTTATGGCCCTTGGTTAATAAAGTTTGTCATTTATGGTCCTTATAATAATTTTTGGAAAATTACACATTTGGCCCCTGGAGTTTCGAATTGTGCAGCTTAGGTCCCTAAACTACTCATTGGATCCATTTTACATCCTAAGCCTAAGCCTAAACTACCCAAGCCCATATTTAATATCCCAAGCCCACCAATCCAAATCCAATACCCGGTCCAGTCCCTTTGACCCGGTCAATTATTAAACCCCGCTCCTTCTTCTTCCCCGTTTTCCCGCCCAAAACACAAACACAAAACCCCACACAAAAAATAAAATTAAAAAAAAAAAACTGACAACCCTCACACGCTTACCCTGACAAACCTTATCACTCCCACACCCTGCTACCCAGCTTTTCCAGCGAAGAAAAAGAAAAAAAAAATAAAAAGAAAGAAAAAGAGAAAAAGTAGCAACGAGAAGACAGGGAGGATACTTGATTTTGTCTCAGAGGAATCAGAAGCATCACGTGAAGACAGAGAGGAGAGAGGAGACCCTGAGGAGTATAAGAGTTATTGTGTAACTTTTGTAAAAAAGTCAGTTTTAGTTTTTAGTTAGTTCTTAGTTAGTGTTTAGTTTTAATTTTAGTTTTCTAGTTTTAAACTCCTTAGCTCTAGCTCCATTTGAATTTTCATTGTAATCTTTAAATTGGAACGCAAGATTATTTTCAGTTGTTAATTCTATTTTAGCAAGTTTATTCAGTTTTTTTTATTGCTTTATGTTCGTAAAAATCTGTCTCAAGTGAAGTCTAATTTGCATAAGTTGTTACGAGTTCGTAACAACTAACTTGATTACGGTTTTTAAGTTCGCAAAACAGCTCTTTTTCCAGTTTCATTGTGGGAAATCTGCCTTCAAAAGTAGTGTTTGGATTGGTTAGTTTGGTGGGTCAATAACCCACCTTGACCCATTTTTACTCTTGACTCGATCATAGTTAGTGTTTTTAACAAGTCTTTCAAGTTGTTATGGTTTCATGTCTGTACAACTGCTGCTGTTCATGTGCTAAATTTTCAGCTTATTTGAAGTTTAAAAGAGTAAAATTTGGTTTTTCTTGAGTCTCGGTGTTCCCAGCTCACCCTGGTTTCAGTTATATGCACCAAAGAGTCTTCTAGCTTGGTTGATTTGAAGTCCAAATCTGCCCTGTGCAGTGTTTTTGATTCAGCATTAGTGAAAAGAATGTCCAAAGCCACTTCTGTACAGCTTATTTATAAGCTGTGCATTGTTCATCTTTCCCATCAATTAGTGCTTTTAAGATATTTGCTAAGCTAACTTTGATCTCTTGTAGCTTATCCTTGTTTTGGAAGCCTTTTGGTAGCTTAATAATTAGCTCCAAGTAGCCACACTAGGCTGTTTTGCAGCCTGCTCAGCAGGTACCTTTTTTGTGTGCTTTTTAGTGTTTAAATCTTAGCTTATTAGCTTCCTTAGGTTCTTATTAGCTAAATTAAGTTAGGAGTGTTAATTAGTGCTTAATGGTAGTTTTTATTGCTTATTTTCCTTTTCTAGTCTTAAGGATCTCCTAGATTAGCCCAATATGCCAATTGTTTTTCCTCTTATTTAAGTTGTCTATAGCTTATTTCAGTTAGATTTCTTACATGTTAGCTTATTTTTGCTTTTAACTTTGCTTTTCCATTGCTTCTCTAGTGCTTATTTGGGCTATGAACTGTTAAGGAGTGTTTGGTAGGTTGCTTATTGTGATTTCAAGTTTAAAAAGAAGGGTGCTTGTGTAATCTGTTATAAACAGTGCTGAATAAGCAGTCACACTGCTTATTCAGAAGACTTGGCTTAAAAAGTTTTCACAAAAGTTCTTTAGTTTATTTGTATCTTCAAATTTCAAAAAGAAAAGTTCACTTAAGGGGTGTTTGTTTTTGTCGCCCGCAGCAACCAAACAGCCCCCTTAGTAACTAGCTCATCCAAACAGTCCCTTAGTTTTTTTTCTGATTCACTGCTGCTGTGTAAGAACTCGTGAATTTCCATACCGATTTTTCGCGGCTATATTTTTTTTCCTTCTTTTTGATCTATAATCACGACAAGTCACGACTTAAATATAAAAGTAAACTAACAAAGCCAACGATAGTATTATTCTAACAATCTTTCGAGAGCGTGCCCGAAAATATAACTTTTACATTTTTAACTATCCGAAATGTTGCGTTTACAGCGGAGCACGAAATACATGGATTAATCACACACAAAAAAATAATAATAATAATAAAATAAAAATAATCCCATTTTTTTTAATTACAATTTGCCGTTCCAAATATCTCTATCGTCACATGGAAACCCTGAAATTTGCAATTAGATGGAGACATATCCTATTATACTTGTAATATATCCTAATCTAGCACGCCAAGTGTATAACTCACACAAAAGCTAAACAAAACTCATTCCCTTTTTGTTTCTCTTATCCAGCCGATCCACAAGATACCAACACACATTTCTTTTTTTTACAAAACTCACATGGTTGCCTTGGATTTGTCCTTTGGATGGGGACATTGACACTAACTTTGAACCTTAACTAAATATAGACACACACACTTTACACATTTAGAAAACTTAGTCAAAATTTGCCTTCCTTTGCCCTTTTTACTGCCGAAAATCAAAGAACCCAACACAAAGTTTAAACAAAGGTCACATGAGCATCTAAACATTACCACTAGATAGTGACTTGTCTTATTAATTTCCCATATATTCCTTAAAGTAAAAACATAGTGTACATATACTTAGAAAGCATCAAAATTCTTTCCATATTCTTTCTTATAAACTGTTCGATCCATAACATATGTACACACTCAATTTCTCATTCCACCTTAACAGAAACAAAAAAAAAAACATCACAATGTTGCATGCATGTGGAGACAAGTTATCTTGTCTTTCTTTCTTGTGCAGTCAACGAAAAGCAAACAAAAGCCACCCTAACTACTACTATATCATACTACCCTAAACTAGCTAAAGCCTAAACAATGTTTTGACCTAGAACTCTAATGCTTACATGCCTATCTTGACATGACAACACACACATGAGTAACCTTTGGATCATATGTCTCTTTAACCAAAACCATGACTTGATTACTCCTTTGCATGCCCAACATCATACTATTCCTTTCTTGAATCCTAGACAAGCTACTAATATAAAATAATCTCTAAACCATGCTTTTATTTTACTATAAAAGCTCATACTTGCCCACCCTTCCTCACCATCCTCGCACACTCTCAAACCCACTCAAATACAAACACAAAACACTCTCTTTTCTATTTCTTTTGTTCACTGTCGAGCCACCAAGGAGGAACAAACAAGAAGACTTTGGGTCATCCAAGTAGTCTTAGTCACTTTGGATTGTTATTTTGATCGTGGGTTGCAAATTCGAAGGGGTGCAAGATTGTTAGCTCGTGTCTCGTCTCTCATTTTCCTTCGCACCACACTTCTATCGAGTCTCTTCACCGCCACTATTGGTGTTGTAAGTCGTCTCGACCCATTTCAATTTGTAGATGGTTCAAACCTTGTGTTTAGTTTCATAGTAACGCTTGCATTATGCTTTAAACTTTCTAAACTCATCTCCTTTATGCATGACACAAATCGAACCTAGCATATCATAAAGCTTGTGTGGTAAAACTTTAACGTTTACTTTCACTAATAAACTCCAAGGATTAAACGTTTTCCAACTTAGTAAAATCTTTGTTTTGGGAACTTAAGATGCATGTTTAAATATTAAGATATATATACACACTTACATGTTAGACATCCATGCAAGAAAACTAATGAAATATAGTTACCAGTGAAAACAAGAATGAAACACAAATGCATGCCACCCTACATTCTGAGATGGAAATATATGACAAGTTCTAATCAGTAGCAAAGCCCTTATATATATTTAAACGACAAGAGTAACACCAAAGAGCCTGTGGCTCAGTTGGGTATGGCGCAGACTTGCATACAACCAACCCAGGTTCGAATCTGGGCAATGGCTGTTTTGCCATTTCTTTTGTTATTTTTGCCACTTTCACCATTTAACAGTTTCAGCCCCTCCACTTTAATAGACTTGATAAGAACTTGGGCTTAATATATATACTTATATATATATATTTACACTTTTACATAAATCATTTTAATCAAAACATTTAACTAAATATTTTAATACATTATAACATAAACACTTATACTTTATTACTTAATAATATTTGATATATTGTATGCGTAAACTTCAAACATTTTAAATAATAAGAATCCTTGTATTTTTGAAACTTCAAACATTTTTATAGATGTTTAGCGTTATTTAAACTAACGATTTGAAAATTTACCTTTAAATGCCACACAAGGGATAAAGATACAAGTCGTTCGAACATCATGCATTTAGGTCGTTAACTTAAATTCATCAAACCTGAGATTTATCTATTTAATCTAGGTTTCACGTTGGATCTACACACACAATCTTGATACTTGATACCTTTTTCACCGAGCTGTTAAGGTGAGTTTATAGCCCCACTTTTACTTTTATTACTTACTTTATAAAACTATGGGGTGAGAAAACATGCAAAACTCTTTTCGGACCTGAAACTGAAAACACTATTACGTGAAACAACCTTGAATCCCAACTATGCTACCGTTAGTTCCCTTTGGGGAGGCGTGATTGTTATGGATAGATCTATTGGGGATGACACCCCCGTTCGAGTTTGACCGGATAGGCAAACGTCGGGCGTATATCATATCGTATTGATTGAGTGTACTGGAAATACACTTGATGGGCTTTTATTTATCATGCTTCTAGATGCATGCACACTGTCGTAGTTTCGGTCGCATGAACTTGGTACTAGCGTAATAGCCCTTTTTGCATATAGTGTCATTCACGGAGATGCTATATGTGCAACTGTGGTCCAACTTGAAAACTTGATAACTTAAACCTATGAACTCACCAACCTTTGTGTTGACATTTTAGCATGTTTTTCTCAGGTTTATTACTTGGCTTGGGCAATGGCAAAGGCATTCGTTGAAGACTGGCATCCGAAGTGTTTCCAAACATATTTAATACAACTTTTAATGGGACAACATATATTTTTATGGGCTTTACTTCCGCACTTTGAAACAATGATGTAAAACTATTTCTTAAATAAATCTATATTTTGAAAATGGAATAGAATTTCCATTCTTTATTACCTTGTGTTGTGTATATTGATTTAGTAGCACCCCATGACCCGAACGCTTCCGCTGTGAAATTTTGGGGGTGTTACAGATTGGTATCAGAGACAAGGTTATAGAGAATTAGGTATTTTTCAAAACCTAAACTATAACCACATTTCCTTAAAAACACTTCAACGCCGCCACAGCTACCAATGTCTGCCATGCCTTGGCTACTGTTACACGATGTAGTCGTGCTATGTGTTACTATTGTATTTTAGGTTCGTATAAACTCTTATTTGAATTAAATTAATTATTTCTCAAAATTATTAAGTTTCTTAATTAACTAACATTTAAACTTTAAGGCTGTTCTTGTTTGATTGGGTCACGAAGTTTAAATGTGTATATGCTTGCTCTCATTTAAACTTCAAGGCTGTTCTTGTTTGATTGGGTCGCGAAGTTTAAATGAGAATAATGTTGATGTAACAAACTGAATGAAATTAAGGAATAATTAATTTAAGGATAGTGTAGAGTAGACTACGAATGCTTAGACTCGTTACCCCCTCTTCATGTTAAACTTGCAACGTGCCCACTATTACAATATCGCACTATGATATGCTTCCATAACTGCCTCTACGTTATTTCTTTATATAACGTACAATTCATCAATGCTTCTACGTTATTGTTGTATGTAACGTACAACTTGTCACTGTATCGACCTCTACGTTGTTTCTGTATGTAACGTACAACTTGTCACTGCTTCTACGTTATTTCTGTGTGTAACGTACAACTCGTCATTGTATCGACTTCTACGTTATTTCTGTGTGTAACGTACAACTCGTCACTGTATCGACCTCTACGTTATTTCTGTATGTAACGTACAACTTGTCACTGCTTCTACGTTATTTCTGTGTGTAACGTACAACTCGTCACTGTATCGACCTCTACGTTATTTCTGTATGTAACGTACAACTCGTCACCGTATCGACCTCTACGTTATTTCTTTATGTAACGTGCAACTCGTCACTGCGTCTATGTTATTTCTTTATGTAACATACAACTATTTGATTCTCGCACACATATTTAAACCACCTTTGTCACTGGTCACGATCTCTTATGGCACTCTTATGCTCTATCCTTCGTAACCTCATACGACTATGTTCTTTCTGTTTTGAACTCAACTATCGTACTCTTTTATGAAACCGCGTTGTATTCGTTCGATGAATCGTTTATCCGTTGTTCACTTATCGTCTCACGTAACCGAATCTTTCTTGAACGACTAGCCCCTTTTCCCCGTCACGTTTTAAGTATATATACTAACATCTCGTCACCGTATCAACCTCGACGATTCTCGCATCTTAAACCACAAGGACGTGGTTTCTTTTAAGGGGTAGGTACTGTAAGAACTCGTGAATTTCCATACCGATTTTTCGCGGCTATATTTTTTTTCCTTCTTTTTGATCTATAATCACGACAAGTCACGACTTAAATATAAAAGTAAACTAACAAAGCCAACGATAGTATTATTCTAACAATCTTTCGAGAGCGTGCCCGAAAATATAACTTTTACATTTTTAACTATCCGAAATGTTGCGTTTACAGCGGAGCACGAAATACATGGATTAATCACACACAAAAAAATAATAATAATAATAAAATAAAAATAATCCCATTTTTTTTAATTACAATTTGCCGTTCCAAATATCTCTATCGTCACATGGAAACCCTGAAATTTGCAATTAGATGGAGACATATCCTATTATACTTGTAATATATCCTAATCTAGCACGCCAAGTGTATAACTCACACAAAAGCTAAACAAAACTCATTCCCTTTTTGTTTCTCTTATCCAGCCGATCCACAAGATACCAACACACATTTCTTTTTTTTACAAAACTCACATGGTTGCCTTGGATTTGTCCTTTGGATGGGGACATTGACACTAACTTTGAACCTTAACTAAATATAGACACACACACTTTACACATTTAGAAAACTTAGTCAAAATTTGCCTTCCTTTGCCCTTTTTACTGCCGAAAATCAAAGAACCCAACACAAAGTTTAAACAAAGGTCACATGAGCATCTAAACATTACCACTAGATAGTGACTTGTCTTATTAATTTCCCATATATTCCTTAAAGTAAAAACATAGTGTACATATACTTAGAAAGCATCAAAATTCTTTCCATATTCTTTCTTATAAACTGTTCGATCCATAACATATGTACACACTCAATTTCTCATTCCACCTTAACAGAAACAAAAAAAAAACATCACAATGTTGCATGCATGTGGAGACAAGTTATCTTGTCTTTCTTTCTTGTGCAGTCAACGAAAAGCAAACAAAAGCCACCCTAACTACTACTATATCATACTACCCTAAACTAGCTAAAGCCTAAACAATGTTTTGACCTAGAACTCTAATGCTTACATGCCTATCTTGACATGACAACACACACATGAGTAACCTTTGGATCATATGTCTCTTTAACCAAAACCATGACTTGATTACTCCTTTGCATGCCCAACATCATACTATTCCTTTCTTGAATCCTAGACAAGCTACTAATATAAAATAATCTCTAAACCATGCTTTTATTTTACTATAAAAGCTCATACTTGCCCACCCTTCCTCACCATCCTCGCACACTCTCAAACCCACTCAAATACAAACACAAAACACTCTCTTTTCTATTTCTTTTGTTCACTGTCGAGCCACCAAGGAGGAACAAACAAGAAGACTTTGGGTCATCCAAGTAGTCTTAGTCACTTTGGATTGTTATTTTGATCGTGGGTTGCAAATTCGAAGGGGTGCAAGATTGTTAGCTCGTGTCTCGTCTCTCATTTTCCTTCGCACCACACTTCTATCGAGTCTCTTCACCGCCACTATTGGTGTTGTAAGTCGTCTCGACCCATTTCAATTTGTAGATGGTTCAAACCTTGTGTTTAGTTTCATAGTAACGCTTGCATTATGCTTTAAACTTTCTAAACTCATCTCCTTTATGCATGACACAAATCGAACCTAGCATATCATAAAGCTTGTGTGGTAAAACTTTAACGTTTACTTTCACTAATAAACTCCAAGGATTAAACGTTTTCCAACTTAGTAAAATCTTTGTTTTGGGAACTTAAGATGCATGTTTAAATATTAAGATATATATACACACTTACATGTTAGACATCCATGCAAGAAAACTAATGAAATATAGTTACCAGTGAAAACAAGAATGAAACACAAATGCATGCCACCCTACATTCTGAGATGGAAATATATGACAAGTTCTAATCAGTAGCAAAGCCCTTATATATATTTAAACGACAAGAGTAACACCAAAGAGCCTGTGGCTCAGTTGGGTATGGCGCAGACTTGCATACAACCAACCCAGGTTCGAATCTGGGCAATGGCTGTTTTGCCATTTCTTTTGTTATTTTTGCCACTTTCACCATTTAACAGTTTCAGCCCCTCCACTTTAATAGACTTGATAAGAACTTGGGCTTAATATATATACTTATATATATATATTTACACTTTTACATAAATCATTTTAATCAAAACATTTAACTAAATATTTTAATACATTATAACATAAACACTTATACTTTATTACTTAATAATATTTGATATATTGTATGCGTAAACTTCAAACATTTTAAATAATAAGAATCCTTGTATTTTTGAAACTTCAAACATTTTTATAGATGTTTAGCGTTATTTAAACTAACGATTTGAAAATTTACCTTTAAATGCCACACAAGGGATAAAGATACAAGTCGTTCGAACATCATGCATTTAGGTCGTTAACTTAAATTCATCAAACCTGAGATTTATCTATTTAATCTAGGTTTCACGTTGGATCTACACACACAATCTTGATACTTGATACCTTTTTCACCGAGCTGTTAAGGTGAGTTTATAGCCCCACTTTTACTTTTATTACTTACTTTATAAAACTATGGGGTGAGAAAACATGCAAAACTCTTTTCGGACCTGAAACTGAAAACACTATTACGTGAAACAACCTTGAATCCCAACTATGCTACCGTTAGTTCCCTTTGGGGAGGCGTGATTGTTATGGATAGATCTATTGGGGATGACACCCCCGTTCGAGTTTGACCGGATAGGCAAACGTCGGGCGTATATCATATCGTATTGATTGAGTGTACTGGAAATACACTTGATGGGCTTTTATTTATCATGCTTCTAGATGCATGCACACTGTCGTAGTTTCGGTCGCATGAACTTGGTACTAGCGTAATAGCCCTTTTTGCATATAGTGTCATTCACGGAGATGCTATATGTGCAACTGTGGTCCAACTTGAAAACTTGATAACTTAAACCTATGAACTCACCAACCTTTGTGTTGACATTTTAGCATGTTTTTCTCAGGTTTATTACTTGGCTTGGGCAATGGCAAAGGCATTCGTTGAAGACTGGCATCCGAAGTGTTTCCAAACATATTTAATACAACTTTTAATGGGACAACATATATTTTTATGGGCTTTACTTCCGCACTTTGAAACAATGATGTAAAACTATTTCTTAAATAAATCTATATTTTGAAAATGGAATAGAATTTCCATTCTTTATTACCTTGTGTTGTGTATATTGATTTAGTAGCACCCCATGACCCGAACGCTTCCGCTGTGAAATTTTGGGGGTGTTACATGCTGTACATAAGCTGTTTACAACTTATTATAGTTTTTCCATGTTTGGTTTTTGTAGAAACAAGCTTAATTTGTTTTAGCATTAGTTTGTTAAGAGAAAAACTTGAAAAAAAAAATGTTAACAGAAAGGGAGGAAGTGGGAATTGAACCCACGACCTCCTGGTCTCCCTGCACGCACACAGCACAAACCCACCTTACCATCTGTGCTAGAGCCACTTTTGTTTAAGTTTCCCTTAGTCAATAATTTATACACACTTAGCAGTTTTTCCCTTATTAGCTTATTAGGCCTTTTTGAATGCTTATTTCAAAAGCAGTCCGTATATTTTTCATTCTTCTTTAGTTCAATTTCATTTAAAGTAGTTTTTGTGATTTTTTCAGATTTTTCTCAAAATGTTTAGTATTTTTAATTAATTAATTAGTTAAAAATCGTTTTTAATTCGTAATAAATAAAATAAAACTCAAAAAAATATTCCGCTTTTTCCTAAAATTATTTTTAGTCAATTAGGACGTAGGAAAATTGTTTTTACATTCATAGGACTTTTATTTCACAAATTTTACGTTTTTGCTTGCGCACTCGCGTAATTTTTATAAATAACGCTCGTTTTCATTTTAAGTCACGTTTTTAGATAATTTAAGCTTACGTTTTAATTAAAATAGTTTATTTAAGTCATTTTGTTTTATAAAATCACAAAAACATCATTTTGTAAAAATAGTGATAGCGTTTATTTAATATTTTTTATCTTTTTAATTTCCTTTAATTTGCATTTAAGCCCCTTTAGTTTATGAGCTTTTCCTGTAGTTATAATCATTCAAATCTCCTTTTCCGTTCAAATCTCTCGATCACTATTCGTTTGGTGATTCTTCGCATAGCTCGCTGGGACATAACGACCCGGGGAAACACTATACTCCCCAGATCTTCATTGCATTGGTGTCTGAGCTGTTTTAAGTTTCTTACAGTTGGCCATTCACAAGTGGTCAGCTTGCGTAAGAAAACTTGACGGTTTTGCACCGATCAAATTCGCATCTCTTCATCACAAAGGTATTGACCTCTTTGCCTTAATTAAGAAAAAACTTGGAAATGGCGAGAACACTCTTTTTTGGGAGGACATTTGGCTTGGAGAGACTACATTAAAGACAAAATTTCCAAGACTTTTTGCCTTGGAATCATGCAAAGGAATTACAGTGGCTGCCAAAATGGGTCACTCTTCCTTAATTCACTCTTTGAGAAGGTCTCCTAGAGGCGGAGTTGAAGACGAGCAGTACAGGGACTTATGTTCCATCACCTCTGATGTTCTTATCCCTAATATGATCGATCGCTGGGCTTGGTCTCTCAATTCTTCGGATGATTTTACGGTAAGTTCGGTTCGTACTCTTATTGATGATACTCTTTTGCCAAAGATGGATGCTCCTACTAGGTGGATTAAGTTGGTTCCTATCAAGATTAATATTCTTGCTTGGAAAATTAATCTGGATGGTCTTCCAACGCGGTTAAATCTCTCTTCTCGTGGCATAGAGATTCCATCGATTCTTTGTCCTTTATGTAATGAGGTTGTGGAATCCACTTCTCACATTTTCTTCTCATGCTCTCTTGCTCGCCAAGTTATGTTCAAAGTTTGCTGCTGGTGGGAGCTCGAATATACTTTCTTCAATTCTTATTCGGAGTGGCTTAGTTGGTTATCTAACTTTCGATTATCTAAATCCAAGAAGGAGATCTTTGAAGGCATCTGCTATGTGACATGGTGGCTTATTTGGCGGTTTAGAAATCAATGTGTGTTCGGATCTTCTCAGCCTAGAAGGGACCTCATTTTTGATAATATTGTTCAAATGTCCTTTTTATGGATTTCTAATCGTTGTAAATCCAAGATCGACTGGGTCACTTGGATGCGTAATCCTAATTTTCTTTCTTTGTAATTTGTTCTAGCTTCTTGCTAGTTTTTTTTATAAAATTCGCCGTTAAAAAAAAAGATAAAAAAAAAGAACATACAAACTGCTTGAAGGAATTAAAAACTGAATTGTAAATTAGATTCAACTGAAATTAAAAATGCAAGGAAATTTTAGAGACAAAAGTAAATTGGACTAGAATATGGATTTTCTAGACAACTTTTACACTAATTCTAACTGCCTATTTATACAAAAAAAGTGAAAAAATGTCTTCTGGGTCTTCTTTCTGTCTTTTCTGTTTGTGTTTTCTTTGTGAGTGCAAACCATCAAAAACAAGCTTTTGTGCTTTCTTGAGATGATCCAAGCCATCCATTAAGTAGGTACAATTTTAGCAGCAATCTGAGCCGTCCCTTGGGGTTTTGTAAGTTTGGGATTGCCATGGTGGCATGGGTATCATGTGACTGCATAACTTAGTGGGATGGGGAATTGGGAAAGGAGAGGGACAAGAGAAGGTTTGGCGGGCAAAGGTTGGTTTTTGGTTTTCTGGGTTTTTATTTTTTTTGTTTCAGTTTTTGGATAAGGAAGAAAAGGTAAAGGAGGGTTAAGAAAAGTGGGAAAGGGTCAATGGGGGAAGGGTAGGTCAATTGGTCATTTTGGGTATCGGGAGAGAGTAATTTGGTAATTTTGTGTTTCGGGGAAGGTTTTAAGACAGTTTTCTTGATCGGGTCCAAACCGTCAAGTTTATCACACAAGCTAACCACTTGTGAATGGTTAACCGTAATAAACTTCAAACAGCTCAGAACCAATGCAATGAAGATCTGGAGAGTATAGTTTTACCTCAGGTCGTTAAGTCCCAACGAGCTGTGCGACTGAATAACCAACTCTATCTTTTATTAGTCAACCACTTGTGAATGGTCAACCATAAAAGTCAAACAGCTCGGAACGCAATGCAATTAAGTCCAGAGGAGTTTAGTGTTTCCCCGGGTCGTTAAGTCACAACGAGGTGTGAAAACTGTAATACAACGAATCTGTGATCGGGTGATATTGAACGGGAAAAGGTTATGATTATGAATAATTATACCTAAAGAGAAAGTTTGTAAATTACAGGGGCTTAAATGCAAATTAAAGAAAATTAAAAAGATAAATTATATTAAATAAACGCTATCACTATTTTTAAAATCGATTTTTCTTGATTTATAAAAGAAAAAAAAATTAAATAAACTATTTTAATTAAAGCGTAACCTTAAATTACCTAAAAACGTGACCTAGAATAAAAACGCGCGTTATATGTAAAAATTACGCGAGTGCGCAAGTAAAAATGTAAAATTTGTAAAATAAAAGTCCTACGAGTGTAAAAACAATTTTCTTACTTACTATATGACAAAAAGAAAATTTTAGGAAAAAGCCGGGTATTTTTTCGACTCTTATTTTATTTATTACGAATTAAAAAACGATTTTACACTAATTAAATAATTAAAAATACCAAACTAATTGGGAAAAATCTGGAAAAATCACTAAAAGTACTTTGAATGACGCTAATCCTAGGAAAATTAAAAACAGTGATGGTTGCTTTGGAAAATAAGCTCAAAATAAGCCAAAATTGGCTGATAAGCAAAACTGACCAAATGTCTTTAAGTAATAAATGTTGCAAGATAAAACGTGATAAAGACCCTAGGGCGATTGGTATCCAGGTACATGCTATGTCTCTTCTAAGAGGAGAGGTCTAAGGTTCGACCCATGCCTCTCCCTTTTTGCTTCTCTATTTTTTTTTTTTTATTTATTTTCTTTTGCCATTTTAACGTTAAGGTAAAAACAAGAAAATTTTGTGAAAACCTTTTTTGAGAAAAGCTTTAAATAAGCTATACGAACAGCTTATTTAGCAACAGTTAACAAAACATCCTTTAAACAAGTACAACCAAACACCCCTTTAACTGTTTTAAGCACAGAAATAAGCACAGAAAAACAGTTTTAGAGAAAGAAGAATAAGCTATCATGTGAACCTCAATTGGAATAAGCTATAAACAAACAAACAAAGCTAAACATAAGAGGATGCGCAGTTGGGATTAAGTTCTACACTAGGAGAATCCTAAACTTAAGAAAAATGAAAACAAGCTAATCTAAAGGGGACAATAAGCAGATCCAAGCTAAGTTTTTTTTGTAAAGACATTTTCTTTGAATCTTTCTGAATAAGCTAGAAACAGCTTATTGGTCAACTGCTATGGGCAATCCAACAGCCAAACACACCTTTAGCACCTCATAACATATTTTAAGCTCCTATTAAGCTAGATAAACATTTTAACAACTAAGCAACAATGGCAAGTAAGCAATGGTGATTAGGACTACCTATAAGCACTAATGAAATAACTAGTCTAAACACACTAATTTAGCATGTAACAACTGAAATAAGCTAGTCAAACTACCATTAAGCTAATGAGTAAAAAAAAAGAAAGAAAGGGTGTGACCCGTTTTGCTGCTGACTGAAGGTTCACCAACAGCCTGAGGGGCCTCCTTGGAGCTTAATTTTAAGCTTAAACAGCACCAGTGCTGCTATTCTGTTCAGTAAACTGTCTCCTTTTTCTTTTTACAAAAGCTTTTCAACCTAAATGTAGACTAGAGAAATTGATTGATGAGCAAAAACTTGGTTTGACCTTACAAGTCAAACGGGTTAAAACATGGATTTGACCACCTAGTAGCTTGAAACAAACACCCTTAAGGGACTGATTTTTATAAAAACTTCTTGGGGGAGCTGATTCTTTGGTTTCTTTAATAAACTACAACTGGTAATTAACATAAAACCTTGAAACACAACATTAAAATGCCTTAACTGCCAAAGAACATCACTTGTAAACAAAAGGTACTTTTCATTAAATAAGAAAGACAGATTACAACTTAAAAAAAAACTGAAAACTAAGTTAAAGCTAAGACTAGGAGTTTAAAAGAAAGAAACTAAATTTAAAACTAAAAACTGAAGAAAGAAAAAAAACTAACTCCTTTCATACAATGGCTACAAACTATTTATACTCCGGGTCTTCAATCTCTTCTTTGGTCTCTCTCTTCTCTCTGTCTTCGTGCGAGTTAAACACGCGTGTCAGCCATTTTCCAGTCCCTTTGTCTTCATCTTCAGTACACAGGGGATGGGTTGGGTACTTTTGGGTAAACGGGTTTGATGGGTTTATTAATATCAGGTGTTGCAGGGGGGAATGGGTTGTAGAGTGTTGCAGGGAATATGTCAGGGGTAGTGTGGGGAGGAAGGTTTTTTTAATGGTTTTGTTTCTGGTTGTGTTTGGGCGGGAAACGAAGAAGAAGAAATGGGGGAATGGGTTGTTATTCGTTGACCGGGTTGGGTAGGGTTTGACTCGGTTATTGGACTGGGTATGGGGAGTTTGGGCTTGGGTGGTTTTGGGCCTAGGTAGTTAAGATGGTTTTAGTTAATAACTTGGACTAGGACGAATTTTGAATCCATGTGAGACTTTAAGGACCAAAGGTGCACATTCTGAAAATCCAGGGACCACTCATGTAATTTCTGAAAATTATTATAAGGACCATAAATGACAAACTTTATTAACCAAGGGCCGTAAATAATATTTTCCATTTTTTTTAAAAAATCTCGGGGACTTGTTTTGCCATTTTTGAAAGTTGGGGGACTGAAACTGCCAATTATGCAAACTTTGTTCGTTTTTCATTTGTTTTCAATTATTTTGCATCTGAAACATATAAAACACGATTTTGAGATATTTTCAGTATTTTGATGCATTTCTGAGTGTTTTTAAATGTTTTGCAGTTCAGATTTGACCAAAAATGATGAGTATTTACACACTCATCAATCCCCCACACTAAACTATTGCTAGTCCCTAGCAATCTTTTGCGAAAACTTAATGGATTTGAATCTCTTTACCAAAATCCATCACTTCTGGAGTAGCCAAATGTTTCAGTTCAAGTAAGAACTATGGTACACTGATAACCATATGATTTTGAGCAAATCACCAGCTTACAACGGATTTGATTTGTCTTTACCAGAAGCCGTTTGCTTCTGGACTAGCCAACTCTTAGATAAAATATCTTTGGTGAGCTGATTACCAATTATGGTTTTCCAACTGCCTTTACCACAAGCCATAAACTTGCGGGCTAGCCAACTATTCACTAATTAAAGATATGGTGAGCTGAACACCATACAATTTTGGGCAAATTGCAAGCCGTCAACGGATTTGAGATATCTTTACCAAGAGCCGTTTGCTCCTGGATTAGCCAATCCTTTTGTTTATTAGACATGGCGGACTGATAACCGTAAGCTGAGTAAGTGCAAAACACTTACTCCAAAAAAAAATTTTGGCCAAAAATGGGGGAATTGGGTGGTATAATTACATGATAAAATTCGTGAGAATTCCCCCCCACACTAGAAATGAATATTGCCCTCAATATTCAAAGTACCGGCTGTTATGCCGAAACATAGAACGTAAAAGGGAAATACTACGGCCATTATTTAGCAAGATTTTTTTTTTCAAACTTTATATACAACAGCGGGGGGCAACTCCCCCACACTAGGGTGGTACACACGGGTGAAAACCCATGTTTAACTACTGTTTTTGATTACCGAGTCGCTAGCTTGACTCGACCCCGAATTAATTTGTTCATGGGGAAGTAAGTGGAAGAGACAATCTCCATCGGACTTTCATTCAAGATGTTTGTATAAACATTTGAAGCACGCGAAAGTTCCACACCGATGAGATATAGATAGACAGACTCGGCTCACAAATGGTACATGGAAATGCCGGGGTCAAAGATGGTATCTTCACTCCCGAATGAGTGAAGAAGAGAAGAAGTCACGGGATAGGTTAAGAAAAGAAAGAAAGTCATGATGAAAATCATGACTAACTCATCTTCATCCATAGGAGAATCCATAATTTCAATATTATGAATCTCATCATTTAAGCTCACGTGATCAAGACAAATCCCGGGTGTGTCATGATCAAATTGGAAGTTATCATACTCCGGCGGAGATATGATATGAGTGAGTTCAAAGGAGAACTCCTCGTAAAGAGAATCATTCACGAGATGTAAATCTGTGAATTCTTGTTCCACTGTAGACTCATCACTATCCTCAATCTGAGTATCAAAGAGTGGATTCTCAGAAATTAAAGTGAATTCAGAGTCAAATTCAAATAGAGGATTGGTGAAAGTAGCTTTGAATGTTTCGGGAACAAAGTGATCAACATTCTCTATTGGACTGTTAGGGTGAGAAGTGAGTGAACGATCATTATAAAGGAGACTTTCAATCTCTCCCAGATCGGCTTCGAAATCAAGGAGACCATCGTCACTTTCTGATGAAAGTGGACTGATGTGAGTGAGTTCATCGGTGAACTCCTCAAGAAGAGGGTCAGACTGTGGGAGTGATGCCTCAACATACTCGATGTTTCCATAAGAAGCATAATCGTCGTTGTAATCGGAGAAAGTTTCAAAATGATCTTTTGAACACTCAGGAGGGGAAAGAGAATCACACATATGATCAGAAGTTCCCTGTGACTCTCTCGGGATTGGGACAAGGTCCTCAACACTAGACTTTATGAATTCGTCTGATTCCTTTTCAGGAACAGTGTCAAGATGTTCATCCCCCATGTTTAGAGAGTGAGTGGGAATATCGGGTGTGATAGCAGTTGTTTGAGAATGAATCTCAACTGCTGGGATATCAACTGATGAACTTGATGAATCTTTATAGAATTGAAGGATATCAAGTGTATCCTCATCATCACTGTCATCAGGAATAAAACGAAATTGAGAGCTAGATCTGGCTGCTTTTTCTTTTGCAATTGATTCCCTAATAGATTTTTCAAACGCAATTTGGGAATTTATTTTAGCAGCCTGCTCTTCAGCTAGCAATTCTTCCATGGATTTCTCATGTGAATTTTGAATGACGGGACATTGTGGGAGTGGAGATTTGTCAAAACCGGAAGGTTGACATTGATAATCATCATGAGGACCCCCACAATATACACAAGAAAAACTGGGAGCATTTCGAAATGTTGTTTTACTCAACTCCTCAGTTCTTTTCACTAATTCCAGAAGCTCTAGATAAGTGTCTTGTTGGGTTTGCTGAGGAGTTTGAGTCATTTGGCACTGTGGAGGTTGGTCGTGATATGGATAGTCGTAATTGTTACAAGGAAATGGATTCCCTGTTTGACAATCAGAGCTGAAATGGGGACCTCCACAGTTCTCACAACAAAATGATTGTTGTGACTGATTTGGTGAATAACATGGATATTGATCATTTCCAAAGTTCAGAGTGTTATTAGAGATTTGTTCATAGAAAAACGTGTCTCTGGTCTGACACTCAAATCCTTGGTGAGGACCTCCACAAAATTCACACAAGTATGTCTGAATCTCATGATGTGGTAGCTGATGAAATAAATTAGTCGTGTCATGGTAAGAATAGGGATCTTGGTTATAGACAGACCCATTTCCTGACTCTACAATGCTAAAACTGAGACAATTATCATCATTATGAGGGCCACCACACCATTGGCAACCAAAATGGTGTGGATATGACATAGGAAAGAATAAAAGGGTTTCAGAGGGGTTGGGATGAAGAATCAAAGATGTGAGAGGGTAAAGATGGATATTTTTGGATTTTTAGATAAACATTTTGTAAATATAAGAAAGAAAATCTTTTTGGGTTTTTTGTGTTTGTTGAAAACTGATTTAAAAATGTTTTCGGGAACCGTTTTGTTTTTATATAATAATAATAAGAAGAAAATATGAACAAGGATGGTAAATATACAATGGATGTATATTCAACAACACTGATGCTTCAAATTCGTAGAACGCAGCACACCTCCCCGGCAGCGGCGCCAAAATTTGATCGGGTCCAAACCGTCAAGTTTATCACACAAGCTAACTACTTGTGAATGGTTAACCGTAATAAACTTCAAACAGCTCAGAACCAATGCAATGAAGATCTGGAGAGTATAGTTTTACCTCAAGTCGTTAAGTCCCAACGAGTTGTGCGACTGAATAACCAACTCTATCTTTTATTAGTCAACCACTTGTGAATGGTCAACCATAAAAGTCAAACAGCTCGGAACGCAATGCAATTAAGTCCAGAGGAGTTTAGTGTTTCCCCGGGTCGTTAAGTCCCAACGAGGTGTGAAAACTGTAATACAACGAATCTGTGATCGGGTGATATTGAACGGGAAAAGGTTATGATTATGAATAATTATACCTAAAGAGAAAGTTTGTAAATTACAGGGGCTTAAATGCAAATTAAAGAAAATTAAAAAGATAAATTATATTAAATAAACGCTATCACTATTTTTAAAATCGATTTTTCTTGATTTATAAAACAAAAATAACTTAAATAAACTATTTTAATTAAAGCGTAACCTTAAATTACCTAAAAACGTGACCTAGAATGAAAACGCGCGTTATATGTAAAAATTACGCGAGTGCGCAAGTAAAAACGTAAAATTTGTAAAATAAAAGTCCTACGAGTGTAAAAACAATTTTCTTACTTACTATATGACAAAAAGAAAATTTTAGGAAAAAGTCGGGTATTTTTTCGACTCTTATTTTATTTATTACGAATTAAAAAACGATTTTACACTAATTAAATAATTAAAAATACCAAACTAATTGGGAAAAATCTGGAAAAATCACTAAAAGTACTTTGAATGACGCTAATCCTAGGAAAATTAAAAACAGTGATGGTTGCTTTGGAAAATAAGCTCAAAATAAGCCAAAATTGGCTGATAAGCAAAACTGACCAAATGTCTTTAAGTAATAAATGTTGCAAGATAAAACGTGATAAAGACCCTAGGGCGATTGGTATCCAGGTACATGCTATGTCTCTTCTAAGAGGAGAGGTCTAAGGTTCGACCCATGCCTCTCCCTTTTTGCTTCTCTATTTTTTTTTTCTTTTGCCATTTTAACGTTAAGGTAAAAACAAGAAAATTTTGTGAAAACCTTTTTTGAGAAAAGCTTTAAATAAGCTATACGAACAGCTTATTTAGCAACAGTTAACAAAACATCCTTTAAACAAGTACAACCAAACACCCCTTTAACTGTTTTAAGCACATAAATAAACACAGAAAAACAGTTTTAGAGAAAGAAGAATAAGCTATCATGTGAACCTCAATTGGAATAAGCTATAAACAAACAAACAAAGCTAAACATAAGAGGATGCGCAGTTGGGATTAAGTTCTACACTAGGAGAATCCTAAACTTAAGAAAAATGAAAACAAGCTAATCTAAAGGGGACAATAAGCAGATCCAAGCTAAGTTTTTTTGTAAAGACATTTTCTTTGAATCTTTCTGAATAAGCTAGAAACAGCTTATTGGTCAACTGCTATGGGCAATCCAACAGCCAAACACACCTTTAGCACCTCATAACATATTTTAAGCTCCTATTAAGCTAGATAAACATTTTAACAACTAAGCAACAATGGCAAGTAAGCAATGGTGATTAGGACTACCTATAAGCACTAATGAAATAACTAGTCTAAACACACTAATTTAGCATGTAACAACTGAAATAAGCTAGTCAAACTACCATTAAGCTAATGAGTAAAAAAAAAAGAAAGAAAGGGTGTGACCTGTTTTGCTGCTGACTGAAGGTTCACCAACAGCCTGAGGGGC
This sequence comes from Chrysanthemum seticuspe, assembly GCA_019973895.1. Classification (NCBI taxonomy): domain Eukaryota; kingdom Viridiplantae; phylum Streptophyta; class Magnoliopsida; order Asterales; family Asteraceae; genus Chrysanthemum; species Chrysanthemum seticuspe. The sequence goes on from BPTQ01000005.1 coordinate 36,439,787, forward strand.
CTCCTTGGAGCTTAATTTTAAGCTTAAACAGCACCAGTGCTGCTATTCTGTTCAGTAAACTGTCTCCTTTTTCTTTTTACAAAAGCTTTTCAACCTAAATGTAGACTAGAGAAATTGATTGATGAGCAAAAACTTGGTTTGACCTTACAAGTCAAACGGGTTAAAACATGGATTTGACCACCTAGTAGCTTGAAACAAACACCCTTAAGGGACTGATTTTTATAAAAACTTCTTGGGGGAGCTGATTCTTTGGTTTCTTTAATAAACTACAACTGGTAATTAACATAAAACCTTGAAACACAACATTAAAATGCCTTAACTACCAAAGAACATCACTTGTAAACAAAAGGTACTTTTCATTAAATAAGAAAGACAGATTACAACTTAAAAAAAAACTGAAAACTAAGTTAAAGCTAAGACTAGGAGTTTAAAAGAAAGAAACTAAATTTAAAACTAAAAACTGAAGAAAGAAAAAAAACTAACTCCTTTCATATAATGGCTACAAACTATTTATACTCCGGGTCTTCAATCTCTTCTTTGGTCTCTCTCTTCTCTCTGTCTTCGTGCGAGTTAAACACGCGTGTCAGCCATTTTCCAGTCCCTTTGTCTTCATCTTCAGTACACAGGGGATGGGTTGGGTACTTTTGGGTAAACGGGTTTGATGGGTTTATTAATATCAGGTGGTGCAGGGGGGAATGGGTTGTAGAGTGTTGCAGGGAATATGTCAGGGGTAGTGTGGGGAGGAAGGTTTTTTTAATGGTTTTGTTTCTGGTTGTGTTTGGGCGGGAAACGAAGAAGAAGAAAGGGGGGGAATGGGTTGTTATTCGTTGACCGGGTTGGGTAGGGTTTGACTCGGTTATTGGACTGGGTATGGGGTTTGGGCTTGGGTGGTTTTGGGCCTAGGTAGTTAAGATGGTTTTAGTTAATAACTTGGACTAGGACGAATTTTGAATCCATGTGAGACTTTAAGGACCAAAGGTGCACATTCTGAAAATCCAGGGACCACTCATGTAATTTCTGAAAATTATTATAAGGACCATAAATGACAAACTTTATTAACCAAGGGCCGTAAATAATATTTTCCATTTTTTTAAAAAAAATCTCGGGGACTTGTTTTGCCATTTTTGAAAGTTGGGGGACTGAAACTGCCAATTATGCAAACTTTGTTCGTTTTTCATTTGTTTTCAATTATTTTGCATCTGAAACATATAAAACACGATTTTGAGATATTTTCAGTATTTTGATGCATTTCTGAGTGTTTTTAAATGTTTTGCAGTTCAGATTTGACCAAAAATGATGAGTATTTACACACTCATCATTTCTCAAACCCACTCTAAAAACGTGTCCGGGTCTTCAATTGATCAACGATCGTAGAAAATCACATCCCGGCACCGGCTTCTCAGCACTTTTCTGATTTCAGCTTGATTTTGCCCGTTTTCGCTCTGTTTTCAATCCTTTTGTACTTGCAAGACATAAAACACACTCCGAGGATATTTTTGACATATTTTGATCACATTTTGGTGTTTTTAGTCATTTTTGAGGTCTTAGGTGGGTAAAAACGATGAGTGAATAAGCACTCATCATAGCCCGAAGTTTGTTGCAAGTGAACCTCATTGGTCACAAGGGAATTAATTTTCCATGTTAGAATCGAACCCTTAACATTCTCTTTAAAAGACTAGTATTCTTACCAATGGGGTCACCCCCTTGTCGGTTTCTCAACCACATGTTACTCGATTCTTATCTCTTACTTTTCATATTTTATTTCAACAAAAGGCACTTTAACTCAATTTACTTACTAAATAAATTAATTTTAAACATAATAATTAATTTTCTCTCTTCTCATTTTCTATGAAACCAAATCTAAATCCAATGCTACCTACATACCAAAAAGACCCTAAAGCTCATTACACTCCGGGTATGTTCGGCGCAATGGCTGGGGTTGGGGCTTAAATTAAAAGTCGAAAGCTGAAGATTATATTTTTATAAAGTTGTTTGACAAATTAGTTGGAGTTGAAATTTATTAATGTAAAATCGTATAAAGATACATCAAATTAAATTTACATATATTTTCAGCTTTTACGTGATAATTCATTATATTTTGAAGGGTATTTAAGTAGTTTAACTAGCCATAAGTCTCTAGAAGCCCTTTTTATGAGCCTGGGCTTATGAAGACTTATGACTTATTTTATAAGCCATAAGCCTCCATAAACATGTGTAACAAACAAGCCTTATTATATAAACCGCTTATTTTAAAAGTCCAAGCCCCGATAAGCCCTTTGATAAACATAGCCTCCATCTAATAAATATGTTAAATTGTTTCATGTGGTATACTGTTACCCAAACATGATGACACTCCATATAATAAGAGTGCTTAATGTGGTAATGACGTTATTCGTCTGTCACCTCATCACCCTCCCAATAACATACCAATAACTAAAATATCTTCCCAAAAACACCAATAACACTTTACACGTCCCACATAGCACCCCACGAAAAATACCAATTCACTCCCAAAAAACGAAAAAAAGGAAAAAAAAAATAGTAAAAGAAAAAGTGATTGGAATAGCTAAAAGCCGAACGGCGGACAAATAACACGAGGCACGGTGCAACACAACGTGCTATTCGTGCGTTATTGGGTCAATTGCGGACAAACAACATGCCAAACACCTAGCTCTCCAAATATGCTAAATTTTTTGTAACATCTTCTCACAATTGCCACACTTTTAAGAACCATCAAAACTGAATTCACACCACATTTCATAACCATATTATAGTTTTGCTACAACACAATTAATGATAATAGTGATACATATTTTTCGTACTCAAACGCAAATATAACTTCAAAAATAAAGAGGTTGTTCTATAGTTCAAAGGGAGTTGAGTAGCACAGCCGGATTCAAATGCAATTGCCTCGACACAAGCCAAAGATATATATGATAAATGACCGATGGTGATCACTTTATTTTACACCATGTCAAAATAAACTGAGTTCGGGAAAGCATTTTCCTCATCTTCGAGTCATCTAGTACACAACATAAGCCGGTGCCAACTTTTCATTTGTTGATAAAAAAAAAGAGGATAAAAACTAAGAACAAAGCTAAAAATAACAGTTACATGAATTTCCAATTGTTAAACTAACTTTTTTAGAAAATTACGAAACAAGACTATTTAGATACCCTTTTTACGAAAACAAACTATTTTTATGCATCTTAAGAAAATGGACCATGGCGTGTTCTAGTGTGGTACTCGTGCGTGCGCTGCTCAACAAAGCCAATCCCGATTTGAGACCTGTGTTAGCGCGCTTATCGGCACGAGCGCTACACGCACGGGTTTCTTGGTACTCTAGCAATTGGTTGACTTTTTATTTTATTACTTCATATTTGTTACTTCATTCTTTATAATTACCCCACCTCCATATTTTTCACTATGCAAAACAAGTTTCATACTAAAAAAAGATCCTCTTCAACACACGCATCAACTAAGATTCAAAAACAAACACACCACATCGATAGATTTCCCAATAAAAACACTAAAATAACAAGGTTTGGACGATTTACTTAACTCTACAAAAAAAAAAAAATAGATTTTAAAAAAAAAAAACACTTAGCTTTGGTGAATTTCGGTTTTTGTGTGTGCACGAGAACAGATTTTATGTGCCGATTGTTTGTGGTTTCTGTTCCACATATCTTGTTTGTTTGTCGGGTTAATGATATAGATTTTGTTTGTCGGGTTTTTTGTTCGGAAAAGCAGATTATTGCTCGTTTTTGTCTAGATTAGTGGTCCTAGTTGTTTATTTGTTTGTTAGGAGTGGTTGTGTTCTTTATTAGCAATGACGTGTCCGGTAAGTTACTTTCTCTATTTTTTTAAATCCTTCTTCTACACCACAATTACCATTCGTCTATTTTTATGATTGTTGTGTTTTTTATAAATCAATTAAAAAAAAGAAAGAAAAAAAAAAGAAAAAACATTTTTCATACTCAATTACAAAAATAAACACTTTCAAATGCGTTTACTAAAATCTACACTTCGAGAATTTGAGATTTGCTCGCCGTTTTCAAAAAAGGCTTTTTTTTCGCTACAAGACAAAGAACATGGAAAGCAAATGCTTGCTCGCCCCATGTTTGCTCGCCGTTTTCAGCTACAAGACAAAGAACATGGAGAGCAAATTTTTTCTCGCCCCATGTTTACTCACCGTTTTCGTTGATTTTGTAAAACGGTTTTAGATGGTTCATTTTGGTAAAGGTAGAGGTAAAATGTTTATTTTAAAAAAATTCTCGCTTTTTATAATGGCTTCATTTCTTTTGTAGTTTATGATGCAAAAGTTAACATTATTCGTAGTCACTTTAGTATGTAAAGATCTTAGAACGGCATGGTAATGATATACTTGTTCGCATGTTGGGGGTTGGTTAGATGTACATTTCGTGGACCATAACTCTTGTTGAGTTCTCGGTATGCTCTTTAGACGGGTGAGAGTAGACGAAGAAGTTCATAGTGAATATGATAAGTTACAGTTTACTGTTGGTGATTATGTATGCCATTTTTGCTGTAAGGAATTTTGTCTAATGACATGTCTAAAGTTTGATCCTTATAATTATAATGACTTTCAAAATGCACCCACTTATTGTACAACGTATATTATTTGGCCGCCAAAATCCAGTAAAACTTATCGATCTTAAGAGAGTATTTGACGATCTTAAAGAGTATTTGATGGTGATCGTATTTTTCAGTCATAGGATCAAAATGTTATTAAGTTGTGTAGCGCGCATGTAATTAATTAAACACGATGATGACATGAAGCACGCTTCAAATACCTTATAAATGAATGAGGCGCACATGAATAATGTATGCGCGCCTATTATTCAAGGGGTTGTACTATTGGAACGGGGACACGGGGTCTTTCCCCTTGGACTGCAAACCCTCCCTAATGGGAGGGGTACTTTTCAGATTTTGTCCTTTTTTTTATCTGTTTGTTGTTGTCCCAAGGATTGCACAAAGCACACAAGCAGTTTTTTTGTCCCAAAAGTATTTTTTTGTCCAAGTGCATAAGCACACAAGCAGTTTTTTGTCTAATGTCCAAGTTTTTTTTGTCCAAGTGCATTAGCACACAAGCAGATTGAACACAGGCTCAGATTAGAGTAATCATCATCGCCAATTTTTTTTTTTGTCCAAGTGAATAAGCACACAAGCAGATTGCATTAGCACACAAGTAGATTGCATTAGCACACAAGCAGATTGCACAAAGGCTCAGATTAACACGTAATCATCATCGCCGATTTAGAAAACCATTTGCACAATTGATAGAAAAGTGTTAGGCTCGGATATGAAGGTTGTAAAGTGATAAAAATATCACTTTGCCATCCTTTCGATTATAAAACCAATCGTCATCGCCTTTTTTGATTTTTTTTTGTCCAAGTGCAAATTGCACACAAGTGCACAGATCATATTGCACAATACCAGATTGCAACCAAGTTAGATTGCCCAAGTGAAACACATGTTTCACAATGTTCACAAGCAAGTACCAAAAGCAGAAGTAAGATTCCCAAACTGCAGGAACTCACAAGTGAAGAATCTCAAAATGGTAGGTAGTGAAACCTCCCATGTTATATTCAGCCTCATCACCACAAGGCAGTATCACATTCACAAATTACCACAAAGTTACTCTCACCACAAACAAAGGGTTTTTCAAAGTACCCCCAAGTTACCACAAGCAGATTCACCAAGTTACAACAAGTGAAGATTCCACAAGTTACAGATAGGGTTGGGTTATATTGACGGTGACACGTTTTTTAGATTAACCCTCTCTAGTACTTAGGGTTGGGTTATAACACAAGCCAAGTGAAACACAAGCCGCAAGTGAAAGCCGCAAGTAACAAACCACAAAGAAACAACAAATATCTTAGGCTGCCGATATGTCTCAATCACCAAAGGTAATGACAATTTTACACATTAATAATCAAGATAACATTAGGCTCAGATCAAGTTTCACATATTATCATATATGGCTGCAACATCAAAGGTTGCAAAATAAATTTTTTTTTTGCCGTCCATTCGGAAATGCCAAGCCAAAATCATATTATCATATATGGCTGCAACATCAACGCTCAGTTCTCGAGTTAAAAAGGAAGAGGAAATTAAAGGAAACGGAAAGTTTTTTGTGTTCTTGAGTCTTTTTTAAAGGAGGAAATGGAAACGGAAAGGAAATAGAGAGGAAGATTTGATAAGTAAATCTTCCTCCCACTTTTGGGAGGAAAGGGAAAGGAAACGGAACCATATGTTGTGTAAAGACTAATATACCCTTTTAAAATAGTTGACATTGATAATTAAAGGGCATATATATAATTTGATAAAGTTAGTTTTCTTTTCCTCTCACTCAAGAACAATGATTATGATTACTTTCCTTTTCCTTTCCCTATCTCAAGAACATAACAACTAACACTTACTTTCCTCTTTCATTTCTTTTCCCTTTCTTATTCTTTTCCATTTCCCTTCCCTAAAAACTCGAGAACTGAGCGCAAAGGTTGCAAAATATTTTTTTTTTTTGCAAAATCATCATTGCCTTATCCCAGGTTTTTTTTTTTTTTTTTTTTTTTTTTTTTTTTTTTTTTTTTTTTAAACAATTTTCAAATCAGCTTAAAATAACAAACTGCTTATCAAGCATATAAGCAATTTGTTATTTTCAGATTCATAAGCAATTTCATCTACAAACCCTCTAAATAATAGAGATGGTTAATCTAAAATTATAGCCACAGTCAATATAACCCAACCTGTAAAGTACTATTGGAACGGGGTCTAATCTGAGCCTGTGTGCAATAAGCAGTTTGCCAAGAAACTACACAGAGCCTGTGGACTGGGGTAGGCCAGAGCAGGTATTCATACCACTCAATGGTGGCAGATCAAGGTGTTAACCTACCCTTTTGCACCCACACAACTCAGGCAGTTTCAATAAGCACATAAGCACATTTTTATCATAAGCACATAAGCAGTTTCCCAAGAAACCACACAGAGCCTGTGGACTGGGGTAGGCCAGAGCAGGTATTCATACCACTCAATGTGGCAGATCAAGGTGTTTACCTACCCGTTTGCACCCACACAACTCAGGCAGTTTCACATAATCACCCACTCACATAAGCAGTTTGTAACTTCTTTTACCATAGGGTTTGTTAAATTAAACCCCCAAATCACACAAACATTACATACTCACCATCACAGAACCAAAAGATCCAAACCCTAAAAAAAAATTAGGCGTTTTTTAATTTTCAAGCATATCTATTAAATTAAACCCAAAAATCACACAAACATCACATACTCACCATCACAGAACCAAAAGACCCAAACCCTAAAAAAAAATTAGGCGTTTTTTAATTTTCAAGCAGATCCATTAAATTAAACCCAGAAATCACACAAACATCACATACTCACCATCACAGAACCAAAAGACCCAAACCCTAAAAAAAATTATGCATTTTTTAATTTTCAAGCAGATCCATTAAATTAAACCCAGAAATCACACAAACATCACATACTCACCATCACAGAACCAAAAGACCCAAACCCTAAAAAAAATTAGGCGTTTTTTAATTTTCAAGCAGATCCATTAAATTAAACCCAGAAATCACACAAACATCACATACTCACCATCACAGAACCAAAAGACCCAAACCCTAAAAAAAAATTAGGCGTTTTTTAATTTTCAAGCAGATCCATTAAATTAAACCCAGAAATCAGACAAACATCACATACTCACCATCACAGAACCAAAAAACCCAAACCCTAAAAAAATTAGGCATTTTTTTATTTTCAAGCAGATCCATTAAATTAAACCCAGAAATCACACAAACATCACATACTCACCATCACAGAACCAAAAAACCCAAATGTACCATGGATCTAAATTAGAGAGAGAAAAAGAGAGAACAGAGTGAGATAGAGAGAGAGAGAGTGAGAGGCGTGTGTGTGTGTGTGTGGGTAATGAAGAGTGAGAAAGAAACGCGTATAATACGCGTTTACTTTTAATTTTTATTTTATTTTTCTTTTAAATGTAAATGTAAATGTAAATGTAAATGGTTTATAAATGTAAATGTAAAGTTGTAAATGTTGTAAAATGTGTTTATAAATGTAAATGTAAATGTAAAAAATGTGTTTATAAATGTAAATGTAAATGTAAATGTTGTAAAATGTAAATGTAAAATGTAAATGTAAAGTTGTAAAATGTAAATGTAAAGTATTTGTTGAAAAAAAAGTATTTTGTATTTTTAGGCTTTCGGTTTTCACGAGGAAGTATCAGAGGATTGCCCATTTATCAGACAAGAGGTAAATATAGCATCGGGGCTTTCCGTTATAAAAGTATTAAAAAAGTATTAGTTAAAAAAAAGTGTGTTATAAAATTTGTTATGTATTTTCAGGCTTTCCGTTCTCACGAGGAAGTAACTGAGTGGGTGCAAAATATAGCCTCGGGGCTCGGTTTTGTCATTGTTAAAAAGAGAACCAAATCAGAAAATGGTCAGATGTACGAAATTAATTATAGGTGTACAAAGGGCGAGATTTATGAATATCACGGTAGTGGAAAACGAAAAACCAAAACAAAAAAAAAAGCAGTTGTCCATTCAGATTAGTTGCGAAATATAGACCAACACGATATAATTGGATTTTGAGGGTGAAGTGTGATAGCCATAATCATGAGTTGCTAGAGTCGTTGCATGGTGTGCCATATGCAATGCGATTAAAAGATGATGAGTTGAGTTTGGTCAAAGAATTGTCAGAGTATAGCGTACGACCACGTAATATACTTTCGACAATAAAGGGACGTAATCCGGATAACGTGTCTAGCGTTAGAACTATATATAACGCACTTGATAAGTTCCGGAGAGCCAGAGTAGGTGATAGAACTCAAATTCAAGTCCTTTACTCGCATCTGACGGATTCAGGGTATGCATATTACCCGAGGGTGAATGAGCATAATGAGCTTGAGGAGCTATTTTTTGTTCACCCCACTTCGTATGCTCTATGGCGTACGTTCCCTGAAATCATGCTGATGGACTCCACGTACAATACCACCATGTTTAAATTGCCATTGTTGGAAATTGTTGGAGTAACTCCAACGAATAAAACATTTTCAATGGCGTACAACTTTATACACGGTGAAAAGGGGCATAATTTTCAGTGGGTATTGCAACGCGTGAAAGAGGTGATAGACGAAAGATACTACCCACGTGTTATTGTCACCGACAGAGATTTAGCGTTGGTTGGGGCATGTAGAGCAGAATTTCCTACCGCTCACAAATTACTCTGTCGATGGCATATAGAGCAAAATTTGCTCAAGTTTATGAGAAACAGATGCAGTGGGATAGATGAGTATGACTCCATTAAAAGGAGATGGGATCGGTTGGTTAAAGCTCCGACACGCCTCTTGTTCGAGCAACATTATGAGCTCCTACAACAACGCTTGGTCAACCATGCGCGTACTAAATTTTTAATTCTATTTTTTTTTATTATTCAATTAATAAGCACTCGAATGACCTTTGATTAATTCATTGTTTTTTTTTCCCAGCTATCGCTGAGTATCTGGATAATTGGCTGCGAGATTACAGACACATGTTTGTCTCGTACATCACCGATGAATATCGCTCCTTCGGCCAGACAACAACATGTAGAGTTGAGGCTCACCACGCGTTGTTGAAATTATATTTGGGTGGCACACAGTCCAATTTAGACAGGTTGTTGAGTGCAATCGATAAGATTGTATTTGCGCAAGAAAATGCGATAAAAGAGAGTTTTAATAGAAGCATCGACGAGAAAATAAATGATTGTAATATACTACTATTTCAAGAATTGTGGTATAAAGTTTCTCACCATGCTTTCAAACTCATGCACAAAGAACTCCACCTGTCTATCACCGTAGAAGATTGTAGCCATAAGTTGCGTACAATTTACGGACTGTCATGCTTTCACGAGATGCAATACTATGTATATAATGGTAAGTAAATTTATAACTATCAAGTTGTTTTCCCCATTAATATCAGTGATTTATTTACGGGCGGCATTGTAATATACTACTTTTAATGATTTCAGGACGCCCCATTCCACTGGAAGAACTTAATATTTTTTGGAGAACCCTACATGTTCCGTGGCCTAATATCAATAGGCCACCGCCTGAAGATGGCTCTTCCAGTGATGATGATGATGATGATCATCATCATCATCATCATCATGATACTTCGTTTAGAGATGACATTCGGCAATTCAAGAATGTTTTTACCAAAGCATCGTCGTTTGTCAAGAATAATATGATAACGAAGTTGAGATCGATATACCAACTTGCATCTGATGACACACGGGAACCTGTTATTCAGAAAAATACTCGTGGACGTCCGAGCGCAAAGGACAAAATGGGCAAGGCTACACAAGTCCCGGACTTGAATGAAGACCCGGACTTGAATGAAGACCCGGACTTGAATGAAGTTCCAACGGTAGATCACCGAAGAAGCACCGCTACAAAATCTACACAAGTCCCGAACTTCAACAAAGAACCTGCCCGACATAGTTCTTTCACGGGTCCTAGTGATCAACCAAAAATAAGACACAGGTTGTACGATGGAGATGCAGAAAGCGAAATGCTTATGGGTATGCTTCAAGTCCTTTAGCATCCATACATAATAAGTATATATAATGTGGTTGGTGACGGAAATTGTGGGTTTCGGTGCGTTGCCCATGGTGTTTGGGAACAACAACATTTGTAGCGCCAAGTTAGGCAGATGTTATTGCAACAGATGGACCTACATTGGCAGGTTTACATGGGTTTGTGGGGGCAAGTTGGTTTTAACGATATTCGCCGTACAATAGACTTGTCCGGACATGGAAATGCACCGAATGATCGCTACATGGAAATGCCAAACACGGGGTTGGTTATTGCAGAACTGATTAGACGACCCGTTGCATTTATATCTTGGCGGGGTTGGAATATGTGTTTTCCGCTTCTCAGTGGTCCAGACTTCTCACAAAGAACTGACCCCCTTGTGATAGCCCGTGTGGGGGACGAAGTAGGTCATTACATTGTTCTGACGCTAGACGAACATTCTCCACTTCCGCATCTCCACCCACAATGGAGGAGGAACATATCCGAAGCTGCATCCCAGTGGGAATCATTATATAGGCATCGACTACCAAACTAGTAAATAATATATACATACAAAACATTGTAAATGATTAACGATTCATGTTGTAATTCATGTTGTAAATAATTATAAACATAGTAATTGATTACTGATTTATGTTGTAAATGATTGATTACTGTTTATATTTAAATTAATAATAACATTGTAAATGACACGTGTTTTATGTTGTAAATGATTGATTACTGATTTATGCAAATTCTTTTGTCAGGTGGGCCAAGGAAATCCTTTCTGGTGTCGATGTAATAGAGGATTTATTATAGAACGGAAATCCACGAAATCCTTTCGGGGCCGACCGTATTATGCATGTCCTTATTCAGTGGTAAATAATCATACCTTTGCTTAGGGGTTTTATGTAAATAATTTGTTTGTTAAAAATACATTTCTTATTATTTTCTTAACATGTAACAGCCAGGTACATATGACTATGGGTGTCGATACTTCAGTTGGAAAGATGAATTTGAAAGACGGTACTTTAGTCGAGCCTCATCTTCAACGCAATGCTCAAACTGCGTTGCTAAAGATAATGAGATCAAGCTGTTGAAGACAAGAATAAAGACGCTGGAGATGGAGTTAGAATTGGCAAGGAATCCTGAGGATCACGCTTGTCAGTCTGGTGCAAGGCTCCATGATCTTTTAAACGAGATGAATGATCTTCATAAGTCGTAGATGTTGTTATATTTAAATAATATGTTAACGTTGACGTTTAATTTAATAATAACAGTTGTTGTTGCAGTTATTTAATGTGGTAATATTTAACGTGCTATTATACAAACAAAATAATTATACATATACAAAACATTATTAAACAAAAGTATACAAAACATTATACATGTAAAACCCTAAAATCTCAAATCGCGTGAAATGACAATTTTGCCCTCCAACTTAAACATTCACCAGCTCGGAAAATATGTTAACACCATTTAACAAGTTATATGATTAATAATACTTCACATTATGAGAATAATAAACTTATGATATACAAATAAAGAACTTAAATAAATAAAAGTCTAAGTAACTTAAACCTTATATATTGTACACAACTAATCTAGACATGGAACAAGACTAGATACATAAAATTATGATAAGAAGGAAGGTTATGGATTTGGTCTTTTGGAGCCCTACATGGCCGGCCACCTCTAGGAGAAAATCACTCTCCATATCAATTTTTCATTAAACACATTTATCTCTTATTCTCCATTTCAAAAATACCTAGAAAACCCTAGCTATTGTTTTCTCTCATCCATTGGCGGCAACCATTTATTTTCCATTGCAATCCGAATTTTTGATCAAACAAAAGGTTACTTGAAGGCTCGTGATAGTGGGTGATCGATTGGTGGACGTAGTGATCGTGTTTGGTTCGTTTTAGGGCTTGGACGTGGGAAATTGATTGTAGCCGTGGGTTTGTGTTTGCCAAGGGAGTCTTGGTTTTGATTTTGGTGTTTGATTCTTGTTCTTGTTTCGTACACGCATCAAGGGTAACGTATCCCCATCCTTGAGTCCTTTCCTTTTCGTTTCTTAATTCTATTCGTGGCTCTCATGATAAACTAGGGCTTGTAATTCGTTTTGTAGATCACATAAAATCATGGATATATAACACATAAAATGATAACTCATAAAATGATAAAACCATGAATCTTGACATATATGTAATCGAATGATATGTGGCCTATAAATGAATATGAAACTGATTTTGGACTTCTAATTGTCGATTTATATTTCAATTATAAAAGGGTTTAATGATCTTGTGATTACATGTTTTCGTATTTGATAAATGAACTTGATAACGAATGATTACGAGGGTGTTTTGGAATTTATCATGGGGCGTACATATATTCTTGATTAGGGGCTGATTCGAATTGATGTTTATATCATATTAGGTGTCTTGTAATCTTGTATTAATCAAGCTAACATGTTTAAAACGGATTCGTTAATCTTAACGTAAAACTAGGGTTTGTAATTTATGATTATATAAAGTTAAGGGGTTGTTTGGTAAATTATGAAACTTAATGGATTAACATGTTAAAATACTAACTAAATGGATTAAATGAGTAAAATGGGTAAACTTACTATATTTACACTTTTAACCCTATACTTTGCTATATTGACATTTTAAACCCTAAACTTTTGTAACTTGTCATAAATGATCTTTAAAGCATTATAATACTCATTATAACTTGAGATAAGTAACTAAACTTACTATATATGGAAACTTACTAAATATGGAAACCTGCTATTTATGGAAACCTGCTATTTTTAGAAAGTTACTAATTATGGAAATCTGCTAATTCTGGAAAGTTACTAAAAATAGAAACCTGCCTAAAATAGAAAGTTACTTAAAATGGAAAGATTACTAAAACGGGAAACTTGTTAAAAATGGAAAGCCGTCTTAAAACAGGTGTTTCGGATTCTTATAGAACGTTACCTAATTCATATAGGTTCCGGGCGGCGTGATTGATCTCACTCTTGACTTTACTTCTTTGTTGCTTGCTTCGAATAAGGTACAGATATTCTAACCTTTCTTATAAGGTTTCTCATGACCTCGTCGTATCTTGATTTCTTGCTACTTGCTTATTGATCATTTCTTTTGATATTGACCTTGCTATTGAATCCTCTGCCATTGAACTATTATTACTGAACTGTTGACATTAAACTGTTGCTATGAACCTCTTTGTGACCTAATAACATTGAGCCCTTGATTTATTAACTCATTCACTGTATACTGGACTATATTGATCTGTCAGTTGATACCCGAGCTGTAACTAGTCATGGGGGTTCCATGTCCGTGTCATTGATGCACCAATGGCATGACTTTAGTGTGGTTGAGTGATGTTCCACACCGTCCCTATACTGTATTGATTATGCGCGCTTCACTGTTATTGTTATGGCCACTAATATTTCTGCAGGGGCGTATGGATGCATCCTAGATCTGTACTGTTACTGTTACTGTTATATATGCTAGTGATGTGGTGAGTGTGTGCATTACACCCCCTCACGTACTGGGAGCTGATCACTCCACATGATATTGAGGTCTCCCCTCTTTTTGGATTGGCATTCCGAGGTCACCCCTCCGAATGGACTATTATTACTGGATATTGACTGTTTATTATACTGTATTACTGCACTGAACTGTAGGCTCGTGGTTGATACTGACTCCCTTTCTTTTCCTTTCATTTCTATGCTTATACTGATTTACTGCTCATATTATAAACTGCTACTGTCTCATATCTGAACTTCAAATTCCTTTATACCATTATTTTACTGTTATATCTGTTCACTGAGCTTTTTAAGCTCAGCCGCATTTCTTTACCTGCGGCAGGTTATTAAGCTAGGAGCTGGGGCTTATCTTGGGGATTGAGAGTAGGATGCTTTTGAGGATTTGCTTTAGTTATTCTAGACTTTGATTACTATTGTTATGATTTGAAGACTTAGACTTTGTATCGTTTCATTTCCTTTGGGACATCTTTTGGAACTTTGTATTGATCAAGTCGTGTTGATTTGTTACTCTTTTGATTATTGTTATAAGACTTCCGCTTGTATGGTTTATATGTATTGTTCTGATTTGTCTCCATAAATGTGATACTTCTACCCTTATTGGGTTGGGGTGTTACAATTATGGTATCAGAGCCCAGGTTTACGACTTGTAGTCAGGACCTGTGACATATGGACCCTAAGCGTTACCCGTAGAGCTTAAGTTTTGATTTGGTGAGGTTTGGGTAGAATTCCAGGTTCATTATCGTCATTTTCCGTTCATGCACTTCATCCTATTTTTCCTAACTTTTGCTAATCGTTTTGTGAACTCTTCAGATGGTCCAAACTCGTAGAAATGGTGACGACAACGGGGATGGAAATCCTAACTTCGAAGCTATGATCGCTCGCGCGTTAGCCACTGCTATGCCTGGGATAGTGGCTGCTATCACTGAGAATGTTAGGAATGGTGCTAGTTCGTCTGGTGGGGGAAATGGTGGAAATGGTGGAGGTGATAACCCACCCACACCTATTCATGTTTGGATAGAGCGCTTTAACAAGCTTAAGCCTCTTCCTTTTCGTTCAGCAGCTTCCACTAATGAGGCGGAGGATTGGATTACACATGTGGAGAAACTCTTTAATGTACTAGGTTGTGGGGATGAAGTAAAAACCCGGCTTGCCACTTTCAAGTTTGAGGGTGATGCCTTGAACTGGTGGAAAGCCTATATCTTGACCAGGGAAGAGAACTTCGTTGACACTTGTGCTTGGGTTACTTTCAGAGAGATCTTCTATAAGCAGTACTTCCCCGAATCGGAACAGCAGCGGTACGAGAGAGAGTATGAGACCATTCATCAGCTAGAGAAAGAGAATTCTCATGAGTACATGCAGCGATTCATGAGGATGGTGGGTTTTGTGGGTGCTGTAGTTGCTGGGGATGCACGTCGGCAGGCTAGAAAGTTTAAGTGGGGACTTAAGAAGTGGGTGCTTGATAGGATGATCAATCATCAGTATACGGAGGTAGCGGCTGTTGCGGATGATGCCCGCAACATTGAGTTGTTACATGAGGAGCAGGGATACAATAAGCGTAACAGAGATGGAGACCGTATTAATACTCGGGGTCGTCAGGATTACAGTTCCGATCAGAGGGGTCGCCAGGACCATGTTCAGAGTGTTAGAGGTCGTTATGACCGTGGTTATGATTCGAGGCAGCAGGGTACTCAGAGGAGATTTGATAGGTCAGGTGATGATCGTAGGGGTCAGAGTGGCAGTTTTCAGAGACAGCAGCGGGATCAGTCATCTCGTAGCACTTATCAGGATCGTTCAGCGGCAGCTTCTTCACAGAGGAGGACTTCTGAGGTGCTACCTCCTCCTCCAAAGTGTGTTACTTGTGGCAAGACACATCCAGGCGTTTGCCATATGATTTCCGGGGCTTGTTACCGTTGTGGGTCGACTGACCACAGGGTGAAGGATTGTACTAAGAGGACATCGACTACTCCAGCAAACTACATCAAACCACCTCCCACCACTGGACGTGTGTATTCGGTTACTCGAGATCAGGCAGACAAGGCGTCAGGTACTATTACTGGTACCATTTATTTTGGTGATTCTACTGCTTTTGTTTTGTTTGATACTGGCGCGACACATTCTATTGTATCGGTAAACTTTGCTAAGAAACTCAAATTACCTCCAACACCACTAATGAATCCTCTATCTATATCGACCCCTATGAAAAGTCATGTGCTCATTAATCGCGAGTATGTGGACTGTCCTCTACGTTTTGATGATGGCATCCGCTTGGCAAATCTTCTTCCGTTAGATATGTCTGATTTTGATATTATATTGGGTATGGATTGGTTGGCCTTGCATAAGGCTACTATTGATTGTCATGCTCGAAATGTTATCTTCGGTAATGTTCATCGTCCTGATTTTGTATACCATTGTGCTCAACCATTAAAGTCGGTTAAGATTATCTCGGCTATGAAAGCCCGCACTCTCATTTCTCATTGTTGTCTTGGTTTTCTGGCATCCATCAAAGATACTTCTTCAGAAGTTCCGACTATTGAAAGTCTTTCTGTTGTGCGCGAATTTGCTGACGTTTTCCCTAATGAACTTCCTGGCATTCCTCCGGCTAGGGAAGTTGAATTTGGCATTGATTTGATTCCTGGTGCTGAACCTATATCCAAAGCTCCTTATCGTATGGCGCCGATTGAATTGAAAGAGTTGAAAGAGCAGTTGCAAGAACTTTTGGAGAACGGCTTTATTAGACCCAGCGTTTCACCTTGGGGTGCACCGGTATTGTTTGTTAAGAAAAAAGATGGGAGTATGAGATTGTGTATCGACTACCGTGAGCTGAACCGTATTACTATCCGTAACCGTTACCCTCTTCCTCGCATCGACGATTTGTTTGACCAATTGCAGGGCGCCAAATTCTTCTCTAAGATTGATTTGAGGTCTGGTTATCATCAATTACGTGTGAAGGAACAAGATGTTCCTAAGACCGCGTTTCGTACTCGCTATGGCCATTATGAGTTTCTGGTTATGCCATTTGGTTTGACTAACGCGCCTGCCGTCTTTATGGATCTTATGAACCGTGTTTTCCATGAGTACCTTGATAAATTTGTAATCGTCTTCATCGATGACATCCTTGTGTATTCTAAGAGTGAGGCCGAGCACGAGCAGCATCTTCGTATCGTATTGGAGATTCTTCGACAGCAGAAGTTGTATGCGAAGTTTTCTAAGTGTGAATTCTGGCTGAGCCAAGTTGCTTTTCTTGGTCACGTTGTGTCTGCTGATGGTATCAAGATGGACACATCTAAGGTTGAGGCTATCACAAAATGGCCGAGACCTACTACTGTAACGGAGATTAGGAGTTTTCTGGGACTTGCTGGTTATTACCGTCGTTTTGTTGAGGGTTTCTCTAAATTGGCGTTACCTTTGACGCAATTGATGAGGAAAGGAGAAAAGTTTGAATGGATGGAGGAGCGTGAACAGAGTTTTGAGGAGTTGAAACGGAGGTTAGTTACTGCGCCTGTTTTGACACTTCCATCGGGTTCTGGAGGTTTTCAGATTTATAGTGACGCGTCGAAGAAAGGTTTGGGTTGTGTATTGATGCAGCACGGTAAGGTGATTGCCTATGCTTCGAGGCAATTGAAATCGTATGAGGAGAATTACCCTACGCATGATTTAGAGTTGGCTGCAGTTGTTTTTGCCTTAAAGATTTGGAGGCATTATTTGTATGGCGAGTCGTGTGATATCTTTACTGACCACAAAAGTTTAAAGTATATATTCACACAAAAGGAGCTCAATATGAGACAGCGGAGATGGCTAGAGCTTCTTAAGGATTACGACACGAACATCCAGTATCATCCGGGTAAGGCTAATGTGGTTGCAGATGCACTAAGCCGAAAGTCGGGTATGATTGCTAGTTTGGAAATTGAACCCAGGGTTCTTCATGATCTTGAGCTTATGGATGTGGAATTGTGTTTCCGGGGTTATGATGGTTATTGGGCTAGTATGAAGGTGGAGTCCAACATCATTTTGCGGATCAAGGAAGCTCAGAAGGATGATGGTGAGCTTTGGTCTATTGTTCAGAACATCGAGGAAGGGAAACAATCGGAGTTTCGGGTTGATAGTTCTGGTGTGGTATGGTTTGGTAATCGGCTTTGTGTTCCTAATGATCCTGATTTGCGTGAGACGGTGTTGTCTGAGGCTCACAGTTCTCCATTCACTATTCATCCGGGTTCTACTAAGATGTACCGAGATCTTAAGCAGCATTTCTGGTGGAGTGGTATGAAACAAGATGTGGCCTTGTACGTTTCTAAGTGTATGACTTGTCAGCAAGTCAAGATAGAGCATCAGCGGGCTAGTGGTCTACTTCAGCCATTGGAGATTCCTACTTGGAAGTGGGAAGAGATTTCCATGGATTTTGTCACCGGTTTGCCTCTTACTCGTAAAAGACATGATGCGATTTGGGTAGTCGTTGATCGGCTAACCAAGTCTGCTCATTTCTTACCTATTCGTATGACTGATCGTGTTTGTAGACTGGCAGAGATTTTTCAGCAGGAGATTGTTCGACTTCATGGTACTCCCACATCGATTGTGTCAGATAGAGATCCTCGTTTCACGTCTCGTTTTTGGAAGAGTTTGCATAAGGCTTGGGGTACTCGCCTTAAGTTCAGTACGGCGTTTCATCCTCAGACGGATGGTCAGTCGGAGAGGACCATTCAAACATTGGAAGACATGTTGCGAGCATGTGCCTTAGAGTGGACCGGGAGTTGGGATGAGTATTTGTGCTTGGTGGAGTTTGCCTACAACAATAGTTGGCATGCTAGCATCAAGGCTGCACCTTATGAGCTTTTGTATGGAAGGAAATGTAGAGCACCTATTTGTTGGGACGAAGTAGGTGAGCGTCTGATTGAGGGGCCTGAGATTATTGAGATCACCAATGAAAAGGTGGCAGTTGCTAGGGAAAAGTTGAAGGAGGCTCGTACGCGGCAAAAGAGTTATGCAGATAAACATCGTCGTGATTTGGAGTTTCAGGTTGGTGATCGGGTATTTCTGAAAGTTTCACCGTTCCGTGGTGTTAAACGTTTTGGTATAAAAGGGAAGCTTAGTCCTCGTTTTATTGGGCCGTTTGAGATTCTCGAGCGCATTGGAGAGGTTTCTTACCGTTTGGCTCTTCCGCCGCAGTTATCGCATGTGCACGACGTTTTTCATGTATCTCTTTTGAGGGGATACAACTATCATCCTTTGCATGTCGCTTCATATCCATTTGATCAGATTCAGCCTGATATGTCTCTTTCGGAGGAACCCGAAGCTATTTTGGATCGGCAAGATCGAGTCATGAGAAACAAAGTTATTCCGCTTGTTAAGATCCTTTGGAAGAACCACCCAGAGCGTGAAGCTACCTGGGAGACCGAGGAATCTATGCGAGCTAGTTATCCGCATTTCTTTTCATCATCGGGTATGTCTTCGTTTATCGTTTCGTTTCCTTTTCAATTTTCGAGGACGAAAATTTTCTTTTTAGAGGGGAAGAGTTGTAAAACCCTAAAATCTCAAATCGCGTGAAATGACAATTTTGCCCTCCAACTTAAACATTCACCAACTCGGAAAATATGTTAACACCATTTAACAAGTTATATGATTAATAATACTTCACATTATGAGAATAATAAACTTATGATATACAAATAAAGAACTTAAATAAATAAAAGTCTAAGTAACTTAAACCTTATATATTGTACACAACTAATCTAGACATGGAACAAGACTAGATACATAAAATTATGATAAGAAGGAAGGTTATGGATTTGGTCTTTTGGAGCCCTACATGGCCGGCCACCTCTAGGAGAAAATCACTCTCCATATCAATTTTTCATTAAACACATTTATCTCTTATTCTCCATTTCAAAAATACCTAGAAAACCCTAGCTATTGTTTTCTCTCATCCATTGGCGGCAACCATTTATTTTTCCATTGCAATCCGAATTTTTGATCAAACAAAAGGTTACTTGAAGGCTCGTGATAGTGGGTGATCGATTGGTGGACGTAGTGATCGTGTTTGGTTCGTTTTAGGGCTTGGACGTGGGAAATTGATTGTAGCCGTGGGTTTGTGTTTGCCAAGGGAGTCTTGGTTTTGATTTTGGTGTTTGATTCTTGTTCTTGTTTCGTACACGCATCAAGGGTAACGTATCCCCATCCTTGAGTCCTTTCCTTTTCGTTTCTTAATTCTATTCGTGGCTCTCATGATAAACTAGGGCTTGTAATTCGTTTTGTAGATCACATAAAATCATGGATATATAACACATAAAATGATAACTCATAAAATGATAAAACCATGAATCTTGACATATATGTAATCGAATGATATGTGGCCTATAAATGAATATGAAACTGATTTTGGACTTCTAATTGTCGATTTATATTTCAATTATAAAAGGGTTTAATGATCTTGTGATTACATGTTTTCGTATTTGATAAATGAACTTGATAACGAATGATTACGAGGGTGTTTTGGAATTTATCATGGGGCGTACATATATTCTTGGTTAGGGGCTGATTCGAATTGATGTTTATATCATATTAGGTGTCTTGTAATCTTGTATTAATCAAGCTAACATGTTTAAAACGGATTCGTTAATCTTAACGTAAAACTAGGGTTTGTAATTTATGATTATATAAAGTTAAGGGGTTGTTTGGTAAATTATGAAACTTAATGGATTAACATGTTAAAATACTAACTAAATGGATTAAATGAGTAAAATGGGTAAACTTACTATATTTACACTTTTAACCCTATACTTTGCTATATTGACATTTTAAACCCTAAACTTTTGTAACTTGTCATAAATGATCTTTAAAGCATTATAATACTCATTATAACTTGAGATAAGTAACTAAACTTACTATATATGGAAACTTACTAAATATGGAAACCTGCTATTTATGGAAACCTGCTATTTTTAGAAAGTTACTAATTATGGAAATCTGCTAATTCTGGAAAGTTACTAAAAATAGAAACCTGCCTAAAATAGAAAGTTACTTAAAATGGAAAGATTACTAAAACGGGAAACTTGCTAAAAATGGAAAGCCGTCTTAAAACAGGTGTTTCGGATTCTTATAGAACGTTACCTAATTCATATAGGTTCCGGGCGGCGTGATTGATCTCACTCTTGACTTTACTTCTTTGTTGCTTGCTTCGAATAAGGTACAGATATTCTAACCTTTCTTATAAGGTTTCTCATGACCTCGTCGTATCTTGATTTCTTGCTACTTGCTTATTGATCATTTCTTTTGATATTGACCTTGCTATTGAATCCTCTGCCATTGAACTATTATTACTGAACTGTTGACATTAAACTGTTGCTATGAACCTCTTTGTGACCTAATGACATTGAGCCCTTGATTTATTAACTCATTCACTGTATACTGGACTATATTGATCTGTCAGTTGATACCCGAGCTGTAACTAGTCATGGGGGTTCCATGTCCGTGTCATTGATGCACCAATGGCATGACTTTAGTGTGGTTGAGTGATGTTCCACACCGTCCCTATACTGTATTGATTATGCGCGCTTCACTGTTATTGTTATGGCCACTAATATTTCTGCAGGGGCGTATGGATGCATCCTAGATCTGTACTGTTACTGTTACTGTTATATATGCTAGTGATGTGGTAAGTGTGTGCATTACACCCCCTCACGTACTGGGAGCTGATCACTCCACATGATATTGAGGTCTCCCCTCTTTTTGGATTGGCATTCCGAGGTCACCCCTCCGAATGGACTATTATTACTGGATATTGACTGTTTATTATACTGTATTACTGCACTGAACTGTAGGCTCGTGGTTGATACTGACTCCCTTTCTTTTCCTTTCATTTCTATGCTTATACTGATTTACTGCTCATATTATAAACTGCTACTGTCTCATATCTGAACTTCAAATTCCTTTATACCATTATTTTACTGTTATATCTGTTCACTGAGCTTTTTAAGCTCAGCCGCATTTCTTTACCTGCGGCAGGTTATTAAGCTAGGAGCTGGGGCTTATCTTGGGGATTGAGAGTAGGATGCTTTTGAGGATTTGCTTTAGTTATTCTAGACTTTGATTACTATTGTTATGATTTGAAGACTTAGACTTTGTATCGTTTCATTTCCTTTGGGACATCTTTTGGAACTTTGTATTGATCAAGTCGTGTTGATTTGTTACTCTTTTGATTATTGTTATAAGACTTCCGCTTGTATGGTTTATATGTATTGTTCTGATTTGTCTCCATAAATGTGATACTTCTACCCTTATTGGGTTGGGGTGTTACAATACATGTACAATACATTATTATACACACACACACTTACTTCTATTTATACAAAAAAAAAAAAAAGGGAAAAAAGAGGGGACAAAAAGTACCCCTAAAAGGCTAAAACACTAGAGAGGGTTAATCTAAAAGGGTTGTACTATTAGAACCTCTTTGATGTCAAATCATAGGGGAATATTTCTTTTGTCCCTCACTTTTTTCAGTACAACACAATTTTTTGTCAGTTTCTGTTCCGTATTTCTGACAGTTTTAAGCGTTTGACTTATTAAACTTTATATTTACTGTTCCGCATTTTCAGGTTTATAGTTTTTTGATATAAACAAAATTATAAAAAAAATAATAATAAAAAAAATAAAAAAAAAAACAAAAAAAATAGAGAGGGGTCAATCTAAAATTATAGCCACCGTCCCAATAACCCAACCCATCTAAAAATATAGCAACCGTCAAAATAACACCGCCCTTATTCAAGTGGTGGCTCCGGAGTTGTTGATGAGCCAAGTGTCCCATATCTAATAGATTTGCGTTTGTTTGCTTTTTGAGTGCCGAAAGTCTATTTTGGTAGATAAAAATGGACGGTCCAATTTCGTAATATAGTGTTATTATAAAAGGTTTAACTTTTTTGAAAAAATAAAATAAGAACACCCCTGATTCGTGGACTATATTATATGTCTTTGAAGCATGACTTTGCCGTCCTCCACGTTCTGTACATTTCTCCCACACAAAAAAACTACACGTTTTTAGCTTGACCCAATCTTCAACTTTCATATTCAAAACACATCTGAAACCTCATCAAGATCTTTTATGATATAAGTAAGTTCTTTTTATTTTAGATCTCTTGTTATATTACTACTATTTTACTTTTGTACTATACCAATCATAGATCTATGTTTTGCAAACATCCCATATGTATGTAAACAGATCTATGTTAACATACTTTGTATTACTTCGCTTCATATATCATAGATATGTTTGTTACTTTAGTTTTATCCTCTATATATATTTAGCTTGTTTGAATAATAAAGTCAACTAAATCTAGATTAGTTTATGTTGAAATCTTGTAAATCTTGATTGGAATAAGTGATATGTTTTCATCTACTTGTTTGTATTGGGTCTAAGCTTAGTAGCTCATGTTGCTTTATTTTTGATATTTTTTTTATAGAGATTTGGAATGATATCTAGCATTATGTACCTTGCATCCGGTGGTGGTGATGGTGATGGTGACTATCGGTTGTTGTCGATTTCGGTACAGCCAGTTCGATCTCTATCTTTTGTGGAGATTAAATATGCGATGAAAGGTTTTGATAACGAATTGTTAATTGGAAAGGTTTACAAGGTTGTTGTTTTAGATTATGTCCATCTAGTGAAGATAGGCATTGATACTTCTTCTTGTGGTTTAGACTACTTTCATAATAGTGTTTTCATTCAAAACGGAGTTATTCAAAGATAGATGGTATCTAGGTGGTGGATTTGGGAAGGTGTATGACGACATCTTAGACCGGAGAGTGTGGATTTGGAGGTGTGTACGATGGTTTTGGAAAGGTGTATGAAGGATTTGGGAAGGTGTACAAACGTTTTAACATAGATATGCTTGAGTTCATGTCTCTCATACTCCATGATTATATGTACAAACATAAGTCTAGTGAGTCGAGAGCCGAAATTGAGATGCTTTCTAAGTTAATTCGTTGTCACTTATCTAGAAGATCCTTATATACGAGTATATCTTTTGAGAATCTTAGCGAGTCATCTACACAAAAGCTCACTTTCCTTTAAATTGGATGCAACGGTTAAAGATCATCGTAGATATTTTACACATTCTAAGCTACCTTTATACCACTATCATCATTCAACACAAAGTCATATACGGTTGCTGTAAAGAGGTTGAATGATTATTTGAATTAACTCTAGATAACTTACATTTGAATGAGAGGATTAGGAAAAGTTTACAAAGGATTCGGAAATGTATACGAAGGATTTGGGAATGTATACAAAGGATTTGGAAAGGTTTACAAAGGATTGAAGGTTTCAAACGTTTAGATTTTAGATGCTTTAATCTTCAACGCTAACAAAAACGTACATATTTGAGATGCTTTAATCTTCAACGCTGACAAAGAGATGAGATGATCCTTGTCTACGAATATATGCCCAATGGAACTCTATCCGATTATCAACTTAAATCTTATACGCTTTTATAGGTGCAATGACTAGAGATAAATATAGTTTGTTGCACATGGATTAGACTACCTTCATAATTTGATGTTAAAAGCTCAAACATGTCTTGGTCAAGGTCACTCTTGGAGAGATCTTCGAGTTTGGGTTGGCCAAAAATGTTGCGTGGGTTATTCTGGAAAATCTGTATGTATCTTTTTTACCACCACATTTCACATGATATAATGTTGGAACATAATTCTGACTTGTTTAGTTATATTTTTGTATCATGGAATATGAAATACGTATTTAGATTTTCATTTGACATTTTATTAGTCAAATGCTTAGTTTTGTGTCTAGAAGACTTTTTCCAGCTAACCCATATGTGAAAATCAGTATCATTTTGACTTCTTTGCTCCTATTTTCTCTTTGAGTATATGATGATTCATGGTTATGAAAGTGATAATTTGCTTTGTCGATGGACAATGCTATAAATGTCGATCAAGTGTCTCGTGTGAGAAGATGTGTGACCAACTTTTTTTCACTTGATATTAATTTAAGTAAATTCTGCACCACTTTGTAACAATGTAACCTCGTAACAACTTTGTCCGGTTTTTATATCAAAGTTGCACAAGTTCATAGAAGTTACAACTTCAACACGAACCTGTTATCTTCACCCAAGTTTCTTACCAAAGATTTAAGTAAGGTTGATTAACAACAAAGTTTAATTATCCCGCGGAAAGTCATACAGAAATAACAAATGGTAACATGTCTAACATTCAGTGAATAACAAATTTCTAAGTCAAGTTAATGGAAGACGCAACACATCGCATGGGATATGCTAATATGTTCCAAACATCATTATCGATGAAGCCAAACCATTGCTACAGCGTTTGTACAATGGCGTTGGTTCTAGTTTCCTAGTAATTTTGATTTGCTTCTATGTTTCATTGTAATTTCTCTTTTAAAAGTTGAAGATACCAATTCATTACTTTGCTAGTTTTTATTATCTAACATAATATCAAAACAAACATGAATTCTAGTGTGTAATATTGTCTTAAAAAGACTAATTTGGGTCGTTAGGCATAGGTTCGGTCGCTTAGTACTCGTTTTTTTTCCTCTTTGGAAAAGGCACGCCTCTAATTGGAAGTGTTTACGAAACTTATTAAAAAAATGTTTATGTAAGAGCACCGGGTACTATGGCATAAACCTGACACCAAGCCTACGTGGTTGACGTTATGGCGGCGCTATGGCACCGGTCGGGTCTGCGCCACCAAATCATCCTCTCAACGCAACAAAGACATTTTGCTCTTATTTTTTTCGATTAAATAATGTGTTTTGTGTGTGGGGGGTTGCGGAGTGGAAGGAGGAAGAATCCGACATTTTCTTTTCTTTTTTATTAATATTTTTGTTAATTTTTATAAATATTAATTTTCACTTGTAGCTTTTAAAATTTTAAAATTTGTATACTTAGATTAAATTAAAAAAAAAAAAAAAAAGAAGAAGCAAACTTGTAACAATTTATATGTTATTCTTATATTCCTATGTAATCTAACTATAACTAATGTAACTTATATTTAATAGTGGAAAATCTAGTTGGTTTTAAAAAGTAAAAAATAAAATAAAATTGTGGATCATAAAAGTGAGTGTTATGACATGTTATGAGAGAGGATGATTTTGATGATGCGAGTAAAGCTGATATAGCATGACATGACATAAAAAAGGGGTTTGGCATGTTATGTCATCTAAAGGTGCACAAATCGGTTAAAATTCAAAACATAACTGGTTTTCAAACCGGTTTCGGTTTGAGTCAAACGGTCAAAAATCGGTTTTGACTCAATTGGTTCGGTTTGAAACCGGTTTGGACATGAAAAAGCGGTTCCATGGCCTTTAACCGGTTCGTTTTTGACTCAATCGGTTCGGTTTGATACAAGTTCTCAAACCGGTTGACACCTAAACATACAAACTGGTTTTAAACAGCCGGTTTGGTTATACTAAAACCCGTTTTCCAGAAAACGGTTTTCGGAAAAACAGGTTTCAGTTTTTTTTCGGTTCGGTTAAAAAACCGGTTAATTTGTGCACCTCTAATGCCACCAGGTGCTCTAAGTGTTAAATCATCATACAAAATTATCTAGGCATTAGTGGGTTACGATATATTTGTTCGATTATGGATTTTGCTTTATGGAGTTAGCTTGGGCGGGATATGTTGATTGTTAAGCTTAACATAACTAAAAAGATGATTACTTAGATTTGGTGTAATAAGGTGTAATTGTGATCGTGAATATTACAGTCAACTTAGCGACACATTAACTTTTTTTTCAACAACATTACAATCAACATAGTGTAACGAGTCAAACAACTTCACTAAAATATACCTCACAACAACTCAGATCACACACACACAACCAATATGTAATCGGTCACCACCAAAACCGAATTCTCCGAAAAGTTGCTTGAGAAAGCGTTGGGGAAGGGGAGTAGCAATGGGCGGTACATGCCTTGGAGGTAGGGAGGACACGTCTTCGACCGTCCATTACACCTAGTCTTAGTATCTATAATCATTTCCGGTTTATAAAGGGGGAAAAAATATCTTAGCATGTATTATATTGTTCGAAAACGATTACTCCCTCCGTCCCAATATTATTGTCCACGTTTCCATTTTGGGTTGTCCTAAAATAACTAATTATTACTCAAAAGATAAGAAAATTTGATAGAGATTACTATATTACCTTGACTTGATATTGTTATATTTTCAATAAAACAATAATTGATTAATTAAGGGTAAACTGTTATTCTACATAAACTAAAAAAGATAAAGTAGTAATAATTATAGTTTTTTTAAACTACATATTTTTTTATCAGTATATAATTATTTTCCAACGGATATATGTATGTAATAGACTATAAAGAGTTATATCTCTATCACAGTATATCACATAGACTTGATTGGGCTTGTTTGTAAAATGAGATAGACCAACATAGATTGCCTTATACTTGGCCCAGTTGAAGAGTCAAACCCAACGAGATTTGTTTCTAGAAACCCTAATTGAAAGTATCATCTTCTTAAGTTGTTATGTAGTCTAGATCTCATTATACCGCCTCTCAAAATTTTGATCTAAAAAAACCCACCATGATCATATACTCTGAAACTGGTGAGGGTGACAATTTGTCATCATGGCCTTCACCACAACCACGCAACCCTTTGTTTTTTTTGCGGACATCCAATCTTCATTGGGATCGGAAGTACTAGCAGTGGTTTAGACTACTTTCATAAAAAGTGTTTTACGTTTTTTCATGGATATAAGTCAGGTTGAAGGAAGTAGTTCAAGAGGACTCAACTACCTTCATATTCGAAGACTTTATCATACAATACCACAAAGAAATGAACCTACACAAAACCCCATATCACCTATAATATTCACACAGATTAAGAGTATGCGTTAGGACTAGACTACCTTCATAAAAATGCTTTACCCTTATTTGCGGATATAAGTCAGGTTGAAGTGCTATGTAAGAAATTGGTGTTTGTGCAGCTACTACCTGGGGTGCAAGTGCTCATGTTTTTTATTATGTGTATCATAGTTTGGTTACTTTGTAGTAGTAGTATGCCTTTGTGTCTGTTGTCATGTTTTTGTTTTTGATTTGTATTGTCTTTCTTTTTTGGTTCACTGTTATTAAAGTATCTTGTTATAACGGTAGATGAATTTGTTGTAATTGGTGTTTAATTTTTAGATTTTCATTTGACATTTTAGTCTCTAGAAGACTTTTTCCGGCCAACCCATATGTGAAAATTAATATCGTTTTGGCTTTTTTCCTCTCATTTCCGTTTGTATAAATCATGATTCATGGTTATGAAAGTGCCTATTGAGACATATATTTGCTTTGTCGATTGAGAATGCTATAAATGTAGATCAAGTGTTTCGTGAGATGATGTATGACCAATTTTATTTTCACTTGATATTTCCTTAAGGTGATTCTGTTCCCTTCACCCAAGTTTCTTACTGAAGATGTAAGTAAGGTAAACGCGAAAATTTTAACTATCCCGCAAACACTAATATGTTAAACTAAATTGTTAAACCGATACAAGCTTGTATAATTTGATCATGAACTTACTAAATATGGGTTGATATATTTTTTTCAAGAACATTAGAAAAAAAAATTGAGTGACACTCTCTTGCAACCTACCACTCTACCCATATACTTTGACCACTCTACCCATATACTTTTGGGAACTTTTCTATATAATGAACTAAAGAGGAACATATCAATCAAGACCAGCAAATGGCCTCTACCAACTCACTAGTTCTATCTTCACCTCCATCTACCGCTAACAACCTCCAACAATGGCTAAACAATTTCATAAAAACCTTTTACAATCATCTTCACCTCAACACCAATCTTCCCATGTGCATTTTCCAACTTCCTCAAACCTTAACTACCCAAAAGCCAAACTCATACACTCCACAACACATAGGTCTTGGACCTATTCACCATTTTGAAACTAACCTTTACACCAACCAACAACAACTAAAACTCATCACATCAAAAACAATTCTAGCACCCTTTATAAACACATCACAATTTGAAACCATTGTGCAAGATCATCTTGTGGGCATTGTCCCATTAGCTAGATGTTGCTATGATATGTACTTTGACATAGATGATATATGTTTAGCATGGGTTTTAGCTATAGATGCACTTTACTTGCTAGACATTATGTCAAAAGTAACTAATGGTTTACCTTACAAGTCTTTTGAAGATGTTTTTATGGTTGAAAACCAAATCCCATTTGTGATATTAGTTGAATTACTAAATGCACTTCATCTAGAGTTAAATGGTGATATTGATAGTTCAAATCTTTCGAGTTTGTTGGTTAAGTTTTGTGTTGCACGTTCGCCACTTAAGATTAGTACACAAGAAACACAACTTGATCTTGATGTATGTAACATGTTTCATTTACTTGATTGCATGTATCATTTGATCCTAAACTATAAGTTACCACCTAAAAACCCTTTTCTTAGGACGAATTTCTTGATGGATGTACATCTAGAAGACGTCGAAAATGTAGTGCAAATCGCGGGAGGGTTGTTTCCGGGTGCAAACGCTATTTTGCAGCCTATTAAGCTTATATTAAAATTACCATGGGATAAGATTAGTGTTTTGGTCAAGAAAACGTTGGGTGAAAATGATACAATGATGGAGATCAATATCCCATCGGTTTCAAAGCTTTCTAAAATTGGAAAGATTGAATTTTCTTCGACTCCGGGTGGGATTCATGACATTAAATTCGACGAGGGAAATCTCACGTTTTTCCTCCCGGTTCTTGAATTGAAATCGGACTCGGAAGTAATTTTAAGAAATCTAGTAGCGTATGAAGAGTTGATGTTTAAAAAAGAAACCTTTACAAATCTTGATTTCACGGAGTACGTGGACTTAATGTGCGGGATTGTCGATGGTGTCAAGGACGTCAAGATTCTTCGTGAAAAGAATGTTATCGAAGGGGATATGAGCGATGAAGAGATCGTGAAGCTTTTTAACGGCATTACTAAATCAAGTGTCAAAAATGATGGAAAGACTTCCGAGTTACAAAAGACCATTTCGAAAGTTAACAACTATTATGGCAATCTGCCGCGGGTTAAAGCTTTTAACTTCATTAAGAAGTTGTTTCTTGCGACTTGGAAAATTTTAGCTATTGTGTTTTCTGTTATGAGCCTAGTGTTAATGGCTGTCGCAGGCGCGTGTGAAGTTTACGACTGCAAGGGTCAATTTGGGCTTGGTAACGCTCGGTTTATTTTTGGTTTCGCTACTGGGAATAATGAACTTACCGATTTCTGATTGCTAGTTCGATGAATGGATGAATGAAAAATATGAGCAGCCTAGAATGTTTAATGTATGATATGGTACAACCTGTCGATTTATCGATGAATTAGGGAATTTTTTCTTAGAATTATTGAAAAATGTGTTTGTTTAATGCATGATGTGTGATAAACCGTATGATTTTCTCTTGATTTGGTTGTTACTTCATGTGAATTATTCAATTAACTGCATACCTAAGTACCACGAACATTATCTTTTGATGTAACCTTTTTAGGTCTTTTTTTTTTTTTTTTTTTTTTTTTTTTTTTTATTTTATTTTCTTCGTACTAATGATTTCGACTTTTTTAACCGACTAATTTACGGGTATTCAGTCTACTGCCACATAAACTCAAACCGGCTAAAGCATTTTTGATCTTGCAATTTGAGAGTGAAAGTATCTCACTTATGTATGATATTTAAACGAGATATACCGAGATTAGAGCAGACGGTATCGTGCAAGATAACACGCCATTCGCCCTTTTCCAAACCAATAACGTGCCAACGATGGTACCATCGAACATGCCATTCACACGCCATTGATCTTTGAGTTGTTTCACTGGCTCACGCTATTCGTTTATGGCATGCAACTTAACCTTTTTTTTTAGTGCTCTCTAAATTTAGTAGGATAACATATGTAGGTGTGTGGGTGGGAATGTTTTTCCGATGAGTTTTTTTGAGTGTTCTAATGCAAAAAAAACTGTTTTCCGATGAGTTTTTCAATCAGAAAAATGAAGAAGAAGGTATAATTGGGAGTTGTGCAAGTGGGTGAGAATGTGGGGAGTGGGAGTAAATGTGGTTTATTGTTTCTTGGGAGTTGTTTAAATGGTGTGATACATTGTATTTTTAATTTGTTAGCATCAGAGTTTAAATACCAACATATCAAGACTTTTACAAACATGTCTTTATTTGTATTTTTTTTGTAATCGTAACTTGTAGTCAGTTTTTTTTTTTTTTTTTTAATGTATTGTAATTTTATTTTATGGTTAATAAAATGTGTTTTTTTTAAAATAAAATAAAATGAAAAAAATGGGACCCAGTTATATGTTAGTGGTGTGTTATGAGGGAGGGTGTTTGAGTTATTGTTGTGTTATTTGAAGGTGTATGATGTGGCGCTGAAGTGACATACCAATAACGTGTTATCGGTATCTTGCATACCTTGTGCTCTTAGGTAGTAAAGTTTTGAAGAGTCTTTGTGGTTGAAAAGTATTACATGCACGTTTTCAATATTTACTTTTTGTAGTACAAGATTCGTCTGCATGCATGTGATGTGGACGATACATACTGAGTAGAGTAAAGCTATTGCAGAGAAGAGTAAAGTTACTACGAAACTCACTACCTAACTTTGTATTGTACAATACGCGAAAGTAAATGTTTTGGAACTCAACATTAGGCTTTTCTTTTTCTTTTCGTTTTTGATGGCAATTATTTTTATTAAATATAGGGGAAAAAAATTTAAAAATAAAACACTCACCGATATATAAGTCATCCAGGAACAAATGATTTACGAGTGATTGTAAAAAAAAACTATAAGAAGTGAGAAACATGTGATACACGTGAGAAACTATAAATACATAATTGTAAAATGTAGAAACTTATAAAACCAAAGCAATTTAACACAAAACCAGATTTAATAGTGAACCCAACCAACCTCCCTTTGGCTCACTTTTATTACAAACAATAGCTATAGAATAGCAGTTTTACAATACAAGTTTAAAAGAGATAAAATATATACACAAACTAGGGTTTCTCTCAACTAAGAGATAAGAGAGAAGAGAGATGAAAACACACAGACGAATAATGAGAAGTAAATGAGAGAAGACATCAGGACTTAAGCTTTTATAGCTCCAAAAATGAGAAGACTCCTTTTGAACCTTGATCTTCCAGACTTGTCAATAATAGTCCTTCATCTTTCTGAAGCATAGCAAATAATGCTTATCTTCAACAATCCCCCATAAGCATTAGACACCAGAAACTCCCCCATAAGCACTAGCTTCCTGAAGCTCCCCCATCATCACTTTCTTGATCTTTAGAATTATCTTGAAACACATTAAACAAACCAAGCATTCTGCAAAAAATGTTATGATCAGTAATGTTAAGACCTTTGGTAAACAGGTCTGCAACATTATCCTCAGACTTGACCTTCACTGGTTTAATAAAACCATCAGCAACTTTCTCTCTTAAGAAATAGAGATCAACTTCAAAATGCTTGCTTCTTTCATGAAGCACAGGATTAACAGAAATCTGCATAGCAGAACTGTTATCACAAAACATATCCACTGGCAACCTCACATCAGCATGTAGATCACCCATGATTTTGGTGATCCACATAACTTCACAACACACATTACACATTGCTCTAAACTCAGCCTCAGTAGATGATCTAGCAACAACAGCTTGCTTTTTACTTTTCCAGGAAACCAAATTATTTCCCAGAAAAACACTATAACCTGTAACTGACCTCCTGGTCACTTTACATTTTGCCCAATCTGAATCAACATACACTTTTATATTCTTAACATCACCTTCTTTAAAAGTAATCCCAAGACCAGGTTCCTTTTTCAAATATCTCAATACTCTGAAAGCAAGTCTCAAATGTGACTTCATAGGTTTATGCATTACTTGACTTGGACAATGCACAACATATGAAATATCTGGCCTTGTCAAAGTCAAGTAAATTAATTTGCCTACAAGTTTTGGGTAATTAGTTATACTAGCCAATGGTTCATCATCCCCAAACTTAGAAACAAGCTTCTTATTATCAGGATTTGTCTCAATAGGTGAGCCACATGGTTTACAACCAAGCATACCAAACTCAGTTAAGAGCTCAGTATAGTATTTCCTTTGAGTAAGACAAATCCCATTATCAATATCAAGCACTTCTATTCCCAGAAAATATTTGAGTTTACCCAAGTCTTTAATTAAAAACTTTGAACTTAAAAAACTCTTAAACTTGTTAATTTCATTAGTATCATTTCCAGTGATAATAATATCATCTACATGTACTAACAGAACTAACAAAACATCATTTTTATTTTTAATGAACAAAGAGTAATCATTTGGACTTTGAATAAACCCATTCTCTTTAAGCACAGACACAAGTTTTTCATTCCATTTCTAGGTGCTTGTTTCAACCCATACAAAGACTTAATCAGTTTGCAAACTCTTTTTTCATTTTTATCAGAAAACCCTTCTAGCAAAGTCATATACACATCTTCCTCTAGCTCACCATATAAGAATGCATTGTTTATGTCAAGTTGGAATAAAGGCCACTTGTTATTAACAGCAATACTTAAAACACATCTTATAGTAACAATTTTCACAACAGGAGAAAAAGTCTCCTCATAATCAATACCCTCTCTTTGATTATACCCTTTAGCTACCAACCTAGCTTTATATATCTCAACTTCACCATTAGATTTGTATTTAACTTTACAGACCCACTTATATCCTAGAGCTTTTCTACCATCAGGTAACTCTACAACTTCCCAAGTACCATTTTTATTTAATGCTTCAATTTCTTGATTCATAGCATCTACCCATCTGCTGTCTTTCACAGCTTCCTCATATGTAGTGGGTTCATATATTTTATTTAGACTAGAAGTAAAAACAAAGTTATCAAAGCTTAAGTTGGAATATCTAACAACTTTATCAATGCCATACTTGTGACTTTTATTAAGCACATAATCTTTATACTTAGATGGTAAAGCTGTCATTCTACTAGTCCTCCTAACAGTTTGTGCCCCTGCTGGTTCTGGTGACTCAAACATTTTACCAAACATATCTAGATCCTCACCCTCAGATATATAACCATCATCAACACTACTAGTACTCTGTATATCATCAGAAATAACAGTTTCCGTTGCATACTCATTACCTTCAGTATCCTTCCTACTAGAAGAGTCCCTAGTGTTGTCTACATTAACTGTATCTATATCCTCTGTTGTATCAACTGGCAAATTGATATCTACATCAGCTGCATCAGCAGACTTTACAGTTTCAGTATGTAGATGTTCATCAACACTAGCATCTTCTTCTACAATGCTGACACTAGGTTTAGGAGTACTAGATTCAGGTACAGATTTGTTGTTACCATCTATACTATCTTTCTTATCATCATAGGGTTCATTGGCTCTAAAATTATTTTGACTGCTATCAAAATCTTGATCAAAGAAATTTAAATCATTTACTCCATTATCATTAAACACAAAGTCTTTAGTGAAAGATGTATTCTTAAAAGGAAAAACAGTTTCATAAAAATTTACATCTCTTGAAAACGTAAACTTCTTCTGATCAATATTATAAAGTTTATATCCTTTTTATCAAAAGCATATCCAACAAACACACATTTATCAGATCTGGATGCAAACTTATCAGATTCATTTAAAACAGTTGAAAAACATAAGCATCCAAAACATTTTAGATTCAACAGATTAGGTTCAGTATTATACACCATTTCAAAAGGACTTTTACCAGACAACACAGCAGTTGGCAACCTATTAATAAGGTAAGTAGCAGTCAGAATAGATTCAGTCCACATGTTCAAAGGTAATCCCCCCTGAAACATGAGGGCTCTAGCAGTATTTAACAAGTGCCTATGTTTTCTCTCAGCTACACCATTCTGTTGGGGTGTATAAGGACAAGATGTTTGATGTAGAATACCATTGTTTGTTAAAAAACTTTCAAACTTCGTATTTACAAATTATGTCCCATTGTCACTTCTAAAAACTTTAATAGTTTTTTCAAACTGATTTTTATTGAGATTATAAAAACTATTAATGTGATCAAAAACTTCAGATTTACTTTTCATAAAAAACACCCAAACTGCTCTGGTGTAGTCATCAACTACAGTAAGAAAGTATTTAAACCCTTCTCTACTAGTCACCTTATATGGACCCCACACATCTAAATGAACAAGATCACCCATGTTTTTAGTTTTATGATCACTTAAAGGAAATGGTTTTCTTGTTTGTTTAGCTTTATGACATATCTCACAAGGTTCAGAATTAGTATTCTTGAGATCTTTTAGTCTAAATTTAAGCACAGTTAAGACTTGGTCAGAGGGGTGTCCAAGTCTATTATGCCAAATACAATTTGACATAAGACAACTCTTAATGTTACTATTATTAACCCTCTTACCTTCATCTAGAAAGTAAAGACCTCCCTTTTCACTACCAGTCCCCATCAGGAACTTTTGAGTGGAATCCTGAATTTTACACATCTTATCATTAAAACTGACAACCACCTGATTATCTTTAGACAATTTATGAACAGACAGCAAACTCACATGATACCCAGGAACTACCAGCACATCTTTTAAAATCAGATTATTTTCGAATTTAAAACTTCCAATTTGTTTAACCTGTGCAACAGTCCCATTGGGATGTGCAACTGTGAGATTTAAATGAGAAACATCAATTATATCATAAAGATGTGTAGCACAAAAAGTTATATGCTGACTAGCTCCTGAGTCAATAATCCATCCAATATAAGTACTATAGGTACTTATATTAGTGTTTAAATTAAAGAATCTACAAGTAAAGAAACTTATCACACAATTTGAAGCAATAACAGTACCTGCAACACTAGCATGAGCCTTGCTAGTATCACCTGAACCACTAAGCAAAGACATTAATCTGTTATACTGATCACTAGTAAGAGTATGAGTAGTACTCTTACTAGCATCAGTCTTATTTTCAGTCACATTATTAACATTGCCTTTTTTTAACAAAACCAGGGGGATATCCAACTAACTCATAACGTCTATCAATAGTATGACCACTCATATTACAATGCTTGCAGACAAGATTTGACACCCTGCCAAACCTTTTATTATTATTATTATTGCTTCTATTAGAATTCCAGTTATTGTTTTGAGAATTACCAGTATATGGCCTAGCAGCAAAGGCTGCAGCCTCATTCTTAACAGATTTACTAGCCACATGGCTATTTCTGTGTGACTCATCTCTAGATAGAGTAGCAAAAGCAGACTTAACATCAGGTAAGGGATCAGTGGTAAGAATAAGACTTCTCACAGAGCTAAAACTATCATCGAGACCCATGAGAAATTGCATCAGCCTCAAAAGATCTGAATGCTTTTTCAAAGTGGGAGCAGTTTCACAAATGCATGTAGGCATATCAACCAGGGAGTCAAACTGCCTCCACAATGCATTAAACTCATGATAGTACTCTGAAAGACTCATTCCTGGTTAAGTTAAAGTATGTATTTTATGATGTAGATTATATATCACAGAACCATCTTCTTTATTGTATGTTTCACTTAATTCATCCCAAACAGATTTGGCATTCACAGAAAACACTTAACCTTTATAAAGATCTTGTGAAATACAACCTAGAATCCAAGATAACACAACAGAATTGCACCTATCCCATTGTGTCTGATAAAGAACATCATCGGGATCTCTAACACACTTCCCATTAATAAAACCAAGTTTGTTTCTAGTATGTAAAGCCAACTGCACAGCAGCAGACCAGACCTTATAGTTCTCAGTACCTTCAAGTTTGAAAGTTATCAACTGAGCACCAATGTCTTGAGGGTGCAAATACAAAGGGTCATATATATCCTATTTTAATTCACTACTTCCCCCTTCATGACCCTTACCCTTATCATCAGGACCATCAACCATGATGACCACCAAACAGAAATATAAGAATATAAATGCACGAACAGGAAACAGAAACTAACAAAAAACCAACAACACCTTGTGACTCCTCAATCACAGATAACCACCAAACAATCTCAACAACTCCAACAAACAAATCCCTTGATCTACTCAACCACCACAAACCTAACCAAAAACCTAAAAAAAAAACCTAAAAGAAGGTGTGAGAGGTATTACAACCACGCAAGCTTCCAAAACAATATCCAAGAACCGGATCAAGAAGATCCAAACCACAACCACAGCACAGCGGAAAAATAACCTGAAACAAAAACACAACAAATATGATTAGACAAAAAACTGACTTAAAACACAAATCTGACCCAAATAAACCCTAAAACTTATTTTAGGGTTTTTGATTTTTGTTTCAAGAATCTTGAAATTAGAATCAAGAAAAGTCAGATTATCAATTATTTCAAAGAACCACAACCTGAATTAGGGTTTGATACAGTAAACCCCAATTTTAACAAATTTGATAAAAAAATCAAATTAATACACTCCGAAGACTAATTGACTCACAAGATTACACAATCTTGAAGTAATTAGTCAGAAAAACACCAAGATAAAAAAATCCCCAAAAATTATGAAACCCTAATTTTTGAGAAATTCCAATTAACCTTCAGATCAGAATGATCTGATATCAAGAAACCACAATCTATACTCAGAACATCAAGATCTATACCAATAGATCAAAACCCCCAAAAATAGAGAAACCCTAGTTTTTCAAAATCGTTACAATCTTTTTAAAACTGCTTTGGTATAGAGCAACCTGGCTCTGATACCATGTAGAAACTTATAAAACCAAAGTAATTTAACACAAAACCAGATTTAATAGTGAACCCAGCCAACCTCCCCTTGGCTCACTTTTATTACAAACAATAGCTATAGAATAGCAGTTTTACAATACAAGTTTAAAAGAGATAAAAGATATACACAAACTAGGGTTTCTCTCAACTCAGAGATAAGAGATAAGAGAGAAGAGAGATGAAAACACACAGACGAATAATGAGAAGTAAATGAGAGAAGACATCAGGACTTAAGCTTTTATAGCTCCAAAAATGAGAAGACTCCTTTTGAACCTTGACCTTCCAGACTTGTCAATAATAGTCCTTCATCTTTCTGAAACATAGCAAATAATGATTATCTTCAACATAAAACACCACCTCTAAAATAACCATGACATGCAAAATGACCACATAAACTATTTAGACATTCCTGCACACACATCCTCAAAAGCCTCTATAATATCCTTTGCAAGCTTGTGAGCGATCCACACACCTTTCCAACCATGACGATATCGATCCTTTTGCTCTATTCAATACCCAAAAAATGAGCTAGGTTGAACTTCATCACAAATGGTTGTTAATTGGATATTATATTTTCAAACATTCTTATGTTACGAGCACCCTAGATACGATGTAACAATTAGCCAATAAATAGTTGGCTCAAGCCCGGTCTGTGGGCTTAGGATCCATTAGGGTTTACTCAGGTAACCTTTATATAATGTGCATGAATAATAATTATAACTTACGGGGTTTTAATATTCTAACATGGTATCGGAGCGGGTCTAATCCTCAGACTTAGATGGATAAGTTAAGTCGCCTCTTCTATGTCACCCCGTCAAACCCTCGCTGTCACCAAATATCCCTATAACTCACGTCTTGATTTTTCTTTCTCTAATCACCTTAGTCACTCTTGCAACTATTGTTGACTTTCAATTTGGTTTCACAGCAACTATTTAATTGATTGGTTAACTATTAAAGAAGCATTGATTGTTTTTTTTTCCAAGTGCAACTATGATTCATACAAATAATACAAATTAGAGTAAATTACACCGTTCGTCCTTGTGGTTTGCGTTGACCGCAACCTTTCATCCTTTGACCAAAAAAATGCGCCGTTTGTCCTTAAGTGGCAAACGTTATGCGCCATTAGTCCCTCCCACTAACGACACTCAGTAACACTCGTTAAGGTAACCCCATGTGATACCCATGTGAGGGTATTATGGACTTTTCCCACAAAATCACCTTTGTTCATACCATATTTGATTCAATATACGCTTCTAAGACCCATCTTCTTTGTATATACACACTCAAAAACACCTTCACCCTCACAAAATCACTATTCTGGCTAATTTTCCAATCACTCCGTCTTCATACACAAACCCACCACTGTGAATTTAATTTCCCATCTTCATGATACAACCACCACTGTCACCTCTCTTAATAAACACTTCCCCATTTACTAATCTAATGCCTAAAATAAAAGGCTTATTTAATCCACTTTATCACCCAACCATCAACAACTCATTCCCTTTCATAATTACATACAACACAAGCAGGTGAAACATTAACACCAAAGAGATGAAATTGTAAATTAGTAAAAACAATCACATACAACCATAAAAAAATATTTTGAGATCACAAATGAGGGTGGGTGCGGTGGTTTGAGCGGTCGCCAAAGATGTGGACTGAGATTCTCTATAGAGACTGTTGAAGCTATGAATCAAATAACGGCGCCGTTTGTACGGATATATGGCTGGAATGCACCGGAAAAATTACCGGATCTGAGCGGTTAATCTCCGAAAAAAACAAAAAGATAGTGTGGGTGTTTTTCTTGTGGATCTTGAATTAATCGGTTTCGATTTCATGCATCAATCACTGTCGTTATATATAGATTTGTTTCTGGGAAATTTTAGTGTGGGTGTTTTTGTGGATCTTGAAGTAATTGAGCCATCTTGAATGAAATTTCAATGAAGCTATCATATATGGTTGACTTGGAAAGTCTTTGCATATTGATTGTTTATGATGTGTTTGTAGAAGAGATCTGTAGGTCAATTGTGTTTTACCTGACATAGTTTTTGTATATTGGTTTTTCATTCAAATAACAGGACTTAACAAACAAAAAATAAATTTCATTAGATCTTTTAAAAGTTTCATAAAGCTAAAAAAGAAAGTATTAGTTTATTACATATTACTTCATATAGTGATTAGTTCACTTTCTTAAAAATTACTGTGATTTTTTTTTAATTGAGTGATTGGTGGTGCTGAAAATAAAAGTGATGAAGATGGTATATTGATGAAAGAAATGGAATAAGATAAAGTTAGGTGAGATATGAGAGATGGTTGATAGTGTGGGCCCACATAAAGATGTATACAAATTATAAGAAGAGTAAACTGCACAGTTCGTCCTTGTGGTGTGGGTGGAAAAAGACCTGAATACCCTCACATGAGGTTACTTAACGAGCGTTAATGAGTGTCGTTAGTGGGAGGGACTAACGGCGCATAACGTTTGCCACTTAAGGACAAACGACGCATTTTTTTGGTCAAAGGACGAAAGGCTGCGGTCAACGCAAACCACAAGGACTAACGGTGTAATTTACTCTGCAAATTATAATGGTGCTACTGGTGGTATTAACCTAATTTATTCCAACCCTTACTGGATAAGTCGTCCCTTCCCTTCTGACCCAACAGGCTGGTCACCCGCTCACATCAGGAACCCTGAAGATTTGTTTCTTGATGAACAAGAGCCTGGTGCTTCTACTGGCTTTTTGTCTTTATGAAGATTTATTAGATTCGATCTTTTTTTTTTTTTTTTTTTTTTTTTTTTTTTCTTAAATTTATAGTTGTTTTATTGTTTGTTTGTTAGTCGATTGTTCGTACGGCTTTGTTATCAGTCGACTAAAGTTGACTGTTGGTACGGTTTTGTTACTAGTCGACTTAGCCGCTCGTTGGTACTAGTCGAATAAAGTCGACCGTTGGTACGGTTTTGTTACGAGTCGACTAAAGTCATGCTTTTATTACGTTAATGTTTTCTTTTTCTTTTCTTTTCTAGTTTACTACTCCAGTCCTCCAGTCCGAGCTTTTGCGATTTTGCCGCTCGAATTTCGGGGGAGTATTAGCCAATAAATAGTTGGCCCAAGCCCGTGTGTGTTAGGGTCCATTAGGGTTTTAATATTGCTTCTCATATGTACTCTATAAATAATTGATGATTAATAAAGTTGAGCCTACTGGGAATTATGTAATCTAACAATAACAATACTGCTTATCAAATAATCTTTTGTTTTTAGTTAAAGTTGTTTAGGCCCTTATGATCTAAGATATTTTTAAAAGAGTTAGTGAAAGGACTCATATTCCAGCATTTGGAAAAAAATTCCCACCCTTTCATTACTTTACGACACTTTAAAAAATAATGCTCTGTCGTTTCAATCTAGTTTCCAAAATGCGAACAAAGTATAGAGTTAAGATCAATACCAAGGTGATTATTACATTCCAACTAGCATTTCTCATTAATGTAACTAAAATACCAAGATACGTAAAAGGTAACTATTCAGCCGAACACCTCATACGACTTAGCAAAGTGGACAACTTCATACTATTTTTTTTGGTAAATATATTATTTCAAAAAATGTTTAAGTACAACAGATATGGGTGAAATCCCATATCTCAGCCCATTACATCGGCGGTAAGGGTAAGATAACAAGTAAACTACTTCTATGAATGAAGTAACGACTATAACTATATTACATTTGACTCAAAACGACTCAAAACATGACCTACGACTTCTTCCGCCCTTGAATCTTGATATCTCAAGCGTCACAGAAAGCCAATTGATATTCGGTTAGATCATGAGCATTGCACTCATCATCATCAACTTCTAAAGAAAACTTCATAATTACTTACCCCAATATCGTATACTTTGGGTTTTGTTCTCTTTAATCTTCAACCTCGACGCTTGTTGGATACACTCAATAATCCTCATTAAGTTCCTTACATTAGCCGCACACCTCCCTCCAAAAATAAAGTATCATATGCATGTATATGTGTGAGATAGGAACTCCCATATCACCTACTTTAACCCCCACAAAATTGTTATTTGAAACCGCTTTTCTTAGAAAAAATATTTAGCCCTTCCGTAGCTATAAGCTATAAGATATAAAAAAAGAGAAAATGTGTCACTTTGTCTAACCCCTTTTTCCACTTTAAATTTCATTGTTGGTGACCCGTTAACGAGAATAGATATATGAGCCGACTTTTGACATGATTCAATCCATTTAACAAATTTTCACCAAATATCTTGAAAGTAAAGTATGATGAATGAAATTTCAATAACACTATCATACGCTTATTCGAAATCAGTCATAAGTAAATAAGCTTTTCTTTGTGTCTTCTTCAAATAATCAAACGTCTCATTTTCAATCAAACACCACTCAAGATTGTACCTTCCTGTGTGAAAACATTTTATTCTTTACCCACTACCTTTCTAATAATCTTCTTCATTCGCTCGGCAAGGACTTTTGCTATAATCTTGTAGTAACAACTAGGGCCGAGCAAATGACCCGAACGAACCGGACCGATCGACGGACCGACCGAGACCGGGCTGGACCGGACCGGACCTACCACATTCGGTCCGGTCCTCGGTCTCGGCTTTTGGGCTAATTCGGTCCTCGGTCCGGTCCGGACCACAAACTGACTAATTTGGGCTAATTTGGCTTTGTTGGACCGGACCGACCGAAGGACAGACCAGACCGACCTGGACCGAGCACATTCGGTCCAGTCTCGGTCTAAAATTTTTGCCGAAATCAATCTCGGACCGTTCCGGTCTTGGCCGGTCCGGTCCGGTTTATAGACCGTGCACACCCCTGGTAACAACCAATCAAACTTATTGATCTATAGTGAGATAGCATCAGCTAATCTTGTATTTCAAGAACAAGAGTAATAAATTAGGAGTTACAAGTTTCAACCCCTTGAAATCTCTCCCGTATTCCAAAACTATTTCATTGCCAAAAGAAGATCATCATATCCTTAATAATTTCCCAATGATTTTTATGAAATGAAAATTGAAATCATCGGGCCCGATGCTTTACTACTTTGCTGGTCGCATGTTTCCTCGACACCACACTTTGTAGCTTATTGTCGCAACTAACGAAATATAGTTGTACTTGTTTTGTTTGTTATTTTAAAATAAGGCAGATGTCTTATAAATTTAAATATTGTATTATGTCGAAATAATTTGAAACAGTAAAATAAGCGGTTACCGAAACAATTGGTTAGTTATTTGAGATTGAATCGGTCTAATTCAACTCAAGCTTGAGTTCGAACTGCTCGAGTATGTTATGGAGCTAAGGCTGGACACAGTCGTGACCCAGGTCACCGGGTGCCACATCAGCTTTCTCTCTCCGATTACCAGACACGACCAAGTTGCCACAGTCAGTGACCAAGTTAAAAAACAAGAAAAAAAAAAAAAAAAAAATACGTGTGTAGTAATCGGTCGAAAATTCGACCGATTGTTACTTTTTATGTTTGACGACCGATGTTCGACTTGAGCTCCGCAATCGACACGACTTGTAACATCGGTAATCTTTGGTTTTTTGGGTTGACCGACCGACTTAAAAATGTCGACCGTCACCAGCCTAATATGTAACAGGTTTGTGCAAAAAAATTCATATGGGAAATAGTTTTATGGTCTTTAAACATGCAAAAAGAAGTTGAGCTAGCAACATGCCTACATTGACACAAAACGTACTGGGCCAATTAATGAGTGGAAGATGTAGAAGGCCCAATAGTAATTCAATGCGCCTATCGGCCTATGGGAAAGCAAACAAGCATATACTCATGCTAGTCTGTTATTACATGTCGAAACTTTTAGTTAAATTATCAGCTATAAGGTTGTTTACAGCTAGTATTAGTTTTGCAATCAAGCTACTTAAGGCTGCCCCCAGTAATGTATGTCGATTGACATAGGCGATCGATTACATTTCGATCGTCCTTCTGCTGCTAATCGATCTTGGGTCAATTTTCTTCCCACTTGGTCGTCTAGGCCATCGACATAAAATACACACTTAAATTACAAAACGTTGTGAAACAAGGCAATTAACT
This sequence comes from Chrysanthemum seticuspe, assembly GCA_019973895.1. Lineage (NCBI taxonomy): Eukaryota > Viridiplantae > Streptophyta > Magnoliopsida > Asterales > Asteraceae > Chrysanthemum > Chrysanthemum seticuspe. Next base: position 36,483,792 of record BPTQ01000005.1, read on the forward strand.
TTGTCGTGATTTTGAACCTTACTGGGGAACCCAATCGCCTGAAGGTCGCTAGAGAGAGAAAGCTGACGTGACAGAGAAAATGAGTGGGATTGACCCTCCTTACTGAGGGCAGCCTAACAAGTTAGGTTACTAATCATGCCAATCTATTATTATGACTGTCAAATGGCTCGAAAAAGAGTTTTGACACGAGATCAAGTATGCACGAAGTTCCTTTATATAATGTGTGAATGAAAGGCATGGGAGTCTCCATTGGAGTACTCTTCAATGTCTAAAAAGTGATATAACAAGTTTCAATAACGTATAAAGACAAGTTAATAATAGGGTGAAAGCTATAGATACGCAACGTACTTTTTCAAAAAAACACATCTACGCAATATACTTTGTTAAGGGTCAAAGCTAGCTAACATACTTTCAAATTTGTTTCGATCTAGCTAATATGACCTGTTGGTAGTAGGTTACCAGGCCACCTTTACTAAAAATTTGCGCAGTTAGTCCTTTAGGACTAACGACCGTTAGCTAGATGATAACGACCGTTAAAAAAATAATAATAATAGTAATTTTTTTTAATTCATAATTTTTATAAAAAATGGATAAATTTTTATAAAATATTTTTTTAATTCGTAATTGGGTTTTTTTTAAACGGTTTTTTTTTTAAATTACGTAATTTTAAAAAAAAAACGTATTTAAAAAAAAACGTAATTTTTATAAAAATTTTAAATTTAAAAAAAAAACGTTTTTTAAAAAAAAAACGTATTTAAAAAAAAAACGTATTTTTTAAAAAATACGTTTTTTTTTAAATATGTTTTTTTTTTTAATTTTAAAAATTTTATAAAAATTACGTTTTTTAAAAAAAATACGTTTTTTTTTTTTTTAAATTACGTAATTTAAAAAAAAAACGTTTAAAAAAAACCAATTACGAATTAAAAAAATATTTTATAAAAATTTATCCATTTTTTATAAAAATTATGAATTAAAAAAAATTTATTTATTTATTTATTTTTAACGGTCGTTATCACCTAGCTAACGGTCGTTATCATGTAGGGACTAACTGCGCAATTTTTTTTCAAATGTGACCTGTTAACCTACTACCAACAGGTCATATTAGCTAGATCGAAAAAAATTTAAAAATATGTTAGCTAGCTTTGACCCTTAACAAAGTACATTGCGTAGATGTGTTTTTTTGAAAAAGTACGTTGCGTATCTTTAGCTTTCACCCTTAATAATATTGGATAGCTGTATGCATCAACTTTCACACTTCAAGATACGGAGAAATATTTCCTTTTTACAATCAATACAATAAGAAACCTCACAAAATTTCGTTAGAGCTTAGTTTTTAGATTCGAAAAGTATGGGCAATGGCACGAAATACACATACGATGGCATATTTTTAGTAGTACTGCGCAAAAAATGTGATGAAATGATAAAGATGATTACATTCTGTTGGAATTAGATAACATGACATTCAAATAAATAACCACAAAACATCAAAGTAATCAAGCGGAAGCGCATAGGATTTATTAACGAATAATTAATTAACATAAAAGAATATGCGTACCTTTTCTTGATTCTAGCCGAACAAGAATCAAATCCACAAACTAGCAACGGAAGAACCCTAATTTGATTTAATTAGGATTATATGAATTACCGTTTACCGTTTTGTAATTCAATCAAAGATAATAACAATAGTGTGTTATTACCACGTTCTTGTACACACGTACTAAACCGAATTAAAGTAATGCTAGTTTTATCAAACCAAATAACTTGTTGTTTGGAAAAGTGATGGATCGATCCCCTAGAGGGTGTCGACCGGTTTTGAGGACAAAGAAAACACACACAAACAATTTAGGGTTTAGCAATGAGCACAAGAGATTAGTTTACAAACACCCTAGGTTTTGTATATATACTCATGCAAACTTGGTGAACAAGTTTGAGTTAAAGTGGGTTTGGGTTGGGTCCTTGTGGCCGATCGGTTCATTAATCCCACAAGGGATTCCGGAACCTTCCCATCTTTTACAATTTGATCCTTTTCCAATTACATTTAACGCCCGTTAGTCCATTACATTAATTACTTAACGTTCGTTAGTTATTTCGTTTAATTAATAAATAAATACAACATTTATATTTAATTATTTAACTTTAAATTCTCATACGTAAAGTGTGCAATCCCGTGGTCTCGAGTTCGATCCTAACTCACGTCTACTAATTTATATCCATAAAACTAACAGCTCACACTTGGATATATCTTAATAGAGTGATCACATCGGTTAGCGTCTAGCAACACTTTGATGCCTCTAGTACGACTCGAGTAAGGCTCCTGGAAAACCTTTTAATGATTTCTCATTATTATTATCCTTTTGTTTCTAATACCACGTTAAATAAATATATGGAATTAAGTCATTCTTTATAAAACTAATTCTGTTTCTCGTTGTAAGTGATTGACCAAGATTACCGAATCATCTAAACATATTTAGGGGAGATTTGGGTGCGGCCGCACAAACATCTTGTCAACCCTACGAGGGGCCCAGCAGTATTAAACTCCAAATAAATTTGAATGAACAAATTCTATCTTGACTACAAGAATAACCCATAAACTTTGTAACATTTCTGAAAACAACCCTTATGACTACCAATTACGTATAGCGTTAAGTTGCTTCACAGAAATGCACTACATTCATGACACTTATCTGGTATCTCAAGTCTGAGGATAACTATTCATAATTTACTTATAACAATATCCACAAAGTAAATTATGTAGTTGGGATAAGTCCTATATTCAATTCATTGAATATCATCCGAAATTGGTATGCATTCTCATCAATATATTTTCAAGTATATTCTACCACATCTCTCAGATTTGTCTTAATTTAATGATACTCCCATATCATTAATCGACAACGGACATTTAGAATAAATAAATTTATTTCACGGATTAAACATGCAAATATAGGATACAATATATTATGAAATCAAACATACCAAGTATTTGATTTATATTATAACAATTGTTTAACATCCCTTATCCAAATACCAAATAGATCAATGCATGAAAATTCCAGTTGATGAATTATGCCTCAAGTAATGACAATCATGCAAGGCATAAATCAACCAACTTGATCTATCGTAATTTTGAGAATACTTATTTCAAGAATTCAATTAATGAAGTCCGTGTATGTGTGCATTCAACAATCACATAATAATTCATAAAGTGTGTGACATCCTCTATCATCAATTTATGACAAATTAAACTTTCAAACATTTTAATGTTTAAAGTATTCTTATTCTTTTAATGTATAATGCAACTGTGCTTTTAGTAGCACAACTAGTTCACATGGCCATTAACAAGGATGAAATCCTACCATGACTAGTATTGAGTGTCATCTCAATTAAATCAGCATCATTGTATACAAACAACAATATGCTCATTAAAACTCCGTAAACTTTAATATCTTATTGTGTAATGTTTGATGCTTTCCAAACTTTCAAGTTTGAAGCTGATGACAATTTGCACAACATTTGACATATTGTTCATCTATAGAATTTAGGAGCAATTCCAGGCTGAGGATGTAATTCTTTTAGAATATTTATTACACAAGTTATCTAATAACTTTTAGTTAGATATTTATGTTGTCAAATCACTTCTTATTCAAGAATGATATAACAATTTTAATACACAACATGATGTACATGATGAATCTACATGTCAAACTTAGATTTCATTTGTGTTCTATCTTGTCAAAAGATATTTATCCATTTTCCAAATGATACATCATGTTTTTATTAGAATCATTTATTTTACTGCACATGTTTATTAATAATAAACACATATTCCAAGGTTGTATGTTTTAATTCTTAAATCTTACAAGTGAAGTTTCATTCCAATCTAAGACATAACATTTAGCTTACAAGGAATGTTACTTCCTATATGTTATACAACATATAAGATTTAAAATCCTTAACATAATACTCCCACTAGCTTTCAGGAATACTTAAAATTTATCTTATTTAAATTATAAATCAAAACTAGGATTTAATAATTTTAACATAAGAATAATTTCATAGATGCATGCATTTATCCATTCATGAATTATTGCACTTCGTACACTTCCAAAGATTATATGAATTCAAAAAACCTTTCTATTACTTACCGTCCTCACTCAAGTAATTTCTCAAGAAAGAGTTTTGATATTCCATTGTAATATTTCATATTAATGAAAACAAGTATGACAATTATCATCTTTATATATTTAATGTGTCTAGGAAAGAATATTCAATCACAATTAATTGCTTAAATATGATTAATAATCTTGTCATAAAACATGCATTAAATATGTGTACAAATTTTGTCCATATGATTTCTACATAGAAATTCAAACCACTAGGGTTTTTCATCTATTTGAAGAACTCATTTCCATTCTCTAGTCTAACTATTAAGATAAACCAAATTTCCAAAATTGATTATCTTTATGGACAACATCTTTAACATTCATAGTATGAGTAATTTACCCAATTCAATATTTCGTAATCCATCATAATGGTTATCAGATTTACTATAATCCTGTTACTCATGTTCTTCTCAGCATATAAATCAAATATCTGAGATATCCTTGCAGATCTATGAATGAAAATTCCATCATCATGAGGTCTATCATTTACATGTCTAACCTCATCATGATATTTACTAGTGTGTTTTAGAAGATTATGTATCTTGTAATTTTATCTTTCAAGATAAAAAAACTCCCACTTGCCTTTTGTAATATATCTATATATACTTAGCAATTAGAGCAAAACTACATTGTTCTCTTTTTGGGACATTACAAATTCACATTGATAATTCCTGACTTAAGTTTGTTAATAACCTATTCATAAGTAGTTTAACAAATTCAGAATCTTCAATTTTAAAACTTAATGTGATTCATCACATTACATAATAAAATGGTGTTTTATCAATCTTCTAGGTTGGAGTCATATTGAGTATATTCAATCCATACTCAATTTTCTAACCTTGTTACTTTTTAAGAAAGAAGTTATGGTTATCTTGAATCAAACAAATCAAATAGAGTTTGATTCTTCTAATTGAACATACCATCAACTTGTGGTATTCAGTAGAATTAATATTGTAAGACAGTCTAACAATATATAAGATAAACATATTCCTTTTGGCTTACCTATTTACCAACTAAGTCAACTTAATGGTATAATAGACTTTTCAAGCCAATTACATGTTTTATAACACAAGTACTTTTTAACCAAGTCACTTCATATCCATGTTTCATCAAGAAAACATAAACAGTTATAATCCCATTATACGTTATAAATCATTGATCAACTCAATGACTTCTTGTATATGTCTTAATTAAAAAACATAACAAGTTAACGTCTTACTTTATTATAAGTCTTAAAAGACTTTATGTTTATGTCTTTACAATGAATCATAAACATGTTTAACTAAAGTAATTATGAACACAACTCTTGGTTTCAATAGTAATTTCAAGTTAATTTATTTACTTCACAATAATGTAGGACTACATTATTTATTCATTTATTTATGTCATTCCAAAATTCATAAATATACAAATTAAAGTAGTATTAGATTACTTCATTTATTTATGTCATTCTAATAATACATAAATATTTAATTTGAAGTAGTCTTTTATATCATTTTGACACATGTTCTAAATACTTGTCTAATTTATAAACTGCAAATATGTCCATGCAAGATCTGACTTCACATAAAGATTTACTTTGTTGTTGCAATCTCGTCAAGTTCTCACATGACGTAAATTGCAACACCAAATGTTTCTTAAATTAGATATGTACAAGTTATATTAGAATGTTAGTCTCTTACCTTGCAGTCAAGAGAATCCATTAAATCATATACTTATATGTTGTACCTTGCACACAATATAGATTTCTCCCACTTGTGCATGGAACAACATCATGTAGTAGATAAACAACACGACATATGTTTGTTTATATGACCAATATGATTGTGTAATTGGTATTAGCATACCTAGTAGATGTAGAACCACTTCATTGTCTAATAAGGAAACGTACATGAATATCCTTGAAAACACAAGTGTCTACAAGTGGAAAGTAATTATCTTAAGACATTCTAGAGATAATCTGGGTTACTACCAATATGACAAAGCTTGTAACTCCCACTGAATTAAAGATCATTACATTAATTCCTTATTCAGTAATAAGAACATAATACTCCCACTGGATTTGACATCATTGTAAGTGTTGCATTAACCAGTGAAAGAAAATAGCGTTCTTTTTACTTCCCTACACTTTTGAGAAAGTCCATACATAACAATTACTTATGTACTAAAAGAGTGTATTCTACTATGTAGATGATGAATTATCCATCAATGCTATTAACTTGAAAAATTGGGCATGCAATTTCTTTCTTAATAGTTCTACTATTCCAACAATTGTAAGTAGTACTTTTAAATGGTCATAACAAAACAACTAGATAAAATATGCTAGTTTGTCTTTTACCAATTATGCAGTAATTAGTCTAGCTTTTAATTTAATAACTCAGAACATATGCAATTTTCTTAACAATTAAAATTTGCATACGAGTTATGTATTTAAAATTTAGACAATTCTAATTGTCTTATCATACATTTCTTCATTCATGAAAAGGAATATGATTGAATCTCACTCTTTTTTATGAAAAGAGGACTAGGTATATTCTTTTAGTAAAGTTGACTCTACCAAAAACCCTTGCAGGTGTAGATCAATTTACCAATACAGGAATAACCTACGTTTACGGTTTAATGTTGCATTAATACATTTAAAGAATTAGCAAAATTCAATTTTTAGTATTTTCGATAATTATACTTTTCAAGAAAATAAAATACCCAAGGTAATATTCATATAACCATAGAATTTTCTCGAAAACTAGGATCCAAATTATCATAGATTCATTACATCAGTTGATCTGCTAGTAACGAAAATACATAATAAGGTAATCTGTCGAACATTAATTGGCAAACAATTTCCAACTCCTAGATCATTATGGGATTTATATTTTCCAACGCTATTGCAAATATAAACATGTTTCATCCCATCTTATGCCATTGAGTCCAGGTCTCACTTCCTACTCAATTTAAGTGTCTAACTTAAAGAACTGCAAATATGTCCATGTAAGGTCTGACTTTACGTAGAGATTTACCTCTCCATCACAATCTAGCCAAGTACTGTCATGACGTAAATTGCAACTTCAAGTGTTCCTTTTAATTTAGATGGCATATAACTTAATTTAAAAGGGTACTAGTTTTGATTTTATGTGGTCAAATCAAATATGTACAAAGATGTCATGCATTCATCTTGTAACATAATTTTAATAAAAAACTTTTTATTACCAATTCATAAAGATCAAATTATCAAAGTTTTGACTGAGGTATTGAGTTCACCAATCAAGGAATTTAGCGTTAATTATCGTCCATTATACCGTACTTTTGCATAAGTGTAAACACTTAGTGTTTCGGGTAATTACCACTAAAGTGGCGCATGGAATTAAAACTAATTCGCCCTTAAGATGAGTTTGTACATTCTATGACTTACTTGGTAGCTCCATTCGAACTTACAGAGGGCAGAGGACCAGGTAAGCGCAAAAGCATAACCTTAGACATCCTTTCAGTGTGACTATGCGCACTTCTTAATTAACCCCTTTATAGTTAATTCTAGTGGGTGAGCCGTTCAGACCATTTGTACCAAATCACCAATCAATTAAACTATTGAAAACTTAACTCTTCCAAAACAAATCAAATTTCGCCATTGTTTAGTCCGTATTAGTTTTCTATTCAAAATTACCCTTTGCTTAAAACTGTCTAACATGATAAACAAACAAGTAATAAATAAAAAATAAACTACTAAAAAACAATGCGCACATAATAAACAATTTATACGTGTAAACAAGTAGCCACATGCAACTTATTCGATAAAACCCTATTAATAATCAATGTCTAGGTTTAATTAATGTATATATTAATTTAGGGTTTTCACTCCAACAATAGAAAGTGAGCCACATACATCGACGAATCGATTGCGTAAACCCTTAAATAAAATATACCAAATTGCACGTAATTGATTCATTAATGTATATATTGGAGTCTTCCCCAATTCAAGATTTATCGTAAAAAAATACTACCTCCGTCCCAAAATTATTGTCCCCTTTTGACTTTTTCGGTCTTTACTTTTCAACTTTGACCATAAGTACTTTTGTTTATATTACATAATACTTAATACAAAATATATGAACGGATTAAGTTTTAAATGTATTTTCATTTGGTATAATTTTTATCAAAAATTGTATAACACAAATAAATATATTTATAGTCAAAGTTGAGAAAGAAAGACCGAAAAAGTTAATAGGAGACAATAAATTTGGGACGGAGGGAGTATGTCATAACAATTAAACAATATCAAAGCAACTTATCCATGACTAACATGCATGTATAATCATGGATACATCATAACAAATTATACAAATAGTCACAAGATCGCATATAAAATTCCATGACGCATAACAAATTATTAATGAATTAATCACGTAACTAATATATTAATTCTAGGTTTTAATAAGGTTAGCAAACAAGTTTCAAAACCCTAATAAATTTTTAATGTGTCGATATAAAAAAAAATGGGGTACGCCCCAATTCACAAAAAATCGACCAAAAAAAAAATAAACATAAACCCTAGAATAAACATATCAAACATCATACAATTATATGTTTTATTACGCGTTTATGTAATTAATTACTCATTAAAAACCAATGACTCGTGATGCCACCGTTGGAATTAGATAACATGACATTCAAATAAATAACCACAAAACATCAAAGAAATCAAGCGGAAGCGTATAGGATTTATTAACGAATAATTAATTAACATAAAAGAATATGCGTACATTTTCTTGATTCTAGCCGAACAAGAATCAAATCCACAAACTAGCAACGGAAGAACCCTAATTTGATTTAATTAGGATTATATGAATTACCCTTTACCGTTTTGTAATTCAATCCAAGATAATAACAATAGTGTGTTATTACCACGTTCTTGTACACACGTACTAAACCAAATTAAAGTAATGCTAGTTTTATCAAACCAAATAACTTGTTGTTTGGAAAAGTGATGGATCGATCCCCTAGAGGGTGTCGACCGGTTTTGAGGACAAAGAAAACACACACAAACAATTTAGGGTTTAGCAATGAGCACAAGAGATTAGTTTACAAACACCCTAGGTTTTGTATATATACTCATGCAAACTTGGTGAACAAGTTTGAGTCAAAGTGGGTTTGGGTTGGGTCCTTGTGGCCGATCGGTTCATTAATCCCACAAGGGATTCCGGAACCTTCCCATCTTTTACAATTTGATCCTTTTCCAATTACATTTAACGCCCGTTAGTCCATTACATTAATTACTTAACGTTCGTTAGTTATTTCGTTTAATAAATAAATAAATACAACATTTATATTTAATTATTTAACTTTAAATTCTCATACGTAAAGTGTGCAATCCCGTGGTCTCGAGTTCGATCCTAACTCACGTCTACTAATTTATATCCATAAAACTAACACATTCTACTAAACACCTTATTATCATTTTAAGTATGGTTTTTACTAGAGTATATTTTTCGGGGTATCGTCCATTTTACCAAAAAAGTAAAAAGTATGGTTTTTACTAAGTCTCTAACTAACCCCTCGGGTAAAATTAAAAGAAGTGATTGACACACTCATAAATTTGATTGGAACACTCAATGTATAAACAATTAAAATAATTTATATATATAGTACAACTATTTAATGCACGTATTAAAAAGTCACAATCAAATATAAAAATTTGCAAATTATTTTCCTTAAATCAAACACATCGACGTAATTATTTTCCATGAGTATTTCTTCACTTTCGAAAAGTGGATTCAAAAGGGTAGAAGGCATCAAAAGCTCATTCGTACGGACCCAACAATTATTAAAAGTCTTCACGTGAGTATGACGCACAAACCCAAACCCTAATATACTATATACATGCATACACTCATATTTATCTCTATTTATTTCTAACAATAAGTAATTTTACTGTATTACTCTCATATAAGCAGAGGCGGACTTACAGTTTATGTAGGTGGTTCCCAGGAACCACCTTAGAAATCGAAACCCTTTAGAAGCTATGTAGAGGAAAAATTAAGGACCTACCTTGAAACTGGATCGGGAACCACCTTACATCTAAAATTACAAGAAAGAAACACAAAACAACGATGAAGAATATTAGAAGCCGAATTTCACACAGTTTCTTTAATGGAGGTTTTGAGGTTTGTCTTTGTTAGAAAGAAGATGACACAAAGTCCAAAATGTTTTATTTTATTGTTTGTCTTTCTTTTATCTAATGTTTTATTTTAGTCCCTCCACTTTAGCAAATTATTAATTCAAACAAGGCTTAGAATTTGTTGTTTATACAGTAATAAACTAACAAAAAGTCAAATATTGCACAAATATTTGTAACACTATATGCAGTGTCTTTGAAGTTATTTTGGATATCACATATTGTTTCAGTACAACAAAGTAGACGTTTTAGATAGCTGTAGACATGTCTTAAAAGTGTGTAGTGTTTAGTTCAGTATTAATTTCGTAGATCAATTGATTTAAGATATTAATTGTATTCACTAAGCTTGATATTAAGTTTGAATATTGCTACTTGTTTGAGCTAAGAGTTTATTGTTTATCAAATAGATAATAGCCAATGATTGTTTAGCTCTTTAGCATATATTGAAAAAATGCACTAAGATATATTAGTAATGTTTGATATGTTGTCTCATTAACCAAGTTGGTGTTAAATTTGCCTCGGCCCGACTTGACATATTGATTGAGTGATTGGTTGACTTGTTGACTTTTTCGCCTTGACTAAGTCGGGAACCACCTTGAGTTTCTGGCTAGGTCCGCCACTGCATATAAGTGAATCATTTTTCTCATGTAACTAGTAGAAATTGTTTATAGTAAAGCTTTTGGCAACAAAAAGTTTCCGGATGATACATCTTTTCAGTCATTAAGTATGAGGTATGTTTGAACTATGAGGCATGCATAACACTGTATAAACCAATGCATAATTGTCAATTTGATCTTGGGAAAATTGCATGAAAAGTCATCATACTTGGCACTTATTGTCATTGTGTAGCGACCTATTTTTTTTCTTATTGTGGTAATAAACTTTTTAGATCGTGCTATTGTGTGTATCGGTGACTTGTTTAACTTGTTGTAGCCGGTCATGTTAACGACCGTAAACTTTTTTATTGCACCGTTAGTCCTTTTCGTCTGTTTTTAACGACCGTTATTATATTATTGCACCGTTAGTCATTTTCGCCCGTTTTTTACACGATTTCGTCCGTTTTTGCACTTTTCCGTCCGTTTTTGCACGGTTTCGTTCGTTTTTACACGTTTTCGTTCGTTTTCACACGTTTCCTTCCGTTTTTGCACGTTTTCGCTCGTTTTCGCTCGTTTTACACGTTTTCGTCCGTTTTTACACGTTTTCTTTCGTTTTTACACGTTTTCTTCCGTTTTTACACGTTTTTACACGATTTTACACTTTTTCTTCCGTTTTTACACGTTTTCTTCAGTTTTCGTCCGTTTTTACACGTTTTCGTCCGTTTTTACACGTTTTCTTCCGTTTTTACACGATTTTACACGTTTTGGCCCGTTTTTACACGTTTTTTTCCTTTTTTACACGTTTTCTTCAGTTTTCGTCCGTTTTTACACGTTTCGTCCGTTTTTACACGTTTTCGTCCGTTTTTACACGTTTTCGCCCGTTTTTACACGTTTTCTTCCGTTTTTACACGTTTTCTTCAGTTTCGTCCGTTTTTACATGTTTTCGTCCGTTTTTACACGTATTCTTCCGTTTTTACACGTTTTCGCCCGTTTTTACACGTTTTCTTCCGTTTTTACACGTTTTCGTCCGTTTTTACATATTTTCGCCCGTTTTTACACGTTTTCGCCCGTAAAAACGGACGAAAACGTGTAAAAACGGACGAAAACTGAAGAAAACGGAAGAAAACGTGTAAAAACGGACGAAATCGTGTAAAAACGGAAGAAAACGTGTAAAAACGGACGAAAACGTGTAAAAAATGACGAAAACGTGTAAAAACGGAAGAAAACGTGTAAAAACGGACGAAAACGTGTAAAAACGTACGAAAACGAGCGAAAACGTGTAAAAACGGACGAAAACGTGTGAAAACGGACGAAAACGTGTAAAAACGGAAGAAACCGTATGAAAACGTGTAAAATCGTGTTAAAACGGAAGAAAACGTGTAAAAACGGAAGAAAACGTGTAAAAACGGAAGAAACCGTTAACATGACCGGCTACAACAACGGACGAAAACGTGTGAAAACGTGTAAAATCGTGTAAAAGCGGAAGAAATCGTGTAAAAACGGAAGAAAACGTGTAAAAACGGAAGAAAACGTGTAAAAACGGACGAAAACGTGTAAAAACGAGCGAAAACGTGCAAAAACGGACGGAAACGTGTGAAAACGGACGAAAACGTGTAAAAACGAACGAAAGCGTGCAAAAACGGACGGAAAAGTGCAAAAACGGACGAAATCGTGTAAAAACGGGCGAAAATGACTAACGGTGCAATAATATAATAACGGTCGTTAAAAACAGACGAAAAGGACTAACGGTGCAATAAAAAAGTTAACGGTCGTTAACATGACCGGCTACAACAAGTTAAACAAGTCACCGATACACACAATAGCACGATCTAAAAAGTTTATTACCACAATAAGAAAAAAAATAAGTCGTTACACACAATAACAATAAGTGCTAAATATGATGACTTTTTATGCAATTTTCCCTTTGATCTTCTAACAAAATGTGAAATACTATATGCTAAAATAAATAAGTATCTATAAAAACCATTGGTCTTGTTTGACCAGTCAAAAAATACATGTGTAAACAATAATATACCTCTCCAATTTTGAGTCACACCATGTTCTATTTAAAAGTCCAAGACATAAAAATAATTGTACTTGTACCATAGATATACATACACCATATATATGACACACATAATATTAGGGATATGTTACGAAGTGTTTGTATTATAAATTGTACGTAACTCTTTGAGCTAGCTATTCGTTTTTATCTATATGTGTAATGTTAATTCTTGTAGGTCTAAAGGATCACATCTCATGGGTCTTGTGAAATCAAGTCTAATGTTCATCATTTTCTTATTTGAAAAAGTCGAAAAATTTTAATCACAAAAAATACATAAGATCAAACTATGATCGCCAACACTAAAACATACAGAAACAAAACTTTACTACTACACTATTTTCAAAGAGACTGATCAAGCTTATTGAAAATCACATACATATATCAGCTTCTACAACGCATTAAGTCTTAAAGACTTGATTTATTATACATAAAACATTTAATAACTAAAGTTTAGAGGAAAAACTTGAGGTTTATGAAATCTTTGTAAAAAAACTTTTCAAAAAACTTTTAATGCAACGTAAAATAACTATTTCAAATTCATTTTTAAAACTTGTGAGTAAGGACACATGAGGCTACGACGTTCTAAGAACATCAACACCATAAACCATAAACAACATATATGTATATACCATTATCAGACATGAGATTGTTATACCCAATCAGTCTCAATAATGTAATTTTCTATTTCTCTAACAATTTATTGAAGAGGGCTAGGGGGTTTGGAAAAGGTTCCTTGGCTTAATAAACTGAAGAAAGATAATGGGGTTGATTTCTTGGCGGTTCAAGAATCAAAAGCTGAGGTTTTGTCGAATTTTGAGGGGAAATGTATTTGGGGTAACAATAATTATGGTATGGAGTTTGTGGGTTCTGTTGGACAGTCAGGGGGCCTGATGAGTATGTGGGATAAGGGGCGGTTTTCTCTGAGCTCCTCGATTAAGGCTCGTAATTTCCTTCTTGTTTCGGGGAGTCTGAAGGGTAGCAATGAAGTTGTTAATATTATGAATGTTTACGCTCCTCAGGGAGTTGCGGCTAAGCAAGCCCTGTGGGATTCCATCGAATCGTTGGTGTTGTCCATTGAGGGCATGTGGGTTATATTGGGGGATTTTAATGCAGTTCGTTTCCCAGAGGAAAGATTGGGTTCGGTTTCTAAAAACTCGTGTGCTAGGAATTTCAATTCCTTTATCCACAACACTGGTATGTTGGAGTACTCTATGAATGGAAAGAAGTTTACTTGTATTCGGGACTTTGGGAAGAAGCTGAGTAAAATCGATAGGGTTTTGGTTTGCAACAATTTTATCAATAAGTGGCCGGAAGCTTGTTTGAGAGCTTTGTCGAATCTTCACTCGGATCATTGCCCTCTGTTGTTGACCACGGTTGCAAAAAAATTCGGTCCTGGGCCGTTTAGAGTGTTTAATTTGTGGTTATCGAAAGTTGGGTTTGAAGAAGCTGTGTGTTCGGCGGCTAGGGTTGTTGGTGTTGTGGCTTCTCCTGATGTTATTTTGACGAAGAAGTTTGGTCAGATTAGAGATAGAATAAAAAGGTGGAAAGATGATATGCTTAAGAATGAAAGTGCTGAGGAGGAGGATGCTAGAGCCGAGATCGAGATATTAGAGGTCGAGATGGAAAACAGGGGTCTTTCGGAGGAAGAGGAATGGATCTACGCTGAAAGTATAAAGGTGTTAAAAGAATTGGAGTTTAGAAAACAAGCGGATATCAAACAGAGGTCCCGGGTGAGATGGGCTTTTGAAGGGGATGAGAATTCTAGTTTTTTCCATGGCATTGTGAACTGTAGGAAGGCGAGTTATGGTATTCCGGGCTTGATGATTAAAGGGTCGTGGGTGACTAAACCTGCTTTGGTCAAGAAGGAGGTTTTCAATTTTTTTAGGAAACGGTTTTTGGAGGAATGTCCTGTTCGCCCGAAATTTCAGTGTTGGAATATAAGGCGTTTATCGGAGGAAGATATGGAGATCATGACTGAGAGGTTCTCGGTCTCGGAGATTAAAGAGGCGGTGTTTGGATGTGGGGAGGATAGGGCTCCGGGCCCGGATGGGTTCAATATGAGGTTTATTAAGCACTTCTGGCAATTGTTCGAAAGTGACTTCGTGGATTTTATGGAGTCCTTTTACACAGTGGAGAAATCAGTGTGGGGTGTGGTTCATCTTTCATTACGTTGATACCTAAAGGTCTTGATTCGGTTGAGCTTAATGATTTTAGACCAATAAGTCTTGTTAGGATTATCGGCAAGACAATCTCTAAGATCTTATCTAATCGATTAAAGAGAGTTTTGGGTAAGGTGGTTTCTAAGGTTCAGTCGGATTTTTTAAGAGATAAGTTTATTCTTGATGGGCCATTGATCATCAATGAAGTCATAACGTGGTGCAAAAGGAACAAGAAGCAAACTTTCATTCTTAAGATCGATTTCGAAAAAGCTTATGATAATGTCAATTGGAACTTTGTTATTGACATTATGGAGCAGATGTGATTTTCTCGGGTGTGGTGCTCATGGATCAGAGGTATTCTTAAGTCGGCTCGAGCTTCGGTGCTGGTCAATGGTTCACCAACGTTTGATTTTCAGTTTGGGAAAGGGATGCGTCAAGGAGATCCGATCTCCCCGTTTCTTTTTCTTATTGTTATGGAGTCGTTATCGTGCATGCTAAATAAGGCTCGGGAGGAAGGTTTGATTAAAGGTATAAATACTCCTAATGGTGGACCTGTCATATCACACCTGCTCTTCGCCGACGATGCTATTATCATTGGTGATTGGTCGGATTCTTGTCTTGACAATGTGGTTAGAATTCTTAGGTGCTTTTATTTATGTTCTGGTTTAAAAATTAACCTTGCAAAGTCGTGTCTTTATGGGATTGGGGTGAGTGAGGGGGAGGTTGTAGATAAAGCCAAAGTTGTGGGTTGCAAAGTTGGGATGTTACCGTTTAAATATTTGGGTATTACAGTTGGGGCCAACATGAATCGTATTATCAACTGGAAGCCGGTTTATGATGTGTTTGAGTCGCGCTTGTCCAAATGGAAGGCTGATTGCTTGTCGATAGGGGGAGAGTCACGCTTATTAAGTCTGTTTTGGAAAGCCTTCCGTCATACTTTTTCTCGCTTTATAAAGCTCCGTGTAAAGTTATTAAGGACTTTGAGTCTTTTATTAGTAGATTTCTCTGGGTAGGGTCGAAAGAGGTGCAAAAAATGCACTGGGTGGCGTGGGATAGAGTTAGCACTCCGAAGAAGTGTAACACCCCAGCCCGATACGGGTCAGAATGCCATATTATGGTGTCATACAAAGCATACAGTAACGCAAGCGGAAGTCTTATCAGACAAATAAAATAAAGTCATGAACATCATAACTCCAAAATGATAGATACAACCACAAATCCAAAATAGAAATACAAAAGAAATACAAATCTGAAACATAAACCCATAATTAAGTGAAATATCAACATATGGTAGGTCTTCTACGTCCCAACTCTCACTCTTGCCCATAGCCCTGCTATAACCTGCCGCTACAGAAAAAGAAAAGGCGGCTGAGCTTACAAAGCTTAGTGAACAGATATAACATAAATCAAAAGCTAAATATAGAAAAGGTACGAAACAAATCAAAATATAATAACGAAATCGTAACGAATGAACGGAAAGGAATGAGTCTATGGGAAACCTGCAGAAAACATCATAACATATATCCACCAAGAATATAATACCAGCACATACAACTATTCAAGCATTCAAAGAATCACATAAAAGATAAAAAGCAGCATCATAGATAAACATGTAACCAAATATTGTAAGAGTATATCAAGTAGTGGAACAACTAACAACATGATATGGCAAAACAAACAGGGCAGCAAATCAAATACATATAGCTAAACTATACTCTATAAGCAGGCAAGAAACCACAGAATATAGCTCAAGCATGGCAATTACTTGAGACAGATAAATAACAACGACAAGCTGTACAGTCATCATACCAAGTAGCATCATCAGTAGTAATACTAAGCAAAATTATAGCACGACAACCAAACAGTTGAATAGGTACACACATAAGTCAAATCAATTTCTGTCAGCAAGGAATCATGGAAATGAATGTAAGCATGGCAAACTAATTAGTCTGGTAGATAGTAATTATTATGCTGAAACAACTACTAAGCAACCGGAAATACAAACATGAGTATGATCATGGCAACGGATACGTCAGGTAATCACTTATTAGCATGGGCGATAGATAATTCAAGAAATCATACGTCAACGTAGTAACAGCAGAATTTCATATTCATGTCATAGCACCATAACAAAGGAAGTGATAATCTAATAGCATAAGTTTGGTAACCACAGGGAATGAAAGCATAGTAAAATCAAATAACTATAACCCCACATAGTTGTTGGATGGACTAGATCAGGATTCTGAGTGAACGAAAGGTAAAACAAGTAACTGAATGAAAGCATACGTATCAATTGAGCAAAAAGACGACAAATCAAAGTGAATGAGAGATCATAAACAATAAAGGATCAGGTCATGAAGAGAGCATAATGAAGTACCAAAGCAAAAAGGTGTTCAACATGCCACATGAAGAACACAACGAACATACGAATACATAATCCAATGAAGTATAATGAATCACAAATGAAAGATGCCCACGAGCAAAAAATCCTATGCGTCCAGCATGCCACATGAAGGACACTACTTACAAAAGGGTCCAGGGAGGGGAGACCTCACCAGTACCAAAGTGCGAGAGGGGGTGCAAGGCACGCACAACCCAAGAGCCAAATCCATACAAATCATGCCAAATCATATCAAATCATATCGAATCATATCATATCAAATCATAAGCCTAGGATGCATCCATACGCCCCCCGTACATAAGGCAATATGTACCCCGTTAGCTAGACAGGTATACATATGCAAATAAGGCGCCACAAATCACAAATCATATCAAATGGGGACGCCGGGGACTAATCACACCGCCCCAGATGGTGTCATGCCATTGGTGCCATCAATGACATGGTCATGGTACCTCCATGACTAGTTGGCTCGTAACAAAAGGGGCAGAACGTACAAATCATAATCATATCCAAATCATGCGGAATCATAAGCGTACAAATCATAGCAACTGAATCATATCATAACACATCATACCGAAGTCAAAATGGAACGAATCATATCGAAGAATCATAGCATACGAATCAATTCAGAAAGCAAACAAAGGATCATCATAGGGGAATCTTAGCAAAGGGTCATATCAAAGGATCAGAACGTACAAAAGTATCCCTACTGAAAAGGGAAAGAATATCTGTACCTCAATCACAGCTGAAACCATATTAGAAGACACAAGGATAGGAAGTTACTCCATCTTCAGCGAGTCTTGAAACGAAAGAAGATAGTGCACAAATCGAAGCAAAATTTAAGAAATCAACGCACACTCAATACTATGACCAACGTATCACTCCTTCGACCAATTTACAATAATTTGGGAACCATTTATTATTTAATTATATTAGACCAGTTACTACAATTCAAACGTTATTTTAATTTGCGAATATTCTTACTATTTATACTTAAATTAGAGTATATCGCCATTCAAATGAAATCGTGTTATTATATAGATATATTATTCAATAAACATGTCTACTGATAATTCAATTATAGTTCTACTGTGGGTCCATTTTTCATACGAAGTGATCATATGTATATATATATTGTATGGTTTATGAACATAGATAGTAGTTAATTTCTCATTTAATAATACTTTTAAGTCCATGGCATTTTCAAAAGCAAGTACCATAATACCTACTATTATTGATTAACCTTGAACTAATTCAGTGTATATATAGGAGTTTTCCCCATAGGCCCAGGTTCGAAACCAAAGAGTGGGGAACGGCCTGGATTAAATCCCATCCCTTAGGGGGTGATATGGGGTGCCTGTGGTGACGTTATGTCGTGGTTTCTTCCTGGCAGCTGGCCCAGAATGATTGTGGCGGGATCCGGTTCAGACAACCGTCCACCGCTCTGGGTTGGCCCCCTCCATGTCATGGGGGTGGGTTGATAACATTATAAAAAGATGTTCAACTGCCAAAAAAAATATATACTAAGCCATAACCCATTTTAACCCATTTTCATACAAATACGTACTGACGAGTTAACGCATTTCATAATTACTTTTTCAAAGCATATCACAAATATTCTTTAATGTGCTACATATCAGTTACATATATGTACCTTAGTGACTTATAATATAGATTTATAAAGGTTTTAGCTTATGATATTCACAAAGTAACATAAGTTCATTACACAAACTTACAAGACCTGATGTGAGACTAGGAAACTTTAGTTGGTTATTTAGTATAAGATTTTAGTCTGTTGCTATAAAAAGATTTCATAATATTAATATTTGCATGAAGCACATGATTATATATGTGTCATATAGGGTTGATATTATGGTGAATAGTTCAAATTTCAAAACATATACCTCTGAAACGAAGCGAGGATCGAAACTGGAACAAGGATCAAACTCGAAACTAAACATGAATGCAACAATTACAGGTTACCCAAGAATCAGCCAACTCGCGATCGAATCGCTAACGAAACCAACTCATTAACCAGCGAATCATAATCCATTTGAATCCCATCAAAACGACAACTCTTACCGGACTCGAACTAGCAAATGACTGAAGTCTCGACACTCACCTTTATTCATGAAAACGTATTTGTGATTGGGAGCTCTGTTGAATGGTTCTTGTGTGTGTGAGAGGAGCGTACCCCCATCACTCATATAATATTGTGGGAAACTAACTTACCGAAAAGGAGGGACAGTTAGATGGATATCATTGGCCGAGTAATGGTTTTGACTAAGTGTAGTCTATGAGATGCAAAGATGTTACGTCAAAATGGTGCATGTTGTACCAAACCATCTTTATACTTTAGTTACCATGCAAATTTGACTCTATGTGCAAGATAAAATTTTGAACATGATTGACATTTTTTATTTTTATTTTTATTTTATTATTATTTTTTTATTTACTAAACTATAATGTTAGTTCCCCTGTATCAACGTCAAGATTATTTTAGTTTCTAAATCATTATTTTCTTGACAACATGCCATTCAAGCTTATTTGGTTTTGTTTTGCATCTATGATATTATTAATATCAATTCTAATATAAGTTTACGTTTAGGGTATTATAAGAAGTAAGGGGGTCTTGGGCTGTGTAAGTTGAAATTCATCAATGTGGCGTTTCTTGCTAAGTGGGGGTGGCGGTTTAAAAAAGAAAGAGGTAATCTTTGGTGTAAGGTTGTCGAGGCGTGTCATATTACCAATAGAAGCTGGGATTTTCTTCCGGTCCGTAAAACCTTAAATGGTGTGTGGAGAAATATTGTTAAAATCTTGTCCAGGACGGTGGTGTCGGGGATGCCCTTTAGAAGATTCTTCAAAGGAAAAGTGGGGAATGGAAATAATATTTCATTCTGGATCGATCCGTGGTTGCTGAATTTGCCTCTGATGGTTGTCTGACCTAATTTGTTTCGGTTAGATTCGGACAAAAGATGCAAGGTTAGTGACAGGCTGAAGATTTCGGATGCTGGTATATTGCGGGTCTGGAATTGGAAAAGGTCGGTTATGGCGGTTTAGGAATGGTCCGAATGGGATGTGTTTAACTCGTTGTTGGATGTTGCTGTACTTTCAGACTCGATGGATAGCTGGGTTTGGATTGGGGCTGGTGATGGTGTTTTCTCAGTGAGTGCTGTTAGGAAACTGTTGTATTACGACATGGATTTCAGCAACATCACAGTCTTCGAGTGGTGTAAATGGATTCCGAAGAAATGCAACATCTTTGGGTGGCGGGCTGAGATGGGAAGGATTCCGACGGCGACAGCGTTGAGGCATAGAAATATTCCGATTGTGGACGTCTCTTGTGTGCTTTGAGTCGGTGCGGATGAGTCGGCGGATCATTTATTCACGGGCTGTATTTTTGCCACAAGGCTTTGGCAACATATTACTTCATGGTTGTCACACCCCCAAATTACCTGTTTTGCAGCGGAATGAAATTCCTGGGGGATGACTATCATAGCATCAAAGTTACAGTTATATCGAACGACCTAAAGTGTCGTTTTAAAAATATCGTTTGATTAAGTAAAATAATCAGAGTTTACAAAACATAGGTCCCAAAATATTTCCAATATACCCAAATGAGTTTGTTAAAATCAAACGATAGTTAAGTGCATAAAATATATGTGAGACGCGTCGTCATCGCGACTCTATGATAAGTCCACATGCATGCCATGAAGTGAATGCCTTAGATACCTGAGATAAAACATGCTAAAAGTGTCAACACAATGGTTGAGTGAGTTCATAGTGTTTGGTTGAATTGTAAAGCCTTTAAAGAATGTTCATGCAGCAAAGGAAAAGTTTTTGGTCATATAGAATAGTCCACAAAAGCAAAGGCATTGTAAATCCACTCAGTTCCAAGTTCCGCCCATACAAAACTTGCAACCTGTGTGTTCACAACCCACTGCCAAAATATGTCTAGTTTATGTTCATGCACACGTTGTCAAATGAGGTCACAAAGCAAAGGCATTGTAAATCCACTCAGTTCCAAGTCCCGCCCATACAAAACTTGCAACCTGTGTGTTCACAACTCATTGCACAAAATATAGTGTGTCTAGTGGTCAAGTGTACGATGTCATAATAGTTCATAGTATAGTACCACGTATATAATAACTCAGGGATGCTCCGAACATGGGAGACTTTGCACTGCTCCAACAAGGGAGACTCCTTTGTCACTCGACCACCTAGGCGAGAATTATTGAGAACACTCTACCATTAAGGCGAGAATTATTGAGAACACTCCACCGACAAGGCGAGAATTTATTGAGAACACTCCACCGACAAGGCGAGAATTTATAGTGATGCTCCAAACATGGGAGACTTTATAGTGATGCTCCGATCATAGGAGACTTTATAGTGATGCTCCGATCATAGGAGACTTTAGGTCAAAGTCATAACACGTCCGGTTCAATAAGTTCAAACAAGTCATAAATTTGTATTTAAGTTCAAGGGTTCCATTCAAAAGTTCGTAATTAAGTTCAAAGATTTAAGTCGAGTTCAAAAGTTCAAAACAGTCAAAGAGCTCGAATAATATCAAAAGGTTCAAGATAGTCGAAGCGTTCAAAATCACGTCAAACAAGTTTAAAATATATCAAAAGGGTCCTTGTACAAGTTAAAAGAGTTTAACTATATGTCAAAAGGTTCATATCAAGTCCAAAGTGTTCACTTATATGTTAAAGGGTTCGAATCAATTTAAAAGAGCTCAAATATACATGTCGAAAGGTTCAAAATCAAGGAAAGTGTTTCAACTAATAGCGTTCATAACATAGTGATCAATTTAGTTCGGACATAATCTACTTACGTGCACATAGAGTGAAACAAAAGATATTTAAGTTCATATAAATGTAAAGTAAAAGCAAGTAGTTGAGCATGTATCTCCCCCGAAGAGTTTATAAAACAATTAAACGAGTAAAAGTGGGGCTACGAACTCACCTGGTGCAATGTTTATGATGACAAAAGTAGATACACTGAAATGAGGTGCGATCTCTATCCGCAACCTAATATGAATGATGTGCTCTAATATAAGTCATGAAACAATATCGTGCATGCAAACTCATATGATATCCATACCACTTGTACACTTTTGAAAATAAAGTTTATTGTCGAAAAATAATCTTATAACGTCTTGACAATTTATAAATTACTTTACAAGTATTTACGTTGAAACGATATCCTACGATAGTCATTTAGTGATTTATTATGAAATTATAGTTTTTCGTCGTAAAACAATGTCATTTGACAATTTCATGAAAGTGACTAAACGGCCTTGAAATGCTAGTCGTAAAATGGTGCACATCGAGTGTTAGGAAACAAACTCAACAGTTTTGGGAAGCTTGTATCATTATCTCAAAGTTTTAGCATTTAAGTTTTCATCCTAGAGGTCTCGATCATGGAGAAAAATATAGGTAATGTATGGTACTTGTGTCCAAAATGTTGTTTAGGGTAACTTTCAGCAAAGTTTGAGTGTCCATATTTTATTCGTTACAACTCTGCTTGACGAACAGTTGAACATTTTGGAAAATAGGTTAGGCGAACTTACTTTTACTAGAAGACATCGTTTCATAAAAAGTACTCCATCAATGTTTAAAACGACCCTCAACATGGTCATTCGCGGCCGTAATGTTTGTCTAATAGAAATATATTAGTTTTGCTTATATAATATAGTTACGGCAACTTTATTTAAACGCGTGTAATTTAATCGTTACCAGTCCGTTTTCTACGTTTTATATGTCCTTAGCTTCGTATTAAAGTATACTAATATATTTTTGATAAGTCGACACATTTTATAGCGCTTAAGACTCATTTTTGACTCGTATAAAGTGGAAGTAACATGCTGAAATTTCTGATTTTTATAGTTTTCGTCGTCTAACTTGAAAATATTATAACTTCTTCGTTATAACTCCGTTTTAACCCGTTCAAGCGGCCACGTTTTCGTTTTAAAGTATATTTTCCAAATATCTAGTCCAAAAATTTTTACAATCTGTCGAGAATTCCAGAATTCAAAAATATGATCAGACCTTTAAATAAAGTTGTCGAAATGAGTTTTTCTCGCGCAAAACCTATTCTAACCAATTCAAACCAACGCCGAAGCTATTCTAATCCTACCATACACCTTCTTAGGGTGTCATGGGTTCCTAGACATTACCAAAAGTGATATGTTTCAAGGAGTAATTATAGGATGATGAATATATATTTATAACACTTAAAAACAATAAAAAGTGGTATAGACATCAATATGACTTGCATGTTTTTCTCAAACATGATGAATGAACATAATATGAATATGAAAGATAAATATGAACATGAAATGCTTACTAGTTACTTGATGAGGTTAAATGAACAAGGGTTAATCCTAAACACCATAGGTTTTTATTTCAAAACCTTACTTAAGAGTATGCTAGTGTTGTATAAATAACTTGACTTGAAAAATTTATGAACTCTTTGCTTGGTCTCACCCTTGGCCGGTTCTAAGGAAGAAGAAAGGGAGAGTATGCTTTGATCTTTCACACCTTGATATTATGTATGTGTGTTTTTGTTTGTTTAATATTATTTCATGTAAGTATAAATGTATATGCAAGATATTTTAGTACTCCAAATGTGTGAGTCACATGTGTATGTCGACACACACACAACACATAAAAGACTTGTGTGTTTTGTTTAAATTAAATATATAAGTGTAGAGTGAATGTGTAGTTATTTAAGGATAGTTGGTAACTTGTGTACATATTTGAGCTTTTAGGGTAGCGTTAGCTAAACATAAATTTTAACGGATCAAAATAAAATATATTGAAGTCATAAAAATTATAAAAATACATTTCTTACAAAAATTGAGTGAAATAATAATTATCGTGTAGTATTTACGAAAACCGTCGTAATTATATAAATATAACAATTTATATACAAAATAAATTTAAAACACCGAGTAAACTAATAATAATATTTTTATAATCTTAATATGAGTATAAAAATATATCGGGATAATTTTTGGAAGTGTCGGAATCAAATGTTCAAAATAATTAATTACGCGATAGCGTTTATTTAATAGGAAATTATGCGTTTAATGTAAAATGCAAAACCATTCATGAACTAATATGATGATAATGATGCTAATGATATGTAGACTAAACCTAGTCTATATGAAATGTCCTCGATGATTGTTCATGAATTCGCAGCTAAACCATTAAGGTTACGCGAATTTGATACTTGTAAACCTAGTTTACGATAAACGATGAATAGTAAATTTGAGAAATGACCGGAAATTGAGAATTGTGACATTCTTCCCCGGTTAGAGGAATCACGTCCTCATGATTCAATTATTGATACTATAGTCCGAACCTCGACAAGAGTTCTAAAAGTTCATGCTCGTACGAATAGTCTAAATGATCATGTCAATGCTCATGCATATGGGTTCCTCATCCAACTAGGTACGTTCTTGTGCTATCGTGACTATTTCCCATTCTAAAGACTTGCTCTCTTATGGTTTAGGTTTGGTGAGGCAAGCTTTCCCATTCTCGAGCAAAATTTTCAAAAGACTTTTAGGTAACCGATTTTTACTTAATCCCACAACTCATCAAACAAGAACTGTCATACGATTAGGCTAAATCGGTTTGAGCAACAACTTGTTTCTAGCTTGATCTTTGCAACTCATCAAACAAGAACTGTCGCTCGGATCAAACTGGAAACAAGTGGTTTGAAGAAAATCTTTTGAAAATTTGGCTCGATTACGGAATTGCTTACACATATGAGACTACTACTCCCTTCATTGCATGATTCTTCCTGAATTAGACATAGGTGATCAGGCTATGTATAATTTAGGAGTAACTATGCAATGCTTGGACTAATCGACTCATATTATGTTGGGTGTTGAGTCATAAGTCCGCATGTATAATGAGTATGCACTTATAATGATATGATGAGATGCTATGATGATGTAGTTATAGTCTAGGGTCAATGATGCAACCTAGTTCTCTATAACCGATGCTCTGGTACCAATCTGTCACACCCCCAAATTACCTGTTTTGCAGCGGAATGGAATTCCTGGGGGATGACTATCATAGCATCAAAGTTACAGTTATATCGAACGACCTAAAGTGTCGTTTTAAAAATATCGTTTGATTAAGTAAAATAATCAGAGTTTACAAAACATAGGTCCCAAAATATTTCCAATATACCCAAATGAGTTTGTTACAATCAAACGATAGTTAAGTGCATAAAATATATGTGAGACGCGTCGTCATCGCGACTCTATGATAAGTCCACATGCATGCCATGAAGTGAATGCCTTAGATACCTGAGATAAAACATGCTAAAAGTGTCAACACAATGGTTGAGTGAGTTCATAGTGTTTGGTTGAATTGTAAAGCCTTTAAAGAATGTTCATGCAGCAAAGGAAAAGTTTTTGGTCATATAGAATAGTCCACAAAAGCAAAGGCATTGTAAATCCACTCAGTTCCAAGTTCCGCCCATACAAAACTTGCAACCTGTGTGTTCACAACCCACTGCCAAAATACGTCTAGTTTATGTTCATGCACACGTTGTCAAATGAGGTCATAAAGCAAAGGCATTGTAAATCCACTCAGTTCCAAGTCCCGCTGTAAAACCTGAAAATCTAAAACATAGATAAGGACTAAAATACCCTCGAAATCAAAAAGTATAAAATACGTAAAATACGTTTATAATCATTTAACGAAATTAAAACCTAACTTACGAACAAGTAAAACTAAATGAAAGTGTGTACGTGATCGATTTTGGTACGACGAAAGATTTAAACGTTTCGCTAATGTGTTGGGCCTCGTTTTCGTTAACGGTGAACCACTTGGGCCGAGTATTTTGTCTCGTTTGGATCAAGGGAGCCGAGAGCCAAGAAGGCCATTTGGGCCGTGGGTTTTGTGTGCTCGGTTGGACCAAGCCGAAACCCAACCCCCCTCCTCAAAGCCCTAAACTAAAAATGTTACCACCTATAAATATAATACTTTTACATGAAATTGAAACCCTAGTTTTGTTGCCTCTCTCTTTCTTTTTCTCCATTCGGCCGAACCCTAGTTTTTGTGGTGTCGAGATTTTGCTTCAACCAAGCTAAGGTATAACAATGTTTATTCGTCTTCTTTCGTTACACCTTACGTTAATGTTTATTGTAACCTGTTTGTTTTGTCGAATTGTGTTTTCCTTTTTGTGGCCGAGCCGTGTGAAACCAACAAAGACAAACCGTAATGACTTGAACCTCATAATTATTAAAGAACATGTTATGTAATACGTATTATTAAATCGGATCATAGATATATGTTGAGCCATAGGACCGAACCATATGTATATAAGAACCGAACCATGTATATGTTTCGGCTAAGATAAAAACATGACAACTTGAATATGTAAAGTACGTAGGTGAGCTAGAGTTTGCGTAAAACCTATTAGCCGAACCCTATATATGTAAACCGAACCATATAAAAGTTTTGAACATGTATTAAACGAGTAAAGATCATGTAAACCTAAACCCTAGTTTGAAGTGTGAACCGAATAATGCAAGCCGAACCATAAATGGTTTGTGAACCGTGTCTCATATGCGTGCGTTTTATAAGTCAAGTGAGTTTGTGGATATGTAAACGTAGTACGTGGTTGTATCTAGTCTAAACTATTGTGCATGTGTGTGTAGATGTGTAATTAATCCGAGTAATAAGTAACTTGTGTGTCACATAAAATCATAAACGTGCATGGGAATAAAGGTTGACGTATAACATGTATATAAGTAACGTATGGTTAAGACATGAAGGTGTTGGTTAAGTAGCGAGTCATTAAAAGACGTAACATGAAAAGTAAATGCATATTAATATGATATTAAAAGAAGGAGAAAACCCTAGAACATAATGAGAGTCGATTAGGGTTTGAAGCTAAGAGTGTTAATTCGTTATTTCATGTGTGAGTTATGACGTTTAAACTATTTTCACATTTAACCCTAAACTTTAATAAATGACATAATGAACCCTAATCTACGATATTAATTATAAAACACTTAAGTCTCATTTAATCATAAAAACCCTAAAGTATGAAGATCACTAAATACACTAAGTATAAACACCAAATGTTAAAAGATCATTTCGACGATTATGGAATCATAAATAACATGGACGACCGTTAATGTGTATAGGTTCTGAGAAGAAGGAGTAATCCTTTGCTTTTCCGTATTTTCTGCTTTTCGATCATTTGCTTTGGAATAAGGTACATATATTCTGACCTTTTCAGTAAAAGTTCCTTTTAACGTTTTCTTTCGTTAGCTTTTATATTAGGGTTTCCTAAGCCTTTGCTATGAACCCCATTCTGATTTGTTTGAGCTGTTGCTTATCTGAACTCTGATTTCTGAATTATGAAACATCTGATTTTGAACTATATGATATGAAAACTCTGATTTTGAAAATATGAATAACCTTCTGATAAAATATGATCTGTGTCAGTTATGACATTCTGATTTGACCTAAGATAGTTTGACACCCGAGCCAAATATTTCACTAGTCATGGGGGTTCCATGTCCGTATCAGTGATGCACCTCTGATATGACTCTAGGGCAGTAGAGTGATGTTCTGCCACGTTCCTGGATGGTGGAGCATATTTTGTATATGTAGGAAGGGGCGTATGGATGCATCCTAGATCTGTTATCTGTTATCTGATGATTGATGCTGCGTGCATGCACGTCCTTCATAACTCTGGTAGGTCTCCCCTACAAATGTTGCCTTACGAGAAATGTTGCCTTATGAGAATATGATTATGATCTGATATTTGTTTCTGGGCTCGTGGTAGTTAACTATAAACTTTATTTGAAAATTCTGATTTATACTTTGAAAATGATTATGATTTTGCTATCTTTCGTTTACTATATTTCATATTTGATATCGTTTAGTATTCGCTTTGCTTTCATATCTGTTCACTGGGCTTTTGAAGCTCAGCCGCATTTTCTTTTCTTCCGCGGCAGGTATCTAAGCAATGGAAGCTGGGTTTTGCTTTGGGATGAGTGCATGAGTGGACTTACCTTAGAGATCTTTAGCTTTGATCTTATGATGCCATTTAAGACTTATTATTTCAGATATTTTGTTGGAGTTATTTTTTTCCGCTGGGACCTATATATTGAAGTCGTTTTGACTTGAATTATTTCCGCATTTATGTTAAGACTTCTTTGGATATTTATGTTTGCTTTGATATGACACCATTACTTGTGATTCCTTTACCCTTGTCGGGTCGGGGCGTTACAATTTATGGTATCAGAGCCCAGGTTTACGACTTGTAGTCAGGACCTGTGACATAAGAACCCTAGGTTTTGAGACCCTTAGAGCTTAGGCTTTGACCTGTGAGGATTGGGTAGACTTTAGGTTTCCTTCTGCGAACTTCCATTTCGTATCTCACCTTTGTTCATTTTGCTAATCGTTTGAATATCATTCAGATGGTTCGAACTCGTACTAACGGTAGCGCGGATGGAGACGATGATATTCCTGGCTTGGATGCTGCGGTTGCCAATGCTCTCAACACTCTTTTCCCTGGTCTTACTACACCTGAGGTGATGACACAGGTGATCAACAACATTCGGAATCAGACTGGTCCTTCGGGTAGTGGTGGAGGTAATCAACCCATCGGCATTCATACTTGGCTCGAGCGTTTCGGTAAGCTCAAGCCTCTTTCTTTTAGCACTGCTGCTACTCCCACTGAGGCCGAGGACTGGATCACTCATATTGAGAAGCTGTTTGAAGTACTGGGTTGTGGAGATGAATTTAAGACCCGTTTGGCTGCATTCAAATTAGAGAGTGATGCTTTAAATTGGTAGAAGGCATTGTAACAGGCAATAGGAGGAGATGCTTTTGCTGTTACTTGTACTTGGACTGAGTTTCGGACTATCTTCTATAACCGTTACTTCCCTGATGCTGAACAGCAAAGGTATGAGAGGGATTATCAGGCAATCTACCAGTTTGATCATGAGAACTCCAATGAGTACATGAGTAGATTTATGAGGCTGGTAAGTTTTGTGGGAACGATTGCTGGAGATGGTAGGCGCCAAGCTAAGCACTTCAAGTAGGGATTGAAGAAGTGGGTGTTGGACCGACTGCTTAACACTGAGTATGAGGATGTGTCGGCCTGCAATGACGCAGCTCGTAACATTGAGATCTTTCATGAGGGTTCGGGTTCCAACAAGCGTAATCGCGATGGTGATCGGATTCAAGGTAGGACTCAAAGTAATGATTATAAGGGAAATTCTGGCAGGAGTTATGATTCGAGGGGTCAAGTGGATAGGAGTTATGATCAGCGGGGTCAGTCAGGAAGGAATGTGGACTCTAGGCGCCCTGAGGCGAGGAGTCAGGATAGCAGAGCTGCTGGTAAGAATGGAAATGATCGTCAGAATCAAGGTAACAATAACCAGCGTTACAACAAGGATCAGTCGGCTCGAGGATCAAATCAGGGTCGTGCTTCAGGATCTTCTGGTCAGCAAAGGACAGCTGAAGTTTTGCCTCCCCCACCTATCTGTACTACTTGTGGAAAGGCTCATCCGGGACCGTGTTTTAAGGCCACTGGTGGATGTTTCTCTTGTGGTTCCACTACTCACAAGATCAAGGATTGCCCTAAGAGGAACCCGGTGATTCCTGGAAACTACATCAAGCCGCCACCTACTACTGGACGTGTTTATGCTACTACTCGGAATCAGGCGGAGCGCACTTCAGGTACCATTACGGGCACTCTTTTCATTGATGATTTTTCTGTCTTCGCTTTATTTGACACCGGTGCCACACACTCCATTATATCTGTCACATTTGCTAAGAAACTTAATATGAAGCCCAAACCGCTAACGAATCACTTATCGATATCTACGCCTATGAAAAACCACATGATCAGTGATCATAAATACGTTAAGTGTCCTCTTCGTTTTGATGATCGTATTCGCTCTGCAAATCTGTATCCTCTCGATATGGTCGACTTTGATATCATTCTAGGCATGGATTGGTTGGCTTATCATAGAGCTTCCATTGACTGCTATGCTAGAACTGTGATCTTTGGAGACATAAAACATCCTGAATTTGTTTATTATGGTTCTCAACCTCTCAAATCTGTTAAGTTCATTTCTGCTATGAAGGCACGGACCATGATTGCTCATGGGTGCCAAGGTTTTCTGGCATCTGTTAAGGACACATCTTTGGAGAGTCCTGATATTGAAAACCTTTCTGTTGTTTGTGAATTCACCGACGTTTTTCCCGATGAACTTCCTGGTCTTCCCCCAGCTAGAGAAGTTGAGTTTAGCATTGAGTTAATTCCTGGTGCGGAACCGATTTTGAAAGCTCCGTATCGTATGGCACCTGTAGAACTGAAGGAGTTAAAGGAGCAGCTGCAAGAGATGATAGAAAATGGATTTATTCGACCCAGTGTTTCTCCATGGGGTGCACCTGTCTTGTTTGTGAAGAAGAAGGATGGAAGTATGCGTCTATGTATCGACTACCGTGAACTCAACCGTATTACTATTCGTAACCGTTATTGATGCGCGCAAAACCGTCAAGTTCTCTCACGCAAGCGTAAGAAAACCTAAAACAGCTTAAGCACGAAATCAATGAGGATCTGAGGAGTATAGTGTTTCCCCAGGTCGTTATGTCCCAGCGAGTTGTGCAATGGATTATCAAACGTTTAGTGATCGAGGAGTTGAACGGGAAAAGGATCTGTGAGTGATATTATGACTACAGAAAAAACCAACAAATGAAAACGGCTTAAATGCAGATTAAAGGAAAATAAAAAGATAAAATCTATTAAATAAACGCTATCACTATATTTAAAGTGATGAACGTTTAAAAACCTAAAACGTACGTTTAAATTAAAAACTACGTAACGTATAAAATAAAAAGTGAAATCTAAGAAATAAAAGTCCTAAAAATATGAAAAATACATTTTTACAAACCTAATGATATAAGAAACTTTTTGGAAAAAGAAAATTATTTTTACAACTAATTATCTAATTATTATTAATTAAAAACTATTTTTAACTATTAAATAATTACCTAAAATACAAGAAATTAGGAAATAAAGCTAGAAAAATAAAATTATGAAATGAAAAAGTCTAAAATATCAAAAGAGAATTTTAAAAACTATTTTTGTATTTTTGTGACTATTTTTCTATTTTCTATGGATTTTAAACTATTAAAAACTAATTAAATTATTAAAAATTACAAAATAAACTATGAAAAATATGGAAAATTACTTTTTTTACTTTTTATATTTATCTAAACCTAAGAAAATTGAAAACTTATTTTTTTGAAGCTTTTCTTAATTTTTTGTATTAAATGCTATTTAAAAATGCTTAAAAACTAGTTTAAATCAAGAAAAATAGCAAAACTACTAAGAAAAATCTGAAAATTTCAGGAAAAATCTAAAATAATATTAGGAATATAATAAAAATGAGAAAACAAGTGCTTGTGTGGAGGAATTAGGATCTGCTATGGAAGTGCTTATGGAAATAAGCACTTGATAAGCCAAAAGCTCACCAAAAGCTTCCAAACTAGTACACAAGCTGCAATAAGCTAATTTAACCAAAATGAAATGAGTTTCAACAAGCTAAACCCTCTGATTCACCAGTTTGATCAGATTTGATGTATGAGCTTATAATCTAAGAACAGTTTCTGGGTAGCACCTTTAAACACAAGCATAAGCTTAACAACAAGCTCAAACTGAAAAATGAAAATTGAAACCTAAAGAAGACCTGGTTGAGAGTATTTGTACCAAAAATCAAGCTATGGGAAGCTCAAGTGAGCCCTGTGCACCCTGCACAAAATCTGAGCAAAACTCAGTGAATACTGAGTGTCAGTGAGCAGGGCACATGGTGCTAACTTTGAGCTTATGCAGCAGCTTATCAAATAAGCTTTAGCCAAAAACAGATGTTAGGTCTTATAGACCACCTAGCTGACTACTCTTAAACCAAAAATCAGAACTTGAAATGCTTTAATAAATCATGTGGATAATCTGCAAGTTCTGCATAATTCCTCTTTTGACACACTTTTGACTTTTGAAAATTAAATTAAACTTTGACTATCATGAACTTTGGATCCAATCTTGTGACTGAGATAGATGTTATGTGATGTAAAAAGTATACTTCAAGCAATGTTATTGATTTCTAAACACAAATTAAGGAGCTGCTAAACTAAAATCTCAACAGTGATCAGTGGGATTGATTTTAATGAAATTTTGACTTTTAATGGTTGCAGACCCAAAATTATGACTCAAATGAGCTCAATTGCACTTAACAAACATGAACCACTAAAATCTAACCACTGAACAAACCTTAATGACAGATAGAACAGTAATTCCAAACACTCCTTTAACTTGGTTTGAGCTTAAAACAGAATTAAACCAGGAACCTACTTATTTAAATGATCAAACTAACTTAATATGACTAAATTACTTCTGCTAGAACAGGTTTTAACTACTTGTAACCAATAAAACAGATTATGCATTTGAACTTGAATTTGACTTACATTTGTCCATAGCCACAGTGGCTAGCAAACCAGAGAACTAAGGACCATTATCTATCCTAACCAACCCACTGGTTCCAAAACAACCCACATCCATGCCTGCATCAATCCCATTGCCATTTCCATTACAACCTTGACCCTGTTTGACTTCTGTTGACCAAGAACCAAAATGAATGTAAACTTGAATTTGAGCTTGTAAAAAGCTATACTAAGCT
Source organism: Chrysanthemum seticuspe (assembly GCA_019973895.1). Taxonomy (NCBI): domain Eukaryota; kingdom Viridiplantae; phylum Streptophyta; class Magnoliopsida; order Asterales; family Asteraceae; genus Chrysanthemum; species Chrysanthemum seticuspe. Next base: position 36,517,072 of record BPTQ01000005.1, read on the forward strand.
CATTTAAGATCAATAGAACTGAGAAACAAGCATTGTAAAGCTTTTGAGTGTGACTTGGAAATGGAAAATTTCAACAGTGTTGCTAAAAATGTGAAAATGGATAAAAACTTGTAATCACTGCTTAAAACTTGATAATATTGCAAATAGAACTTTAGTTTAACATCTGAGAACACAACATTACAGATTTGAATTTAAACTAATACATTAAAAAGAAAAACGACTTAAGCAAATTTTAAAACTAAAAACTACTCCTTTTGCTTGCTTCTTCTCCTCTGTTTTTATACATCCAAGTAGCTCTCCACGTGTCTCTGAGTGATTCCCACTTGATTCCATGTCCACTGGATCACTTGAGTGCAATATGGCTAATGGGTGAGTTTTGGCGGGAAACCTGTTTTTGACTTTTGGCCTCTGAAACTAGCACTAGGGGGGGGGGTGGACTATAGGGGTGTGATGATTATTGAGGAGGGGAGGAAAGAGATAAGGTATGGGGTTTGGTTGAGTGTGCAGGGTTTTAGCAGAGGTCAAGTGGAGGAGGAGAAGTGTTTGGCGCGTTTGGGAAAGTCAAACGAATTTTGACTTGGGAGGCTAATAATCCAGGGGGTCCAAAATGCAATTTTGACAGGGGTGCATAATTGGGTAAGGGTCAAAATGGTTACAAGGGTTTAATAATTGACAAGGACTTCATTTGCCAATTCTGAAACTGTAGGGACCTAGGCTGCCAATTTATCAAACTTGTTCCAAGGGCTGAAAATGACAAACTTCAAAAGTATAGGGACCAAAATTGCCATTTTGCAATTTTCCAGGGGCTAATTTTGCCAATTTTCAAACTTGGAGGACCATTTTTGTAATTTTCTCAAACTTTTGATATTTTTCACCAAAGGACTAAATTTGACCACTTTTGATTTTAAAAGGACCTTTGATGACTTTACTTTTGAAATTCTGTGCTCAGGGACTGTTTTTGACAATTTATGAAACTTGAGGGACTGAAACTGCCAATTATGCAAACTTTGCTCATTTTTCATCTGTTTTTGAACATTTTGCATCTGAAACATATAAAATGTAATTTTGGAATATTTTCAGTGTTTTGATGCGTTTCTGAGCATTTTTTAACCGTTTTGCAGTTCAGATTTGACTAAAAATGATGAGTATTTACACACTCATCACCTAGGTAACAGCCAGTAGCATATGAATTAAACCCGGTTTCTGCCCTAAGGTTGAAAATAATGGAGGGCTATTTCTTTTCACCCTTTTCGCATTTATTTCTTTTTCATTCTTCAACCCCTTCAGTACTTACCGAGACTTCATTACTAGAACCTTGTTGGGTTTATTCTAGTTCTAGCTCAATCTCAGTCCGCACTCTTCCCATATCTCACCATACTCCTTTTATCATCATACCTAAGGACTCTACACTA